>CM049306.1:110186141-110913107 GCA_026874595.1 Sipunculus nudus | reverse complement strand
TCTCCTCCTCCTTCTCTTCTTGTCCCCGGTACGGGCTGCTTTGGCCTTGCTGGCGGCCTTCTTGGCTCCTTTCGCGCTTGGCTTGGGTGGCATTTTCGTCTATCGACTTCAGCGAACAGAACGAACACTGGCCGCCCGGGACAACCGGGCGCACATTTACCTCGTTCGCTATGCAAAACAGGGGGATCACCGCTGCAGCGGACCGAGTGCGCGTCGAGCGCTCCCGCTGCAGCAGCGATCCACCCTGCTCCTAGCATAACACCGGTCTCTCAGGCGGCCAGGACACATTCTGCTTCTACCGTTCGTGTGTTGCACGTCGTACAGTAGCAATTACTCAACATGTCTGGCCGTGGTAAAGGAGGAAAAGCCAAGGGAAAGAGCAAGAGCCGCTCATCCCGTGCTGGACTTCAGTTCCCAGTGGGCAGAATCCACAGGCTGCTCCGCAAAGGCAACTATGCCGAGCGTATCGGAGCCGGTGCTCCCGTGTACCTGGCCGCAGTGATGGAATACTTGGCCGCTGAGGTGCTCGAGCTGGCAGGTAACGCTGCCCGTGACAACAAGAAGACCAGGATCATCCCCAGGCACTTGCAGCTCGCTATCCGTAACGACGAGGAGCTGAACAAGCTGCTGTCCGGTGTTACCATCGCCCAGGGTGGTGTCCTGCCCAACATCCAGGCTGTCCTGTTGCCCAAGAAGACCCAGAAGTCCAAGTAAATACGCAGGCGGTGCCCTGAAACAAAAACAGCCCTTCTAAGGGCTACCACAACATTCAGTTCTAAGCGGCTGACACTCACAATACATACCCGATGCCAATGGGCTACTGATTTACATCACACATTCTTCCCCGGTTAATTTATTATTAATTGATCAATTAACTTTAATTAATTAATGCCAATAAGTACACCTGTGTGCCTAGCGCTTGCAGACGGCTGATACACTGGTAGGCCAGGTGACATCATGCCTGCGCTGTATACGGCGGTCCTGTCTCATACTTGCATTGTTCTGTCTGAATGTGATGCCCTGTAAGGCGACCGGCTCAGTTATTACATGACAAGATTATATTTGTTGCTATCCAGCTGCGCATGCTTGGGGGGGATGGTTTATTTATTGAGGTATTTTGATTCTGTTTATCATGATGAATAGCAATAATATTATTAATACTAATAATGATCAGGTCGATAGAGATAGCTGTCAAATTTTTTTTTATGTATATTATTATTTTCTGCATCCATCCATCCATCCATCCATCCATCCATCCATCCATCCATCCATCCATCCATCCATCCATTTTATTATGATATCTCATCTCGGGATATTATACAATACATTAGTTGTGATTATTCTATTTTAGCTGTGAACAATGGTCACACGTGGAAATGCTCTGCAAGTGAATATGCCGAACCAACACAAGGTTGGTATTTTTGCAACGCCACAAGTATATTACATTTTTTCATAGGTGCCCCGGCCAAACACCGGGCGACCTCGTCTGTTCTGAGTGGGTCTCGCGATCTGCTCAAACCGTACCCTCCTCCGCATTATCCTGCCTGGGAGGCCGGCGCATTGGGTGTATTCCCGGCCGCAAGGATGGAGCGGCGGCAAGTCATCAAACAGACCATCCAGCGGTTCAGGTATATAAGCGCAGTGGCAACCGAGATCGTGAAATTGGCCAGGCATTCTGGTTATTCTTCCTTTTTCTCTTCATTTTAGTTCGGTATTGCTCGGTTTTACATTAAACGCAACATTCCGTATTTAAATGTGTCAGCTCCGTTCCTTTTTTTTTTTTTTTGTTAGTGGTCCTATACCGAGATTATATAATTGCGGACCGCCCACTCTGGTGTGAGAGAGAGAGAGAGAGAGAGAGAGAGAGAGAGAGAGAGAGAGAGAGAGAGAGAGAGAGAGAGAGATATAGAGATATATATATATATATATATATATATATATATATATATATATATATATATATATATATACATACATATATATATACATATATATATACATACATACATACATACATACATACATACATACATACATACATACATACATACATACATACATACATACATACATACATACATACATACATACATACATACATACATTTATTTATTTATTTGTTTGTTTCTTTCTTTGTTTCTTTGTTTGCTTGTTTGTTTGTTTGTTTGTTTGTATTTGCCCTGCCGGCAGCGGGGGTTTTTGGAACATGGACAGTCGGTCCGGCGCACTGCCAGGGACCGGCAGGTGCTGCCACCTGGCTCTTTCAGGGTTCATACAGGGCAGGGAAACCGAGCCGCAGGATGTTTCTTTATTTTCATGTTGGAGGCACAGTCGATATAGGCGTATGGGGCGCTTGTTAAAGGGGCTTTCATGGGAAAAGTGCTAATTTATTGTGTGTGATTGTGATACGCTGAGAACTGAATGATGTGTTTGGCCCTGAAGAGGGCCGTTTGGTGGGCTCGGGAGAGCGTCAGACGTACTGGCCAGAGCTTATGCACGTTCGCCACGGATACGGCGGGCCAGCTGGATGTCCTTGGGCATGATGGTCACACGCTTGGCGTGGATGGCGCACAGGTTGGTGTCCTCGAACAGACCGACCAGGTAGGCCTCGCTGGCCTCCTGGAGGGCCATGACAGCGGAGCTCTGGAAGCGCAAGTCTGTCTTGAAGTCCTGAGCGATCTCACGGACCAGACGCTGGAAGGGGAGCTTGCGGATGAGGAGCTCGGTGCTCTTCTGGTAACGACGGATCTCACGAAGAGCCACTGTACCTGGCCTGTAACGATGGGGCTTCTTGACACCTCCGGTGGCCGGTGCGCTCTTTCTGGCAGCCTTGGTTGCCAGCTGCTTCCTGGGGGCCTTGCCTCCGGTGGATTTACGGGCGGTCTGCTTGGTACGGGCCATGCTTTTACTCGCTGTGTGTCAGTGAAACGACAACAGTGCAATGCTCGGCCGAAACTACACTCCGTTGATATTGCTGAGAGACACCGGGTCTTGGCGCGATGTGATTGGTCCGTTTGTGATTGCCGCCGTACGCCAAGACCTCCACCATGCAGCTAGGATCCACTCGGAAAGCGATGGTCGGGCCTTTTTCGCCCTGCGCCCATGCCGAGATGGAGGGCTATTAATCCTTACGTGCAGCCGTGACACAGGCCGCTGAGTTCACTGAATCCGGACAACACTTGCAGGCGCATGTGGTGACGAGTTTTCTTCAAAAGTTAACACTTTTTCATATATAAATTTATTATAAATAATGTGATTAATTGGGATTAAAACATGATTTCATTCCCCCTGTTTTTGGTCACCTTTTTATTTCACCACCACACCCAGATGGGAGGAGTCTGCTCTGCTCTGCAACAATACATGCGGCGGAAAACTGAATACTAGTACATATATTTCTATAAATATTAATTAATGTATTAACTCTGTGTGTGTGTGTGTGTGTGTGTGTGTGTGTGTGTGTGTGTGTGTGTGTGTGTGTGTGTGTGTGTGTGTGTGTGTGTGTGTGTGTGTGGGATGAGCATGTACATACTGTTCCTCGGGAAATATATATGCCATATAATTAAATAAATAACATATATGAATGGAAATAAATAATTAATTATATATGTTTGTATAGACAGACAGACAGACAGACAGACAGACAGACAGACAGACAGACATTTCTTATTTCAATTTTATTTCATTTCATTTCATTTCATTCATTGATTCATTCATTCATTCATTCATTCATTCATTGATTCATTCATTCATTCATTCATTCATTCATTCATTCATTCACACACATATAAAACACCAGTATATATACTAACATCTATATGTACAGTCATAGAATTTTCTGATTAGGGTTGGACTTGTGACTGACAACGACTAGATATGAATGTTGTGGTGGCCTTTAAAAAGGCCGTTTTGTGTTGCTCCGGGTGACACGTGCAGCAGCTTAACCGCCGAATCCGTACAGAGTACGGCCCTGGCGTTTCAGAGCGTAGACAACATCCATAGCGGTGACTGTCTTTCTCTTGGCGTGTTCGGTGTAGGTGACGGCATCACGGATCACGTTCTCAAGGAATACCTTGAGTACGCCACGGGTCTCCTCGTAGATGAGTCCGGAGATACGTTTTACACCACCACGACGGGCAAGACGACGGATAGCTGGCTTGGTGATACCCTGGATGTTATCACGCAGCACCTTCCTGTGACGCTTGGCGCCTCCTTTTCCCAGACCTTTACCTCCTTTACCACGGCCAGACATGTTGACTGTTTGACAGACAGAGACTGTATGCCGGCAAACGAGAGCGCCCCAGTCTATATCGTGCTCCAGAACGCGATTGTGGGTCACGGGTCGAGCAATGCAGGTCGCGGCCCCGGCACCGTGACCCGGCTCGACCTAGCTGGCAGCGAGGCGCTTGAGAGCGGTCCGCTGCAGCAGTGATCCGACGACAGCGCGATGGTCGGCCCTTTTAGCGGCAGCTGGGATGTTGCGTTGTGAAGACTCATTATGTCCACAATACGGCCATTTTCAACCTGTTATGCGCATATACACGGCCTTTATTGGTGTATGCAATATTTCTTTTCAGAATCTCTGTCAATATTTTGTTTGTGTCCCAGCATGACTACTTTATATAATATGTCTTGCAACTACTCACAGGCAGGTGAACAAGGCGGACATTCTCACGACTGGTTGTCACTGCAATGCGACATATAATATACACGTCCAGCCGTTCATAATCATACATGGCTCCGTTTCTTAGAATCATGCCTCTATTTCACTGTTCATGGGTGTGCGCGCGTGCGTGCGGCCGTCAGTTAGTGCGCTTTTAGATACAGGCACCGGGCCCTGTCAGTGCCATATAACGTGTGTTTATACCTATCACTGCGCTTATAATAAGTCAGAGCGCATACTGTGTGGCCAGTTTCATTGACTGACTCGTGCTTACTGGGTTTATATTTTGTTTCTTTCTGTGTTTTCAGGGGCCTTTGTACAATTCTGTTTGTGGGCGAGCGCTCAGATCTTGATGTTTTGGTAGCCCTTATAAGGGCTGTTTTGGTGGTTCAAGACTAGCTATAGGCATTTATTTAGAGCTGGTGTACTTGGTCACAGCCTTGGTGCCCTCGCTGACGGCGTGCTTGGCCAGCTCTCCTGGCAGAAGCAGCCGGACGGCGGTCTGGATTTCTCTGCTTGTGATGGTGGACCTCCTGTTGTAGTGGGCCAGCCTGCTTGCCTCCGCAGCAATGCGCTCGAAAATGTCGTTCACGAAAGAGTTCATGATTGACATGGCTTTGCTGCTGATACCTGTGTCGGGGTGAACCTGCTTCAGCACTTTGTAGATGTAGATGCTGTAGCTTTCCTTTCTCCTCCTCCTTCTCTTCTTGTCCCCGGTACGGGCTGCTTTGGCCTTGCTGGCGGCCTTCTTGGCTCCTTTCGCGCTTGGCTTGGGTGGCATTTTCGTCTATCGACTTCAGCGAACAGAACGAACACTGGCCGCCCGGGACAACCGGGCGCACATTTACCTCGTTCGCTATGCAAAACAGGGGATCACCGCTGCAGCGGACCGAGTGCGCGTCGAGCGCTCCCGCTGCAGCAGCGATCCACCCTGCTCCTAGCATAACACCGGTCTCTCAGGCGGCCAGGACACATTCTGCTTCTACCGTTCGTGTGTTGCACGTCGTACAGTAGCAATTACTCAACATGTCTGGCCGTGGTAAAGGAGGAAAAGCCAAGGGAAAGAGCAAGAGCCGCTCATCCCGTGCTGGACTTCAGTTCCCAGTGGGCAGAATCCACAGGCTGCTCCGCAAAGGCAACTATGCCGAGCGTATCGGAGCCGGTGCTCCCGTGTACCTGGCCGCAGTGATGGAATACTTGGCCGCTGAGGTGCTCGAGCTGGCAGGTAACGCTGCCCGTGACAACAAGAAGACCAGGATCATCCCCAGGCACTTGCAGCTCGCTATCCGTAACGACGAGGAGCTGAACAAGCTGCTGTCCGGTGTTACCATCGCCCAGGGTGGTGTCCTGCCCAACATCCAGGCTGTCCTGTTGCCCAAGAAGACCCAGAAGTCCAAGTAAATACGCAGGCGGTGCCCTGAAACAAAAACAGCCCTTCTAAGGGCTACCACAACATTCAGTTCTAAGCGGCTGACACTCACAATACATACCCGATGCCAATGGGCTACTGATTTACATCACACATTCTTCCCCGGTTAATTTATTATTAATTGATCAATTAACTTTAATTAATTAATGCCAATAAGTACACCTGTGTGCCTAGCGCTTGCAGACGGCTGATACACTGGTAGGCCAGGTGACATCATGCCTGCGCTGTATACGGCGGTCCTGTCTCATACTTGCATTGTTCTGTCTGAATGTGATGCCCTGTAAGGCGACCGGCTCAGTTATTACATGACAAGATTATATTTGTTGCTATCCAGCTGCGCATGCTTGGGGGGGATGGTTTATTTATTGAGGTATTTTGATTCTGTTTATCATGATGAATAGCAATAATATTATTAATACTAATAATGATCAGGTCGATAGAGATAGCTGTCAAATTTTTTTTTATGTATATTATTATTTTCTGCATCCATCCATCCATCCATCCATCCATCCATCCATCCATCCATCCATCCATCCATCCATCCATTTTATTATGATATCTCATCTCGGGATATTATACAATACATTAGTTGTGATTATTCTATTTTAGCTGTGAACAATGGTCACACGTGGAAATGCTCTGCAAGTGAATATGCCGAACCAACACAAGGTTGGTATTTTTGCAACGCCACAAGTATATTACATTTTTTCATAGGTGCCCCGGCCAAACACCGGGCGACCTCGTCTGTTCTGAGTGGGTCTCGCGATCTGCTCAAACCGTACCCTCCTCCGCATTATCCTGCCTGGGAGGCCGGCGCATTGGGTGTATTCCCGGCCGCAAGGATGGAGCGGCGGCAAGTCATCAAACAGACCATCCAGCGGTTCAGGTATATAAGCGCAGTGGCAACCGAGATCGTGAAATTGGCCAGGCATTCTGGTTATTCTTCCTTTTTCTCTTCATTTTAGTTCGGTATTGCTCGGTTTTACATTAAACGCAACATTCCGTATTTAAATGTGTCAGCTCCGTTCCTTTTTTTTTTTTTTGTTAGTGGTCCTATACCGAGATTATATAATTGCGGACCGCCCACTCTGGTGTGAGAGAGAGAGAGAGAGAGAGAGAGAGAGAGAGAGAGAGAGAGAGAGAGAGAGAGAGAGAGAGAGAGAGAGATATAGAGATATATATATATATATATATATATATATATATATATATATATATATATATATATATATACATACATATATATATACATATATATATACATACATACATACATACATACATACATACATACATACATACATACATACATACATACATACATACATACATACATACATACATACATACATACATACATACATACATTTATTTATTTATTTGTTTGTTTCTTTCTTTGTTTCTTTGTTTGCTTGTTTGTTTGTTTGTTTGTTTGTATTTGCCCTGCCGGCAGCGGGGGTTTTTGGAACATGGACAGTCGGTCCGGCGCACTGCCAGGGACCGGCAGGTGCTGCCACCTGGCTCTTTCAGGGTTCATACAGGGCAGGGAAACCGAGCCGCAGGATGTTTCTTTATTTTCATGTTGGAGGCACAGTCGATATAGGCGTATGGGGCGCTTGTTAAAGGGGCTTTCATGGGAAAAGTGCTAATTTATTGTGTGTGATTGTGATACGCTGAGAACTGAATGATGTGTTTGGCCCTGAAGAGGGCCGTTTGGTGGGCTCGGGAGAGCGTCAGACGTACTGGCCAGAGCTTATGCACGTTCGCCACGGATACGGCGGGCCAGCTGGATGTCCTTGGGCATGATGGTCACACGCTTGGCGTGGATGGCGCACAGGTTGGTGTCCTCGAACAGACCGACCAGGTAGGCCTCGCTGGCCTCCTGGAGGGCCATGACAGCGGAGCTCTGGAAGCGCAAGTCTGTCTTGAAGTCCTGAGCGATCTCACGGACCAGACGCTGGAAGGGGAGCTTGCGGATGAGGAGCTCGGTGCTCTTCTGGTAACGACGGATCTCACGAAGAGCCACTGTACCTGGCCTGTAACGATGGGGCTTCTTGACACCTCCGGTGGCCGGTGCGCTCTTTCTGGCAGCCTTGGTTGCCAGCTGCTTCCTGGGGGCCTTGCCTCCGGTGGATTTACGGGCGGTCTGCTTGGTACGGGCCATGCTTTTACTCGCTGTGTGTCAGTGAAACGACAACAGTGCAATGCTCGGCCGAAACTACACTCCGTTGATATTGCTGAGAGACACCGGGTCTTGGCGCGATGTGATTGGTCCGTTTGTGATTGCCGCCGTACGCCAAGACCTCCACCATGCAGCTAGGATCCACTCGGAAAGCGATGGTCGGGCCTTTTTCGCCCTGCGCCCATGCCGAGATGGAGGGCTATTAATCCTTACGTGCAGCCGTGACACAGGCCGCTGAGTTCACTGAATCCGGACAACACTTGCAGGCGCATGTGGTGACGAGTTTTCTTCAAAAGTTAACACTTTTTCATATATAAATTTATTATAAATAATGTGATTAATTGGGATTAAAACATGATTTCATTCCCCCTGTTTTTGGTCACCTTTTTATTTCACCACCACACCCAGATGGGAGGAGTCTGCTCTGCTCTGCAACAATACATGCGGCGGAAAACTGAATACTAGTACATATATTTCTATAAATATTAATTAATGTATTAACTCTGTGTGTGTGTGTGTGTGTGTGTGTGTGTGTGTGTGTGTGTGTGTGTGTGTGTGTGTGTGTGTGTGTGTGTGTGTGTGTGTGTGTGTGGGATGAGCATGTACATACTGTTCCTCGGGAAATATATATGCCATATAATTAAATAAATAACATATATGAATGGAAATAAATAATTAATTATATATGTTTGTATAGACAGACAGACAGACAGACAGACAGACAGACAGACAGACAGACATTTCTTATTTCAATTTTATTTCATTTCATTTCATTTCATTCATTGATTCATTCATTCATTCATTCATTCATTCATTGATTCATTCATTCATTCATTCATTCATTCATTCATTCATTCACACACATATAAAACACCAGTATATATACTAACATCTATATGTACAGTCATAGAATTTTCTGATTAGGGTTGGACTTGTGACTGACAACGACTAGATATGAATGTTGTGGTGGCCTTTAAAAAGGCCGTTTTGTGTTGCTCCGGGTGACACGTGCAGCAGCTTAACCGCCGAATCCGTACAGAGTACGGCCCTGGCGTTTCAGAGCGTAGACAACATCCATAGCGGTGACTGTCTTTCTCTTGGCGTGTTCGGTGTAGGTGACGGCATCACGGATCACGTTCTCAAGGAATACCTTGAGTACGCCACGGGTCTCCTCGTAGATGAGTCCGGAGATACGTTTTACACCACCACGACGGGCAAGACGACGGATAGCTGGCTTGGTGATACCCTGGATGTTATCACGCAGCACCTTCCTGTGACGCTTGGCGCCTCCTTTTCCCAGACCTTTACCTCCTTTACCACGGCCAGACATGTTGACTGTTTGACAGACAGAGACTGTATGCCGGCAAACGAGAGCGCCCCAGTCTATATCGTGCTCCAGAACGCGATTGTGGGTCACGGGTCGAGCAATGCAGGTCGCGGCCCCGGCACCGTGACCCGGCTCGACCTAGCTGGCAGCGAGGCGCTTGAGAGCGGTCCGCTGCAGCAGTGATCCGACGACAGCGCGATGGTCGGCCCTTTTAGCGGCAGCTGGGATGTTGCGTTGTGAAGACTCATTATGTCCACAATACGGCCATTTTCAACCTGTTATGCGCATATACACGGCCTTTATTGGTGTATGCAATATTTCTTTTCAGAATCTCTGTCAATATTTTGTTTGTGTCCCAGCATGACTACTTTATATAATATGTCTTGCAACTACTCACAGGCAGGTGAACAAGGCGGACATTCTCACGACTGGTTGTCACTGCAATGCGACATATAATATACACGTCCAGCCGTTCATAATCATACATGGCTCCGTTTCTTAGAATCATGCCTCTATTTCACTGTTCATGGGTGTGCGCGCGTGCGTGCGGCCGTCAGTTAGTGCGCTTTTAGATACAGGCACCGGGCCCTGTCAGTGCCATATAACGTGTGTTTATACCTATCACTGCGCTTATAATAAGTCAGAGCGCATACTGTGTGGCCAGTTTCATTGACTGACTCGTGCTTACTGGGTTTATATTTTGTTTCTTTCTGTGTTTTCAGGGGCCTTTGTACAATTCTGTTTGTGGGCGAGCGCTCAGATCTTGATGTTTTGGTAGCCCTTATAAGGGCTGTTTTGGTGGTTCAAGACTAGCTATAGGCATTTATTTAGAGCTGGTGTACTTGGTCACAGCCTTGGTGCCCTCGCTGACGGCGTGCTTGGCCAGCTCTCCTGGCAGAAGCAGCCGGACGGCGGTCTGGATTTCTCTGCTTGTGATGGTGGACCTCCTGTTGTAGTGGGCCAGCCTGCTTGCCTCCGCAGCAATGCGCTCGAAAATGTCGTTCACGAAAGAGTTCATGATTGACATGGCTTTGCTGCTGATACCTGTGTCGGGGTGAACCTGCTTCAGCACTTTGTAGATGTAGATGCTGTAGCTTTCCTTTCTCCTCCTCCTTCTCTTCTTGTCCCCGGTACGGGCTGCTTTGGCCTTGCTGGCGGCCTTCTTGGCTCCTTTCGCGCTTGGCTTGGGTGGCATTTTCGTCTATCGACTTCAGCGAACAGAACGAACACTGGCCGCCCGGGACAACCGGGCGCACATTTACCTCGTTCGCTATGCAAAACAGGGGATCACCGCTGCAGCGGACCGAGTGCGCGTCGAGCGCTCCCGCTGCAGCAGCGATCCACCCTGCTCCTAGCATAACACCGGTCTCTCAGGCGGCCAGGACACATTCTGCTTCTACCGTTCGTGTGTTGCACGTCGTACAGTAGCAATTACTCAACATGTCTGGCCGTGGTAAAGGAGGAAAAGCCAAGGGAAAGAGCAAGAGCCGCTCATCCCGTGCTGGACTTCAGTTCCCAGTGGGCAGAATCCACAGGCTGCTCCGCAAAGGCAACTATGCCGAGCGTATCGGAGCCGGTGCTCCCGTGTACCTGGCCGCAGTGATGGAATACTTGGCCGCTGAGGTGCTCGAGCTGGCAGGTAACGCTGCCCGTGACAACAAGAAGACCAGGATCATCCCCAGGCACTTGCAGCTCGCTATCCGTAACGACGAGGAGCTGAACAAGCTGCTGTCCGGTGTTACCATCGCCCAGGGTGGTGTCCTGCCCAACATCCAGGCTGTCCTGTTGCCCAAGAAGACCCAGAAGTCCAAGTAAATACGCAGGCGGTGCCCTGAAACAAAAACAGCCCTTCTAAGGGCTACCACAACATTCAGTTCTAAGCGGCTGACACTCACAATACATACCCGATGCCAATGGGCTACTGATTTACATCACACATTCTTCCCCGGTTAATTTATTATTAATTGATCAATTAACTTTAATTAATTAATGCCAATAAGTACACCTGTGTGCCTAGCGCTTGCAGACGGCTGATACACTGGTAGGCCAGGTGACATCATGCCTGCGCTGTATACGGCGGTCCTGTCTCATACTTGCATTGTTCTGTCTGAATGTGATGCCCTGTAAGGCGACCGGCTCAGTTATTACATGACAAGATTATATTTGTTGCTATCCAGCTGCGCATGCTTGGGGGGGATGGTTTATTTATTGAGGTATTTTGATTCTGTTTATCATGATGAATAGCAATAATATTATTAATACTAATAATGATCAGGTCGATAGAGATAGCTGTCAAATTTTTTTTTATGTATATTATTATTTTCTGCATCCATCCATCCATCCATCCATCCATCCATCCATCCATCCATCCATCCATCCATCCATCCATTTTATTATGATATCTCATCTCGGGATATTATACAATACATTAGTTGTGATTATTCTATTTTAGCTGTGAACAATGGTCACACGTGGAAATGCTCTGCAAGTGAATATGCCGAACCAACACAAGGTTGGTATTTTTGCAACGCCACAAGTATATTACATTTTTTCATAGGTGCCCCGGCCAAACACCGGGCGACCTCGTCTGTTCTGAGTGGGTCTCGCGATCTGCTCAAACCGTACCCTCCTCCGCATTATCCTGCCTGGGAGGCCGGCGCATTGGGTGTATTCCCGGCCGCAAGGATGGAGCGGCGGCAAGTCATCAAACAGACCATCCAGCGGTTCAGGTATATAAGCGCAGTGGCAACCGAGATCGTGAAATTGGCCAGGCATTCTGGTTATTCTTCCTTTTTCTCTTCATTTTAGTTCGGTATTGCTCGGTTTTACATTAAACGCAACATTCCGTATTTAAATGTGTCAGCTCCGTTCCTTTTTTTTTTTTTTGTTAGTGGTCCTATACCGAGATTATATAATTGCGGACCGCCCACTCTGGTGTGAGAGAGAGAGAGAGAGAGAGAGAGAGAGAGAGAGAGAGAGAGAGAGAGAGAGAGAGAGAGAGAGAGAGAGAGATATAGAGATATATATATATATATATATATATATATATATATATATATATATATATATATATATATACATACATATATATATACATATATATATACATACATACATACATACATACATACATACATACATACATACATACATACATACATACATACATACATACATACATACATACATACATACATACATACATACATACATTTATTTATTTATTTGTTTGTTTCTTTCTTTGTTTCTTTGTTTGCTTGTTTGTTTGTTTGTTTGTTTGTATTTGCCCTGCCGGCAGCGGGGGTTTTTGGAACATGGACAGTCGGTCCGGCGCACTGCCAGGGACCGGCAGGTGCTGCCACCTGGCTCTTTCAGGGTTCATACAGGGCAGGGAAACCGAGCCGCAGGATGTTTCTTTATTTTCATGTTGGAGGCACAGTCGATATAGGCGTATGGGGCGCTTGTTAAAGGGGCTTTCATGGGAAAAGTGCTAATTTATTGTGTGTGATTGTGATACGCTGAGAACTGAATGATGTGTTTGGCCCTGAAGAGGGCCGTTTGGTGGGCTCGGGAGAGCGTCAGACGTACTGGCCAGAGCTTATGCACGTTCGCCACGGATACGGCGGGCCAGCTGGATGTCCTTGGGCATGATGGTCACACGCTTGGCGTGGATGGCGCACAGGTTGGTGTCCTCGAACAGACCGACCAGGTAGGCCTCGCTGGCCTCCTGGAGGGCCATGACAGCGGAGCTCTGGAAGCGCAAGTCTGTCTTGAAGTCCTGAGCGATCTCACGGACCAGACGCTGGAAGGGGAGCTTGCGGATGAGGAGCTCGGTGCTCTTCTGGTAACGACGGATCTCACGAAGAGCCACTGTACCTGGCCTGTAACGATGGGGCTTCTTGACACCTCCGGTGGCCGGTGCGCTCTTTCTGGCAGCCTTGGTTGCCAGCTGCTTCCTGGGGGCCTTGCCTCCGGTGGATTTACGGGCGGTCTGCTTGGTACGGGCCATGCTTTTACTCGCTGTGTGTCAGTGAAACGACAACAGTGCAATGCTCGGCCGAAACTACACTCCGTTGATATTGCTGAGAGACACCGGGTCTTGGCGCGATGTGATTGGTCCGTTTGTGATTGCCGCCGTACGCCAAGACCTCCACCATGCAGCTAGGATCCACTCGGAAAGCGATGGTCGGGCCTTTTTCGCCCTGCGCCCATGCCGAGATGGAGGGCTATTAATCCTTACGTGCAGCCGTGACACAGGCCGCTGAGTTCACTGAATCCGGACAACACTTGCAGGCGCATGTGGTGACGAGTTTTCTTCAAAAGTTAACACTTTTTCATATATAAATTTATTATAAATAATGTGATTAATTGGGATTAAAACATGATTTCATTCCCCCTGTTTTTGGTCACCTTTTTATTTCACCACCACACCCAGATGGGAGGAGTCTGCTCTGCTCTGCAACAATACATGCGGCGGAAAACTGAATACTAGTACATATATTTCTATAAATATTAATTAATGTATTAACTCTGTGTGTGTGTGTGTGTGTGTGTGTGTGTGTGTGTGTGTGTGTGTGTGTGTGTGTGTGTGTGTGTGTGTGTGTGTGTGTGTGTGTGGGATGAGCATGTACATACTGTTCCTCGGGAAATATATATGCCATATAATTAAATAAATAACATATATGAATGGAAATAAATAATTAATTATATATGTTTGTATAGACAGACAGACAGACAGACAGACAGACAGACAGACAGACAGACATTTCTTATTTCAATTTTATTTCATTTCATTTCATTTCATTCATTGATTCATTCATTCATTCATTCATTCATTCATTGATTCATTCATTCATTCATTCATTCATTCATTCATTCATTCACACACATATAAAACACCAGTATATATACTAACATCTATATGTACAGTCATAGAATTTTCTGATTAGGGTTGGACTTGTGACTGACAACGACTAGATATGAATGTTGTGGTGGCCTTTAAAAAGGCCGTTTTGTGTTGCTCCGGGTGACACGTGCAGCAGCTTAACCGCCGAATCCGTACAGAGTACGGCCCTGGCGTTTCAGAGCGTAGACAACATCCATAGCGGTGACTGTCTTTCTCTTGGCGTGTTCGGTGTAGGTGACGGCATCACGGATCACGTTCTCAAGGAATACCTTGAGTACGCCACGGGTCTCCTCGTAGATGAGTCCGGAGATACGTTTTACACCACCACGACGGGCAAGACGACGGATAGCTGGCTTGGTGATACCCTGGATGTTATCACGCAGCACCTTCCTGTGACGCTTGGCGCCTCCTTTTCCCAGACCTTTACCTCCTTTACCACGGCCAGACATGTTGACTGTTTGACAGACAGAGACTGTATGCCGGCAAACGAGAGCGCCCCAGTCTATATCGTGCTCCAGAACGCGATTGTGGGTCACGGGTCGAGCAATGCAGGTCGCGGCCCCGGCACCGTGACCCGGCTCGACCTAGCTGGCAGCGAGGCGCTTGAGAGCGGTCCGCTGCAGCAGTGATCCGACGACAGCGCGATGGTCGGCCCTTTTAGCGGCAGCTGGGATGTTGCGTTGTGAAGACTCATTATGTCCACAATACGGCCATTTTCAACCTGTTATGCGCATATACACGGCCTTTATTGGTGTATGCAATATTTCTTTTCAGAATCTCTGTCAATATTTTGTTTGTGTCCCAGCATGACTACTTTATATAATATGTCTTGCAACTACTCACAGGCAGGTGAACAAGGCGGACATTCTCACGACTGGTTGTCACTGCAATGCGACATATAATATACACGTCCAGCCGTTCATAATCATACATGGCTCCGTTTCTTAGAATCATGCCTCTATTTCACTGTTCATGGGTGTGCGCGCGTGCGTGCGGCCGTCAGTTAGTGCGCTTTTAGATACAGGCACCGGGCCCTGTCAGTGCCATATAACGTGTGTTTATACCTATCACTGCGCTTATAATAAGTCAGAGCGCATACTGTGTGGCCAGTTTCATTGACTGACTCGTGCTTACTGGGTTTATATTTTGTTTCTTTCTGTGTTTTCAGGGGCCTTTGTACAATTCTGTTTGTGGGCGAGCGCTCAGATCTTGATGTTTTGGTAGCCCTTATAAGGGCTGTTTTGGTGGTTCAAGACTAGCTATAGGCATTTATTTAGAGCTGGTGTACTTGGTCACAGCCTTGGTGCCCTCGCTGACGGCGTGCTTGGCCAGCTCTCCTGGCAGAAGCAGCCGGACGGCGGTCTGGATTTCTCTGCTTGTGATGGTGGACCTCCTGTTGTAGTGGGCCAGCCTGCTTGCCTCCGCAGCAATGCGCTCGAAAATGTCGTTCACGAAAGAGTTCATGATTGACATGGCTTTGCTGCTGATACCTGTGTCGGGGTGAACCTGCTTCAGCACTTTGTAGATGTAGATGCTGTAGCTTTCCTTTCTCCTCCTCCTTCTCTTCTTGTCCCCGGTACGGGCTGCTTTGGCCTTGCTGGCGGCCTTCTTGGCTCCTTTCGCGCTTGGCTTGGGTGGCATTTTCGTCTATCGACTTCAGCGAACAGAACGAACACTGGCCGCCCGGGACAACCGGGCGCACATTTACCTCGTTCGCTATGCAAAACAGGGGATCACCGCTGCTATTCCATTCTTCCTCTCTGTACTTGCTAAATAAAAAATTAAACATTTAACGGCGGACCGACGCGTACCTTGATCATCCCTTATTGCTTGCCAACCAATATTATGGTGTGACTTGACCGTCCACCCTTTGTACCTCTCTCAGCAACAATCGAATATGCATGACATTATATGCCTGTTAGGAATAGCGGTGTAAGACGAGATTAGTGCCTGGGGTGGATGGACGGACGGACGGACGGACGGACGGACGGACGGAGAAAAATCGGCGTGGATTTGGGGCATTTCCATAAAATTTCAATTTTTTATAAGTATAGACGACTGGCGGATTTGGTGATGTTTATCATTTTCAATGGATAGTTCTATATTCATAAGTGCAATATGTTACCATTTAATAATTTTCTATAATTCACAACATTTGTTATAAATTGTTTTCATTTTGCTGATTGTTTCCTATGAAGGCCCTGCCATTGCGTCGTTTATACTTTTATCTGATGATATGGAGACCGCCAGGCTGCCGACGCAGTGGGTTCTTTCACTACGTCCAGATTTAAGACTTCATCGGGCTTCAGGATGCCCTCCGCCACCTGGCTGACTCCATATCACCAAATTTATACCGGGAGCTCCCGTCATCACGGCCCTTACCTAAGCCGCCATGACGGAAACTGATAACAATAGGACGGTGTCACAGACAATACATCCGTCTGCAGAACATTCCATCAAACCTTTCTCACATTGGTTTTTTTCATACTAAAACTTTCGAGTTCACTTTTTTTTCATATATTGCGATTACCAAAAGCTACTTTTTATTATTGTTTTTTTTATCTATTCTGTTAATACATAAACTTTTATCATGCATTTTTATTTATTCGCTGATTTTTCCTAAAATACGTCAACTATTCTTCAAAACACAAGGGAGCCAATTACCTCGGTTACTAACACCGGCTTACCCGACACCAGTGAACATTCCGGCAAAGTTTCTACCAAGGTATTTTATCTGATTATGTGCATTTCTCTATCCCATCTATTTATAAACATGTAATATTGAATGCAACAATCATTACATTTAAACCTCCCCTTGGTGTATATAGATATAGAAATATACACATTTTTTATTCATCCTTATACTTTATTTGCTATGTCCCGGCGCACGAACATCATTTCATTTGTGCCGTTCTTTCTATATGTGCCCACACAATCATGTAATTTATTTCCATTTTACAATATTATAATTACAATTATTCTCTAATTTATTAAATACTGTCGATCAATAAGACTATGTATAATATACACATTCTACGTGCTTACCATGTTCCTTTTCAACTACACCTTTTCAGTTTCACGATTTGATTTTTATAACTTCACTTTTTCATATTGACATTATTTTTCACATGTATGTTCTTCTTTAATATATTTTTGTGGTTTACCATTTTCTCTTTCATAAGTGTTATACACTTTTCATGATCAATTATCATTATGCATACAATATAGTATATATTACTAATACAATATAGTATATATTACTACAAAGACCACATGGCCTTCTCATATCAATCTTCATGTGAAGATTGGTCTGTTGCAGCTTACAGCACCTCAACTCTGCTTTTTACAGACTGTGTGTCCACAAAAATAATTCACCATGACTGTTTGGTATGTATGTGTACTTATTCTTCCAAATCATGTGTATAAAAAAAAAAACATTTAGATATTCTCCTGCTGTACTAGTACTTTGTTTGCTGTACTAGTACTTTTTTCATGTTTTTTTACTTATTATTTTTGTGGAAGAGTTGACTGTAATTGGGGTCCGTATTCTACCTTGTTCTTCATCAAAGTATGACCATAAAGACACTTCCATTTTCCATTCCGTGCTACAGGAAAAGCAGTAGCTATCACTTGCTGTATTATTTGCATTCCTACTGCCCACCAGACCTTGTTTCTTCAGTATGTGCAGGACCCACATGCTGCCTTGATCAGAAAATATTCACCTACTAATTCACAGCGTCTGAGGACAGCTTTGACATCCATTCTAATCTTAGTAGCTGCACAATAAACACTACCACTCAGACAACTTACACTGATTCACAGTTCAGTTCATCACAATAACACTCCCATATTTTATTATTTCATTTCCATTATTCCAAATTAGACACTTGTGCTCTTAACCAAGCACCTTTCTTTCTTTTTTTTAGGCAATGTTTATGCATGACACCAATTGACCCTGCCAAATATCCTCAATGCACACCTGCTTGTTCTGTACTTGTATCTATACCCCATCTAACATTGATAACACACAAACAAACAGTATTCTTGACTAACTCGGCAAACCAATTACACTGATCCACAGTGTTTTCCTTTCTTGGTTCCAGGTCTTATCATAGCTATTGGCATGAGGGACAGGTATCAGGATTCTTATTTGTTTCTTTTCCTTTGGGTTATTCCAGTATTCCTGAAACTTATTATTATCCTTTGTTCGTATTTATGTCATTCACATCGCTGCAAACATCATGACCACACCAGAATTATATTTCAAATAACAACATTGTTAAGCCTCTTTTTTAGTGGAAGGAAAACTGCCCACGTTTACCTAATCCAACGTTTTATTTTCAGATTTTGACATTCCCATGCTTTCTTTAATAACTTGTTAGGTAAGGGGACCCATTAGACACAGTGATCAGCATTATTTTGGTAAAATTTAGAGAATGCTAAGTATGCTTATGTGTTTCATTGTTATTATTACTTTTTTCATTCATTCTATTTATTTTTTAAAAAACTATTACTACTACTACTACTACTACTACTACTACTACTACTACTACTACTACTACTACTTGGTGATTCTACTTGGTAACTATTAAATACTACTTGTATCTTTGCAAATTGATTACTGTAACATTCAAGCCATGAATAAGCATTAACAATTTGTACATTATATGTGGCAGCCATATGTACTTTCATCAGATGCACCAACAGGTACACAAACACCACTCATCCCCTTGTTTCACTCACATAAACTATTGATTTCAATTTTAGGGTACAAATGAGTTTCTTTAGCACATTTCCTTTGTGCCATGTGCATTTATTTTCTTATATTTTGTTTTCATTCACTCAGTTCATTGTCATGGGAGTTTCTTTTAAATTTGAATCCATTGCCATTTGAATACATTATTAAAATATCACTTGTTCACTTTCACCTGTTCATGTCATCATGAGTTATAATTATGTTGGCTAAAATGTATTTATATTTCGCATATACATACATTGTATTTGATATAAATAAATACATGTTTCATCTCATTTTTAACTATTTTAAGCTGAGCTTACTATAAGTCATGTGAGCTATAGCCAAGATCTCCTACCAAGCCAGAAAACTGGGTCTTTGTGGCTCTGTTCCATTGAGAAAAACATAAATTTTTTATTTAATTTTACTAAATTAAGGACTGCCTTATATCACAACAACTCATCAGTTTTTACTCATATTTACCATAAATATCACTCTATATATAGATCCTATGTAGATGCCACAACTTGGGTCTGTCATGTATATAATTCCAAAACTGTAGGGGCTCAAACATAATGCAGTCTGTACAAAAATCAGGACATACATTTGTTCACTTTTTACATACCTTGTTAAAGCAATTTTTCTCCAGTAATATATCTTTAATTAATCTACATTAAATTTCATACCCTAAATTTGATCAAAATCATTGAAATTTTTAATAATATTAGCCCTACTTTGTCCATTGCATTTTCTTTTGCTGCAGGTACTGTGGTTTTATATTTCACGGCATGTACAGGTAAGGATTTGGTCTGTCAAAATATTAAATTCAAAGGAACATATAAGCTGCAGAATTAGGCTAGACATGGAGTTTTTTTGGGCTCTTCTTGTATTTCCATACATTGTCAAACAGTCCACTTTGGTCACTGTAAATCATTCATTGCAGCTCTCTATGCTCCCCAGACTGAGGTTATGTTATGCCATGATTAGGGCAAGCCCTCTGTCCACTGAGTTTAGCTTAATCTGGCTGTCTGCAGTTAATACCACAGGAAGCCTTTTTCTCTACCTACCTACCTCCCTCCCCCCCCCCCCCCAAAAATAAAAATAAACACCCAGCCATTCTGTTGACAGACCTGTACTATGAACTACATAAATCTATCTTATAATTAAAATTTTCTTCAGCAACAACCAGTAACAACAAACACCTCCCCACCCCCCAACCCCAACCACCCCTTCAATACACAGGACTAATATACAAGATGAATCTTATAATTTTAATGTTATGTAATTTCTTTCTGTGGAGACTTGGACAAAATTTTAATGTTATGTAATTTCTTTCTGTTGAGACTTTGACAATTTGGATTTCGTATAATAAACAAGTGTTCAGGAATTTAATACTAATATTATAATATGCTTAAATATTAGGATCAATGTAAGTGCTAACTGACAAGATTTAAATAGATATAAATAATTTGTAGCATTTCATTCATATGTCTGAAAGTAAGCGGGCCATAGGTGTGAATAACACTGTTAACTTTGCATTAACATAAGGAATATTGGTCAAACTTTATGGGATTATTTCTTAACTGATTTGACCATATATCTTACCCACACATTGTTTGTTTATACAATTTTAGTTTTATACAACACTTACCGTAGGCCAATTTTTTTCCTTGGTTTTAAATTTTTTCGCCAATGTCCATTATTCTATAATTAACAGATTTTCATTTTAGCAGGGCCTTTTCCTAACAGCTTTTATTTTATAATGATAATCAACATGGAAACAGAAAGGTATAAATATATATTGCACTTACAAATATTTTCCATAATTCACCTGAGCACTGTAAACCATGGGTCCCAAGTTTTAAAGATGAGATGTCTTAAAATAACAGACCCAGGCTGGATGGAAATCAGGTGGGTTTGGTGTCAAGGGTGAAGGTGTGAGGGGGGGGGGACTTCCTAAACTTAGTCACAGGCACAGTGTGCCATTAAACACCACCATAGGAGACAGCCATCACCAACTACAAACCAGGATACTGTGTTCGCTGCATGTGAACTACACAGTGTCTCAATAGTTCTCATATTCACATTAAACAGCTACTGATTGATACCCCTTCCTTTCAATTTGGATATTTTTGTTACTCAAAACCTTATATGTCAAACTTTTGAAATATATTCGATTGCACATTACAACTGAGGATTTCCAATATTCAAAGGAGCTAATTTTATAGTAATTATTGTACATATTCTATGTTATTCACTTGAAATATATAACTATGTTTTATTTCATTTCGGGAACACTTGACTTGACTAGGTCGGTATCAATAGACCCTTATATAGACACCATTTGAACTTGTTAAGCTATCTCCACTTTATATCTTCTAGTTTTATAAATCCTTTTTTAACAAAAAAACAGATATTTGGCCATATGCTCAGCCAATGACATGCCACCCTGTGTACACAATACAAAGGAAATAAAAAATAATTTATAGCCAGGCAATCCACTGCAGTTAATGCAGAAGTTTAAGGGATGATCATATACACACCAAACTTGATGGATTCATGAGGGGTTTATATTACAGGATATATACAAAAAATCACTGTATTAATATTCCGTTGTATATTGAGTACAGGAGCTTTAGGTAAAAGGCTTTTTGACATTATCTGCCACACATGACATATCTTAAGATATTATGTAACAGACAGTTACCATTTACAAATAGACATTTAGGACTCATCCTATTAAATAATTACCTATAGCCACATACACAAATAACACCACTCACCCTGATTCTTACAGCACAGTGTTTGGGGCTTTTTTTTTTTTTTAAAGAAATGTTTGCATATGGCTGCTTTAACTTACTTATTAAATGAACTTTCTACATGGTCTTTTATCTGCTCTTTTATACTTATTGAATATCCAGCATAAATGCAGAACATAATACAAATGGTAACCATTGGTATGATTTTATCCAAAGTGCTTTTCTGCATTTACATATAAATATTATACAATGACAATTGAACTGTATATTCATTACATATCATGTACGGTTTTCAGTCTAACACAATATATATTTTACCTGAACAGACAGACCAATGCTCTGTAAATGACAATGTAAATTCTCTATAGCTATATGCTTGAATTAAACTCTGCACCTTTCACAATTTTAATGGTAATTGAGTAAATATATTTGCATTATTCCAATCTGACATATTGCACTTATTTGGCCAAATAGCTTCAAATTTTTACACTTACGGTACATTGTGAACATATGCCAGAATAGCTGTCTACAATATAAATGGAGTAACTGCTGTGGTTATCATATTGGACAGTAATAATTGATTTTAACTATAGTTTTTCACTAACTATTTTAGCTTTCCCTGCTTTTGAACAGGAATCAAGTCAGACTGACACACGTTGAGCTCAGGTCGAACAAATAAGTAACATGTCACAATATGTAGAATTTGGGTCAAACATTAAAAAAAAATTACAATTTTTATGGGCGTCCAGCCAAAAGGCAGACATAGGAACACCACTACAGCTGTGATTAGTAATATTCACCTGAGCTGAACAACAATGTTCATACACATCTCTGACTACCACAGCCACAACAGAGGAAAATGATATGGCCAAATAATCATATGGACATGGACTGAACTGAATGGTGCTATATTTACTTTTTTTTCATAGTTCTTTATTCAATTTTTGCTTTGAACAATGTTCTGTGCCTCATTTTTTTAAATATTCCTCATTTCAGTTCCATATTCTTTTAACTGCATTGCCACTACAGTCATTTAACCTAACAAATTCAAAATTCAATACAAATCTCTCTGTCATCCGCTGCTTTATACCGATATTTCTTCCCTATCTTTAGACACAACAACCATATCTTTTGCTTCTTTTTACCCATATACATATTATATAAATACTATTAGACTTTATTAATTAAAAATATTTAATTAATGATTGATTCATTAGTAATACATGCCCATTCCAAACCAATTTGACTACATCATTTC
Organism: Sipunculus nudus; assembly: GCA_026874595.1. Lineage (NCBI taxonomy): Eukaryota > Metazoa > Annelida > Sipuncula > Golfingiida > Sipunculidae > Sipunculus > Sipunculus nudus. The sequence continues at coordinate 110,889,851 of CM049306.1, read as the reverse complement.
ATTACAGACCATATACACCAGTAATACTCACCCAGTATATATTGAATTTCTATTTCTTTCACTGTTTGGATCTAAATATTACATTACTTTATATATATCACAGAACATATAACTTTACAGATTATGTACCTATCCTTTGGTGGTATTTGCCTACTAACTTTCGCTGACTAATTCTACATTGCCTTTCCAACATGCACTTTTACCTTATTACCATTCAATCTGTGTATATTTATGACAATTTATTAACTCCAATAATCATACAGTCAACAATACAGTAGGGATCTTCTCATGCCTATTAAGCAACTGTTAGCAAAAATTAATTACTTTGAACATAATTAACCTCACTCACTACATTTATGCATGAAGACAATACCATTATACTTACGTGATTATACTCATATTTTGGAAAATATTTATATTTAGTACAAGTCAGTTTGTTCTAAGTTGTATAATTCAGGATATAATTGAAAAGTTATAATTATTACATGATTTTACATTCCATGAGTTATATTTATTTTAACATTCAGTGATTTATATCTTATATGATTCTTGAATTTAAGGATTTAAAATACTAAGTCCTTCCCAATTACACAACCATGCCATCCACCATTCAATTCATTTCACACATACAGAGCCCCAATTGCACATAGTTACTGTTGTCTGTATATATTCACATATATTACATATACATTAATTTAATTATATGAACATACTCTGTCATGTTAACAGATTTTCCATATGTTAGTCTAAATATTCATGCAAGTAACATAACCTATGCAGTTTCTTGTGTCATATAACAATATTTCCTATTTGCATATATCAGCTATTTATTTATCTTGACAATTTGCTAAGGATTACAGATTTATTAATTTATAGCAGCAGCAATTCTGTATCCCATATATGTACACATCGGAATTAAAATTTTTTGTTGTGCTTTAAATCATAACTTAAACATATTGCTCTAGTGACTGGTTCTTTAATCTTTATTGACATTTCTTCAGGGGATCCCAGTTATTGGTCCCAGTTATTGCACTACCAAATCTTTTATTCCAACATAAACATGCAGGTTCATAAGACTTTTATGCATGCTTTTATAACGTGTAATCAATATGGATTGAATTTGGGTTAGACACATTCACAGATTTATCTATGGGTATTACTTTCAGTAATATAATTATAAACTAGATGTGGTCTGCCAATGGTCCTCAGAGAGCCCCACTTTTCTGATAGTGCTGGACTCGTTTAAATATAGGTATAAAAATTAAGTTTAGTTTGGAAAATAGGACACATACACAGACACCGAATTTTATCTATATGCTTGAGGGGAAAAAATTCCTACTGGATCAAATTATATTAACGAAAATAGGTCTGAAACATTGTGTGCAATAGAAAATCACCTAATGTAGTCTGTTAGCCATAGTTTATTTTGAGCAAGTCTGTCATTCAATAGGTCAGAAGCCCTCATAGGCACCAATGATCCCTGTCAAATTGGGAAAGCTGTAGTAGGTTCTTCTTGAATCATCGCGTGTGAAAGAACATGTGACTGACGGACAGACGGATGGACGGATGGACTGACACATTGATCACTATAGGGCACCGCCAGTCAAGCATAATTATAACATTTCGGTTTAAAATGTGAAATTTTTGGGTGGGAATTTTCACCCTAACATGCCTTCCAAGCTGGGATAGGTATGAACAGTTAAAGACTCTTCAGTGCATATGTTGGAAACTCAACCTGTGGAAATTTTTAAGTTTTTGAGGCATCAATATTTAAGAAAAATCGATTTTCAGATAAATATTTTATACCATGATTTTTTAATGATCACAATAGATTGGACAGTTATGCAAAAATGATACTTTTTTCACGTATCTACTCGTTGCTCGACATTGTAGGGATTTCTCTTCACTTTAGAAATATGTACACATCAAGTTACTGATCACAAAACAAAAGTACCGGGAACCAGAGAAAAAAAAATTATTAAAACAGATTGCAGGATGGGTCCCAAGATTATAATGTTGGGATCGAGGCACTGATGGGTAATGAACCAGGTACCTTAGAATTCAAAGTCATTGTCCAAAGGCTTTCTTAATTTAATACTTCATACGTTCCTACTGTTGAAGAAACAATTAGGTTCAACTGCTCTAGGAGTGATACACCAACAAATGGGCTGCTATTTCTTCTGAGCTGAGGCTTTGGTAGTACAGTGCTGCTGCACTCCTGTTGATGTTGCACCATTCAGAGTTAAACAGGTTGATTGTCATAACCTCTAATGAGTTAAAAACAAATGTTTTTCATTTATAATAAACACCTTAACCAGATAAATTACAATGGAATAGTTTCATGAGAAGATGTCACTATTTCTTCATATACAAAACATTCACACATATCTGTCTTTTACTAAACATTAATAGGTTGATAGGGAAGTTAATTCATAAGCTAAATATTTAATTTTTCATTTATTACCAATTGCATTGATTTATTTTAGACACATGATAAATGAGTAGTATCTCATGTATGATAATTTCTTTAGTCAGAATAACATGTTTAGAATCACTTCGTCTAATGACACGTTGATCTACTCATTCTGTTTATGTGCCCATTAACTTACCAAACTGAGTCTCTACAATGTTCATGTCTTGTAGATTATTTGTTTCAACTGCTTGGTTAAGGATGTCTTTTCATATTTGTGAATAACAGGATCCAAGGAATGTTACTAACTGTTGGTCAAAATGGTGACATGTGAGTCATCAGTGCTATGATGTTAACATGATCAGCCTGATGGTATTATGATTACATTCACATTATATATTAATATTTTATTAAAATCACAGACAGGTGTGCACATGATGATTTGTAAAGTTCATACCTTAATGCTGTTTTATCATATTTTACATGATAATCATATAACAATATTAATGATTTTAAGCATTTCTATTTCTTAAACTTGTGGATATAACAAATAAAACTTGTACCAGATTATCTCATATATTTGATTTCGGTTTTTATAGTCCTGATAATCTTAAAATGTTGTACACAATACCTAAAACAGCTTCACATTTGCATGATTGTGAAGACTGGTACTAGAAATTTAACTTAATGTTTACCATAAAGAAACGGATTAGACTCAAAGTGAGCCAATTATATTGTATAGCAATAATTTCAACATTATTAACAATAAGGGGTGAACTCACGGTAAAGCATCTTGAGCTAACATGAAAAATTGTTTCTTCCCTTTTAAAATTATCTGTACCTGCGTAAATATTGCCCTGGAACCTTTTGCTAACTCCTGTAAATGATTGTTAAATACAGTTAGCCTGGTGCGATCGCAGGTGTAAACATAAACACAGTGCATCAGGCCATGTCCTGCACAGAGCCACAACACATACCCAATATTGCTTACAACACTAGTCACTAAAAAACAAAATAGCTGCACACAGTAGGCCAGCAAATGAATTTTACTTGTACTGGGACTCTGCTATAAGGACTAAAAAAAAATCAACATTCAGCATTTTACATTTTATCACCAACACACTAATAATTTTAATACTTCTCACTTTTTTTCACTTTTTTACTATATAGACACTAACATGTACGGAAGTTTTTGAATATCATTGTCATTATACGTTCACGTATAAGCAATATACAAACTATTTATTTGGAAACTAACCAGATTTTAAGACAATGAACTTGGTTCTCACAGAATGTAACTCATCTAGTATGCATGGCCTCAGATAAACATTAGAACTCTAAAGCTATAAGATTTTGACAGGTTTTCAACCCAAAAAACAAATGCATATATAACAATAGACATACTGTATTTCAGATTTTAAATTTTCATTTTAATTACATGATTCTTAACAATGTACTCATTTCTAGGGAAAGTGCCACAAAAACATGATATTTATAAACGCATATCTGCTCTTTTAATCCTTCATTCTCTGGCAGGATGAACTTACATGCACAGTTTTCTAGACACAGGTCTGTCTGTTACTTATTTATAGGGACAATGGCAAGAAGTTGTCAGATTTATAAGCACACATATCTCGGTTACCACTTTCTATGGCACATCTCAGGAAACACTCATAATTCTAAATACAGGTTTATTTTTAGTGGTTTTTGTACTTTATGTAACCAAGTAAACAAATAATTCATTCCATTAATCTTCAGACATTTTATTACCTTGTATATTGCATCATGATCAAGGTTTACTGGTAGGGCATTATAGGTCCAGCCCCTACTGTTATCTCTTCTGCCTTAATATGATAACATGTCAGTGGCGGTGGTATAAAATTCATTTCTTCTACATTACATTCCTGGACTATTTTTATGTGTACAACATGTACATTTACATACATTTCAATCATTAACCACAACCAATAATCAGTTTAGGTTTAATAGGATATATGGCATAGAAATCATCATGTAAAAGCTAGCATGAAAGTTATACATTTTACTTTTTCCACATTTTTCTGCTGCCCCAATTATTCTTGACTCTTTTAATACTTTTCTTTACTCAATTTTAAGACTTTCCCACTTAGGCCTTTACAATCGTACACATTCTATCTTTACTGATCATTCACATTTCACCTTTAGAATATATTTCATTTCCAGGTAAGGCTGCAGGTTTAGCAATTAACATTATTCTTTCATTTCTATGTTCGGTAGAGAGGATACTATTTCATTCTATTAATATCAGCCCTTTTTAATACACAGTATCCTTAAATGCACTGCATTTTGGTTTTTGTTAGCATATGTATTCCAGATAGATGTCAGTTGTTGAACGAACAACTAAATTAACGAAATAAATATTGTGGAAGCAATTTTAAAAAGGTGCATTAGCAAAAGCAGAGACATTCATTCTATTATATTCAAGTATAATTTCTTTTTTTGGTTTCCGCTTTTTTTTTCCTTTCTTAATTGTGAATTTAAATGAACACTTTCTATTCATTTGCTCTGGGTTACTTATGCTTTTCATTTACTTTTGTTTTCTGGCAATTTATTAAATGTATTTATTATCATTCATGGGGTATATTTTATTAAACTTTTCTTTAAATTTTTTTATAAACACACATATAGATTGTAAGTCCCCAGCTAGACACTGATCGCTGTTTCTTACACCAGGATCTGACTGACAATGTTCTAACCACTTTCCTTTCTGATGGTAGTTTAACTCTATACATACCATGACTACCATGGATGCAATTCCATTTACATTTTTAAACACATGTTCAACAATGACCTGTCCTGTAGTTCATCTTTATGCAAATTACATACAAAACAAGGGGTACATGTTGGATGACAGCTAAAGTTTCATATTAACAAGAACAAAAATAAAACAATATGAATAAACACGATCTCCATTTATATAATCCCATTACACTAGGAATGCCTTTTGTGAATTGTACTGTGGAAAAATGTTTGTAGATGTGAGGCATGCCTTACAAGCTTTACACTGTTTTATTTACTCTTTGTGCTTCCAGACATGAGGAGTATATATATGACTGCCATATTTCATACTTTTCTAGTTACATTCCCTTTTTTCCTAATGAACCTTTTCACATCACATTTCTTTATTTTTTTTTTCATACTTATTTAGGTAATAATCTTCAAGCTCTAATTACATATATTACATTTCCTCAGTACACTATTGCTATAAGTGATTTTTAAGGCTTTCAATCTTCAGTCCTTGCACTTTTTTTCTCAGTTATTAAATGTCTTACCAGTTTTTAAAGTTGTTTGCTGCTTTCTATTTCCAATTTCTAACCATTATTGGTATTTTTCATGTTCTTATTCAAAGTAAGTTGCCGTAGGTGACATGTCATATACAATATTCATTTAGGCAAGATCACTGTCATTTACAAACAGTCAATTCACAAGGATCAATATTTACCTTACCTCTCTCACACAATAATTACAGTCAATAGCATGTTAAGATTTCTTGGCACCTCAGTCAACAGAAACACACCCTCTACAGTCACATCAACACTTTCTGAACACCACTTGTGCACTTACAAAAGTTACTTCTCTTTTAAAATACAACTAATTTTCACTGCCAAGGGCTTACAAGCTCTTTTTCATAGCCACATTCTTAGTATTAGAACATACATTCAGATTTGTTTATATTTTATCTTCTCTGTACACTAGAATATACCAGGTCAAGTTTATATATGAAGCACATCATTTCTTTATATTGTACTCTATCACAGTACATCAATTTAACTGGCACTAAATGCAGTTCACATTCTGAAGTACACACACTAGGACTTACCTTCATATTCTGCAGATTTCTGTACAATGACATACAGTCTTCATACCACTCTGTTTGAAACTGCTTCCTACATCATTCAGGTTCCATATTCAAATGCCCTGACCACCTCCTGCACACACAGTTGAGACACCAGAAACCTGTCCTCATTAACTCATAGCTCAGTAATGCCTCATAAGCCAATCACCACTAGTCTGACCAGCCTGGCTCACTTCCTCACTTGGCCCACCTGGGCCCACACTGAACTCCACCTGATAACAATAGGCCTAGCACTGGCCTTCCTACCTCACTCAGACTGTCCATGATCAGCCAGCTGTACTGTGGACTTCCTGGTTTTAAACCTGAGACTGCGTGAGGCTCCATGGAACTACATGGGACTCCACAAAATAAATACACCTATTAACAACAGCCCACTTGGTTCACAGGTAAACGCCCCCCAACCCCACACACACACATACAAACAAGTTGCCACCTACAAAGTCCAAGGGGGATTGAAGATATATACAGATGTATTTTCTTAGGTTTAATCAACAGCAAACCAAGTGTGTTGTTTTTGGACAGTGTACACTAGAACCTCGCCCGGAATGGTGACTTGATGGTGTTAAGCTCAATGAATGCCAAAGTGTGAGATATCTTGGTGTTACTTTGTTAAATTCTAATCCTAAGGAGCATATTGATGACCGCATGGATGCATGCAGGAGAGCATTTTATTCTCTTCAAGGAGCTGGTTTCTCGAATTTTGTAAGCAATGTTCATTCTTTATCATATGTGTGGAAAACAGCTATTTGGCTTGTTTTGACATATGGCACCAGTAAGGGCCCTGCGCGGGCCGGGTTTTGACCCGCAGCCTGCGGGGGCCCGCAGCCCGCCGCGGGCCCCGCATAGGAAACTTTGCGGGGCGGGCTACATCTAAGAAAGTGCGGGGGGGGGGGGGGCCGGCCGAAATGACGTCTGTGCGGGGCGCGGCGGGCTGCGGGTTGATGATCTGACAGTTCAGTAAAATAGGAATATAAAATTATACTTTACAACAAAATATCATTTGAAGAATTTGAACTTTTGTATAAAATGTTTTCAGGTGTCGTAAATTTGATTAAAAAAAAAATATATCCCTGTTAACCCCTTATTCTTACATCTAGACTTTAAACAATTGTCTTTGCAATGGGAGCTAGTCATAACTTTGTATAAAGTTACCTGGCCTGATGTTGTATATGGACTGTAACCCTGTACTTGTGTCAGGTCTCGCATATTACATAATATGGCTGGAAGTGAAGCAAGGGCTTGATTACCTTTGATCTTGTTATAGATAGTGTCTGGCTACAGCTGGCTCTGTAGGTGACTCAATTGACCTGGAACTGCACAAAGCCTAAGGTGGACTCCTTATCTAATTGTAACTCCATGTGCTGGCTAATTGTATGACACTGGCAACTGGCTGGTCAAATCCATGTTTGGTCACAGCATAATGTGTTAATGCTTGCTGTAAGAAACAAGGCTCTGGCCATGTCCAGATCTCAATAAACAACCTGAACTAAAAGCCAAGTCAGACAGATTACCCCTTTACTCCCTTGACCTGATTATTCTCAGTTTCAGTTAATTAGCAGATTATGACTTGAAAATTTAACCAGCAACACATCTCGTTAGTTTGCTGGCTTGTGATTAGCCAATACTATTATAAAGGGTCACTTTGGGTACAAATACTTTGAAGAAGTCTAATTTTTTACTTTATTTTTTTATATATTTAAGTATAGAAACAGACACAATAAACCAAAGGTTGGTTTATTACCCCTGTAAAATATGAACACATATTTAAGGTGTGTTAAATTATTATCTATAGATTAAATCCATCTAACCTTTCAAACATGTCTTTAAAAATTATTTCATGAATTAGGGTTTGAATTATTGCAAAAACGTATTCAAATACATTTTTCATTCCAATCAGCGAACATTTTATTTTTATTAATAATAAGCGTGTCTTGTACATGTGCTGTAAAATATTTTGATATGTAAACCTTTGGATTTGAAAAACTATTTTTAGGTATTTTGCGGGGTGGACTGCAGGCCAGAAACTTAAAAAACGTGGGGTGGGGCGGGTGCGGGATTAAAGAACATTTTGTGGGGCGGGGCGGGCCAGATGCCGGCTGAAAGAATCAAAGTAACTGTGGGGCGGGCGGGCTGAATTTATTTTTTTTAATGTGGGGCAGGCTGCGGGCTGACAGGGCATGATGCGGGGCGGGTGCAGGTTTAATTTTTCATGCCCGCCCAGGGCCCTAGCACCAGTGCCATATATGTCAGTAAACAATCTTTAACAAAAATGGAAAAGTTACAGTCACAACTACTTAAGGTCCTTATTGGTTTACATAAATATTACAAAAGTTATCCCATTTTTAGCGCACTGAATGTATGTAGGATACAAAAAAAAATCGCACGCCTGGCCTTTTTATACATATTTACTGAATATGCATGCTTATGGCAAACTGAGTGGTCATTCTGATCTCATTGCAAGATCAAAATAAACGTGTTTGAAATATGGTTTAAGTTTTCTCAACTATATTTTTGATACGGGGTACAAGCAAAGGGTAAAAAAAGAATTGAAATATGATGTCAATGATGGAATGTCAGATACTGTTTGGCAGTTATTGGTCAGTCATGCCCCGTACAATAAATATATCTTAAACATGCTTCTGACACCATTTTTATATATTGATTTTATGTATAATACGGTGTCTTATCTGTGGTTTTACTGTTCTTATTACTTTATATTTTATTGTGTTTTATGTTCATGTACTCTTCTTCTGAAGGCTTAATAAACTATTATTATTATTATTATTATTTACATGCAGAATATATTTCTTTATGTTTTTTATTTCTTTTTTTGTTTAGTGGTTCAATATTCAAAAAACACTTGTGATCTGGGACAATTAGTAACCTTCCATCTGCACTAATATTTGTGGAGCCACAGAAATGGCTGTAGATTATTGATAAAGAATCAAACATAAAACTGATAACAGCTTTATAAAAACATAGGGAAGAATATTTGTGTACAATAAAATTTATAATTTCACAGTTATCACTTCTTACAAACTAGAATGAACTAAGCACAGTTTATCAAAGCACAAGAGGCAATACTAAATACTAAATACCCATTTATTTATTTGATTTGGTCACATATCTATAAGCCATAAATAGTTATAACAGACATAAACACGGGACCCATGGGTCACGGCACTCATGTTGATGTTAAGGAAATTTTAGCCAATGCAAAGTTTGTTGAATTCTATTGTAATGTTTTTCATATGTATCACCGGATGAGAAGCTCTGAGGAAATGGCCCTCCGAATTGGATATAGTAAAGTTCTAAATATATGAATGAAACCTAACATTCTATCAAGAATCTCATCAAGAAAAACAGTAACATTTTTGAGATACTTTGATGCATATGATATATTTACAGATGGACAGGTCAGTGGACAAAATGGGATGATACATTTATTTGAAATTCAGGTGAATAATGCTTTCAACTTTATATTAAACCCTATTTTTTAGCATATCCACTTTTCCCCTTATTAGTTTTTATCTAAATCTTTTTTAATTTACAGGTTTTATAAATTTGTACTAAAAATTTATGAAAAAATTTACAAGTTAAAATACCATAATTGTAATTGGCTTCATTATTTATCCAGAGTTTAGCTCACGTCAGGTCATTTTTGGCATAGACATATATTTTATTATTTTTAAATCATGTGAGCTATAATTAATTACTTACTTTAATATTCACTATGACATATGGTGTAGTTTGTATTTTTCTTTTGTCAGGAATACCTAATCAGATTAACATCCACACTTTTTTTAGCAATACATCACTTTGTGCACACAACTGAATGTGCACTTGTAATCTTGTTTCACCTGTATTAAATCATAATATGTTTAAAGTTGTAGGTTTTAAAGCCCTTCCAAATATCTCTCTCACAAAACTTTACCAGTCTCTTAATTTACAGTGGTAGCTGGGCATTAGGGCTCTACATACACAGAATTAATCTCTTACCCTACTGTAATGCTGGGAAGACATAAGCACCCTTGTGGCTAATTAAGACATTCTTTAAGGGTCTTAGGAAAGTAGTGGGTGGCTGAGAGATTACAACCCATGACCCCCTTATCACAAATCAGGCACCTTTCAAATCCAACATCATGCTCCACAAATCTAACCTTAATACATGCTCCACATGTCTAACCTTGATACATGCTCCACAAGTCTAACCTTGAGACATGCTCCACAAGTCTGACCTTGATACATGCTCCACTAGTAAAACCTTCATACATCCTCTACAAGTCTAACCTTGATACATGCTCCACAAGTCTAACCTTGATACATGCCTCACAATTCTAACCTTGATACATGCTCGCAAGTCTAACCTTGTTACATGCTCCAATAGTAAAACCGTCATACATCCTCTACAAGTCTAACCTTGATACATGCACCACAAGTCTTACCTTCTTACATGCTCCACAGGTGTAACCTTCATACATGCTCCACTAGTAAAACCTTCATACATGCTCCACAAGTCTAACTTTCATACATGCTCCACAAGTCTAACCTTCATACAGGCTCCACTAGTAAAACCTTCATACATCCTCCACAAGTATATCCTTCCTACACGCTCCACAAGTCTAACCTGTATTAAACTAGTCACCCAAAGATTTTACCCTATCAACTTGGGAACATTTTTTCTCAGCAGCCTCATGATATGTAGTACAGAACAAAACCACTGAGTTCAGTTTTAGGGCTTTAGGGGTGTGTTTGGGGTGATACTATCTTGAATCCATTACATTAGACAGCTTGTGTGTGGACAGAGAGGTGCTACATTTGACAGTCGTAACAAGCCTATTCAATAAACATCAGGAATGCCCTTTTTAACATGAACAAACCGATTATAATTTATTAGTATTTTAAATTGTCTTCATCATCAGACAGTATATGGTAATCTTGCAGTAGGTTACATTTACATTCCTACTAAGGGCACTTAAAGAAACAAGGGTCACTTTTATACTTGAAAATGTAAATTAACATAATTGAAGATGTTTAAGGAAATTCTTTTACATGAGTCCTTTAAATGACATCCAACATAATAAAGGAATGTCTATATAAGTAGATTATACAAGGGTTGGCATATGAGTTTATAGAATTCATTGTAGAATGACCTTTGTCTGCTATTTCAGTCAACATGTCTGCTGCATTGACACTTTATTTTATATTTGCAAACATAATATCATCTTATTCACATGGAAAACCTACATACTGTTATACACATGCACACCAATATGACACAGGGGACCAATGTAATGTACATGTGTATTTGCAAATACTGCTTTCTTATTTTTCTGCATCGCTAACAGTAGAATATTTGTATGTTCATGCATACTTTTAAACGAGTTTGTGTTCTACTATTGCAATAATAACAAAGCAATGCAGAGATGTGTGTTCTGGTAGGCTTCACCCAATACAAATTTTTATGCTATACGGTCTTGAGTTATTTATGTTAGATTACACTTAACAAATTTATGCCATAATTAATATATTTTCCCCTGCATCATTTAAGCGAAGTGTTAGCAAGTATGCACTATGATGCAAACCTGTCATCCTAGTTAGGACAGTTAACAAATGCAGGTGTAAATGCTGCTGGCCAGTTTATTTGGGTGTTATCAACATAAAGGAGAGGGCTAATGAGAATGGTTTAGATTTGGGACGCTTCTTTTGGCCATGTACATTGTTGCTGTTTTGTATACTGAACAAAAACAAATAACACATGAAAACTACAGAAAATACAAACGTCATTGAAATATTCTTCACCAAACAGGACTCACCCTATTATACAATAAATGAAAGCTTTCCAAGTAACAGAAAACTGACTATGTTTATTCATCAAATAATCCTTAAACTGTCTATGACTATCATCCATCAATGTTGTTCATGAGGATTTACTAAATGATATGGACATGACACTCATCATATGTATGTAAATCAAAGTGTTATTTCTGTATTGATTTCTATTTTCAGTGATTACTTTTTCAAATGTACAAACTTTTTTTCACTGTTACATAAGGCGGTCCTATATATTTGTCAATGATGTCCTTTTTTTTGTGTTGCAGTAGTAACATTAACATCATGTGTAATTTAATAAGTTGTGGTCAACCTGAGACATTGCATAATATGGAACAAAGTAGAGATCATAATGCAAATCAGAAGCTAATGCATTACAATGTAATCAGTTTTTTCACATTTGCACTGGATTATACCTATTTACATTTTCCTTAATACAAAGAAAAGCATTTTTATTAGCAACTGACTGAAGTAAATCTTATTTGAACATAGCCCTGCACAGCACATATTCAATTTCTCTATAAGACCTGCAAAGTTGTATTGAAAACATTTCAATGTTACCATCTATTACTAAGAAAAGAAGAGATACAGGGTGAATTATAATACAAGTGGCTATAAAACTATAATACGGGTAGTTGACAAGGGACAACGTGTATCCGCCACAATCAGAGTGGCATGGCTGAAACGAGGCATGGATTGAGTGGCAAGGAAAATAGAGTCAGGTATGTTGCATATTACCATGAATGTCTGCAGCCGAAATGTGTATGTAGGTGGCGCCACCTGCCAAAAAAATTGAGAAAGCTATCCAAGATGTATAAACATGAAAAATTTTAGACAGAAAAGTCAAACCACTACTGAGATATGAGTTATTTTAGCCCACAACAGAAAAACAGATGGACACTGTGCAAAAAGTGGTTGTGGGTGTTCCCTCCAGTTTAAGGAATGATAAAGAGCTATGCGAGATCGATACACATGCAACATTTTGGCCCAATAGGTCAAACAGTCCCCGAGATATGAGCATGGATGTCTGCAGCCTAATTCTGTATGTAGTTGGCGCCACCTGCCAAAAAAATCAATAAAGCTGTCCAAGATGTATAAATCTGCAAAATTTTAGGCAGACATGTCAAACCATCGCTGAGATATGAGTGATTTTATCCCATGGCAGACAAACAATTGGATGCTGTGCCAAAATGGTTACAGGTGGCTCCACGTGTTTTGCATATGATAAAGAGCTATGTGTGATCTATACACATGCAATTTTTCAGGAAGATACGTCAAACCAGTCCGGAGATATAAGCGTGGATGTCTGCAGCGTGAATGTTAATGGAGCTGGTGCCACCTGTCATAAAATCAAAAAAGCTTTCCAGGATGTATATGCCTGCAGAATTTCAGGTGAAACCACTGCAGAGATATGAATGATTGACCCAAGGCAGTTGAACAGATGGTCACTGTGCAAACATGGTTCCAGGTGGCGCCACCATGTTTTGTGTATGTTATAAAGCTATCCAAGGGCTACATTTCTACAAATTTTTTTTCATGATCAGTCAAACGGTTATGTGTGGAAACAGATGCACAAATGGACGCTGGGGAGAGAGGAAAGGTCACAGGTCAACGCTAATTGTTTAGGCACCAGTTCACGTGTGACCCGATAATTAGTGTAAGTTTCAGAAAAATCAGTCCAGTTGTCTCAGAGGAGTTCTCTGGAAACTAATACGGTGGCGGCGGCAGCAGAAACTGGGTGAAAAACATAGTATCCGCATTACTTCGTTTTGCCGGATACAATTAATGTCTTACAGCCAATTACATTCATATGTACAAATAATTATTATCAAGCTAATAAACTTTATAAAATACCACACTATTCCTGTTACCCTTCTCACTAGTAACAATATACTCTATACAGATATGAGTGCTGCCTGTAAAAATATTGGACACATTAGTAGAATTGTATAGATTAAAGTGATGATATAAATACATTCAGAAACAAATAATTTAATTAGGAGTAATGTCAGTATGAATAGTGTTTACAGTTCAACAACAATTAAACAGAACCACTAACAGATTGGGTTGGCAAGCCTGGAAACACATACTAAGTGACTGTAATGTAGCAGTTCAAAATATGTCATGTGAAATGTTTGATATAGATCATAAAAAATATAAATAAAATACATGTGATGGCATCATTCAGGTATGTTCAGGTTGACAGCTATCTGAGATGAACCAAAGTTGCCCCTGACTGGTTTGGCAATTTAGCATTTGGGAAAATATGAGAATTTGGTACTACTTAATTGTTTTCAATGTAAGTAAAATCAGTTTTGGGGTTAATAATGCAAGTGTTCACAATAAAATAACAAAAAATTAAAATTATGTGGAAGACACTGAAAGACCAAATAATAATTTTTTTTTCTTGAGTGGTGTTTGTATCTGTGATCATGTTCCCAACCTAAATGATGTATTCATGAAAAGAATTTGCAGAAATAAGCAGTTCATTTTAGGATTGGCCCAATAATCATGATTGAGAAAACTGTATGTTGGCCATCTGGTAAATTGTCTGTATTCTGGAATATCAGCAAATGTGCATGAACAAAATTGGGAGTATTTAATGAATAAGCTAATGGAAAACTATGGAGACCATCATGCCATTTGACAACATGGCAGAGGTCCGGTATCTTTAACATTCTGATTTCTAGTTTAATAAGGTGTTACAGGGAAATAAAAAAAAGCAAAATTAAGGCTATTGTTTCACACTTTCACTTCAGTTGGGGTTTAATCGTTTTTCCCTGCAAGACCATGTCAGGACATGGTCCAAGTACCTAAGATATTGATGTTTAAACACCATTTAAAACTGTACGTATTTTTAACCCGGTCTACCTGTGTATGTTTACCACATGAAATCTTAGTCACTCGAGGTCTGATTTGTATGGACAACAAACAGCCTGTTTTTGCCTGCATGAAGATGTATCAAACTTTCAAGTCAGTCAGGTCATCTGGTTGACACATATAGGTCCGCATTGCACATGGCTCCATGTGCTGAGTTTCAGTTGCCCCCACTGAGCGGTGGGGTCCATAAATTAACTATTGCTCAGGTCTTGAGATGCAAGATCAGGAATTTTGCTCGTGCACATACGTCATTGACAGTCAACAGTCCAGTCACATATTGGGAAATAATCCAGCCTGATGGATCCTCATATAGGCCCACCTTACAGTCTGTTTCTGGTGATCTGACACCTCTGAAACATAAAACTCATACATGCAGCTTTACTGGAAACAACAATATAAATATTGTCTGGAAATGATATCTTTTAATATTGGTATTTGAAAAAAAGCTTCATATACACAAAAATGACTTTTGTGAATTTTGAAAATATCACTGATCGATGAGGCTGATATTCAGTCAGAGTCTGGGGACTAAATGAGTTCCTTAACTTTGGTTGGGATAGGTTTTGGAGTATCTGGCATCTGTCTGTCTGTCTGTCTGTCACTCTGTTTGTCAGTCCGTCAGATTATAATTTCCTTGCAATAAGTTTCCTAAATATTATCTGATTTCATTCAAATTTTGGTCAGTGGTTGCTCTCAGCCATACACTGGTTGGGTTTTGTTTCGGAGTGTCTTGCTTCTGTCTGTCTGTCTGTCTGTCACTCTGTCTGTCCATCCTTTATCAAGCATAAAAAAAAAAAACAAGATCCCAACGCAGGGGACATTAACTCCTCAAATTTGCTTGTTCTGTTTCTGTTTGAATATCAGCAGGTAAAATGGACACATAAAGAATTATGTCAAATGTCATGTCCACATTTTGACATACTCCAATAAGTGCTTGTTTCTGTGACTTGGCTTACAGTCAGTGTGTATCTAACATTTCATTCCAAACTTAGGTGAAATAGCATAGCTTGGGTGTTGGGTGTGAAGAGAGACACAGCAAGAATCAGACACAGACGAATAACACCCAGGTTATGTAACAACATTGTCGACTACTGATATGGAATACAAGGGGATTCTGTACCAATCCTCATCTTCTGTCCAGCTCACCCTGTGTTACCAGTAAACACACGTAAACTTTGGACCACTTTTCTACAGCTTACTTCGCTTTTTACATTCATTGAAATACATTTCAAACTTACCCCAATGGTGCTCCTGTAGCATGTCTCTCGTATTCCTTTTTTGACAGGTACATTCTCTGATCTGTACAAATAGAGCATTGACAGGTATGACAATTGAACAGAACCAATGAGTACCATTCTTGATTGATTAAGTATTTTCATTATGCAATTCAAAGTAATTCTGAGTATTTTCTACTAAATAATTCTGATTTAGGTTTACATTACAACATATATTTGATTGTGGTATAGTTAAATTTCTTCTTTTTGGTCATCTAAATCTTCATTATTATCTCTTTATGATTATAATATTTTTCATTTTCCACAAAATGTTTATAGTTCACTCATTTGGTTATACTATGCCTCCTAAATTAATACAGTTTATCATGATACAATCAGCCACTAAATGACAGATGTAAAGCGTAATAGCAAACGCAATAAACATGGATTCAAATAACAAAAAAATTGACCTGAAAATGAAATACACTGTAAGGATTAAGAATATTTACAATGTTAGTCATTTCATGAATGACAGGATGTCTACACCCATTTCAGACAAACCTATGCTTTTTTATGCTTTGCACTTTAAATAACAATTACCCTCTCTGCATGGTCACACTGAAATTGAACAAGGGACCCATGGGTCACGGTGCTCAGCTGATCCTGATTGGACTATAAATGTATCACCATTGTGATACTATATTGAGTAGATAAAGCTTAGAATATCATGGTGATGTTGGGTTTTATAAAGGAATATAATGTAATATGTGAGTAAATGATATATGAAATAACCTGACTGATGGATTAATATGGAGTACAATATAGTGGTTTATTTTTTTATTTATTTGAGAGGGGTCGAAAAAAGCAATTTATTTGAGCAAATATGAATGCAATGACAGTATGCTAAGCAGTGGTATAATGATGATAAGGCTATTTGTTGAAGGATCTATAGTGTATTGAAACCTGCAAGAGTTCAATTTGACAGATACAAGGTTATGATTAACTATACTGATGAGGGGATTTATGAATTTGACTGTATGACATAATATCTTGACAAGATAGGTCTTGACAAGGTGCATTATTTTGATGCCCCTCACGTCTACATATTACACAATATTGACATAATTTCTGGCATGTACATAGGTACCTATGGACAAATGGTCAACATTACTGAACCACCTGGAAGGTTAAATTCTTAAAAATATGATGAAATGTAGATAATGTTTGAGAGGAAGAGGTAATCAGGGCCATGTCTGCTTTATATGTTTGAAGAAAATGTTGCAAATAATATTTGAGACCTGACCATGCCTTTCCATTGGTTACCTTTTTGATAAGCTGTTGACAGTTCAACAGTTTACACATTTGTCTGATGAGATCCAATTTATTTGGTTAACCTTTTTTATCAATTTTATGATATGTATACAGTTGCCATAACATCCTCATTCCACAGGTGCAATGACTTGATAGGGGGGGGGGGGAGGGGTGTTGTGTTATGATCAGAGTTACAATGCCTCTGTCTCTCTGTAGATATTTTCTCTGTAGATAATTATTAAATTTATGCTATAGCCATAGAACTATTTGTCACAGTGCCAAGGAGCAAAGCCTCAGTGGGATGAAGAAGGGGTTGGTGAGAGTTACAACACCCTTGCATATACATACAGGATATGAAATTTAATTCAACAGTGCTTATAAAAAAAGTTTATTCATGAACATTAAATATTTAAAACAGAAAGAAAGATGGAGAAACAAAGCAAATAATTTTTTTCCCCATTCTACTGAGCCAAGAAAAAATTAACAATATTTGCATTTATTCCTTTTTTTCATTACGTAATTTTAATCCAAGTTTCCGATTGTTACTATAAATTTACAGTATAACATACATGTGATTGTGAATATTTCAGTTGATTCACATTTCTAAATTGCATCAACATTCATAGCTAATGTATCTAGTTTATAGTACCTGTCAACAGAAAGGGATAGAGGGAGCAAGGGAGGCAATTAGGGAGAGAGAAAGAGAGAGAAAGAGAGACCTAGACTGCCAGAGAGAGAGAGAAAGAGAGGCTCTCTGGTAATTACTGCCTGACCCAGCCTGACCCAGACACTCTCAGTGGCAGTAGGTCAGACCTGAAGGTGTTATGTAACTGCCCAGTACACTGCATTTAACTGATCTGATGCAAACAATGAAGACATGGTACCTGGAAACTTGAATAAAATCTACAGTTTTTGATCTATTGGTTTCAAATTTCAGATTTTAACAGATGAAATGTTAATGTGTACATGCTGTGAAAATTATATCCACAGCACTAACAGGAAAAATTTGAATATTTATATTTTTTTAATATTATCAGGAAAAAAAGAAAAGTATTCTCAGCTATAAAACTAATACATGTGTTAAAATTAATCCAAGGATCAAAACATCCAATATATCATACCAGGAGCAAACTTGAGTTGGGAATGTTTAATTTTATGAACTGAAATAAAGGACCAGCAATATAAATTTTGATTATTTAGCCAGTCTCATGTAACAACGGATACAACCATGAGTTATAAGTCAAACAAATTAAAATCTTTAATGAACACTTGTCTGAGTAATATTTTAAATTTTTGACATATTTATTTATTATTTTAATTTTGTAATAAATATAAACCAACAAGTTAAAGACCTGGAAAAACCTGGAAATTTAGATTAATTTAAGATAATCAACTGCATCCTTGTCTATCATTATCTTGCTTCATATAATCCCTAATAGTAAACAACAATTTATTTTAATTATTTATTTTTCATTTCTATGGTTGAAATGAAAAATACCCAATGGTGACTGCATGGTGTTATTTGAAATACAATTTTGGCCATCCATGGAAGATCCATAAATGATCAGTCATTGCAAGGTAATCCCCTGTAACTCATTAACTATAAATTCCTTTTCCATTTATTTTTTTAAGTTCTTATCATAAACCAAATATTAAAAAAAAAGTTTATTGTTATGTTTATGGCCTAAACAAATACTAGTGGAGGGGGTTGGACAGTTAGATCCAGTTGAAGCCACCCAAGAGCTGGCTGGCTGCTGAGTGCCTCGCTCCAAGCATGCATAATTGGCCTGAAAGGTCAATGTGGGGACATAAAAGAGGGGCTTCAGTACAACCAAGGTGTGATATGGTCTCATAAAAACTTTCATAAAAGCTAGTTTTTGACCAATTCCTTTTATAACTTCAGAATTTAGAAGCTAAAATCCTTACCAGTGCAAGATATGAAAATTAAATCAACAGTGCTTACAGGGAAAAAACATGCCATGGCCTAAGTTGGGCAAAATTTAAGGTACTGATTTTATATTTATGCTAATAACTGATAAAATTTGAAAACTTCAGAACTAATTTTGGGAATACAATTGAATCTTGATTAAATAATGTTATATGCCTGGCAAAAAATGTCTACCTTCAGCAATTTTCATGTTGAGAGAGTAAATATATTTCTTGATTTTTTACAAAGTGCATTATGGTTGGGCCTAGAACTTAAAACAGTTACATGATACTGACATCATTTCTGGCATATGCATAGCGAATGTTTAGAAAAATATGTATATTATATATTATCAAAGTCAGATCAGTGGTTTTGATATTAGGCAATCTTAAAGTGTAACAATGGAGTTTTAATGGAAAAATGAAGTTTTTTTTTAATATCTCGAAGGAATGCAGTCCTAGTGACCAAACTTTTAGTATGGTAGAGGATTTGGGGTACATCTAAGTGTATGCAAAATTTAAGAAACTTAGAGCTGAAGCTGGGGAGCTGAGCTCTAGTAAACTGCATAACACTAGCTTGGTGTAAACAAAATATGACATGGTGCTTTAAAACTTGAATAAAATCTACAGTTTTTGATCAACTGGTTTCAAATATTTTGTTTGAACAGTTGAAATGGTAACAAAAACATGCTTTGAAAATTAAATCCACAGCAGTTACAGGAAAAAAACGTGCCATGGTCAAACTTGGACACAATTTAAGGTACCAATTTTATATTTTTGCCAATATTTAAAAAAAAATAACAGATTTTGATCTAATTTTTGGTATACAATTCAATTTTGATTATTTAAAGTAGTATTACTGAAAAAAAATTCCTACCTTTAACACTTTTGGTCTTAAGTGACAAAATATCTTTCCTCATATTTTTACAAAGTCCATTATATTTGGGCCCATAACTTTTTTAATTTAAATTATACTGACTTAATTTCTGGCATGTACATAGAAACCATATAGAGGAATATTTATGGTAAAAATGAAGAAAACCAGATGAGTGGTTTTGATATTAGGCAGTCCTGAAGTGGGAAAATAGATTTCTAATAAAAAATTGAGGTTTTTCCTTAATATCTCGAAGGAACGAAGTCATATTGACCCAATTTTTGGCATGGTAGGAGATTTTGGGGACATCTAACTGTATGCCGAATTTCAGATTCGTAGGTCAAACTGTGTCGAAACGTGCCAGTCTTACGGACGGACATCCAGACGGACATCCAGACGGACTGCACGACGGATGGACAGACGTACAGACGACGGACAATGGACCACGACTATAGCTCAGATGACTTATAGTCAGCTTAGCTAAAAACATAGAAATTGGGTCAGCCTCTAACTAACCATATCTATACATACATAGTTGCACCAACATCATTTCCTACCTGTACACAGCGACACACTCCAGCCTGAAATAATACATTAAAAAAAACACACACCGCAAAACAGGTACATTGGCAAAAGCTACCAACACTAACAACAAGTGGCCCATGGCCAGGGGTCATGACGCTCAGCCCACTGACAGGATGACCATATATACTTAAACAGACAATTAATTATTGTATCCGCCAAAACAAAGTTTTGCGGATACTATGTTTTTGACCGGGTTCCGCCGCTGCCGCTGCCGCGTTCGTTTCCAGAGAACTCCTATGAGACTACTGGACGGATTTCCGATATTAACAAAAATTGTCGGGTCACATGTGAACTGGTGCCTAACCAAGTGACCTTCAGCTCTGACCTTTCTTCTCTGCCCAGCATCCATTTGTGCGTCTGTTTCCACACATAAACCCATATATCTCGGGAACCGTTTGACTGATCAGGAGAAAAAATTTTACACAAATATAGCCCTGGGATAGCTCTATAACATACACAACAAAAGGTGGCGCCACCTGCAACCATGTTTGCACAGTGTCCATCTGTTCATCTGCCTTGGGTTAAAATCACTCATATCTCTGCAGTGGTTTGACTAATTCACCTGAAATTCGGCATGGGTATATATCCTAGATAGCTTTCTTGATTTTATGACAGGTGGCGCCACCTACATTCACGTTAACGCTGCAGACATCCAAGCTCATATCTGGGGAACCGTTTGACCATTCAGGAAAAATATTTTACACAAATGTAGCCCTTGGATAGCTTTATAACATACACAAAAATGGTGGCGCCACCTGCAGCCATTTTTGCACAGCTTCCATCTGTTTGTCTGCTGTGGGATAAAATCACTCATATCTCTGCAGTGGTTTGACTTTTCCACATGAAATTTTGCATGTGTATACATATTGGATATTTTCTCATTCAAATAACAAGTGGCGCCACCTACAATCATGTTTATGTGGCAGAGATCCATTCTAATATGTAACACATGTCACTCTATATCCCCTTGCCACTCAATCCATGCCTCACTTTATCCGTCCTCCTCTGATTTTGGGGGATACACGTAGTCGCTTGTCGACTACCCGTATTCTAGTTATACTATAGGCGGCTTAGTTCAGGCAAATTAGCCCAGGTTCATCACAACCCATAAGCACACCAAATTTGATGACAACCCATCCAGCCGTTTCTGAGAAATATGGCAAATTTTGTGTATTTTGCATTCTTTCTGGGGTGCCCAGACATGGACTGTAATGCAAAGAATATGCTTCACAGAGACCTAATTTCAGGTCTCTAAGGAGAACTTTTGAGGAACTATAGGTATGTCAAGTTTGAGGATTCTAGGTCTAATGGTAATGATTTGTCTTAAGTTGCAAGATTCCAGGACCAACAGTTACGATTTGTGCCTGGTTCACAGGCAGGCGGAAGGACATAGGGTGATTGCCATAGCTGAGGTGACTTTCAGTCAGCTGAGCTTAACACCATACAGCAGAATTTACATTATGATGCCAACTCCCATGTAATGCAGCTGACTTCTGTCACAAAACATCTGTTGTGACCTATGATGGGTTGACTGTTTCTTGGCCTCACCATAAATACTTGTATTAACTTGTGTTGGTCCATGATATACCTGGATTTAAGAGAACCTATAATCGGTTTTAGTCATTTTTTTTGGGTTATGATTTAAGAAGATTACATTGTACTTTGACTCACATCTTGGTGGTTACATGTAGTGGTACACAATGACACACACATTCACCTGTAGTGGTACACGCTGACAAACACATTCAACTGTAGTTGTACACACTGACACGCACCTGTAGTGGTACACACTAACACACACTCACTTGTAGTGGAACACACTTACACACCCACTCACCTGTAGTGCTACACACTGACACGCAAATTCACCTGTAGTGGTACACACTGACACACCCATTCTACTGTAGTGGTACACACTGACAAAAACATACACCTGTAGGGGTACACACTGACACACACATTCACCTGTAGTGGTACACACTAACACACTTACCTGTAGTGGTACACACTAACCCACACACTCACCTGTAGTGATACACACTGACACACACATTCAACTGTAGTGGTAGACACTGACAAAAACATTCACCTGTAGTGGTACACACTGACACACACATTCAACTGTAGTGGTACACACTAACCCACACACTCACCTGTAGTGGTACACACTGACACACACATTCAACTGTAGTGGTAGACACTGACAAAAACATTCACCTGTAGTGGTACACACTCACACTCACCTGTAGTGGTACACACTAACCCACACACTCACCTGTAGTGGTACACACTAACACACCCACTCACCTGTATGGTACACAATGACACCCACTCACTTGTAGTGGAACACACGAACACACCCACTCAACTGTAGTGGTAGACACTGAGTATTCAAGGTATGTTCCATTTCTAAATATATATGCAACTGATATTTTTTGTTTTTGTTTGATATCACCGACTGGTATTGTACTGTAGTTGAGTGAAACAGCACTTGATGATTGGAATTCAGGCAAAAGATCAAGATCAATGAAGTATATTACATGGTTCATAAATGTTAGGTCAATATGTACTAACAAAAAACAATTGTATTTAAAAATGGACTTCTTTAAATTCTTTTAAAATACAATTAAAAATCACCAAGCAATCATATAAAAAATAATGATGGGTTTCTACCTCTGCTGAATACGTTCACAGGCATTGGTTAAATACAATCTACCATTTTTCTCTAACATTATAAAACCACAGGTTCAATGACATTTATTCTGTGTCAGACGTTGTTTATAATATTGAAGCCACCATTATATTGCAGGCTCTATTACTGTGACATTCTGGCACATAGTGACATGCACAAAACAATGGTGACATGCACGTAACTATGACAAGGCTTAAGTAAGATTAATAAAAGAAACAAAGAAATTCTAAATATGACACAATGCATCAGCATTTTCTTTCATTTATCTATTTCACCTCGGTAACACTTATGTTAAAATGGCCAACATTATGGTTTTGGATAACGGGATTTTAAATTAAGTCCACAGGTATACATTATACTGGTGTTATCTTGTGATTTGCATCAATACAAACAAACATGATTTTCTCTTTGTCCATGTGTGCTACATTTTCCTTATTTAAATTAATATTAATTTAATAAGAAGATCTGAGCCATTACAGAAATATATGTACAAACATGATTTTCTCTTTGTCCATGTGTGCTACATTTTCCTTATTTTAATTAATATTAATTTAATAAGAAGATCTGAGCCATTACAGAAATATATGTGCAATTATCAACCAGTGTTGTACACTCGTTCTCGCTACTATTACTGTTTTAAATATTTCTCAGTATCATCCGTCTACCTGTATAACATGCCAACTTTAGCCAGGTACCTTCTGTACACACATTAATGAAACCATTACTTTGGTTGTACATATGTTAATAAACATAACTATATGCATACACACATGTTAACATATGCAAAACTTTACATGTGGACATGTTTATATAACTGTTACTTTATACAATACACTGGGGAGTGTATCAGAAGGCACCTGTTGCCCAGTCAGAGCCGCGTGGAGGCAGCTGGCATTCTGACCACCTACTTTAATTATCAATTATTATCTTATCTGCAACTTTCATCACAATCATTGCAAAATAATATTCTATAAATTGTTCATTTGAGTTCATATTTCATTATCATCTGATAAGTCCTGGTTTTATTTTATTTACAGATTATTTAAAATTAAAGTTCCTAAAAGGTAGATCATAGAACAGTAACACTTTTCTATTACAGGACACGTGGCTGTATTTATTTTTCCTATATAACATCTATAAAACACCTGAAGTCTGGGCCTCTTTTGGGCAACTTTAAAAATAAATTTTGATATTAAACTTTTTTTTACCTGAGAGTTTGTTGTTTCTTCTGTCAAACTAGACCAAGAAAATGCGGGCTTGTGTATCTCCTTTTTTAACCATCCTGGCCCGAATGCAGTGAAGCCCAAAATACCCCTCCAAGCAGTCCCAAACAAGCATTTGGACAACATGTCTTTGATTGGCCACAGATTTTTAAAAAATTGACCAATTCTGTCATTTTATTGGAGATTATGCTAAACATGCTTAAAAATCAAACAATGGGGTGTTTTTAATGCTCCATCACATGATGGCTAGAGCCAACCAGAGAAAGCCAGACAATTCACTACTCTATTTCAGGTTCAGGGCTTTGTGACCCCAGGTCGTGTGCATAAATAAGACCATGTGACCTACAACATTTCTAAAAAGTGTACGGTAACAGGAGTTACCGGTAGAGGGCGCTGCCTGTATGCCAGGCACACTTTTGGCAAGCAGGCAAAAGACCCAGCTGTTATAGTGAAGCGCTGACTTTATGAAAGGGTTCAAAGTTCTACAGTGTGGTCAGCATTTGATTTTATGTCTGTGGATATTTAGGCTGATGTTGATTAAGGCAATAATCTATATGCCTGCATGTATGTTCTTCAGTTATTATTGTCATTTTGGGTTTATGTTCACTTATGGAACTGTTTGCTGTTCATTTGATCATATTTATCAGACCCCCCTTGCCAGAACAGGGGAAATTGATTTGGGTTTGTCTGTCTGTCCCTCTGCCTGTCTGTCCATCAGGTTTTCTTTTATGTGTGATAACTTTCTTAAAGATTATCCTATTTCATTCAGATTTGGGTCAGTGGTTACCCTCATGCATACATTGGTTGGAATTGGTTTTGGATGGTCTGTCAGAAATTTATTCTCTGCCAATCTAAAAAAAAAAATTTGTAAATTTTGTTCCAATTTCAAAACCAAGGTTATGACATGTGGAGACATTTTCAGGACACCATTAACACTAGACACAGCCACTATGACATGTGGAGACATCTTCAGGCAAACATAAAAACTCATACATATTGAGCAGGTTAGGTAAGCATGAAACACAACAAGGTGCAGAAGCGAAGGACTTAAATTCCAAGAATTTGCTTGGTATTTCTAAGCAACAGCTTAGATGTGGATGAAATGCCAGAACATACTGTAAAAGCTGTATGTGGCGCCCTCTGGGGCTAGATAATACTAGAGTGCACAGTGCAGTATTTTGATGGCAGGGTTGTTTGATTTAAATCACGGTGATTTAAATGGCCTATTTAAATCGCAATTTAATTCACTTGCTTTAAACAAATATCACTGCTTTAAATCTGCTTTTATAAAAAAATGAGTTTTTCTCTATTTTTCTCTGCTTTTTGGCAAACATTTTCAATTCAATCATTTTCATTTTTATACTCAGTGCTTTAAAGGCACTTCACAAGAATGTTACACCCTTTTGAAGTCTGATGTTACACCATCTTGAAGTCTGAGTTAATAGCTCACTGTTTATATTTTCAACAGTATAAATGCAAAACCAATAAATAAACAACATTTTCCAAATAAATTATAAATAATTTTCTGTAGGCGGAATTTTATAAACTCTTTTCAAGGAGAATATTAAATACAGGATATATAAAGTATTCAAGGGTGTACACTTGTCAAATACTTTTACATTAAGCTGAACTTTACTTGCTTGTGCAACTTCAGTTGAAAGCAAACATGTATGTTGTTTAGTAAGTTGATTTCCCGGTGATAAGTAAGAATTTAAAATGGATAATTTGCTAGGTAATTACAACTGTGCAGAAATGCACAATGAGTTTGTGCATATCATCATATGGGCTTTGTTAAACTGTTCATCACTATAAAGCAAACAAATTATAAAATTAAAACAAGGGACCCATGGGTCAAAGCACACTTTTTAGGCACCATTAAATGTGTACTTTAACACAATATGAGTACCTGGGGGAGCGGGAGGGGTGCAGAGGGGAAGCCAAGCTGGACCTAATTGAAGCCCAGCAAAGCTAAGCTGCCTGGAGTGAGGGGTCATTACATAAGATCACCCACTACTCACCACTGTTACACTGGGCTGGCTAATGTAAACAAGGGACCCATGGGTCACGGCGCTCAGCTGATTGTGATTAGACCATAAATGATTCTCCATACTATATCCATACTATGATACTATATCGAGTCGATAAAGCTTATGAAGATTATGGACATATTGGGCTATTATAAAGGAATGTAATGTAATATGTGAGTAAATAACAAATGAAATAACCTGACTGATGGATTAATAGAGTAAAATATAGTGGGTTTTTTTTCATTTATTTAGGAAGGGTTGAAAATTGTGATATATCTGAGCAAATATGAATGCAATGACAGCAGTAATAAGCAGTAGTAGAATGATGAATAGGCTATTTGTTGAAGGATCTATAGTGTATGGAAGTCTGCAAGATTTCATTTTGACAGATATGATGTTATGATTTACTATGCTGATGAGGGGATTTATAAATTTGTTACTGCATGACACAATATCTCTTCAGTGTTGACAAGGTAAATTATTTTGATGCCCACTATGTCTACCTATTACACAATATTGACATAATTTCTAGCATGTACATAGCTACCTATGGACAAATAGTTATACAAAATATTAAAGTATGAATATATCTGATTCATCTTGTTCTTGTTTACTGAGGCTGACATTGGGATGGGGCTCAGAGAAGGGAACAGTGAGGGCAGCTATGAGGTGGATGTAGAGAGAAAAGGAGAGAGAGAGAGAGAGAGACAGAGAGAGAGACAGAGAGAGGGGATGGAGCATTCAACAGTACTTTAACACCTGGAAGGTTAAAATCTAAAATATTATGATAAGCAGATAAAGTCTTATCGGAAAAGGTAATCTTGGCCATGGTTGGTTGATATGATATTGTAGCAAATAATATTTTGAGATCTGACCATGTGTTTCCTTTGGTTACCTTTTTGATAAGCTGTTGACAGTTCAACAGTTTACAGATTTGTTTAATGAGATACAATTATTTTAATAAACCTATTTTCTATTTTATCATATGTATACAGTAGCCATAAAGTCCCCACTTAACAGGTAGAAGGATAGACAGGAGGAGGTGGTTATGATGGGAGTTAAAAAGCCTCAGTCTTGCTGTATATATTATCTTTCATTATTAAATTTTATGGAAAAGCCATACAACTATTGTTCACAGTGCCAAAGAGCAAGGACTCCATGGGATGGGGGAAGGGGATGGTGGGAGTTACAGCACCCTTGCATATTCATACAGGATGTTAAATTGAATTCAAGTGCTTACAGAGAATAGGGTTTCTTCATAATTATTAAATATTTAAGCAGACAGAAAGGTGAAGAAACAAAGCAAATCATTTTTATTCCCATTCTACTGAGCCAGGAAAAATTAACAATATTTGCCTTTTTTCCTTTTTTTCAATTCATCATTTTTTCCAGGTTTGAAAATGTAACTACACATTTACAGTATATATATATATATATATATATATATATATATATATATATATATGAATATTTCCGTTGATTCACATTTCTTAATTGCTTTAACATTCATAGCTAATTAATCTGGTTTATAGTACCTGTCAACAGAATGGGGTGCAGGGAGAATGGAAGGGTTAGGGGTGAGAGGGAATGGGAGAGAGAGAGAGAGTGAGAGAGAGAGAGATCGAGAAAGAGAGAGAGCAAGAGAGAGTGAGCTAGACTGTCATGGAGAGAGAGAGCGAGATAAAGAGAGAGAGAGAGAGAGAGAGAGAGAGAGAGAGAGAGAGAGAGGCTCTCTGGGAATTACTGCCTTACCCAGCCTGACCCAGACAATCACAGAGGCAGTGGCTAGGTCAAAAGTTGAACTGGTTATGTAATACTGCCAAAGCACACATTTCACTGACTTGATGATAACAATCAATGCATGGTGCGTGAAAATTTGAATGACATCTACAGTTTTTGATCAATTGGTTTCAAATTTCATATTTTAAAGGATGAAATGCTTATGTGTACATGCTGTGCAAAATCAAATCCACAGCACTAACACTAGTAACAGGAAATAAATGTCCACTGTAAGTCATGTTAATTATCATGCATGCTTTTTACAAATGAGTTAACCGTTTTTCAATAGTTTCACGTTGCCCATAGCAAAAAGTACCACTAGCACAAATGATATGAGAGTTAAACTATTCATTAAAAATTAATTGGAATTATTGGGCAAAATATAATTTTAATTGAAAAATATTGACAGTGACATCTGAAAATATTACATTTAATAATAGAATTGGAATAAATGATTAAAATAAATTATAAAATATATTCATGAATGCATTAATGAATAAACTTTTAAAGTATTTGCACTCAAATTCTTTCTTTTTACCTGTATTAGTATTTGTATTAATTTTCATTATTGAACTATTGAATTTTTTTAATCATATTTGAATACAATTATTAAGTTTTCACTCCAGGTCTCATATTTATTCAGTTTCCGTCGAACAAAACTGTTGAGAATCCAATATATACAAATATCACAAATTTAAATAATGATTGAAACTATTTAGTTTTATGGCTTTAATTTATAACAAAAATATTATATTCACTTTTGAATACTTTCACGTCACTGTCAAGACACTTATGACAATTATTAACATTGTGGCATCATAATGAGAACTTGTCTTTAAGACCTGATTTTTTTATCACATTTTTTTTAATTTTATTTTTTTTTAACTTGTATCAGAAAAAAGAGAAAATAATCTCTACTACGAAACTAATACATGTGTTAAAAGTAACCCAAGGATCAAAACAAACCAATATATTATACATGGAGCAAACTGGAGTTGGGAATGTTTAATTTTATTATCTGAAATAAAGTTATCAGAAATATAAATTTTGATTATTTACCCAGTATGATGTAACAGCTGATACAGCCTGGGGTCTGAATGTTACTATTCAAACATATTGACATCTTTAATGACATATTTCATTTTTTTTTTAATTTTGTAATAAAAAAACCCTACAAATTAAACACCTGGAAAAGACCTGGAAATTTAGAATATTTAATATGATCAAATGCATCCTTGTCTATCATTAACTTGCTTCACATAATCCCTTATAGTAAACAACAATTCTATTTCATTAATTATTTTTCATTTTTATGATTGGAATTAAAAAAAACCCAATGGTGACTGCATGGTGTCATTTGCAATATATTTTCAGCAATCCATGAAAGATCCATAACATGGCAGTAATTGCAAGGTCCCTGTTACTCATTAACCATAAAATTACATTTCCTTTTTTTTTTCTTCAAGTTGTTATTGTAAACCAATAATTTTTTAAAATTATTATTTATTGTTATGTTTTTGGCCAAACAATTACAAGAGGGGGGAGGGGGGGGGGGTTGAACAGCTATATCCAGCTGAGGCCACCCAAGGGCTGGCTGGCTGCAGTATATGCCTCACTTCAAGCATGAAAGGTCAATATGGGAACATATAGAGGGGCTTCAGTACAGCCTAGGTGTGACATGGTCTCATAAAAAATGTAATAAAAGCTACAGTTTTTGGTCAATTCCTTTCAAATTTCAGAATTTTGAAGCTGAAATCCTTACGTGTGCATGATATGAAAATTAAAACAACAGTACTTACAGGAAAAAAACGTGCCATGCCCAAATTGGGCAAAATTTTAGGTACTGATTTCATATTTATGCAAATAACTTATAAAATTTGAAAATTTCAGATCTAATTTTTCGTTATACATTTGAATCTTGATTAAATGGAGTTATATCCCTGAAATGAAGTCTCTAGCTTCAGCCATTCTTATGTTCAGTGAGTTAATATATTTCCTGATTTTTTATGAGGTGCATTATGTTCCCGCCCATAACTTTAACATATTACGCAATACTGACCTCATTTTTGGTATGTATATAGAAAATGTATGGAAGAATATGCATTTTCACTATGATAAAAATCATATCAGTGGTTTTGAGATTAGGCAGTCTTATAGTGTAACAATGGTTTTTTTATTGAAAATGAAGGTTTTTCCTTAATATCCCAAAGGAACAAAGTACTAATGACCCAATTTTCGGTATGGTAGGAGATTTTAGGCACATCTAACTGTACGCCGAATTTCGGATTCGTGGGTCTAACGGTTTGAAAACGTGCCAGTTTAACGGACGGACAGACGGACAGCCGACGGACAAAGGATCACGACTATAGCTTAGATGACTTATAGTCAGCTGAGCGAAAAATACCTGACATGGTGTCTCAAAACTTTGACAAGTGACCCATGGGTCATGAAGCTCAGCCGACTGGCATGTTGACAATATGTCCTTGCACAGCAACAAATTAAGATAATGTAGGTGGCATCGTAGTTCATGCATATTAGCTGAAGTTCATCAACGCCCATAAGCACATCAAATTTGAGGACAATCCATCCAGGTGCCCCTGAGGAACCTGCAATTTGTGTGTATTTTGCATTATTTCTGGGGTACTCAAACATGGCCTGTAACTGAGATAATATAGGTTACAGTGACCTCAATTCAAGTTTCTGAGGAAAACTTTTGGAAACTCTCATGATGTCAAGTATGAAGATTAAGGTCAAATGGTTATGATTTGTGCCCTGCTTTGATATGAAATTTTCATTTATTCTGGGGGTGCTTATAAGCCCCATAGCTTGGAAAATATCTCTAACAGAGACCTAATTTCACATTTCCAAGAAGACTTATCATGGACCTACCTGGATGTCAGATAAGAAGAATCTAGGACCAATTTTTACCATTTGTGCACTGTTAAAGGATGACCACATCTATAAAGGTCTCACAAATAGAGAAAAAAATCGCAAAAATTAAAAAAAAACATATGTGGCGCCACCAGTCTGCAGAAACTGATGAAACACTCCATGACAAATATCCATGCAAAGAATCATGATGACCAATGCATTAGTTGTTAAGATACTTGTGCTTTTGTATCAAATTTTCCTTTATTCTGGGGGATACTTCAGAGCCCTTCAGCTCTAAGGATTTGGGTAACAGAGACCTAATTTCTTGTTTCCAAAGAGATTTTTCATGGACCTCTCAGTGTATCAAGAATTAAGATTCTAGGTCCAGTCTTGACGATATGTGCCTTGTTAACGGACAGACAGACAGATGACAGACGAAGAGTGATCGCTATAGCTCAGATGACTTTCAGTCAGCTGAGCTAAAAAATGGTGGTACCTTTAGCTTGGCTGGGAGAAATGACAGCATTATGAAGCCCCTTATTACTTTGGCAAGGGAGAAAAACGAGGTTATGATAGCTCATCCCTTAGTTTTCTTAATGTGATCTCCTCCGAAATCCAGCAGTAGACTGTTATTACCAGAGGGGCACATATTACTTCAAAGACGGTATATACATGCGAAGTGTTACCTTTCCCTTGGACAATAAAAGTGCACCGCCTCTACCTGCCTCAGCCGACAAACTTGTCCACATGGCATTTATGCTTACTGGGATAGTAGCTGACGGACTTGTCCATATGGCATTTTTGCTTACTGTGATAGTAGCCAACGGACTTGTCCTTATGGCATTTATGCTTACTGGGATAGTAGCCGACGGACTTGTCCATATGGCATTTTTGCTTACTGGGATAGTAGCCAACGGACTTGTCCTTATGGCATTTATGCTAACTGGGATAGTAGCTGACGGACTTGTCCATATGGCATTTATGCTTACTGGGATAGTAGCCGACGGACTTGTCCATATGGCATTTATGCTTACTGGGATAGTAGCCAATGGACTTAATTGTCCATATGGCATTTATGCTTACTGGGATAGTAGCCAACGGACTTGTCCATATGGCATTTATGCTTACTGGGATAGTAGCCGACGGACTTGTCCATATGGCATTTATGCTTACTGGGATAGTAGCCGACGGACTTAATTGTCCATAGGGCATTTATGCTTACTGGGATAGTAGCCAACGGACTTGTCCATATGGCATTTATGCTTACTGGGATAGTAGCCGACAGACTTGTCCATATGGCATTTATGCTTACTGGGATAGTAGCCGACGGACTTAATTGTCCATATGGCATTTATGCTTACTGGGATAGTAGCCAACGGACTTGTCCATATGGCATTTATGCTTACTGGGATAGTAGCTGACGGACTTAATTGTCCATATGGCATTTATGCTTACTGGGATAGTAGCCAACGGACTTGTCCATATGGCATTTATGCTTACTGGGATAGTAGCCGACAGACTTAATTGTCCATATGGCATTTATGCTTACTGGGATAGTAGCCGACGGACTTAATTGTCCATATGGCATTTATGCTTACTGGGATAGTAGCCAACGGACTTGTCCATATGGCATTTATGCTTACTGGGATAGTAGCTGACGGACTTGTCCATATGGCATTTATGCTTACTGGGATAGTAGCCGACGGACTTGTCCATATGGCATTTATGCTTACTGGGATAGTAGCCGACGGACTTAATTGTCCATATGGCATTTATGTTTACTGGGATAGTAGCCAACGGACTTGTCCTTATGGCATTTATGCTTACTGGGATAGTAGCCGACGGACTTGTCCATATGGCATTTATGCTTACTGGGATAGTAGCCAACGGACTTGTCCATATGGCATTTATGCTTACTGGGAAAGTAGCCGATGGACTTGTCCATATGGCATTTATGCTAACTGGGAAGTATGATTAATGATAACTGTGTTACATAGATAAGTAATAAGAATATGATTAGAAATGACTTTCTGAATAAGCTTTGTATACTTTACATTTATATAGTGACCATTAAATGCAATTTGATGAACCATTTACACAAATATGTGTGAAGAATATAATATTTCTTGGACATGTGATTAATAAAGGAAAAACCATGTCCCTAACAGTCCACATGGGGAGTTAACAGGTAGTATGTTAAGCCTTTAATCAAAACTTTGAAAGTTCATACTGTTACAGAGCAAACCAATTTAGCAAATAGGCTAATTGTTAGATACCATGTCGAGTTTCCATGAATGCTTATCATATTCCTACAGTTGTGAGGTACCATGAGACCTGCATAACCAATAAACATAGGTTAGATCTTTATTGGTCTTATGCCCATGGCTAAATAATTATTAAGATATGAAATGTCACATGGTCTGTACCACACAGAAAGGGGAAATACTGAGTACTTTGTAATTGTCAATTGACACCTTAATTTCTGATACCTCCATAATCATGTGATGGGACTTTTGACAGCAATAAGATCCATTTCTTCAGTAGGCTATTGTTGATGGGGACTCACCAGGACATCATAAAATGACGCCACGAAGTGATGTAACCACCCCCATTTCCACGTTTATGGATTCAGCCCGCTATTAGTGACTACTGACGCACTTTGAGAAGCATAAACACTATTCTGGGACCATTTGGATAAGTACTGGTTTTGCAAAACTGATGGCGCTATCATTTCTCTCAAGCAAAATCACAAACTTCTGCGGTTTCCACCTATTGTTGGAAGCCTATAAAACAAACTCACCTGCAGTATGAGGCGGGACTATCGATTTTGCTACTCCACGTTACTGTTTTCCCCCGGGACAGTGGCTGTGGGCTCTTGGTCCCCAAGCCCACGGTATGCCATGAACTACGATATGAACTTAATTATGTAGGAAGAGGAGAGACTATTTTTTCTGGTGCCACGTGGATTAAAACAGGACTTCAGTTTTGTGTGTGCCCAAACTATGTGTTGAAGCTGGACCTCAGTTTCTCATATACAGGATTGAGTTACGTATTTCGTTGCAGTTCGTTATTTAGAGACTCAGTTTTTCTTCAGAGACTTTGTTATAAATTGCGTTATGTATTGACTGTTATATTATTTGTGTATGAATGTAAATATTGAAATATATATTAATATAGCACTGTTTTTGCACCCATATTTTGGTTACGTATTCATTTGAAGAGAACGTGTCTGAGCATTTATGTTAAGGTTCAGGCTGAGTTGTTTGTGTGTTGTGAAAAGGGACCATAACATAATGGCGACCGCGACATGAGACCCCTGTATTTGGTAAGAAAGACTATATTTGGATGTAAAATTTCACAGTGGTCTCTATAACTTCTTGTACTAAATTGAACTAGTATTTAACTACTATTGAACTCGTATATTTCTCAGACACATTATCTTAATACTTGGCAAATATGGGTACATAATTTTAAACCAAATGAAATTATACCACAATTAGGAGAGAATAGGAGCTTGTTGTATACATTAAAGAAATATTAAAATAAGAAATATTTTCTGAAAATCAGCATTATCATGTCAGGGAAACCAGTCTTGTACAGAAGACCAGTGGCATCTCCAATAAGCCTCCTGCTTTCTGTGAGATGGCAGGTACATAATAATTAAGACATAGAATTACTTAAGTGTGATTTGTCATACACACATACTTGTGACAACCTCCAGTACCAGCCTGCTCTCCCCTTCGCATTCTTGGACTCCACCTAAAATAATTATACAAATATACAATTGTATAAAACAGTTTTAAATGCCCATCTATGACAGGATGTATAATGGTCGGTCCATCCATCTGTTAACTTTAGTATTGATGGATTTTCACAAAATTCACTATAACCACTTACCAATAGATTATCTCACCCAAATTTGATTATACACAAAATCCATGCATACGTAATGAGGTGAGAGGTCATGAGGCTACTTTGTGGTGTCACCAATATAACTTATCAGGCATATGATGGATTATGATTGCATGATGAAACTCAACAAAAATATTAAAAAACCTAATATCTAGCTTCAGTTTGATTTTGGCATAATCCATGCATATTTAATGAGGTCAGAGGTCACCAGTCTTGGGTGGCAACATATGACTTACCAAAAGTCTGATGATTTTTTGTGAAACTCATTGTAAATTTTAACCAATAAAGTTTCTCACCTGGATTAAATCTCTGAAAAACTCATTAGGTCAGAGGTCACAAGATTATGCATGTTTTGGGTGCTCTATTTTATAAAACTTAATTGCCATATCTTATTATGAACATATAATTTGGTCCAAGTGAGATATGTATTGTGATATTTACTGACAATGAAAATATAAATGCACCTGTGTAATCTTACAGTAGTATTTTATGGTAAATTTTATAGTTCTACTCAAGTAAAATAACTTCATTCTTAATTAGCTGTATATATTATTCCATAGTCCCTCTTGAGGAGCAGATTCATTTAAATTTCTTGGTATATTAAAATGAAAATAGTAAAATACAGTTTGTCAAACAGACCTGACTGAGGGACATCCCATGGATTCATCAGGCCATCTATCATTTTCTTCAGCAGGAAGGCCTCTCCTTTTTTTAAAAAAATTCCGTAGACAATGCTTAGCCAAGTTGTTGGAACAACAACATCTGAATTCTTTGAAAGGCCTTGATAGCCTTCTGGCATCGTCTCAGGGACCTAATATTCTCTGTACACAAGAGGATAAATATATCAATCTTCTGCTTTTCCAAGAAATTTTAAAATATAATTATGGAAATGTTGTAGACTGCATATGTTACATTTGTGTTACAGTGTATAATTAGTTTATAAAATGGAAAGAATTTTACCTTTTAGACTATCAACATGTAAAGTCTGGAAAGAATTGGACCAGTTTATAAAGTCATGAAAAAGATAAAACAAATCAATTATCTGACTCAGGAAATATGAAAAAAACTGTTTTTGTGTCACAGGAAATGTGCTATTCTGCTGGCATCAGGAAGTATTGTATTTGAATTGTATCAACCAAAAGTGTTATTTATTAACCACTGAATCAACATTATATTAAACTAATCTATGAAGACATAATACATGGACTGGTTCGCTCACATGTTCAGCGGGCGGAATGATGATGCATCTTTTGGGTGTGTAATTACTACACTTCTCAGGCTGTGGACTTGCTGAAGAAGAAGGATGTAAAAAATGGAGATGTAAACAAAATCTGTAAATATTTGTCAATATCCACTTTGTCTAATCATGCAGTGATAGGTGATGAATTGTAATATTTAACAGTCATAGAATATTAATAATTTTCAAAGTAATAGTAACATCGCTAGAATAGAAAAAAAGCTTTGAGCAGTAACTGTAACATAATGTAAACTAATAGAGAAATTTCCATTTTTCTTCTTTTTTTGTTATTTCATTGAGCATATGACAAGATAATGCCAAAATAAATTTATCTGGTCCAGTGACTGTTTATCTAGATGTCTCAATGTTAGAATCAGCTTAGAAAAGTTCCTATCTTTAGGTACTACCAATGGTGCTAATTTACAATATGACAAGTAAAATTAATATTGGCATCATTATTTTTCCAAGTAGATTCCCCAGATTTGATAGATATACATAATTTTAAAAAAATCATCCTTACCAGCTGTGACATTTCTGCTGTTGTTTTGGTGCAGCAAGGCATTGTTGTCCTTTAGGAGGACACTCTTCTCCTCTTCCAGCATTTCTATTTTCTTTGGGAGCTCGGCTAGCTGCTAGTCTTTCAAGACACAGTTAGGGCAGGTGTCATCAGATCCACAAAGAGCAGCCACCATGGGACCCATGGTGCTCTGCTGGACCACTTGTTGGGTCTGGGTGCCAGGTGTTAATTGGTTGCTCCAATACACAAGTCCTTGCTCGCTTGCAGTTTGGGGCATTATCGTTTGGTACTCATGGCTGGCAGTCAGGGTGACACTGTTGTTGACAGGGCCTCCATGGTGACTGCTGGCTGGTTGGAAATGTTTTAAGGGGGCTCCCCTTGGTCCCTGGTGGTTGCCAGGCTGGTGGTGACTCAGGGGTCCTCCCCATGGTCCCTGGTGGTTGCCAGGCTGGTGGTGACTCTTGGATCCTCCCCATGGTCCCTGGTGGTTGCCAGGATGGTGGTGACTCCAAGGACCTCCCCATGGTCCTTGGTGGTTGCCAGGCTGGTGGTGACTCCAGGGTCCTCCCCATGGTCCATGTTGGTTGCCAGGCTGGTGGTGACTCCAGGGTCCTCCCCATGGTCCATGTTGGTTGCCAGGCTGGTGGTGACTCCAGGGTCCTCCCCATGGTCCCTGCTGGTTGCCAGGCTGGTGGTGACTCCAGGGTCCTCTCCATTTTCCCTGGTGGTTGCCAGGCTGGTGGTGACTCCAGGGTCCTCCCCATGGTCCCTGCTGGTTGCCAGGCTGGTGGTGACTCCAGGGTCCTCCCCATTGTCCCTGCTGGTTGCCAGACTGGTGGTGACTCCAGGGTCCTCCCCATAGTCCCTGCTGGTTGCCAGGCTGGTGGTGACTCCAGGGTGCTCCCCATTGTGCCTGCTGGTTGCCAGGCTGGTGGTGACTCCAGGGTCCTTCCCATAGTCCCTGGTGGTTGCCAGGCTGGTGGTGACTCTGGGGTCCTCCCCATTGTCCCTGGTGGTTGCAATGTTCGAGGAGGATCTGTAGAACTAAGTTCTCCTGATGCTGGTTGAATGGTTGGGGCTGCATGAACAGTTGTGCCAGGATGAACAGCTTGGGATGGCTGAACAGATGTGGCTGGATGAACGGCTGGTGTTGGAAGAACAACAGGGGCTAGATGAACAGCTGGTGGTGGCTGAACAGCTGGGGCTGGATGAACATCTGGGGCATGGTGAATGGCTGTGGGTGGCTGAACAGCTGTGGGTGGCTGAATGGCTGTGGGTGGCTGAACAGCGGGGGATGGCTGAATGGCTGTGGGTGGCTGAACAGCTGGGGGTGGCTGAAGGACTGGGGCTAGATGAACA
Organism: Sipunculus nudus; assembly: GCA_026874595.1. Taxonomy (NCBI): domain Eukaryota; kingdom Metazoa; phylum Annelida; class Sipuncula; order Golfingiida; family Sipunculidae; genus Sipunculus; species Sipunculus nudus. Next base: position 110,851,307 of record CM049306.1, on the reverse strand, counting down.
GTTCTGAACATCGCCTTCACCATGGTCAGCTTTGCATTTGACGCTGCCTCATGCTCATTTTTCCTTCTCCTCTTGAAACAGAAAACAATGAACACTCATTTTTTGGTATATGAAAAGAGCTCTTGGCATTCACACATATAGCTTAACCTGTCTCAACCACCTTGGGACTAGTAAAAGTGTTTTTAGTAGACAATCTGTAACCATCAATGAACTGGGCAATTTTTCAATGTTTATAAATAAGTGTTTGACTAAAAGATAATTACACAGTAATTACACAACTACAGTGTTAATGTAGTAAACCACAAATAATGCTTGTGCACTGACAGTACAAAGTGACTTCTAAAAAGCAGCATGTGAAGATGACATGAAACTAACCAAGAGAACTACAGTCAGATAGAAAGAAGTGACATGGAAACATTTTACATGTGAGTTAAAATTCAAGTATACTATTGCACATATTTTTTTAATTATTGGTGGTATACAAAATTTCTTACTTTATTCATTTTAAAATCAAGAAATTAAGAAATTAAGAAAGTAGTCTACCTTTCTGTCTCTGTAGTAGAATCTTATCCTGGTTTGACTCCTTTTGCACCTTTGGTCCATCTGTTATTTAAAATATGAGGAAACGTTGTGAATGAAAATCATTTTTTAGCTAAGCTGACTATAAGTCATCTGAGCTATTGTCGTGGTCCTTTGTCCGTCGGTCCATCCTGCCATCCGTCCGTTAACAGGGCATGTTTTAAAACAGTTGGACCTACGAATCTAAAATTTTGCATACCATTAGATGTCCCCAAAATCTCATACCATACTGAAAATTGAGTAATTAGGACTTTGTTCCATTGAGATATTAAGGAAAAATCTCCGTTTTCCATAAAAAAGCCATTGTTACACTTCAAGGCTACCTAATATCAAAACCACTGATCTGTTTTGATCATATTTAGTATTCATATTCTTCCATACATTTTATATAAACATACCAAAAATTAGGTCAGTATTGGGTATTATTTTGACGTTTTGGGCCCATATATAATGCATTTTTTATAAAATCAAGAAATATATTTACTCACCTAACATGAGAATTGCTGAAGCTGGAGACTTTGTTTCAGGAATATAACTTTATTTAATCAAGATTCAATTGTTTACCAAAAATAAGATCTGAATTTTGAAAATTTTTCAAGTTATTAGCATAAATAAAAAATGAATAGCTTAAATTTTGTCCAACTTTGGCAAGGGCACATTTTTTTTTCCCTGTAAGCACTGTTTATTTAATTTTTATTGCATATATACATAAGGATTTAATCTTTTAAAATGTGAAATTTCAAAGGAATTGATTGAAAAGAGTAGCTTTTTTTCAAGTTTTCATACACCATGTCAAGTGTTGTTTACAGCTAGCCCACCTAGTAGTACATGCAGCTTGGCCACTACTAGCAGGCTTCCTCTCTGCCCTGCACTCCCCCCCCCCCCCAGATGGTGCATTAGCTAGATGAATGTAATTATTTTCTGTATTTTATATTATTCTTGGCTATTCTACCATTTAGATTTTGTATTGTACCACCAGGGTTACAATGATTAAAGTGCACATTTAATTGTGTCCACAAAGTGGTGTATTGGTATGAAAGTGTGGATGTTTATCAGATAAGTAATTCCTTACTTCAGAAGAGTAAAAACTTCACCAGGTGTGAAACTGACTATTAATTCCAGTAATAAATTATAGCTGAGGTTGTAATTAGCATAATGATGTTGTTTGTCCCTCATTCAACCAACAGTGTGTATACTTTTTTTTGTAAAGATGTTTTTATTTTTTCAAATTTGCTGAATCTTTTATTTTATTTTGTGGGATTAAATTAAGCATGTACTGAAAACTCCAATGTGCAAAAATGTTTTAATAGTGATTCAAGGAATAATCATGCAGATGCCATGTGGTGTTATTATTTTATTTTGAATTCAGTTTAAACATTTGTGATTTAAAAATAATAAAATATATGTGTATGCATAATATCAATGTAAGCTACACTCTGGATATATAATGATTGCAACTTAGAATTTTAATATTTTTACTTATATTTTCAGTTTTATTTATTACAAATTTATAAAACTTGTAAAATAAAAATGAATCGGATAAAACTATTTATGGCAACAGTGGATATGCTAAAATAATAGGCTTATATATAAACTTAAATGCATTATTCCCTTGAAAGTGAAATAAAGGTATTAGTCCATTCTGTCCACTTGCCTGTCCATCTGTAAATTTTTCATATGCATCACAGTATCTCAAAACCTTTACTGTTTTTCTTCATGAAAGTCTTGTCAGAATATTAGTTTGCAATTATATACAAACTAAACCTCGTTGTGGCAAACTTGGTTAAGTCAAATTTTCCACATGTGTCGAAGTCAAACGTGGGGTCCCTGCAAAACATAGTTAAAACCTTACTTATTTAACTGCGCTTGTGTCGAAGTTGGATGTGTCGAAAAAACTGATGCGTCAATGTGTTTTGTTGGTCCCCAGCTAATATTTCAATCGCTTAACTCGAAGTCATGAATGGTTAACAGGTGTGGAAACCCCGTCAATCAAGATTGGGCCATGATGACCAGTCATAATTAATTAATACCGACCAGGCTTTCACTCATCAAGCGCGATGACTCTGTCAACTGAAGGTCATGCCGCTTTAATGTTTGGACAACAGTTGTTCACGATCGAACAATCAAACCTACGGCCGCTATGACCAGTTACACAATAAATACCAGCAAGGATCTTACTCTTCACGCGCGATGGCTGACATACCTATTCCGTTGTTTACTTGTTCGGCCAATTAGTCACTCATGAACATTCCTTTCTTCTCTCGCCGACAAAGCATTAATGAGAAGTTAATGATTAACCAAACATTATCCAATCCTTACCTTTGATGTGTCTTGGATAAAGTTGAACTGAAATGCTCTGAGCCAATCATTTATTGATTTGTGTGCTTTTATACACGTACATATATGTGCTCTAATTTCACTTTCTTGATTAACCTTATCCTAATTTTGGTGGTACTTATGTGTTTTTTATTATTAATACAAAATTGTATGTAACATGTGTGTTGTTCTTTCCTGAAAACATTTGTGAGAACTATATGATATAGGCCCTATACATGTGCAGTATTTATCGATTATAATCGAGGCTGAAGAAGGTTGAATATAATGAACATCAGTTGTCTCCAACTTCGGTTGTGTCGAAGTAAATTGACCAGTCCCTTCGACTTCGAGACAATGAGGTTTCACTGTATTTAGAACTTTACTATAACCAAGTAGGAGGGCCCCTTTCTTCATAGTTTCTCATATGATTATATAAATGAAAAATATTACAATAGAATATTTTGCATATTTTGCATTTGCAAAAATTTCAAACTTAAGCTGAGCTCAGTGACCCATGGGTGCCTTGTTTTTAGTTAAAGCATGTTTTGTCAGCTGCAAAATTCAGTACTGTAAACTTTAAATATTGGAAATTATTATTTCATTATTTTATTTCATTTTTATTTGAATCAGTACATGTTTAGGAACAATGATTATAAAGTGATGTGGCGCTCAAATTTCTGAATGTATGAAAATTCACAGCCACCAGATTAAAAAGGTTTAATATTAATTTTTGCTTTATCAAATGTTACACTGCATTAATGACCTAATTGATTCCAATACCTGATTTCTTTTTCCTTTTGGATGTTACTGCTGATTTCTCAGCAGTTTTACTTGTACCCTCAGTGGCTGCATCTGGATTTTTCTTCCTCTGTCGTTTCTATGTTGGTGCAGTTTCACAGGTATCATCTTTAGCCACAGCTGAAGATGTAGTATCATTTACAGTGATTTGATTATTAACATATTTAGACATGCATGCTCATACTCATGGAGACCTAATGTCAAGTCTTGTTTTGGTATATGTTTGAATTCTACCTTAATTGTCCCTGGAAGCAAGGTCTTGGCAGTTAGGGAAAAAAGAAGGGTATGGTGCAACTTTCCCATTAATTTCCCCTTCATCAACAAATTCCCTATGGTGTTCAACAGTACAAAAAACAAAGAAAATGGCCCCAAGTCTTGAAAGACAATAATTCCTGGAATGGGTACAGGGGATCAATCCAAAGCAAACTTTACTTTTCATTCAATGCCATTAAATAAAACTGGTGTAGCAGGAAAATTAATATAATAAATAATAAATAAATTAAATAAATGGATTATAAGTGGATTATTTAAGAATAGATTTCTTATTTCTTTAACTAATCAGTGGCTTTGCCGGATAATTAAGTTATGATATAAATAAAGGAATGATTTTATTGGGGGATTTAAATATTCCATAAAATCAAGCATACCTGAGGATTTAAATCGTTCTGTAACCAGAGCAGCCATTTCTTCTGTCATCTTTTCTTTATCATCTGCAGGTAAACGTTTTTTTCAAAATAAATTTAGATTTTACACACAACATCATGTATATAAATATATGTTAGTGATGTGCCGATTATTCGATTAAATCACTATGAATACAGATGTACATGTTAGACTAGTTACCAAGTTCAGTTTTTAGCTGTATTGACTATATCTCGTGTCATATTCCTGTCAACAATTTAAAACCATTTTATGAGTAACTGGTCTATTCTGTAGTGACATCTTGCCAATAATCTATAAAATGGGCATGACAGGGAACAGTGATGTCATCATAATTGACATGATGCACGAGAGGCACTGACATTCACTAGACCAATAATAAGAGCTGTTGACTCCTGTATACAGCCAGGCTAATATATTCTCCTTGTGCACCCGCTTCACTGTTACGTATGTCACAATTACTTTCTATACATATCAAAGGAAGATAAACTTGTTGAGGATGCCATGAACCATGACCCCATGTGAGACAAATCAACCGAACTGTAAAGTGAAAAATATTCATATCCAAAGTAGGTAGGCTACCAAACATTACTCATTTTCCTCTTTAGGCTATTGGTGTAAATTTTGTTTGGCAACTTTGTGTTATGTGGAGAAAAATCAGGTGGACAGGGGTTGAACAGACTAGAGAAATAATTATACAACAGATTTCAAGGTAATATAGAAATTGCATGAAATGTTAGATTTATAATCAATGATCGGTGGTTTTTAATTTTCAATCCCCAATTATGAGTTTTAAATCAATTCCCACCATATATATATATATATATATATATATATATATATATATATATATATATATGCCTATTGCGATATTTCTGTACATTTATGTCCCACCTGTAACACCAAAATTTATTGTAATAGAAATCTTAATTATTTATCTTTTATACATGTACATAATCTGATATAATTATCTCAAAAATCTCCCAGCTCCCACTTTCCTCTATGGTTAGATAATGATAAATCAATATTACAAAGTCCTCATAATCTGTCCAGCCCTTAACAAAAACAATGTTCCACCTTGCTGGTCCCAGGTTTTACTTGATGGGAACTTTCTTTCAACTTTCATGTACCTGAGGCAATGAGACACCTGATACGGGTAGAATAAGTTAAGCTGAATAGTCTTACTGTTAAATATGTTTAGACAAAAAGTGTTACGGGTGGGACATATTTGATAGAAATACAGTTTTAATTAATATTAACATAAAATTTATACATTAATAAGACAATAAAATAAGTCACAAACCCAAAATATGCCATGGACTATTAAAAATCATGGCACAGTATATTTCTTTTTAGAACATAATATGAGGAATTTGTCAAATTTGCCAAAAGAATGTCTATGGAGGACCGTTATGGGTGGGACAAATGCTGGTCATGCTATTTACTTTTACAACAGGTATGTTTTAATAGTCCTCTTTATTGATGAATTTTATGGTGAGAAAATGCTATAAAATAATCTGCACGGTCATTCTGATGATTCCGATGAAAAGTTGCAGCAGTTAATTTTTAAAAAATAACCCTACATGGCTACTCTTTGATATAATTGCTTAAGATATGCTTATTAGTACAGTCCATGAAGCACTGTAAAAGTACAGTAAATGTAAAATAAATGTACTCATGTTTTCCCGACCTTTCAATTTGCCAGTTCCTTTTTTGAATCCATACCATTATTGTTACCATTATTGACCATATCTGCCTTAGTGTCACCTTTCACTGTTTTATGTCTTTATCAACTAATTATCTAAAACATCTGTCATTATATGCAGTTTCCCTTTATTATTTGCTTATATTTTAAATGATTTAAATAATATTTAATGTTGAAAACATAATAAATGAAATTAAATCTAGATTGATCCAGGGAAAGAAAATTTTAGACATTAAATAAAAGTAAATAATAATATGATAAATTTCCTTCCTGAAAATCCTAATTATTAACCAAAGAAAGCCTAAAATGTACATTAAAACATATATTAAAATTGTAGTATAATCTTTAAAAGAAGTTGAAGAAGATACCATTAAAGTTAACATGAATGGATTTGTTAAATCTTATTTAATCTGAAGCAAGCAATATTCTTTGCTTTGTTACGCGTGGGACAATGTTACGGGTGGGACACATTACGGGTCGGACAAAATTATGAATCTTTGATATGCTGTATAATAAATTCAGAGGACAAACATACAAATTAGGCATGACAAAACAGTTCAGGTTTGTGCTTTTCTGCAGAAAGAATAAAGGTCTATCTTGTCTCCAATTTCACACTGCTATTCCATTGTTACTGGTGGGACAGTTATGATTGAAGATATCAACCTTTTTGGATGAAACACTTGATTCTGATTTGTTAGAGTTACCTGTACCCCAGACACATATGAAATATTAATCTCACTTCTATTCTGGTCAGTGTAACACAAAATGCAGTTCTTGGTAAATAATCATGACCATTGCAGCACAACCTGTTACTGGTGGGACAAAAAAAATATTTCATTTTGACCAAGACATCATAATAGGTACCAAAATCAAAGATTTGGATTTCTGTATCCAAGTTACTTCTTCATGTAAACTTTCAACCCCACTACACTTTTTTAATTCATTTAGCAGCATGTATGCAGCAGATTATTTAGGTCTGCAAGGTCATAAAATTTAAACGTACCTAAAGCTGTCACCCATTACCCATTACTGCGTTTGTGCTAGCTCTCCCCGTTAGGCCTGGATCTCTCCAGTTTTACGCGAGTGCGCGACGGTGGGCGGAGCATTCCATATAAGCACAAGGAGTGTTCCAATGAACAGTTGACTCGTGTCTGTGCCCCTCCTTAGAAATCAGATCGATGTGTGTGACCCGACTCATGTTGTATTTGTTCTCCTATGGCCCCAGTGACTGCGCGCAGTCTTATATACATGAAATTTCTTATTTTGTAATGAACTGTGCACAATTCCCAACGGCTAAGCGCCACTAACCCAACGAACGCTTGAAACCTGTCACATGTACTGGTTAGACGGCACCAAAAGTGTCTTGACACACCTCACCATTTTAAATGTACAGCCTATTTTAAAAATTTAATTTTTCTAAAACGGCCAATTCTTATTTTGTAATGAACTGTCCTCAATTTCCTACGGCTTAGCGGCACTAACCCGACATGCCCGGCGTCAGCCCTGATGTCCACCTCTTACCTGGCACAAAAAGTGTCCTGACACACCTCACCGTTTTTGAATTACAGACTGTTTAAAAACTTTTCTTTTTTTAAACTTGCCATTTCTTATTTTGTAATGAACTTTCCTCAATTTCCTACGGCTTAGCAGCACTAACCAGACATGCCCAGGGTCAGCCCTGATGTCCACCTCTTACCTGGCACAAAAAGTGTCCTGACACACCTCACCGTTTTGGAATTACAGACTGTTTTAAAACTTGAAATTTTTAAAACTGCCATTTCTTATTTTGTAATGAACTCTCCTCAATTTCCTACAGCTTAACAGCACTAACCCGACATGCCTGGGGTCAGCCCTGATGTCCACCTCTTACCTGGCACAAAAAGTGTTCTGACACACCTCACCGTTTTAAATTAAAGCAATTTTGAAATTTTTGGTTATACCATAGTCTCCTTGCAGTTGTTTAACCACATATCTATATTTTCCAGGCACCAAGGCAACAAATGCCAACCATGCTGCCGAGACAGAGCCCCCGGGTAACTATAGATATTTTTAATGTGGATTCTTATGCAGGTGGTCATGTTAAACCCACACTGTGATTTTACTGACGTTATATACTGAAGACTTTTATATTGATGTTTTATGTTTATAATAATGCCTTTAGTCGACTTTACTGAACCAGTATCAATTTAATACTTCTACCGTAAATAAAAAAAAAACTTAAAAAAAATAAGAACAGTGGTTGTTTTTTTAGTGACGTAAAAAAAATTAACAAGTACATTGTGTAATATATTTGGAAGCGCTCCCAATAATTTAATAATTCTATGCTTTTCAGCCAAGGCCGACACCGAAACAAGTAGCCCGTCAGGGGGCAAGGGGCCACAGTCTCCGGTTAGTACACATAGACTGCACTAAATATAACAAAATTAAGGGATTGATCCATCTATACCGATGCTATTGGCCAATTAATGATTAAGCTTACTTTCGTTCATACATTATTTAATATTTATAAGGGTACCAAACTATATATGTATATATACATGTATATATAATGTATTAAGCAATTTATGAAGTATGGTTTAATACTTTTACTGTAAAAATAAGTAAACCTATACATTAAATAAATTCAGTGTGGTTTTTTTTTAGTGACCTTAAAAACCATTAACAAGTACATTGTACAACATTTTTCGAAGCGCTTCCAAAAATGTGACGATAATTCTATGCTTTTCAGACAGTGCCGCCTACGACGCCGCCAAGTAGCCGGCCAGGGGGCACGTGTTTGCAGTCTCCGGTTAGTACATATAGACCGCACTAAATATAACAATATGAAAGGATTGCTACATTTATACCAATGCTATTGGCCAATTAATGATTAAGCTTACATTTGTTCATACATTATTTAATATTTATAAAGGGTCCAAACTATATATGTATATCAACATAGATATATAATGTATTTAATCAAAACATCCTTGCAACATTCAAACCACTAGCCTCTCACACACAGGGCATGTTCGAGGGAGGGGAATAATAATACCCCCTTGCTTGTATTGAAGTCTTATTGGGCTCAGTGATGGCTAATACTCATTCTACCACCATTTGTTCAATCGACACAAGCTCACCAGAGTTAAAAAATCAAAACTATAACACCAAATATGTTGTTGTTTTGGCCGCATTCTGCGACAAAACTAAATGTTTTAATATTGCACAATTCAATAACATCATATAACCAGAAAATCACAAGGAATTTTACTCCCTCCTTTGAAGTGGGGTCCAATAAGGAAACCGCAACATATATTAATCTAAGATTTTTCAGAAAATTGTAAATCATTCTTTGTTCATTTAATAAATAGTATATTAACATGTTGGTCTCTGATAGTACTGAATATTTTGCAGGACTTGTTGTACGCTTGCACCTCCTATGTTCCTTTTTATTTGTGTTGGGCGTTAAACTGCAGGTTCCATGTGTGGTTGTTGTTCAGCGTTTTTGTAATCCTGTAAAAGACTATTTAAAAATATGAGCAAAATAGTTATGCAACTTAATGGGTGGTTGTACTGGGGAGTTGGTGGGCAAAAAGCACCGATGTCTCTGAATTGAAATCACGTTCTGATGCTCAAGTCCCTGAAGCTTGTTTTTAAACATTAATCTTGAACCGCCCTAGCTTGTCATTGGTCAAGCCTAATAGCCAATCGTGTAAAGGAGGTTACTGGGTCTGCCCAATACCCTCAGAACCTCAGCCTATGCAAGGATGACCATGGTCACATGCCCTAGACAGGATGTTATTAGAGGCCTTGCACAAACACCAAACCTGTGCCAGGTGATAGTCCGCTTGGCTTTGTGTCTGGAAGACCTGTAATCAACACATCTGGCTAATTAGTATCCTGCATGATTAACTAGGACTAGGCAAGTGCTTCTGGCTCAGGGCCGTTGACCCCCCCCCCCCCCCCCCCGCCCCCCCAACTTGATTTCAGTTTTTACAAAATATGCATGAATGATCTTTGATTATAATAGCCCTATGTTGTACATAGACCTTGCATTAAGCAATTTATCAAGTATGGATTTAATACCTTAACTGTAAAAATAAGTAAACCTATACATTATATAAGAACAGTGTGGCTGTTTTTTCAGTGTCCTAAAGAACAATTAACAAGTACATTGTGTAACATTTTTCAAAGCGCTACCAAAAATTTGACGATAATTCTATGCCTTTCAGACAATGCCGTCTACGACGCCAAGTAGCCGCCCAGCGTCCACGGGAACCCAGTCTCCGTTTAGTACACATAGTCCGCACTACATATAACAAAATTAAGGGAATGCTTCATTTATACCGATGCTATTGGCCAATAAATAAGCTAACATTCGTTCATACCTTATTTAAAATCTATAAGGGTACCAAACTATATGTATGTCTACATTTATATATAAAGTATTAAGCAATTTATCAAGTATGGATTTAATACTTTAACTGTAAAAATAAGTAAACCTATACATTAAATAAGAACAGTGTGGTTGTTTTTTTCATTGACCTAAAAAAACATTAACAAGTACATTGTATTACATATTTCGAAGAGCTTCCAAAAATGTGTCGATGGTTCTATGCTTTTCAGACAGTGACGACTACGACGCTGCCAAGTAGCCGGCCAGGGGGCACGTGTCCGCAGACTCCAGTTAGTACATATAGACCGCACTAAATATAACAAAATGAAAGGATTGCTACATTTATACAAATGCTATTGGCCAATTAATGATTAAGCTTAAATTCGTTCATACATTATTTAATATTTATAAAGGTACCAAACTATATATGTATGTCTACATATATATATATAATGTATTAAGCAATTTATGAAGTATGGTTTAATAAATAAACCTATACATTAAATAAAATCAGTGTGGTTGATTTTTTTTGTGACCTTTAAAAACCATTACCAAGTTCATTGTGTAACATATTTCGAAGCGCTTCCAAAAATGTGATGATAATTCTATGCTTTTCAGACAGTGCAAACCCCGAAGGGAGCCGGGCAGGGGACGCAGGAACGCAGTCTCCAGTTAGTATACATTGACCACACTAAATAACAAGTGACCCATGGGTCATGACGCTCAGCTGACTGGGAAGAGATTCGCAAAACTAAATTTTATAATCAGAATGGTAGTATATACCCATTCAACTGAAGCATCAAACAGATTAACCAACAGGCCAAGATTTAGTCTGTATTTATATATCTCAAAAATAGAGAAAAATGTGTAAACTTTTAAAACTAGAATACGGGTAACCGACAAGTGACTACATGTAACTGCCAAAATCGGATAGTGAGGCATGGATTGAGTGGCAAGGGGAAATAGGGTGAGGTATGTTGCATATTAGCATGGATGTCTGCAGCCTAAATGTGTATGTAGGTTGTGCCACCTACCACAAATCCAGAAAGCTGTCCAAGTTGTATACACCTGCAAAATTTTATGCAGAAAAGTCAAACCACTACATGTATATGAGCGATTTTTGCCCCTGGCAGACAAACAGACAAACACTGTGCAAAAATCTTTGCAGGTAACCCCTCCAGTTTTGTGTATGATAAAGACCTATGTGAGATCTAAACACATGCACAATTTTGGCCCAGTCGGTCAAATGGTTCCTGAGATATGAGCTTGGATGTGTGCAGTGTTAACAAGAATGTAGGTGGCGCCACCTGTCATAAAATCAAGAAAGCTGTCCACGATGTATAAACCTGCAAAATTTTAGGCAGTTTTGTCGAACCACTACAGAGAAATGAGTGATTTCAGGCCACAGCAGAATAACAGACAGACGCTGTGCAAAAATGGTTGCAGGTGGCGCCACCAGTTTTGCGTATGATAAAGAGCTATGTGAGATCTATACACATGCAAAATTTTAGCCCAATCGGTCAAACAGTTCCCGAGATATGAGTTTGGATGTCATCTGCGTGAATGTGAATGTAGGTGGTGCCCCCTGTCATAAAATCAAGAAAGCTATCCAGGATGTATATGCATGACAAATTTCTGGTGAATTATTCAATTCACTGCAGAAATATGAGTGATTTTAACCCAAGGCAGATGAACAGATGGACACTGTGCAAACATGGTTACAGGTGGTGCCACCATTTTTTGTGTATGTTATAAAGCAATCCAAGGGCTACATTTGTATCAATTTTATTTCCTGATCGGTCAAACAGTTCCCGAGATATGAGGGTTTGTTAGTGGAAACAGGCCCACAAATGGACACTGGATAGAGAGGAAAGGTCAGAGGTCAACGCAAATTGGTTAGGCACCAGTTCAAATGTGACCCGACAATTGGTGTAAGTTTCAGAAAAATCGGTCCATTAGTTTCCGAGGAGCTCTATGGAAACGGACGCCGCGGCGGCGGAGGAACTCGGTCAAAAACATAGTATCCGCAAAACTTCGTTTTGTCTGTACAAAAATACAGGTGGCTCCACCAGTCTGCAGAAACTAATAAAAACACTTAATGGTCAATATCCATGCAAAGAATCATGGTGATCTCTGCATTAGTTGTTCAGATACTTCAGCTTTTGTATCAAATTGTCCATTATTCTGAGGGATACTTCGGAGTCCTATAGCTTGAAGGATATGGGTAACAGAGACCTAATTTCAAGTTTCCACAGGCACTTTTCATGGGCCTTCTTGCATGACAAGAATGAAGATTCTAGGTCCAGTTGTTGCGATTTGTACCCTGTTGACAGATAACCACATCTTTAAAGGTCCCCCTAAAAAGAAAAAAATTCGTGAAAATTTGAAAAAAAATAGAGGTGGCACACCCAGTCTGCAGAAACTGATGGAACAGGTCATGATCAATATGTATGCAGAAAATCATGACCATCAGTGTTGTAGTTATTGAGATACTGCAGTTTTTGGTATCAAATTTTCCATTATTCTGGGGGGGGGGGGGGATTTTGGAGCCATACAGCTTAAAGAATATGTGTAACAGAGACCTAATTTCAGGTTTCCTTGGAGACTTTTCATGGGTCTCCCTGTGTGTCAAGAATAAAGATTCTTGGTCCAGTTTTTATGATTTGTGCCCTGTTAACAGATGTTCATATCTTTAAAGGTCTCAAAAATAGAGAAAAATTTCATAAAAAAACCCGAACAAATACAGGTGGTGCCACCAGTCTGCAGAAACTTATGAAACACTCCATGATCAATATCCATGCAAACAATTATGGTTATCTCTGCATTAGTTGTTCAGATACTTTAACTTTTGTATCAAATTTTCCATTATTCTGAGCTGTACTTTGGAGTGCCATAGCTCAAAGTATATGAGTAACAGAGACCAAATTTCAGGTTTCAATGGAGACTTATCATGGGTCTCCCTGTGTGTCAAGAATGAAGATTCTAGGTCCAGTCACTACCATTTGTACCCTGTTGACAGATAACTACATCCTTAAAGGTCTCAAAAATGGAGAAAACAATTTGTAAACATTGAAAAATACAGGTGGCGCCACCAGTCTGCAGAAACTGATGAAACATCTCATGATCAATATGTATGCCGAAAATCATGACCATACCTGATGCAGTTAATGAGATATTGAAGTTTTTGTATGAAATTTTTGACTATTCTGGGGGGTAATTTGGGGCCCCAAAGCTCAAAGGATATGGGTAACAGAGACCTAATTTCTGGTTTCCATAGAGACTTTTCATAGGTCTCTCAGTGTGTCGAAAATGAAGATTCTAGGTCCAGTCATTAAGATTTATGCCACGCTAACAGATGACAGCATCCTCAAAGGTCTCAAAAATAGAGGAAAAAATTGTAAAACATCAATCAATACAGGTGGCGCCACCAGTCTGCAGGAACTGATCGAACATCTCATGATCAATATGTATGCCAAAAATCATGACCATCAGTGATGTAGTTATTGAGATATTGAAGTTTTTGTATGACATTATTGACTATTCTGGGGGGTACTTTGGGGCCCCATAGCTCGAAGGATATGGGTAACAGAGACCTTATTTCTGGTTTCCAAGGAGATTTTTCATGGACCTCTCAGTGTGTCAAGAATTAAGATTCTAAGTCCAGTCTTTATGATTTGTGCCTTGTTAACAGATGTTCACATTTTTAAAGGTCTCAAAAATTGAGAAAAAAATTCGTAAAAAATCGTAAAATACAGGTGGCACCACCAGTCTGCAGGAAGTGATGTAACATCTCATGATCAATATGTATGCCAAAAATCATGACCATCAGTCAAGTAGTTAATGAGATATTGAAGTTTTTGTATGAAATTTTTGACTTTTCTCGGGGGTACTTTGGGGCCACATAGCTCGTAGGATATGGGTAACAGACCTAATTTCTGGTTTCCAAGGAGATTTTTTATGGACCTCTCAGAATCCCAAGGTACAAGGTTCTAGGTCCAGCGGTTACGATTTGTGCCTGGTTAACGGACAGACGGACAGACAGACAGACGACGGATAAATAGTGATCGCTATAGCTCAGATGACTTTCAGTCAGCTGAGCTAAAAACAGAAACACGACGGTCGTGTCTGTCCTGCATTTCCTACCCCCCAGGTAGTGCCTGCAATTTTGCTACCTGCGTGGTGCTACACATGCGCCTGACCTTAGAGAGAAAGGAACGAATATCTGCGTATATAGCAGAGATAGACCACTCTTCGCTCCCGACCTGATACAACATGACGTGCGGCCGTACTAACTCTAACTTATCCCACAGAGCAGAGTCTCCCAACAAACTGTCGGACCCATTACATCGCCCAAACCACCGGACATATAGAACCCCCTATTCCTAAATGCCTGTCCCATCCTTCCTGTGCATCACACGGAAAAGATAATTCTAAGACACGACTGTCACTAACCACTAACAACCTAGGCCTGTGAGCACTAACACTAACTTCTGGCATCTGAAAACGCTGCATTGCCAAACGAGTAGACTATGTACTATAGCAAGAATAAACTAAACTATCAAAACACAGTTTGACCTACGAGAGAACACAACAATTTGTGAATAATGAAAACACACATCGAGATGCACGACTGTAACGTGTGGATCCGTTATATGTACACGTTGAGAGGCGGAGACACGCCTATAGGTTGTAGGTGACTTGGTATGCCCATTGGCTCGTACAATGAATGACAGAAACAGGGCCGAACTTTACCGAATATGAGTGGTCAAAGTTGTGCGACTTAGAACATTCAGGGAACGTAAATTTGTGAGATGGTCTAAACAGTGTGCAACACAACAAATCGTATTAATTATTTATCATCTTTCAAGTTTCCTGGCAACATTGGCAGTGTTTCATAACTTTTTGTTCCATTTTTCTATTATATAAGACCACCCTTCTTGTACTATATTAGGAACTACTATGACTCAAAAAATCCAATTTAACAAACGGACAAAGAAAAGGGTAAAATTTATGAAATTATTCCTTTTGTAAACACAACCAATTAAAAACTATACATAAAAAATATACATTAACCATGTATTCGTATTTATTGCAATGAGTGTGACTTTAAATGTCAAATCAATTTGTATTTATGTTAATTATTGTAATATGATAATTTGAATTATAGATACATACAATTGAGAGATCAAGTGGTTTAGTCCTGAACCGCTGTAATATTAATTTTTCTTGAACGAAATTGAAATTTGTTCGATTAAAGTATTTATTATCATAGGAATGTATTTTAGCCGTTTGTGTTAAAAAGTGCGTTTTTTAACTGTGTAAAAAAATACTATTATTAATCTTTTTTATTGTACAATATTTTTTTCAAATTTAAGTAAATCAATTTAATTAATTGGGAAAATAGAAACTTATTATAGCCGATGGTGTTAACTAGGCCTATGCATTTTGAAACTGTTAGGAATAAATTTTACTTTTAATTTTATTGAACGAGAATCATATTTCTACAATTTTATAAGTATTAAGCTACAAAATTATTATTACGTGGGGGAGGGAAATAACATAGGCTACATTTACTTAAGAGGTAGTTCAGTGTACAAATACAGCTGTTTTTCTGTTATTTCTTTATTGTTTATATTTTGTAATGGAAGTGCGAGTCTGTCAAAATTGGCACTGGTCAAGTGAGAGGCTGTCATTAAACAAGTAGTCAAACGTCAGTAGGATCACAACTATGCTTGCGCAGTGAAAGGTCCACTGCTCTTCACAGTTCTATATTTGGATAGCTCCGCCCACCAACACCGATACACTAAAAGTTGCATGGAACCAGGAGAGCAATCACGAACCCAGTATTGGGTAATGTGTTACAACTTTAGGTACGTTTGATAATCTTGGCTGGATATTTCCCAGGCCATCCAGGGCAAGTCGCTGTAACCACCTGTCCTTCTGCATACACATCTGTCTTCTCATATAGTCCATTATCAATGCCTTGCAGTTTTTTTTATACATGAATAAGGGATGACAGACATGCTTTCCTTTTTTCCCTGGGACATGAGACCAGCACAAAAGAGGGTACAGCCATATTTTTGCTATATCCACTGATATCCCACTACCAGTTGAACACCTAAATTTCCCTCCAACAACAGCCTCACTTTGGAGTATGCCCATCAGTTAGGCCAAAATAAAAAAAAAAAGTATGGTTCTGAGGCACTTTTTTTCAGAAATCAATGCGGGCGGGCGCTTTTTTTATTATAAATTTTTTAGTATGTTTCGATAAAAATGTCAAATGATAAGGGAAAAGCATGAAAATAACAGTTTTATTTTGCTAAATAAGTAAAAGCACTACAAAACAAAGGAAATTGTATGGTTTTACCTTCTTGAAAGAAACGTCGCAGCGGCAGCAGCTCAAAATTGGAAAGTTTTTATTGAAAATCAAAATAAAAATTTTTGATGTGGGGGTTTAAAATTGATGCGGGCGGTGCCTGAGAACCATACCTTTAATTTTTTTTGGCCTTAGGCCAGACTTTTTTTTAATTTTTTTCGGTTTACAAACCCGCCGACCTCTGATTTCCTCATTTCAGAAAAAAAAAATAAAATTGGCATTTTGAATTTTTTTTCTTTTATATTACGTCGCCGAATCGAGCACGGTTGTTGACAAATGAATTGTTTAGTGATCATGTGTATTAGATCACCTCAAACGTTAAAACTCTTATGACTGGCTAATAAGGTCACTTTCTTAATGACAGATGGAGGGTTTAAGCCAATCAAAATAGGGTATCCTTGGGCCATAAATGCAATTGATTGGCCATCATGTAGTCAAAAGATTCAGCAGGGAAATTGAGAATTCTTGGAGAGTTTTCAAAGTTCGTTTTTCTGCACTACAGTACATTTTCAAACCAGCGTTTAGGTCATATTTGTTAAACATATTTGTTATAGATAGATGTGAATTAGAAAAGAAAATTAGTTTGGTTGCATAGCGGCTTTACCAGCTTGCCACTGTTAATAACTTGCTGGATATACACACAAATTTACTTCTTAAGACTAGTTATTGCACTCAAAGTCAGACACTATTAATTAGTGCGAATTGGCTAAGTTTCACAAGTTTACTCTTAAAAATATTATAACTTGTCATAACTTAAAATGTAGTCTTGTAACGCTTAAAAGAAAATTACTGAACAGATGAAATTATATACTGCATGAGGTCGTCATGTACTCTTTGAAAACTCCAGGAATTCTTAGGGTTTCTGCAGTATTTCCGACTATCTGTAGTCTTAGTGGCGCGGTTTTATGTGAAGCGTTGCAGCGCGTTGGCTTTGCAGATATTTTTATAGTCAAAACAAAAGCAAGCTAAAATGAAAGCCATTTTAAATGCAGAAACTTTGAAAGGATTCATTTAATTGTTCCAAACGGATGTGATGGAAGCTTTGATGTGTATTGATGCCAAAAAGCAATTCCGGACTGACAGTGGCCAAGTGACGGCATATTAAAATGAGTACGGTACATACTGTCACGGCCATGGTAGAAAATGCAGATGAATAATTAAAGATTATTAATACTTTTTAAAATTTTAGAATAGTTGAATAATTCAATGTGATCTCCAATGGAAACCTCACTTTATTAGCAGTTGTTGTATATTCAAAGGACTGTCAAACATGCACAACACCAATTAGGAAAGGTCATGGTCATGAATCTAACAACTCGCGTTCCATGTTGTTGACATTTGATAAACAATTGTCGAATAGCTGCAAGTCACATATTGTCATTGTTATTGTCATTCACGACTGAAAAATAAAAACTGCAGTCTATCATGCTAGCAGTGAATATTTAGTTTTCTCCTTGCATATCTGACAAAAAATATATTTTATATTTGTATAGGCCTAAGTGATTGAATAGTCTTTAATTTGTAAAACTTTATAAAATAGGCAGTTCACTTGGCAGGGACAGTGACTGAATTTTTATTTCAGGTGTGTATGAAATCATAAGTTTTACTGTTTAAATTGTTATTTTTCATTTATTTACCTTCAATGACATTTGAATGGCTTGAAATAACATGGCACACACAAGATTCATGTGGAAAACTCAAGAGGATGATAAGAATATATTAATTTTTATATATTATTTTATATATTTTATACAGGTTTATATAGAGCCATTTAAATATGAATTTTATAACCCAACTGTACAATACAGGATTCAGGAACACCAGTATCCAGGTTTGTTCCAATTTTTTTTTTCCCTACCTCCTACCTATCACTTTTGTCACTCATGTTCGTAAACCAAAGAATTAAAAAAGTCTGGCCTTATGCACTTAATATTTTTTTCCAAAGGTTAAATAATTTCATTTGATTGAAAAATATAATATTTTAATTAAGAAATGATATGCTTTTCAAATATACCTATTATAAAATTTCACCCCATTCATGGGATCCCTTGACTGATCAGGCATGTCCAGCAGCCTAACAGTACATATTCACCACTGCCCTGTAGCCTTGACCTTGTTTGGCTGACGTATATCAAGTGATGGTAGTACTGACCAGCACTTAGCTACCAGCACGCCCTGCCCTGCCTGCGTGCTTTAATTTGACATTAATATCAGACAGTTCAGCTAGGAGCTGCATAATTAGGTCAGATAAGACTTGATTAAAAGGAGGAGTAACTCATGATATCACATAGATAGTATATTATGCCAAAAATATATTAGAAGTTTAATATACTATCTCTGTAATTCATATTCACTTCAGACAGTGCCCCCTCGCCAATGATAAAAGCATCCTGAACATGCCTCCGTGGCTTAATATAAGAAGTCTTAGGCTATCTTAATTATATTCTTATGAAAATGTGTAGTGCATGTTAAAGCTGATTGCAAAGATGGCAGATATATAAGCATGGTTAAGAAGGTTTGATCTGCTCTTGTTACATAAGAAAACATCATATATACATGGAGACTCATGACAGTTCCTTCATTTCTCAATATGCATGCGAATGCAGATACAAACCAAGACAAGCTGCATCATTTCTCAATATGCATGCGAATGCAGATACAAACCAAGACAAGCTGCTGGTCACAGAAATATATTTTCCTTTTATAAGTTTGTGTTACCTCTTTTGTTTATTCCATTGCAGGTCTTTATAAACTCTAGGCCACACTGGATGAAAAGCCATGGACAAGGCAAAATATAATATGATGAAAACTGACAGACTTGGGCATGTCAGACCTAAAGCTTATGGACCAAAATTGAATAAACTGAAAAGATAGCAGCTTCTGAGTGACCAAGGTAAACCAGATAATCTTGCAGATGAAAGTACACTCTTGTCAGAACAGAAATCAGCAGACAGATCTGATTAAAAAAAAAACCAGATTTGGTGATATCAACTTGGCAGGAATATATCCAGATAATGGTACAGTTGAAAGTGGATCAAAGGGTGCTTCAGCCTGTGCTCTACATCCTGTTAATGATCTAGACACAAGTGGTACAACAGATGAAGATGTTGAAGATGATGAAGAGCTTTCACAGTCACAACCTAAACAACCAGGAAATGAAAATGATACCAACATGCCAAGTTTTCAGGATAATTTACTGCTCAAGGACATTGCGCAGAATCTGATTTCCAGCTTTGAACATGAAGATTCCAAGAATGGTGAAAGTGATGATGAAAACCAGTTTCTTCATTTTAATAACAAGACCAGCTTACTGTCAGATGATGAGAGTAAAGGCTTGAAAGTTGATTATGTTGAGGAGGAGAACCAAAATGATAGAGAAAATTAACATATTTTTGAAAAGGGAAATTTGCCAATATATCCTGGTGCCTATTTAACAATTTCTGTCAGCATAATGCTGATATCGCTGTTTTGCATAGTGCATTCCCTCAACTCATGTCAGCTGAATGATTTACTGGAACTAATCAGCTTACACTGCATGGTGTCACATCCAGGCTTGAAGTCCGTCTATAGATTTAAACAGTACTTTGCATCTCTGAAGTCACCCGTCACTAAATTTTACTTTTGTAATAGCTGTACAACACCTACTGCAAATGGACAAACTAAATGTTCAAATCAATATTGCCAAAAGAATCTGGAGGGTAACACTGCATACTTCCTTTATATTCCAGTGGAAAATGAACTGTCAAAGATGTTTACAAGAGATGGATTCACTAAATTACTCAGGCACAGATTCACAAGAACAAAAAAGAATAGGGAAAACATAGAAGATATATATGATGGAAATTTATATAAGCAGTTGAGTAATGAGTAAAAACAGGGACCTTTGTCTTCAAGCCATCCTTATAATATATCATTCACTTTGAATACAGATGGAATTACAGTATTTAAAAGCTCAAAAACCTCCTTGTGGCCAATATATCTCATGGTCAATGAGTTGCCATTTCACCTCAGGTCTAAAAAGGAAAACCTGGTACTATGTGGGCTTTGGTATGGTGACACTAAGCCAGTCAGGCTCTCTTTTATCAAACCTCTGCATTCATGTTTAGACAGACTTGAAAGTGAAGGTATTCTAATTAATATAGATGGATAGAATGAAAATGTTAAATCATTTCTGATATGTGCAACATCAGACCTTCCTGCCAAGAGTTTAGTCATGAACATGAACCATTTCAACGGAACGTACAGCTGCAGTAGCTGTCTTCAGTGTGGTGAAACCTTAAAAACAGATAAAGGAGGAAGTGTCCATGTGTTTCCTTATGACAAAGATAATCCTTCAGGTCCAGAAAGAACCAAAGCAATATGTTTAAAGGGTGCACAAAATGCATTAGGCAGGAAAGGCATGAAAGCTGATGAAACTACCATGGGCATGAAAGGGCCAACTTTCTTAATGGCCCTACAAACTTTCAGTTTTGTGTCTGGTATGGCTATAGATTATATGCATGGTTCTTGCTTGGCATCACCAAATTATTAATCAATTTGTGGTTTTCATCTGTCCATTCCAAGGAAAGATTTTCCCTTTCGGCCTATACATGTTTGATAGACCAGCGACTTTGCAAAATAAAGCCCCCTGGATGATATCAAGACTTCCCCGTTCATATTAAAACCATGGCACATTCTTGAAAGCATCAGAATTCAGATCTTGGCTTTTTTTCTATTCTTTACCTATTCTGCTGGATATAATGGACCCACTTTATTTATATCACTACACCTCTTTTGTGTGTGCCCTATTTTTGCTGTCCAAAGGAAGTGTTACCCCTGCTGACATTCAATATAGTAGATGGTATGTGCAGTATTTTGTTTTTATGTTTGATGGACTGTATGGAGCACGTTACATGACACTTAATATGCACAACTTATTACATTTGCCAGACTCTGTAGCACAATTAGGGCCACTCTGGTGCAATTCCTGCTTCCCTTTTGAGGATGCAAATGGTCAGCTGACAAAATTTTTTCATGGGACACAGGATATTGATCTCCAAATTGTGAACGCTATGAACTTTGGGCCCGAATGTACAATCAGTACCTACATGGGGCCATCGTCAAGACACAAGTAATGTAGGAAGAACTGTTCCACAGATAACATATAATGTCAGCACATCTTCAGAACTACTAATGGTGTACTTACTTGCAATATTATTTACTCTACATTATCTGATTTAAACTCAAATATCCCTTCATCAGCTAACGATAGGGAGCTCCCAGTACAATCCACCATGTTTCAATATGCAGGGTTTATTACGGTAACCCAGTTCTCACCTACCATAAAGTATAGCAGTCAAACATGGGGGCTCCCTTCGGGTTTACACCCTAAACATTCTCAAACACATCACGTATTAATTATACCATTCCTACCATTGATAATATACGTCAGGGGGTAGGGGGTGGAGGGTTCCCCCCAATCAATTATCTACTGTCTTTAGTTTACCATTCCTACGATTTATAAAATACGTTCAGGGGGGGGTGTGGGGGGTCTCCCCCAATTAATTTTCTACGGTCTTTAGTTTACCATTCCTACGATTTATAAAATACGTTCAGGGGGGTGTGGGGGGTCTCCCCCCAATTAATTTTCTCCGCTCTTTAGTTTACCATTGCTACGATTAATAAAATACGTTCGGGGGGGGGGGGGGTGTGGGGGGTCTCCCCCCAATTAATTTACTACGGTCTTTAGTTTACCATTCCTACGATTTATAAAATACGTTCAGGGGGTGGGGGGTCTCCCCCCAATTAATTATCTACAGTCTTTAGTATACCATTCCTACTATCAAAAAAATATGTTCAGGGGGGGTGTGGGGGGTCTCCCCCCAATTAATTTTCTACGGTCTTTACTTTACCATTCCTACCATTAAAAAAATACGTTCGGGGGGGGGGGGGGTGTGGGGGGTCTCCCCCCAATTAATTATCTTCTGTCTTTAGCGGTTATAAAATATCAAATTGAAGTATAATGCACATCGGTCTTTTTAGAAAACTGCTTACCTCTTTTTATATACCACCCTCATCTTCTCCTTCGACCAATCTTTACGGAACGGAACATATCAACATATATACAGTTCTATATACATGAAGAACACTTATGTTTTACTGGCAGAATTGACAAGTGCTCGTGCCGCACTTGCCATTGTATATTTTGCTGGCCGCATCTAGGAAATTCTTGAAAATATTGCGTCCACCGTATTTATGTTTCCATATGTGAACGGCAAGGTATCCAGGCAAATGGTTTGATTTTTACACCAAATCGGGGCATATGTGCCCCATGTTTAGCTTTCTGCCACTGTCCCTCTATGGTGTTTGTATGTACTCCTGTGACAGGATCTTTAAAATTCTTAGAATGATTAACTGTCCCATGTTGATATCCTAAATCCGACAAACAATCATTGCTCTTCCAACAATCTGAAAAGATGATGGATCCCACCTCGATGTGTTTCTGAATGATCGGGATCAAAGTCTCTTTACTCCGGTCTGGTACTACCACCATGAACACTTTGGTTTTATCATCCCTTTCCCTTCCGCCAAAAACCCACCCACCTTTAACACTGTGACCCCGATTGTACTTTCGCTTAGCAAACTTTGATTCGTCTATTTCAACGATCACATTCTGTCCTCCTATTTTATTACCATTCTCTGTTTCTCGTATCAGTGTTTCTTCACAAATTTCCCTACAGAAACAGCTCCAGGCCACTACATTTTTGTTGCTACATTCTAGTTCATGGGTTATATGCAGCTGAGATGATCCCATGCACCATAAGTATGTCATCTCTGTTATCTCCTCCAAAGTCATATTTGACAAAGCAAACCAACTACCATGTCTGATTGACA
Source organism: Sipunculus nudus (assembly GCA_026874595.1). Classification (NCBI taxonomy): domain Eukaryota; kingdom Metazoa; phylum Annelida; class Sipuncula; order Golfingiida; family Sipunculidae; genus Sipunculus; species Sipunculus nudus. Next base: position 110,827,625 of record CM049306.1, on the reverse strand, counting down.
ACTTTATATCATGCGTTGGGTTTCTTTTCTGGCAACCCCATCTGACCAGATCACTTGTTTGAGTACTTGTTGCTGACACTAATTTCATTTCTGATTTACATTTATGACAAGTACGATTCTGTTTGATAATATTATTTTCCATTTACCAATGGATTGTCCCTTCTTTATTTTTTAATATGTCTCTTGTCAGTTTTTTCCACGTGATATCTACATCACTGGTCGTTGTTTCTTTTCTGTTGTAGCTACCAGACGCAAACATCGTCGTTTTTCCACTGCTAACTTCATCCTTTGTATTACAACATTCGTGTGTGGCACCATCATTACAACATAGTGTCACTTGGATAGATGAATCTTTATTTTTTGGGTCTGTCATATTACTTATGGAGGGATCTGTAGATCTAGAATCACATCTTGTAGTGTGACTAACCTCGCCTGACAACTGCTCAGTCTGCGTATTTCCAACTCCCGACGGAGCCTCATTCCGTTCAACTTTAACCTTCTTTTTTCTGATTGACGATTCCAATTTACTTTCATTTTTCCGCTTTAAGCTCTCCAAAATTTTTTTTTCTACTGCTTCTAGCCCTCTCTTTGGACACAGTAGAACTCGAACGGAAGGTCTGTGGCGACTCAAAAGAACTGTCGTCCGACCACATCGTGCGGTTGCTAATGACGCTAATGGTTGTCAAACTTGTATTCATTACGGTTTTATTTTAATTAGCGCCATCAGGTGGCGCGCTTACTTTACTTTGATCCAGGTTTAAATATCCCCAAAATCCGACGACCTTCACATCGTCTTGTACGGTGTAATGGCATTAGTGTTCGACTACCGACCCGTGCTGCACAGGATCGAATCCCGCTGAGATCATCTGATGATATTTCATGTGTTCATTATGTGATATATGTAGTAACCAAATATATATAATAATCAACATCTCTTCAATTGTCAGGTTATCAGATTCATAAGACGCCATCAGAGAATAAGGAAGACAAGACAACATAGGGATGTGCAGACTTTTATTTTTATATATATATTCCATATATTAAAAAAATATATATAATATGAAAACCCCCCCAAAAAAACTACACCCCATTTTTTTCTCTATCCCCATCAAATATATCGCCCTCTTTAGTATGTAGGCTATTCCGAAAGGTATCCATTCATATATACCTATAATCGACAATGTAGGTACTGATTCTACATTCGCTCCGAACTTTGTTCAGTTAGCACCCTCTCTAGTGCAGGAAATCCCATCCTATTCCCGAGCAGGTCTGCTTGCTCGCAAATTCCTACATATGGACATATACAATCTTCAGGAGACATACAACAGGATTTATTTCTTCCCTGGCAAAGGCTATGAAAGAGAACTAGATGCAGATCGAGGTTTATATGCTGCTTATGAATTACTTCAGTTATCACCCAAAGTCCCCAAGATTCTTCAACAGGGTTTACCTAAGAGGTCAGTTGTTGCAGTCAAAAGAATACAAAAGGCAAAGCTCGAGAGACTCTTTTACTGTGAAATATATGTCTGTGAACAGTACTATCAGATTTGGTCAGGTGTAATGGTTTGCTGAAGTCAAACCAATGTGCTTGTTTCAGTCTTTGTGCAAATGTTCACCAACTGTACTAGCACTGATTAAGTCTTTTCCACAAAGTACTTCAAAAACATTTTTTACTGATAAATTTGAAAATTTTCTTGATTTAGAAATTCCACATATAATTTGTGAAATGGATGCAGTTGATACTCAGTTGGAGATAGTGAGTTTGTTCAAAATTTTGGGAATTTGTGTCAGTGTGCAAGTTGAAAATAGTATTTATGTTTGTGGGCAGCAAAATACAGCAGAGATCTATTAAACCACATGTGAGAGGGAGAACAGTGTGTACATCTCAAAGATTAAAGTTCAAGAGGTAAGATGTAGCCTAGTGGTTAAGGCTTTGGACTGTGGAGATTAAGGTCCCTGGTTCGAACCTTGTCAGTGCCTTGATGGCTTAATATTGAAATCTGGTTATAAAACTTCAGAGATTCGCTCTCATGTCTTAACGACAGGTTATAACCTCTGGATTATTCCTAACCCTGTGCATATACAACCTGAAATCCAGAGAGCTTGAAGGGGACCAATCACCTAGAAAACATGTTCAATTAATACTAAAAACAGCTTCTTCCCTTTAAAAATATATATATATACCTGCCAAAATATTGCCTTGAAACCATTTGCTTAGTCCAGTAAACGAGTGTTCAAAACAATGTATCAGGCACGATCACAGGTGTCAGCGTTAACACAGCACGTGGGGCAATGTGCATCACGGAGCTATAACACGTGTCAATCAGGAGATGCCTCGACTGACTTGGCCAAAAAAATTTAAATACATTTCCACACTGGCTAAAACATCATGTGTTGAGGCTCATATTTGGACCTCCAGATACAAGGTGTTAAACAGCCGTGTGCGATGTTCTATATGGCTGTGTGCTGGGCCGTTTTTGTGGGAAAGTATTGTATAAAGCAAAACTGAACTGATAGTATGAACAAATAGGCACAGCATTGCTCCTGAATGTGTCCCTTTAAAAATAAAATCATTCTCATCATATGGATACCTTATATTCTCATTCAATAGACAGTGTCACCAACTGGCCATGGAAAAAAAATACTGAAGTTCATGGAATTCAGTTGAGCTAGTTGTGGAGTATTGTTGAGGAATGTGAATGGTTGCCAATTGTAATTTCTTTGTGTGAATGATGCTCATATTTGATTGGGAAATTCACTGCTGTCAAGCTCACTGGTTTATCATTGTAATTTATATCACCATGGCGACAAGTATATCTTGAATTTATTAATCTGGGGTTAGGTTCTGAGGTAAAATAATCAGTACCTGCCTTTGATTTATATATATTATATGTTCACAATTTGATGTATTGATAAAATGAGAGATGTTTTTAAATCCTTAATATCAATCTTTTGTCTTTCCACTTTAGACACAGCAAACAAAAATAACATACTTAAAGATAACCATACCATTGAGTCAGTAATATAATTACCCTGATAAATTATGGATGAAAATTTGTGTCTGGGTTTTACATTTTTTCATCAGTAACATTGGAAATATTAGCTTTGGTTTGTGTGAGAGTAAGGGGGAATTCTTTAGTCGTGGTAATTTGTTAGGACTTCATACTTTGATCTCAACTTGATAGTCAGCCATACAGATATATGGTACTGTTATAATTGTTCATGTTTAGATTTAAAGTCAAAATTTTATTAATTTTGTAAACACTGCAAAACTATGGCATCTCACTTTAATCACTGGGTAGTATAATAAGTAAATTCAAATGTTTCATCTTTGATGCATATTTAACCTTTCTTGCATTAAATGTTTGAATTTATAAGAAGTGTTTTTACTGACTTTAGAGGTGATTGGGTGCTTGCTGTGTGTGTGCATGTTTAACAAATTCCAACAATTAATGCATCCCTCACCACTAAAATGGGATGATGTGAACATTATAAAGATATTTTAATTTGTATTAATGTAAATCAGTTGCCCACCAGCCATCTTATGTACACGTGTACACTTATTGCTGGGCGCCACCATTTTTAGTGTATGTTATAAAGCTATCCAAGGGCTAAATTTGTGCAAGATTTTTAGCCTGATCTGTCAATCGGTTCCCGAGGTATGAGGGTTTTATGTGTGGAAACAGACCCACAAATGGATGCTGGGCAGAGAGGAAAGGTCAGAGGTCAACCAAAAATGAGGGCGCAGCAGTTCACATGTGACCTGATCATAATTCTGAATTTTAACAAATTCCACCCATTGGTTATGGAGGAGATTTCCGGAAACCTATACGCCGGCGGTGTCCGACTGAAAACATTGCATCGGAAAAACTTATTTGGCGAATAAAAATGTAACAAACTAACACTTTAACATGTTCATTTTTTATTTTCAAAACACAATATAACATGCATTACCGGTACAGTGATGTGATTGCACCTTGCGTTCATGGCTGTGAACAATAATTTTTGTAGGGCAAGTAAAAATTCATGTAGGGCAAGTAAGAGCTAGATGTTACTTGCCCATTGAGTTTAATGTCAAGCCCTGATGGGGTGGCTTGCCCCTAGATGATGGCCAAGGTGGTCAGCCTCACACTCATGACCAGTGGGGTGGCCAGCCCTTATGTCAGGGCAAAAGTTTAGCCAAACTATGTGCTATGAAAATACATAACTAGAATATCAGCAGAAGCTGACAAAAGTCCTCAGCCAAAAGAACAGTGTTTAGAGGTGGTAACAGTAACAAGTACTAAATATCTGTTCTCACATGGATGTATTTCTGTACATGTCTCAGTTATAAATATAAAATGGAGAGGTATGTACCATAATTCATAACAATCCACCAAATGCTTCCTGAAAAATAAGCTTCTAATTTTTATTCTATTATCAGCTCTGTGACCGTGAAAAGTAGGTCAAGGTCACCCATCTTTGAACTTGACCGAGATTTTGTCAATATACATTTTTGTCGAAAAAATAAAATTCCTACGGTGAATCCTTTTAGAGATATCCTGCTCACAAGCCCAAAGTTGAAAAATCAGATAAAAATTCATTAAAATTCAGATATTGTAGGTGGCGCCACCACACTTGTGTAGCAGGTACAGATTATCAGTCCCAATAATCGTAGTAAGTTTTGTGAAAATCCATCAAATGGTTCCTGAGTAATAAGCATCTAAGTGTTTTTCTATAATCAGCTCTAAAATGTAGAAAAATAAGTCAAGGTCACCCATCTTCGAACTTGACCAAGACTTTGTCGATATACATCTTTACCGAGAAAATAAAATTCTGACGGTGAATCCTTTTCAAGATATCCCGCTCACAAGGTAAAAGTTAACGGACGCCTGACGGACGGATGGACAGACGGACGGACGGACAGCTTGGGTGACGACAATAGCAAATCAGCCTAAGGGCTGAGGGCTAAAAACAAATCCAACAAATGGAGAAAAATATGTCTTGAATCATTTTAAACTTGGCGAGTTTACATTTTACTGTAACTTAGCACCAGCAGACATTGAGCAGGTGATAATTCACAGAAGTAATTTTTGGGAAGATGTTTTGTACCATTGGTGCTCGTATAATTATCATGACCCACTTGAGCTTGATGATATTATGTCCTAGAACTTATGGTTTCATTCTAATATTAAAATAGAAAATAAAGTTTAATTATTTACTAAATTCAACAATAATGGAATTCGGTACATATCAGATTTGACTATGTACACAGGAACTGGCTTTAGATTCTTAAACTATCAACAATTTAATCAAATTAATAATGTTAAAATAGATTTTTAACATTATTCTAATCTCTTAATGGCTATTCCATTAAGATGGAATCATATAATTCTTAACACTACTGATAAATTTCATAGACCTGATAATATTAACAAACAATTTTACAAATATTTATATAGTGAAAAGAATCTGAAATATGTTTATAATTCACTGATGGAGAAACATTTAGTCACTCCAGACTTAGTAGTTAAGAAATGGAAACAAGATTTAATTGATGTATCAGAGGAGATTGTTTATATGGGATTCTGTTTATATGGGATTCTCCAAGATTTTTGACACAACAATTTCCGTAACAATTTTCAGTATTATGTACTACAACGTCGGGTGACGTTAAACCCATTTCTTCATAGACTGAATGTAATAGATTCTCCTACTTGTACCTTTTGCAAATCAGAAAGATAAACTTTATCGCATATTTTTTAATTGTTCTTTTGTCGCTAACTTGTGGTTAAAAATACAAGAGGTTTTGAATTGTTCGTCATTTAACTCCTCTGTTAGGTTTTCAGTATCTGAGGTTCTGTTAGGCTCAAGTGAACATAGATGGTTAAATATGCTAACACTGGTTGTAAAAAAATATGTTTATAATTGCAGATGTCTCAAAATGTTACCGAACTATCATGGATGTATAAGCTATGTTAAACAGATTTATTCAATAGAAGATATAATTGCTAAAAAAGGAGGTAAATTAACTCAACATTATTCAAAATGGGAAAACCTTACCTACCTGCTCTCCTCTACATGAATAATCTTCACGATTCATGTTTCAATTGTTATTGAAATATTAATTTCTATATGTATGTTTGTATGTATGTATGTATTTTTCCGTTATGCATGTACTACGTTTGTGTATTAAAAAAAAAAATTAGCCAAACTTGTGATAGCCAAGCTCACAATGATTGTAAGTGGCATGGCATGACCAGACCCCTCATCCAAGCCTCCTTGTGGGCTAGTCCCTTTCCTGCTTGTTTATACTGCTCTTGTGTCAGTATTGAAGCTTGATGCATCAAAGGCTTCTTCAGAGATTACACTGTCACTGTATTTTGGTGAGATTTCTTCAAGTGCTTTTTATAAGTTCATTTCGGTCTGGCATCTTCTTTTCAGTCTGTTCAATAGTAAATACAAATAAAGTTATGTTCATCTTACATCTTAGATTTTACAGTTAATGGTATCTACATTGACCAGAGCTTATTAAAGAGGCTACAGGTCACAGTGACCTACTTTCAAGTTTCCAAGGAGATTTTTATGGACCTCCATTGATTTTCTGTTTCTTGCTCCAGTGGTTACAATTTGTGCCTTAATAATGGAAAGACGGACAGACAGACAGCTAGACATATGGACAACAGACAAAGAGTCATTTGCTATAGCTCAAGCTATAAATAGCCATGCATAATTTTTGAAGGACATCCTTGGATGTCAAAATAAAGACAGAAGATTCTAGGTCCAAAAGTAAAGCAGAACAGAACAGAACAGAAGATTTATTCGGAAAAAAGGCCTCAGGCCCACAGTTCCAAACATTTCAATAAATATTCAATTTAACAAATACATCAATACAATGAAAGGTAGCAGTCTTATATTTTCTAATAAAACGATGCCATTAACACAAGTAACATAACTGCATACCTACATACACTATGTATCTATTTTGCCATCATCAGTGAGTATAAACATATATACATTTCCATAAACAGTCAATTCAACAATTACAACATATAACGTAAAGTAAAAGCCTTATAATGACCGGTAAATCATGCCATAAACACATGTTACATTTTTGCAAACCTACGTGCACAATGAATCTATTTCGTCATAAGTAAGTAGTGTTAAAAATACATAATTTAACCATCTTAATGTTTCGTCTCCTCAAAAAAGAATTAAGCACATGTGCAGCAAATTTTGTTATTTCAAGAGGATTATCTAAATTAAATAATTTTATAAAATTTTGTTCACTTGGTTAATGCAGGTCTTGTCTAATGTATTTTAACCTAAAATCATGATATAATTTACATTTTGCATAAAAAGAGCTGCATCCTCAACAATACTGAATCCATAGCATTAACAATATTTACAGATCCTCTCTTCACGAGATATATTATTATGGCGTTCCATTTCTATAGCTAATTCATCATTCGAACATCTAAGTTTAGCAAGTGCTGTACGATGTTTTTTATTTGGGATACAAAAAACATATTTTTCAAGAGTGAGCATGGATTTTAAAGTACCATAATAGTATAGTTTACTGCACAAATCAATATCACCATGCCAATTTTGAATGGCCATGTCTTTTATTCTCGTTTCAAATTCTTTCATGAAATGATTCACATCTCCAATGTACTGTGTCATCAAAACATATCCAAAGTCAAGACTGAAACGACTATAATCTTACATGAGATACCCAATTTAATTTACCACTGTTGTCTTATTTCATCAACATACTGTACACCTGTTTCTGGTATCTATGTTCTGGCATATGCAAAAGTTTAATCCAATACTTAATACAACGTAATAAGCATGTTAAAAAAAAAAGGAAATCCACCACATTCTCCTAATGTGGATTATTCTGACCTACATTTAAAATATGTTTGCAGAATTTGTATTGTACTCTCTCTATTGTTTCTGATTTTTTTAAAACCCCATAACTCGCATCCATATGTTAGTATTGGCAGTACCATTTGATCAAACAAATAAAGGAGATGTTTTGAACTAACATATTTACACATTTTGCTGAATGTTTTAATCATGCATACAGCTTTGTTTGCTTGTAAAACCTGCTGTTGTTGTGTTTTTGACCAAGATAATTTTATAGAGAAAATAATGCCAAGATCCAAAAGTAAAGCTTTATACCCTGTGTGTCTGGGAACTTAAAATGTTTTTCATGTAATATTAGTGACCATGTCCTAATTTCAGGTTTCCATTGAACTACATTCTAGGGCTAGGCACCTACAAGTTGTGCCCTTCTGATTTTCAGGGTGCTGAAAAGTATGCTCTAGGCTCATAGTTTGCAGAATACAGGTCACCATGACCTATATTCAGGTTTCCATGTCAATTTACTAAGAAACTGCCTGAATATCATGTATGAAGATTTTAGGCCTAGCGGATACAATTAGTGCCTTGGTAACAGATGGACTGCTTCAATTGAAGCTTTCAAAAATGGAGGGAAAAATGAGTAAAAAATATTTAAAAAATACAGGTGGCGCCACCAGTCTTCAGGAAGTGATGCACCATGCAATGATCAATATGCGTGGAAATAATCATGAGAATCAATGCATTAGTTATTCAGATACTTGAGTTTTTGTATCAAATTTTCAATTATTCTTGGGGGTACTTTTGAGCCCCATAGCTCTAAGGATATAGGTTACAGTGACCTAATTTCAGGATTCCAATGAGATTTTTCATGGACCTCCATGGGTATAATGTTAGTAGATTTTAGGCCAAGTCGGTACAAATTGTGCCTATGTGATTCACTGGATCCTCAAAATCATGTTTTGAGCATGTAGTTCTCAAAATATAGGTCAATTTCATGGTTTCCAATGAGACTGGCCTAAGACCTCCCTGGATGTACAGTCAGAAGTTTCTAGGTCCAATGGTTAGGATTTGTGCCCTGTTAATGGACTAACTGCTTCAAGTGAAGGTCCGAACAACAGAGAAAACTAGAATATCTGCGGAAGCTGACAAAAGCCTTCAGCCAATAGACAAGTGTTTATAGGTGGTTACAGTAACAAGTATGAAATTTTTTTTCTCACATGGATGTACATCTGTTCATGTCTCAGTTATAAATTTAAACTTTAGAGGTATGTAGTACCTTTGCAAGTATGGTAAGACTGATCTCATGCTGGACTGAGAGTTCATCAAGGCATATTATTATACCATGTTTCATAACAATCCATCATGTGGATCCTGAGAAATAAGCTCCTAGATTTTTTTTCTGTTCTAAGCTCTGTGACCTTGAAAAGTAGATCAAGATCACCCATTTTTTAAACTTGACCAAGATTATGTTAATATGCATCAGCACTGATGAACTGAAGTTCCTATGTTGAATATCTTTGGAGATATCCCGCCCACAAGGCCAAATTTAAAAAATCTGATAAAAATTCATAAAAAATCAGATATTGGAAGTGGCGCCACCAAAAGTGTGCAGCAGGTACAGAACATCAGTCCCAATGATCAACGTATGTTGAGTGAAAATCCACCCAATGGTTCTTGAGAAATTTGCTTTTAAGTGTATTTCTATAATCAGCTCTAAAAGGTAGAAAAATAGGTCAAGGTCACCCATCTTTGAACTTGACCGATGTTTTGTCAATATACATGTTCACCCTAGAAATAAAATTCCTACGGTGAATCCTTTTCAAGATATCCTGCTCACATGGCCAAAGTTGAAAAATCCGTAAAAATTCATTAAAAAATCAGAAATTGTAGGTGGCGCCACCGAACTTTTGTTGCAGGTACAGACCATCAGTCCCAATGATCATAGTAAGTTTTGTGAAAATCCTCCAAATGGTTCCTGAGAAATTAAGCTTCTTAGTGTTTTTCTATAATCAGCTCTAAAACGTAGAAAATAAGTCAAGGTCACCCATCTTCGAACTTGACTGAGATTTTGTCAATATACATCTTCACCAAAGGAATGAAAGGTACCACTATAGAACACGGGCTCCGCCACAACAGGAGCTAAATGTATGCCAACATGTTCTATTCATATACATAACTATAGTTATCTATCAGGATTATGAATATAAGTATATTCTTACCTTATACTCAGATATTCCCACCACAAGGCAAATATGTACATATCAAATCCACTTGACTGAAACTCTTACAGGCCAGACACCATGTTGAATATAATCTGGCTCAACACAAACTTCCCAACTTAAAGGTAAAGTATCTGCAACAAAAATATCCATAAATATCCGGTCTATATTATTCATATATTCTATGTTTTCTATTATTTCTATAATATTCCCTTTATTTATTACTTTCACTTCAAACCACATAAGCCAAGACGATGCCAACAAGTAAAATGTGGAAGTCGCCATCTAGGTCAGGTTGCCCACAGGAACACCAGCCAAACGCTACGCTTGTCATACCACTTTCCTAACACGACCTCTCATTTTTTCTCTGTACTCAAGTCCACCTACATAAATGCACTTAATGACTTTCTTTTCACCAATCACCGCAAAAAATGACCTTTTGGAAATCCCCTTTTGCTACTCAGCACGAACTATGCTCCCGCTTTCGTTGTTAACCTGCCCACGTATAACACAGGCAAGCAGTACGTTGCGCAATTTTGGAAATCCCCTTTACATGCATTTCAACATACCATAACAATAAATGCTCCTGTCATACTGACACGTCATGCGTTTCAATAACAATCATAATTAAGTGTCTAGCACTAAATTCCTGTCTAATCTGTCTATTATTTCATGTCCAAGTTATATTTTCTCATTTGTCTTAATTACAACAGGTATGATCAATGTAAATAATATTTTCATAACACGTACATACCTGAACTGTTACAAAACCAATGCTATGTACAACTCATCCACGGTTCCAAAAATCAGTCAACCACAAAATTTACAAGTGCCAACACCACAGTTCCCACTGTATAGCTTAGCCGCGTCCCTCATGAAATTCATGAACAAATCCCCTCCAATATTCCTCTCTCGCCACATGTACACACTCAGGTAGCCCGTTAGGTGTTCCTCTTTTACACCCATTTTTGGCATTGTCAGACCGTGTTTTATCTTTTGCCAGGTACCCTCGATAGCATCAGTGTGACATCCTGTCTCAGGATTCTTAAATGTCACACTGTGATTCACCGTCTGGTGAATGTAGCCTAAATCCTTCAGTCTGTCATAGGATTTCCAACAGTCTGAATGTATTATTGATCCCCGTGCGATGTGCCTCCGTATTAGAGGTATCAAAGTATCTGAGCTGCGGTCGGGAACTACGAACATAAACATCTTCTCTTTGTGATCTCGCTCCCTACCTCCAAAGACCCACCCCCCTTTTACGTGATGTCCTCTGTGGTATCTGCGCTTTCCGAATTTACTTTCATCTATTTCTACTATCACACTGGGTCCACCGATCTGCACCCCTTCTCTACTTTCTCTTAAGAGCGTCTCCTCGCACACTTCTCTACAAAATGACGACCAGTCCACAATAGTATTGGGACTCGCACCTGTCTCATACACGATTTGGTTATGTGACTGTCCTGTGCACCATAAATATGTCACTTCTAACACCTCCTCCAGTGTCAGTTTCGATAACGAAAACCATGTCCCATGTCGTAATGAGAGTTTCATATTATGTGGAGTCGGACGTTTCTTTTGAAATTGCCAATGATAACGATCACTGTCATCAGTGCTGGCTACTGATACTAAACGCATCTGGTCATTACAAACAGGGCATATGCGATTTTTCGCTATTATGTCATGCTCCATAAGCCGGTGTATTGTACATTCTTTTGATACCAAAATGTCACGCATCAATTTGGTATGGGTAACATGATTTAATTCTCTGTCTACACCACCTTTCCTGTAATTTCTACTGCTGTATGTGCACTGTGCACTAGCCTCTGCTGTGAAAACAGGCTCTGTATTTACCGATACCGACCGGACGTTAGATACAGTCTCAGCACAGGCAGCTGTACTACTCGGTACTAATGACTTTTCACACACCTGTCGCTCCTCTCGTATTTTCTTTTATATTTTCTTTATTGCCCTTGGTCCTCTATGTTTGTGGGCCCTCTCCGCTTCCACCTCCCTTAAGGTCCGTTTACACGATTTCTCACCTACATGGCATCTTCTAATGCCCTCTAATTTTTCTCGTAAGGAGGTACCAGGCGTCCCTTCCGCCATGGTTGATCATACTCTGTTCTAATACAACTGCCAAATGCACCTATTCATTATAGAACAATTCCCCCTGGTCACATGATTACCTGATTACAAAATGAGGCCAGCAGGCAACTTATAACTTTTTTTATCATATGGTTTAACAGTTATTTCACTGAATAATAATAATAATTTTCAAAACCATTAATAATGCAGCAAGTTTTATCCTATTATCATGTTTTCCTATATTTTAGGCCATTTCATAACGTTTACCATTATACTTACATCGTCAAATGCCGCCACTAATATTACCTCTGTAACTCTCCACATCATCTACAGGGGGCGCTATATGTGCAACCAACCCACTTAAATATATTAGCGACATCTATTGTCAGTCGCCTGTATTATTTTTGGACAATAGACTTAAATACCCCCAGATTTCAAAGCCCTTCAACTCGTCTTTCATGGCGCTGTTGGATACGCATCGGACTCCCGAGTGAGCGGTCGCTGGTTCGAAACTCGTTCTATGATCATGTCATTATATGATAATATGTATGTATACTAATCATTCATTCCAATCTCTCTCTCATTTCAGATATCACCGGACAACATTCCAAACAACGTACAGATGAATGCAGAATAAAAAAAGAATACACAATCAGTCTGAACTATTCTTTATTTGTATATTGTACAAACCCCCCAAAAAAACTGAACCCCAGTTTTTCTCTATCCCCATCAAATATATTGCCCTCTTTGGCTAGTTCAACTAGCGAAGCCCGCGTTATATAGTGGCTCCGAATGAAATTCCTACAGTGAATCCTTTTAGAGATATCCTGCTCACAAGGTAAAAGTTTGGGTGAGGGCTAAAATGCGCAAAAATAAGAAAAAATGCAGGTGTTGCCACCGGTCTTCAGGAAATTATTAAACACTCCTTGATCAATATGCATGGAAAAAATCTTTGCAATCAATATGTTAATTATTCGGAAATTTGAGCTTTTGTATCAAATTTTTAATTATTCGGGGTATTTTGAGCCCCATAGCTCTGAGAATATAGGTCACAGTAACCTAATTTTAGGTTTTCAAGGAGATTTTTTTTTTGGGACCTCTATCGTTTTTCGGTAAGAAAATCAGGTTAGATGGAAGATTGACAATGAGTGATCACATAAGTTCACAGGTTGGCTTAAAATGCATCAACAAGGCCTACAGGCCTAATGCGAACCTGTGCAATGGGATATACACCAGGTATAATGCTTCAATGCTGGACCATAACTTCTTATGTATATGAACAATGCAAGTACTAAACATTTTGAATAAGAAACAATTACACAAACATCACTGCTGAAATTCTGGCATGGGTGCACACAACAAAATGATTGTAGCTGTCACCACCAGTCTTGTATACAACGAAAAGATATATACATATGCCCAATGTCAGACTGATATGTCAAACCCCTCCTGCAAAATAAGCAGTGACATACACTGTGCAAAAATTATTGTAGATGGCGCCACAAGTCTTGACACGATAAAGCTACCCGATATGTATAAATTTGCCCAATTTCAGGCTGATGTATCAAATTCCTCTGTAAATTTAAGCAGGCAATTACAATCTGCATAAGACAATGTAGGTGGCCACACCTGTCTTGTAAACGAGAAAGCCATCAAAGACGCATAGACAGGTCAAAATACCAGGCCAATACATCAAACTTCCCTTGAGTTTGATGCACTGGGCTGACCAGGCTTAGGTGAGTAAGGCAATTGTCCCCAAGTGAACTTTAACAAATTGCCGCCTCAAGCTACAGCACTGGGTGAACTCTTGAACTGCATCTTGCTAGACTAAGTGAACTTTTGACCTGTACCTGGCTGCACTGAGTGAACTCTTGACCTGTTGCATAATCTGACACAGTTGGCAGTCTGCCAAAGCTATAAAAGATCCAGGCTGAACTCTGGTGCCAAATCTGGTGCAGTGAGCAGTCTGCTAAAGCTATAAATAGAATGCAGCTACTGCACTAAGTGAACTTGTGACCTATACCTGACTGCACTTCTTCCTATCCTGGCACTGTGCTAAAAGTATTTATAGAGCTGACATCAACTAGGCTATAAATGGCCAAAATCAAGGCACTGGCCATCTGCCAATGGTAAACCAAGTGCTGCCATCTGTACACAAAAGTGGTCTCTACTTGAAATAACTTTTAAATTAATATTCCCGATACAAATTGCTTTTTAGCACACTTTTTATAAACAAGGCCTACAGGCCTAATGCGAACCTGTGCATTGGGATATACACCAGGTATAATGCTTCAATGCTGGGCCTTTTCATGTTTATGAAAAATGAAAGGACTAAACATTCTGAATAAGAAACAACTAGAAAACTGACAGGTCAGTAAGGGCCCCACAAAAGATGCAGTCATTATAAATTGAAGTACAGTGAATTTGGTGTACTTTGGTAGCATGGGCTGAAAGAGTGATATTTGAAAATTAAAGAACCTGTAAAGAACAGCTGACATGTATAAACTGGAAGAAAAGATATGGTAAAGTGAAAATGTTCAAAGCTATCAAAATAATGATATAAAAGAACTGCATGCATTTTTAGTTTCTGTATTTCTGTATTACCTGTGCCAATTATTCTTAGTTGAAGTCTTGGCTGGGCTGTGTCAAATATTTTTCCAGTATTTGTATGTTGAATTGGCCTTATTATATGTGAGGCTTGATTCTGTACATGAACCTTGTAGTATTAGAGAGAGTCAGCTGTTGGTTAGTAGTGATAAAATGGTCATTCTCTTGAACTGAGATTCAGCTGTTCTTGGGCTTGGGTCTACAGATGCACTGTGATGTGCAGAATGGCTCGATATGAATATCAATGTAAATTTGTTGATGGTCACTATAATAGGTCCAAATTCCTTGAGATGTTGGAAGTGGAGATAGATTTGTCCAAACATGGTCTAAATGAGAGCCACTGTGGTGCGTTAGGCCAGTGTATCCTTTTCTGGGGTATCTTCAAATTGTCTGTACAAAATATGCTGTGAAAATGTAATGCCACTGTACACGAAAGACTCGAAAAAGATTCATCCATTTCTGGCCTGCTGAAGGAGACACCAGCAACTAAACACCAAACTGTGTATTACTTTTTTTTCCCTTCTGACCCAAATATCAATAAGCTTCTCCCTTAGGCCATGGGTGATACATCTTATGTTTGAATCCTATCAACCATATGTTAGGGGAGATTGATTGTTCATCAAATTGTTTGCGGGTTATTCCATAACATCATTTAAGAATTATCGCCTCTGTCAAGGTGATCCATCTTCAAACTTGACCTCGCCCTTCATAACAAACATTAATGGTGCAAGTTCTGTGAGTGTTAGTCAAATTGTTTGCGAGCTATTTGGTTAACATCATTTTAGCATTATCACCTCTGTGACCTTGAAAATCCATCAAGGCCACCCATCTTCAAACATGATGTAGTTCATCACTGCTGCGAGTCTGGGGACCTTATATGAAATACTTTTTACGAGTTATTGTGTTAACAATGTGTGTCCTTTTGCATGCATATTTGCTAAGAGAGTGCAACCTTACTAGGTGTTCAGTAATGGTTTTTACCGCATAACTTACAGAAAAATGGCTGATTATGACCATATATCATGCCTCCATGTTGACATGAGGACCTGTACTACTGTTAAGGTGGAACAATCAATTATGGATACAATTATGATTTCTGCCATGCTCAAAGAGGGACCTAAAATTTATTACCAAACTGTGAATAACTTTTTTGACCTTTGACCTCCAGCCCCCAAAATCGATAGGGATCTTCCATAATTGATGGTTAATACATATTTAAGGTTTGAACTCAATCCGTCAATCCTAACTGGAGTTATCATCCGGAAAAGAATTTGTGGACAGACGGACGGACAGGTCAATTACTATAGGGCACTGGCTTTTCAAGTGGGGCCCTAATTACACAAACATCAATGCTGAAATTCTGGCATCAGTGCGCACAATACAAAAATGATTGTATCTGGCACCACAAGTCTGGTATATAATGACGCTATCAGAGATACATACATGTCCAATTTCAGACTGATATATCAATCCCCTCCTGAGAAATAAGCAGGGACACACACAGTGCAAAAATTATTGTAGGTGGCACCACCAGTCTGGTATACAACAAAGCTTTTTGATATTTACAAAAATGACCAATTTCAGGCGAATATATTAAATTCCTCCATTGAAATAAGCAGGCACACACCGTGTAAAGTCATTGTAGGTGGCGACACCTGTCTTGTGAAAAGCCATCAAAGACACATACAGGTCAAAATTTCAGGCCAATACATCAAACTTACCTTGAGTCTGATGCTTGGGGCTGACCAGGCTTAGGTGAGAAAGGCAGTTGCCTCGAGTGAACTGTGACAAATTGCTGGCTCAGGCTACTGTACTTAGTGAACTCTTGACCTGCACCTGGCTAGACTGAAGGAACTTTTGACCTGTACCTGGCTGCACTGAATGAACTGCTGACCTATTGCATAATCTGACACAGTTCACAGTCTGCAATGCTATTTATGGAGACAGACATAATCTTGGCCTGTTGGTAACTCTTTTTACACATACTGAAAGACTTTGGCTACAATGCTTTTTTTTTCAACCTGACATATCCATACAATTGTTTTATCTAAATGTTTAGAATAATAAAAGATGTAGTCCTTTCATTATCAAAGGTCCTATAATTCTGCCCAACCATCAGTTTAGTAAGCTTGAACAAAGGCCTCCTAAGAATCATTTTTGTGAAATGTTACAGAAGTTGAAACAACACTTTTGCACAAGAATACTTGTACAGTCCTCAATCTGAAATAGGCTTACTAATAGCCACAAAACCAGTTTCATGCAGCTTTCTATGAATCTACCAAAAAAAAAATAGATGTGATTGGACATTGGTCCTCTGAGGGCCTCGCATTTCTGGTAGTGCTGGCCTGTTTACAAATGGGTGAAAAGTTTAAGTTAAAGTTGAAAAATATAAACAGAAACAGGGTTTTTATCCATATGCATGATGGGAAAATATCCTACTGGTTCGGATATTATTGAAGAAGAATTAAAAAGAGAATCCCAAATTGAGATCTGGCAGCTATATTGGCATTCTGACAGGTTTTTAATTCATTAGGGATTGAGTCTGCATAGGCACTAATGATCCCTGTGAATTTGGAAAACCTAAGTATGTGGTTGTTGAGTTACTGCGTGCGCAGGGAAATCAGCAATGGGGCTCTGGCCACCGTAAAAGAATTCCAACAAGTCTGGACCCCTAATATGTACCAATCAACCCTCTGATTTTGGGATAGTTGAAGTATGTTGTTGTTGCGTTATTGCACATGAAAAAAAGTGTCACTGAAGGAAGGATGGAAGTACAGAAGAACAGAAAGAAACAGTGATCACTATAGGGCACAGCTTGTCAAGCAGGGCCCTAATTAACTGATGCGTATTAGGTCAATAAAGACTGAGTATGACGGACTGGCGTTACTTCGTTTAATCCCAACAAAACAAAGATGGCAGTCATCACAAACCAACCAATGAGCACAAAGCTTACATTAACTGCGGTGCTGACGTGATGACAAAATATAGCAGGCCCTCAAACATGCAACATGACAACAATGTAAACAATGTCAATAAACCACATCTCCCCCTACCCAGAAGAAACTGTACAAAGTCCCCATGTTCCTTATGGAACATGCTGTCCATGGTTTTGTTAACCCATACTGGAATGAATAATAAATGTATCAAAGTGTCTCTGTGTTGCTTCTTTTGTAATATGACTGTCTTTAAGTTTAGTTAACCAGTGTTAATATCACAGTGGAATGGAGTCCTATTTTACCATGTTTTAGTACATGCACAAGTGAAACAATGAGTCCATCCACTGACCATAAAGTATGACGCATTTAACATTAACATTAAACCATTTCAATTAACCATTCATGTGCTCTTCTGGTGTGACCTGATATGCATGTAGGTAGACTGGTATTATCACCTTTACTGTCCTTAGGTACGTTTACTTGTTTTTCAGGATCGGCCTGCGATGTTACAGAATCATCACACACATCAGGAACTTTAATGCTCTGTTCTCCAACACCTGACTCAGGCACTGCTGAAGCGGACCAATCAGCTCCCGGATCTGATGTATGTGACTCACTTGTAGTTGTAGGAATTGAATCAGTGACAGGCAAATCTGCTTCTCGTGAAAACTCATCATGTACCTCCTCAGAGGTTTTGGCTAAGTCGCATCGTAATTGATCAACATGTCGTTTCCAGAAACGAGCACCTGGCATCAACACTAAATATGACTTTGGTCAATGGTGTAACTGCAGGCATGTTTCATTGATGTTGGCAATGCACACAATTACGCACAGTACTCTCTATGTGTTTATCAATATTAGGCCACCACATGTGGCTACGTGCTAACTCCTTAATCCGTACAATACCTGGATGGTTTGCACGTAGTTCAGAGAAAAGTTCGCTTTAATACTTTTGGGTTATGAGTACACAATGACCCCATAAAAGACAATTTTGCTCACATGCAAGTTCATATTTCTTGCAGAAATAGGGTTTGAGTTGTGCATCCTGGACCTCACTAGGCCATCCCGATTTAATAAAGTCTAACACTTGTCTGAGAACTGGATCCACCATTGTGGCTTTGCTAATCTCTTACCAGGTTACTGGTAAACACTTAATAAATTGTTCTTCGACGTGGAAAATGTCTTCATCTGTGCTTGACACAGGCAATGGCAGTCTTGACAACGCGTCGGCCACAGTATTTTGTTTGGAAGGAATATACCTTATTGTATAGTCATAAGCGCTTAAGATCACGGCCCCTCTCTGAAATCTGAGAGCAGTTAACGAAGGAATTGTAGTTTTGGGTCCAAAAATTTGCTCTAACTACTTGTGATCAGTAAGGATAGCGAAATGCCAACTGTACAAGTACATGTGAAAACGGTTTTACCCAAAGATAATAGCTAAAGCATCCTTGTTGATTTTACCACACTGACTTTCATGTTTGTTGAGGGTTCTTGATGCATATGCAAAAGGTTGTTTGAAAACTTCATAAAAATCATGCATAATAACTGCCCCTAAACTGTAGGGTGACGCGTCAAAGGAAAGTTCTACTGCATGACCTGGGTTGTAATGTGCAAGTATAGTGTCTGTAGTCAATGCTTGCTTAACTGTAGCAAATTCTGAATCACACTTCTTTGTCCTATTCCGAGGTTTATCTCAATCAGTTCACACAAAGGATGAGCTAAACCTGACAAGTTTGGAATGAAATTGCTAAGTGCAGCTAACATTCCTATGAATGATCTCAGTTTGGAAACGTTCTGTGGCATGGGAGCTTTCCTAACAGCTTCCACCTTTTCATTGGTTGCTTAAAGACCATTGGCTGATATTTTCATACCATTGTACACAACAGATGGTTGCATGAACCAACATTTTTCAGGCTTTACTCGCAAACTGTACTTTTGGAAGTGCTGAAACATCCCTTCCAGATTACATAAATGTTCATCATCATCACCTCCAGTGACTAGCACATCGTCTAACATAACACATACTCCTTGCAGACCACCAAACGCCTGAACCATAAATCTCTGCCATATTGCAAGACTCGACGAAATATCAAATGGAAGGTGCCCGCAGTGAAATAGTCCTTTATGCGTATTGATATTACACTACTTCCATGAGTCGGAATCTGACAACATTTGCTGGTAAGCACATCGCAAATCAATTTTGGAAAATTGAGGCAAGGTTCCGGTGAGGTTCCTGGGAATCTCCTCAGCGGACGGAATCAGAAAATTGCTTGCTCAGTATGTATAGCTTGGTTAACTATTACTTTATAGTCTCCGCAAAGTTGTACTCTACCGTTGACCTTTGGTACACACACAAAGGGTGTGGCCCAATCACTGATTTCTACTGGCACTATGATGCCTTTGTCTTGCATTCGTATTAATTCGGCTTCCACTGCCAAGCTTAACGCAAATGGTACTGGACGTGCTTTCTGAAACATGGGTCTGACATTATCCTTTGTGTGTAATTTAGCTGTGACCCCCTGCACTGTGCCTAGACCTGTTTCAAATATTTCACTGTACCATTTCTTTAGGGTCTCAACATTCTCAGTATAAACAGCGTATTGTCCCTGTGAAAACAATGACTTCCAATTAATCTTATTCTTGTTTAACTAAGTCCTACCAAATAAAGGCGGTGCGTATTTATCAGCATGTACAACAATCAAGTTCTTGTCCATCATAGGCTACATCAATCATAATTTCACCAGCAACATCTAGAGGTTTGCTTGTATACGTATGATAAGGCCTATTGACTGGATGTAGCGCCAAGTATCTAAAATGTTGATTATAATCCTTGTAATTCAATACAGAAAAACTGCAGCGCTTGCATCTAATTCCATCTCAAAAGGAATTCCTTCTTACTGCCCTTAAACTTTAAAACTGGGAGCCGTAGTCTTACAAGTATCTGCTGCAACTTCAAACATCATGTCTTGCATAGCAGGTATACTTGTTTCAGCAGTAGGCCCATCATACTGACTATGATCCGTGTAGTGAACCCTTCTGGGCTGACTCGATCTAAACCGGGACCTGCACTCTGACTGTAAATGTCCTGTCTTGTGACACTTAAAACATTCAGCATGTTTATACCTGCATTCCTCTCTACGGTGATTCTGGAGACCACAGCGATCACAACGCATCCTTTGAGGTTTCGACTTCGACTGGGCAAAACTAGCTCTCTGAGTATGGCCCTGGGGTTTTACTTTATGATAGTGTCCCTTGACTAGTAGAGTGAAGTTTAATTTACTAATGATTGATGACCCTTGTATGAGAAAGGTTGATGCAGGTGGCACCACCAATACCTCAAATTCATATATGAGGCATGTGACCAACATTTGCATAAAATTTGGTGATGATAGCTCCAGTTTCTGAAATTGTTATTTTTTGAATGCATTTTTGAGTAAATGACCAAGTTCAGCTAATGATAACTTGGCCTAAAATCACCAAACTGAAACCATTTATACAAACTTGTGAAAGATTGTTTCTGGGTTTATTTATGTGAAATACTGAACAATTTTGCTGGAAGGTTTATGAGGAGAAAACTTTTTTTTAGCTTTTTCCTTATAGTGAAATGTAAGTAACTGCAGATAGCAAAAAATATGCAAATTTTTAAAAAGTTTTTTAGTGGACTAATTTTTTACATTAAATTTTGTGATGCAAGCTCCTTCCATTTTAGAGATAGTATGGGTCAACATAAAATAACAGTTAACATGACGCAGACGGACGTTGCTGCGCATAAGCTCAAAGGTTCCCTAAAAATACGGTTATGATTTGTGCCCTGTTAAAAGAGACTGGAATGCCAGACAGACTAAGAGTGATTGCTATAGCTTAGATGATTTTCAGGGAGCTCCACAGCTCAGGGGATATGGGTAACAGAAACCTTATTTCAGGTCTCCATGGAGACTTTTCATAGGTTGCTCACTTTGTCAAGAATGAAGATTCTAGGTCCAGTCTTTACTATTTGTGCCCTGTTAATAGATGTTCACAATTTTTAAAGGTCTCAAAAATAGAGTAAACGATTCGTAGAAATTCGAAAAATACAGGTGGCATCACCAGTCTGCAGAAACTGATAAAACATCTCATGATCAATATGTATGCCAAAAATCATGACCATCAGTGATGTAGTCAATGAGATATTGAAGTTTTTGTATGAAATGTTTTACTATTCTGGGGGGGGGGGGTTCTTTGGGGCCCAATAGCTCAATGGATATGGATAACAGAGACCTAATTTCTGGTTTCAATGGAGACTTTTTATAGGTCTCTCAGTGTGTCAAGAATGAAGATTCTAGGTCCAGTATTTACGATTTGTGCCCTGTTAACAGATGTTCACATTTTTAAAGGTCTAAAAAATAGAGAAAAAAATGAGTAAAAATCATCTCATGATCAATATGTATGCCAAAAATCATGACCATCAGTGATGTAGTTAATGAGATATTGAAGTTTTTGTCTGAAATTTTTTACTATTCTGGGGGGTACTTTGGGGCCCCATAGCTTGAAGGATATGGATAACAGAGACCTAATTTCTGGTTTCCAAGAATATTTTTCATGAGCCTCTTAGAATATCAAGTAACATGATTCTAGGTCCAGCGGTTACGATTTGTGCCTGGTTAACGGACAGACAGTTTACAGCTAGACAGACGGAGGACGGACAGAGTGTTCACTATAGCTCAGATGACTTACAGTCAGCTGAGCTAAAAAATCAGGTAAGGAAGGCAACACCAACATTCACAGAAAACTAAATCTGGCATGGAAGGCAACACCAACATTCACAGAAAACTAAATCTGGCATGGAAGGCAACACCAACATTCACAGAAAACTAAATCTGGCATGGAAGGCAACACCAACATTCACAGAAAACTAAATCTGGCATGGAAGGCAACACCAACATTCACAGAAAACTAAATCTGGCATGGAAGGCAACACCAACATTCACAGAAAATCTAGTCAGGCAGGAAAGGCAACACCAACATTGAGAAAAAACCTATTCAGGAATGAAAGGCAACAGATAATGTAAGGAAAACCAAATCAAGCATGGAAAGCAACACCAACAGTACACTGCCTAAGAACTGAATAAGGCATGGAAGGCAACACCAAAAGTGATAGAAAACCTAACCAGGCATGGATTGCAAAAAAAAAGAAACTAAAAACCCCATCAGGCATGAAAGGCAGCCCAACACTGACTGAAAACCTAATCAGGCATGCAAGGCAACACCAAAATTGACAGACTAATATATCAGGCATGGGAGGCAACACCAACTGTGACAGAAAACCAAATCAGGCATGGGAGGCAACACCAATTTGTGACTGGTGAAACCTAATCAGGCATGGATGGAAAAACACAAGAGTGACAGACAAACAAATCAGGCAATAATTGCAACACCAAGCCTATGATTGACTAAGAACCTTATCAGGCATGGAATGTGCCATGCATGCACCAAAATGTGCACATTTATTAATTACATATATTTTGTAACCACTTGATGAAAGTTAGGGGTACCATGGTTTTGTGACTAAATTGTCTCAGCCATTGACAATCCTTGTAAGCAAGATAACTACAAAATATGTTTGACAATCCGTTTAGGAATTGTGTTGTTGTGAGCAGGTGACAGATGGTCTGGATCAGTCACAGAGGTGATCCACGTTGTGATGTTTTACCAAAATATCTTTCACATATGCACCTTTGCTGAAATTAAACATTGTTATCGATTCAAAAAATGCATTGTTCAGAAGGGTCTTTTCAGGCCCCATAAAGGCCAGGTAGTAAACAGGCCAATTTAGAAGAATTGCAAGTTGTTTCAGAAGGGTTTATTGGGTCCGCTTTGACTGACATATTGACTCAGTATAGCACTACATGAAGTGGCCCTTTTAGAACAGATTGTATTGTTCAGTTTTCTATTCTGTAAGGCAATACAAGCCCCATTTCAACTTAAATCCCTGTAGATATCAGCCATTCTATAGCTATAGCTCATACTAATATTCTTGCTATTTTTCAAAGATTCGGCAGTTAATGGTGGAATGAGGGACACAACATCTATTCAGTCTGTCGTTTCAATCTTGCACCAACAAGACCACAAGACAGCTAGAGTCCGGAGAATGCATCACATTTCAGATAACTATTGACAGGCAGTTGTGGCTGAAATTTTCCATTTACAGACCTGTATCCTGAATAATAAGTTCACAGAAAAAATCTCTCATGCACTTGGCATGAACTAGGAAATTGAAAAGTGACTGGAAACAGGGGACCACATAATTGATGACAGGTAAATGCTGGGACAGGTAATAACATGTGTACATACAGCTGGAATGAACAGGGAGAACACATGGTATTGGTGGTGGTTCTATACATGTACAGTTGATAATACATGGTTGAGAATGTTGGGGGATTTATGCTGATTATGATCATGTCAGGAAAAATCTTAATGAATGGAACTGTGGAAAAGAGAAAGAATGAATGATCAGAGAGAAGGAATAAACAGAGGATAAAATGAAAACTTTATTTTGTTGACAAATGTTTATACTCAATAGGTTACAAGAACACTTTTTGATGGTGATATTAAAAACTAGAATATGGGTCATTGACAAGCAACCAGTGTATCTGCCAAAATAAGAGTTGACAGGTGAAGTGAGGCATGGATTGAGTGGCAAGGGGAAATAGAGTAAGGTGTGTTGCATATTATCATGGATGTCTGCAGCCGAAATGTGTATGTAGGTTGCGTCACCTACCACAAATCCAGAAAGCTGTCCCAGTTGTATATATAGGCAAAATTTTAGGCAGAAAATTCAAACCACTACAGAGATATGAGTGATTTTAGCCCACAGCAGACAGACAGATGCTGTACAAAAATAGTTGCAGGTGGCCCCTCCAGTTTTGTGTATGATAAGAGCTATGTGAGATCTATACACATGCAAAGTTTTGGCCCAATCGGTCAAACGGTTTGAGGGATATGAGCTTGGTTGTCTGCAGCGTAAACTAGAATGTAGGTGGAGCCACCTGTCATAAAATCAAACTAGATGTGTCGGAACGACACATATGCCCCCGCCTGGGGCAAATTAGAAACATTTGTTAAATTTTATAAAAATTTTTAAGTTCAGGAGGTGTTGTATGGTCAAAAGTAGGTCAAGAAGTGCAATATGCAAACTCAATCTGTAACGGGTCATTATCAAGCAACACACCAAAAATCAGGCCAGTATGCAGGCATTGTGAAAAAAAGTCCATACATGTGCATTTTTCATAAAAATTTCTGTCTTTCATGAAATTTTCTATGTTCAGGATCTGTCATATGGTCAAAAATAGGTTAATTGGGACAAAACGCGAACTCGATCTGTAAGTGGTCATTATGCGCTCACAGACCAAACATTGGGCCAGTATCTGTAAGCATTGCATTGCAAAACTAGAATATTAGCAAAAGCTGAAAATACGTTATAAATTTAAATTGGAGAAATATGTACCATGTTTTATAACAATCCACCAAATGCTTCCTGAGAAATATCCCCCTAAGTTTTTTTCTATACTAAGCTCTGTGACCTTGAAAAGTAGGTCAATACCACCCGTCTTTGAACTTGACCAAGATTTTGTGAATATGATGCAAAAGCACCGAAGTAATGAAGTTCCTTAGTTGAATACCTTTGGAGATATCCTGCACAAAAGGCCAAAATTGAAAAATCCGATAAAATTTCATTAAAAAATCAGAAATTGCAGGGGACGCCACCAAAATTGTGCAGCACGTACAGACCATCAGTCCCATTGATTATAGTAAGTTTTGTGAAAATCCACACAATGGTTCCTGTACATGTGTATTTGTCATGTAAATTTATATTTTTCATGAAATTTTCTATGTTTAGGAGCCGTAAAACAGTCAAAAGTAGGTCAACTGGGACAAAACGCAAACTTGATCTGTAACTAGTCAATATCTGCATACACACCAAAAACCAGGCCAATATCTGCAGGCATTGCGAAAAAAAGTCCATACATGTGTATTTGTCATGAAAATTTCAATTTTTCATGAAATTTTCTAAGTTTAGGAGCCGTAAAACGGTCAAAAATAGGTCAACTGAGACGAAACGCGAACTCAATCTGTAACTGGTCATTATCTGCCTACACACCAAAAATCAGGCCAATATCTGCAGGCACTGCGAAAAAAAAGTCTGTACAACTGTTTGATTTCGGAATGACAGAAGGACGGAAGGACAGAAGGACGGAATGACGGACATGGGTAAAACTATATGCCCCAGCCACTTTGTGGCGGGGGCATAATAAAAAGCTGTCAAGGATGTATAAAACTGCAAAATTTTAGGCAGATATGTCAAACTACTGCCGAGATATGCGTGATATTATCCCACCGCAGACAGACGGACACTGTGCAAAAATGGTGGCAGGTGGCGCCACCAGTTTTGTGTATGATAAAGAGCTATGTGAGAACGATGTAGGTGGATATATCTGTATCAGGAATTTTAAAATGATCACATGCAAAATATTCATAAATGTGAATGTAATGATTCTGGTCATACCAGTATTTTACCATAATGCCTCAATAAGTTTACTCATCTCTGCCTAGTGCGAATGTACACTTGATACATTGTCCCTGTAATATGTAGAGACAGCAGCTTTTAGCAGGCTGGTTGTGCTTCGCAGAGATAACATTTTTTTTAGGTCATGGTGTTAGCAGGTCTGGGAATCCAGGACTGACCTGGATTACCTGATGTATATGCATGAGAATGCATTGGGGAATAATTGTTTTGAATTGATATATTTTAGTGTGTGCCAGTATAGCTGGTAAAACATGTTTTTAGCCTATTTCAGTATTTGTATTTGTAATTGCATTTTTAATATCAATGTCATATTTAATAAAATGACCCATAAAATTAAGACAGATAGGGAACTTTTTTGTGTCATGACCCAGAAGTCTTGGTATGTAAAGGCTTACAAGGGTGGGGTCCTTGCTTTGGCCCAATGTCTGTAAAGAGATCTACAAGCAGCTTCAGATAAGGTAAAAGTTTAATACTTATTCAGCTACTGTTTTTTATCTAAAGAGTTTTTTTTTTTATTTTCTCTTGATGGAACAGGATATGCTTTACCTATATACAAATATTATTTGTCATTTAGGAGATTATTTTAATTTTGATATTTTTAATCAGATTACAGGAAAAGAAAGATGTCAGTTTAATCAATTAAAATTTGTAGTGGAATGGGAAAATATGCTATATTTACACCAAGTGATAATTTTGTTTTGTTTTCTGTTAGAACTTTTGTAATTTGATGTATAATGTCTTGTGATACAACATAAATATTCACAAGTTCTGTTGTTATATGGTCGATAGACTCTAATCAAGTGTATCTGTCTACATTATATATTTAAGAAATACAAAGTGCTATGAGGCAGGCCCTGGTATTTCTTCATAGACAAGTACTATAAAATTACCACATAATGCATGTTTGAGATCTATTCCTGTAAGAATTTATGACTGTTGATCCCTGAGCAAGTATTGTCTATTATCTGTCTGTTTAGCATAATCCTTTTATCTACCTGTTTTACATAATCTGTTAATGTTAGAATTTTATTACATAATAACTAAGAAGAATAGAGAGGGTTAAGTTTGTATAATGCTCTCTTCAAATCAAGATCAAGGGAATTTGCAGACGGTGATAGCATGTGAATTTAATATATATATGGTGAGTTTTTATTTTTTTTATTACCTGAAAGTTTTGCATGAAAATGATTGTCTAAATGTTAATTTGAATAAATAACAAGTGTACTCATACCCGAGTCTGTGGAACTAAATATGTTTACTATATACATTATACATATGTGGCCGCCTGGGCATGAGTGTGATCTACCCTCTAGATATTGCCAATTATGTCTCTGACACATCACACCCTTCTCTGTGAGAGAGTGGGGGAACAGTCTCTGACCTATTAATGTCTAAGGTCAATAGCTATCTGGCTGTAACATCAAGTTCCACAGATAGGGACTGGAGACTCTTGTTGCTCATGTTGTACACAAACTGTGTCATTTAATTGTTTCCGCAGGCAAGCAGTAGTAACTAGCAGTCATATGCTAGTTAGGGTTACTGTATACAATTACTCTGCCCCAAGCAGATAATAATTTTATGCTCGCCACACCATCAGTGTTTTGTGTGTTGGGTGCCAATAAAACGAAATGATACTGGGGGGGGGGGGGGGGGGGGAACAGGACTATAGTAATTAGTATATACACAAATATTTCAAGCCCAAGACCTGCCTGGTTGAATAGAAGGTAATGATAACCAAAATCAGAGTAAAAAAACTGTCCCGACAAATAGAATACTTGGAGGGCGGACATCGCTATTAGTACGGCGGCGCTGGCTGATAACTAAGGTAACACTGTGTTCTGGGAAATCTGGTACTCTTAACGTATGGAAACCCATAGCCGGCAGCGTGAGGACCTTGCTAAATAAGCAGATTCATTTGAAAGAAGTGGTTTAATTTTATCTCTAGTATAACCAGTTTATGAAGACGAGGAATTAACTAGGAGAAGGTGAATATCCAATATGGCGGCATTGCTTACAAGAAGGCGGAAGTTCCAAGGTCGCTAGATTTTGAATAAGGATTACAGAGGACCTCACTTTGACAAGAAGGGTCACGATTAGTAAATATATGTTACATACATCCCCATCCGTATTCTAACTGGATTAAAAACTCCATTAAATTTTATATTAAGAAAGATTTGGGGCGACCATAATGCACTGCAAACCGGAAGTAAGTACCGGCCAATAGCAGTCCAGGTCAATGTTTGAGAAGACATGCCCGCGCTGGGACAAAATCACTGTTCAACCAGGATTCGGCAATCATCTACCACTAGTACCAGGAGAAACGATGACCAGTGAATTCATCTGTCAGGAAAAACGACAACCAGCAATGTACTATCTGGAAGAAAACTAATATTGGAACGATACAGAGAATGACCCTGCACAAGGAATTTAGACACGCAGATTCGTGAAGCGTTCCGTAATAATTATTTTACAAATAGCTTTACCTTCCCGAAAAGGTATTTTATAATTCTTTCATATATGAAATATTTATATAAATACGTAAATTTTATTGTTAAATTTCATTAGAAACCCCCCCCTTTTGGTACATATGGAAAAGAAAAGCGGCAAAAATTGCAACTTTTACATCTCGATGTCAACTAGCAATGAACTGAATAACGTTACGGCGGATTAGATACAGTTTTTATATGTTTTCATACCCATATTGACTTTGTTTCATCAAACATCATGATCATAGTTAATGATGATCATGCTTTACTCAATTGTTAAGCAAAGCTAGTATTGATCAGATTTTTCTCAAGCGTTTAGCATGGCTATCCTATAATTCATTAATCACTCCTGCTTTTCACTAGTATTAAACATACCTTAATATAGACCACGATTTTCTCAAGTGTTAAGCATACCAAAAAACTGACTGTGCTTTTCTCTAGTGTTAAACATAACAAAAACTAACTGTTCCGTTCTCAATTGTTAAGCATAACAAAAATCTGACCGTGTTGTTCTCGAGTGTTAAGCATAACAAAAATCTGACCATGCTTTTCTCAATTGTTAAATATACCTAAATACGCAGCATGCTTTTCTCAAGTGTTTATCACCTAAAAACTAACCGTGCTTTTCTCAAGTGTTAAGCACACCTTAAAACTAACCGTGCTTTTCTCAAGTGTTAAGCACACCTAAAAACTGACCGTGCTTTTTTCAAGTGTTAAGTATACCTAAATACTCATCGTGCTTTTCTCAAGTGTTTATCACCTAAAAACTGACCGTGCTTTTCTCAAGTGTTAAGCACACCTAAAAACTAACCGTGCTTTTCTCAAGTGTTAAGCACACCTAAAGACTGACAGTGTTTTTCTCAAGTGTTAAGCACACCTAAAGACTGACAGTGCTTTTCTCAAGTGTTAAGCACACCTAAAGACTGACAGTGTTTTTCTCAAGTGTTAAGCATACCAAAAAACTGACCGTGCTTTTCTCAAGTGTTAAGCACACCTAAAAACTGACAGTGCTTTTCTCAAGTGTTAAGCATAATTAACATAAAAAGTGACAGTGCTTTTCTCAAGTGTTAAGCATAACAAAAAACTAACCGTGCTTTCTCAAGTGTTAAGCACACCTAATAACTAACCGTGCTTTTCTCAAGTGTTAAGCACACCTAAAAACTAACCGTGCTTTTCTCAAGTGTTAAGCACACCTAAAAACTAACCGTGCTTTTCTCAAGTGTTAAGCACACCTAAAGACTGACAGTGCTTTTCTCAAGTGTTAAGCACACCGAAAGACTGACCATGCTTTTCTCAAGTGTTAAGCACACCGAAAAACTGACCGTGAATTTTTCAAGTGTTAAGCAAACCGAAAAAGTGATTGGCTTTTCTCAAGTGTTAAGCACACCAAAAGACTGACAGTGTTTTTCTCAAGTGTTAAGCACACCAAAAGACTGACCGTGCTTTTCTCAAGTGTTAAGCATACCAAAAAACTGACCGTGCTTTTCTCAAGTGTTAAGCATACCAAAAACTGACAGTGCTTTTCTCAAGTGTTAAGCATAATTAACATAAAAGTGACAGTGCTTTTCTCAAGTGTTAAGCATAATTAACATAAAAGTGACAGTGCTTTTCTAAAGTGTTAAGCATAATCAACATAAAAGTGACAGTGCTTTTCTCAAGTGTTAAGCATAACAAAAAACTAACTGTGCTTTTCTCAAGTGTTAAGCACACCTAAAAACTAACCATGCTTTTCTCAAGTGTTAAGCACACCTAAAAACTAACCGTGCTTTTCTCAAGTGTTAAGCACACCTTAAAACTAACCGTGCTTTTCTCAAGTGTTAAGCACACCTAAAAACTAACCGTGCTTTTCTCAAGTGTTAAGCACACCTAAAAACTGACAGTGCTTTTCTCAAGTGTTAAGCATAATTAACATAAAAAGTGACAGTGCTTTTCTCAAGTGTTAAGCATAACAAAAAACTAACCGTGCTTTTCTCAAGTGTTAAGCACACCTAATAACTAACCGTGCTTTTCTCAAGTGTTAAGCACACCTAAAAACTAACCGTGCTTTTCTCAAGTGTTAAGCACACCTAAAAACTAACCGTGCTTTTCTCAAGTGTTAAGCACACCTAAAGACTGACAGTGCTTTTCTCAAGTGTTAAGCACACCGAAAGACTGACCATGCTTTTCTCAAGTGTTAAGCACACCGAAAAACTGACCGTGAATTTTTCAAGTGTTAAGCAAACCGAAAAAGTGATTGGCTTTTCTCAAGTGTTAAGCACACCAAAAGACTGACAGTGTTTTTCTCAAGTGTTAAGCACACCAAAAGACTGACCGTGCTTTTCTCAAGTGTTAAGCATACCAAAAAACTGACCGTGCTTTTCTCAAGTGTTAAGCATACCAAAAACTGACAGTGCTTTTCTCAAGTGTTAAGCATAATTAACATAAAAGTGACAGTGCTTTTCTCAAGTGTTAAGCATAATTAACATAAAAGTGACAGTGCTTTTCTAAAGTGTTAAGCATAATCAACATAAAAGTGACAGTGCTTTTCTCAAGTGTTAAGCATAACAAAAAACTAACTGTGCTTTTCTCAAGTGTTAAGCACACCTAAAAACTAACCATGCTTTTCTCAAGTGTTAAGCACACCTAAAAACTAACCGTGCTTTTCTCAAGTGTTAAGCACACCTAAAAACTAACCGTGCTTTTCTCAAGTGTTAAGCACACCTAAAAACTAACCGTGCTTTTCTCAAGTGTTAAGCACACCTAAAAACTAACCGTGCTTTTCTCAAGTGTTAAGCACACCTAAAGACTGACAGTGCTTTTCTCAAGTGTTAAGCACACCTAAAGACTGACAGTGCTTTTCTCAAGTGTTAAGCACACCTAAAGACTGACAGTGCTTTTCTCAAGTGTTAAGCACACCTAAAGACTGACAGTGCTTTTCTCAAGTGTTAAGCACACCGAAAAACTGACCGTGCTTTTCTCAAGTGTTAAGCACACCTAAAAACTGACCGTGCTTTTCTCAATTGTTAAGCACACCGAAAAACTGACCGTGCTTTTCTCAAGTGTTAAGCACACCTTAAAACTAACCGTGCTTTTCTCAAGTGTTAAGCACACCTAAAAACTGACCGTGCTTTTTTCAAGTGTTAAGTATACCTAAATACTCATCGTGCTTTTCTCAAGTGTTTATCACCTAAAAACTGACCGTGCTTTTCTCAAGTGTTAAGCACACCTAAAAACTAACCGTGCTTTTCTCAAGTGTTAAGCACACCTAAAGACTGACAGTGTTTTTCTCAAGTGTTAAGCACACCTAAAGACTGACAGTGCTTTTCTCAAGTGTTAAGCACACCTAAAGACTGACAGTGTTTTTCTCAAGTGTTAAGCATACCAAAAAACTGACCGTGCTTTTCTCAAGTGTTAAGCACACCTAAAAACTGACAGTGCTTTTCTCAAGTGTTAAGCATAATTAACATAAAAAGTGACAGTGCTTTTCTCAAGTGTTAAGCATAACAAAAAACTAACCGTGCTTTTCTCAAGTGTTAAGCACACCTAATAACTAACCGTGCTTTTCTCAAGTGTTAAGCACACCTAAAAACTAACCGTGCTTTTCTCAAGTGTTAAGCACACCTAAAAACTAACCGTGCTTTTCTCAAGTGTTAAGCACACCTAAAGACTGACAGTGCTTTTCTCAAGTGTTAAGCACACCGAAAGACTGACCATGCTTTTCTCAAGTGTTAAGCACACCGAAAAACTGACCGTGAATTTTTCAAGTGTTAAGCAAACCGAAAAAGTGATTGGCTTTTCTCAAGTGTTAAGCACACCAAAAGACTGACAGTGTTTTTCTCAAGTGTTAAGCACACCAAAAGACTGACCGTGCTTTTCTCAAGTGTTAAGCATACCAAAAAACTGACCGTGCTTTTCTCAAGTGTTAAGCATACCAAAAACTGACAGTGCTTTTCTCAAGTGTTAAGCATAATTAACATAAAAGTGACAGTGCTTTTCTCAAGTGTTAAGCATAATTAACATAAAAGTGACAGTGCTTTTCTAAAGTGTTAAGCATAATCAACATAAAAGTGACAGTGCTTTTCTCAAGTGTTAAGCATAACAAAAAACTAACTGTGCTTTTCTCAAGTGTTAAGCACACCTAAAAACTAACCGTGCTTTTCTCAAGTGTTAAGCACACCTAAAAACTAACCGTGCTTTTCTCAAGTGTTAAGCACACCTAAAAACTAACCGTGCTTTTCTCAAGTGTTAAGCACACCTAAAGACTGACTGTGCTTTTCTCAAGTGTTAAGCACACCTAAAGACTAACCGTGCTTTTCTCAAGTGTTAAGCACACCTAAAGACTGACAGTGCTTTTCTCAAGTGTTAAGCACACCTAAAGACTGACAGTGCTTTTCTCAAGTGTTAAGCACACCTAAAGACTGACAGTGCTTTTCTCAAGTGTTAAGCACACCTAAAGACTGACAGTGCTTTTCTCAAGTGTTAAGCACACCGAAAAACTGACCGTGCTTTTCTCAAGTGTTAAGCACACCGAAAAACTGACCGTGCTTTTCTCAAGTGTTAAGCACACCGAAAAACTGACCGTGCTTTTCTCAAGTGTTAAGCACACCGAAAAAACTGACCGTGCTTTTCTCAAGTGTTTAGCACACCAAAAAAACTGACCGTGCTTTTCTCAAGTGTCAAGCACACCGAAAAACTGACCGTGCTTTTCTCAAGTGTTAAGCACACCGAAAAACTGACCGTGCTTTTCTCAAGTGTTAAGTACACCGAAAGACTGACCATGCTTTTCTCAATTAAGTGTTTAGCACACCTACAGACTGACTGTGCTTTTCTCAATTAAGTGTTTAGCACACCTAAAAACTGACGGTGCTTTTCTCAAGTGTTAAGCACACCTAAAAATTGACCGTGATTTTCTCAAGTGTTAAGCACACCTAAAGACTGACTGTGCTTTTCTCAAGTGTTAAGCACACCTAAAACTGAGTGTGCTTTTCTTAAGTGTTAAGCATAACATAAAACTGCCCATGCTTTTCTCAAGTGTTAAGCATACCAAAACACTGACTGTCCTTTCTCATAGGCATGTGGGTGTTAGAGTAGGGCGTTTGGATCCGTGGGGACCATCCACATTTAAGTGAGACGGGAAAGTATCTAGGGGAATATCCACAATTTTTGATTCAGTGAGGATGGATCTGTGTAGACCTTCCACAACCTAGTGAGCCTTAGAGGAGGGTCCTGGGGGGATCATCCACAATTTAATGATTAAGGAGGATGGATCCGCGGGGATCATCCACAATTTAGCGAGTCAGTGAGGACGGATGCTTGGGGTCCATTCACCATTAAGTGAGACGGGGGATAGATCTGTGGAGATCATCCACAATTTAGCGAGTCAGAGAGGATGGATCTGTGGGGACCATCCACAATTAAGCGAGTCAGCAAGGATGGATCCATGGGGACCATCCACCATTAAGTGAGACCAGGGATAGATCTGTGGAGATCATCCACAATTTAATGATTCAGGGAGAATGGATCTGTGGGGACCATCCACCAATTAGCTAGCCAGGGAGGACAGATCCATGGGGACCATCTACAATTTAGTGAGTCAGTGAGGATGGATCCGTGGGGACCATCCACCATTAAGTGAGACCAGGGATAGATCTATGGAGATCATCCACAATTTAAAGAGTCAGGGAGGATGGATCCAAGTGGACCATCCACTATCTAGTGAGCTATGGAGGAGGGTCCTACGAGGACCATCCACAATTTAATGATTCAGGGAGGATGGATCTGTAGGGACCATCCACAATTCTGCAAGACCTGGGTTAGATCTGTGGAGATCATCCACAATTTTGTGAGACCTGGGTTTGGACCCGGGGGAACCATCGAAATAATCACTTTGACAAGGAGGATGGTTCCGAGGGGACCATCAACAATCTAAGGTTAAATATCCAGACACTTGGGTGGGGGGGCTTTCAGCCTGTGGCGTGTTGTACCCCACCTTCCCGTCTGTGGGAAAGAAGGGATAATTGCTGAATATGTTGAATATGGAAATTTTAATGTTAATTTTGATAAACCTCGGCCAGTTTTCCCCACAATGCCATGTCTTGTTCGCTTCTTTCAGCACTTCCAAGAACAGAGCAAGTGACTGGATGGGTATGAATGATATTATCAAGTTTTGATTATTATGGGATAACTGTGAACAGGTTCGGGTGTGTGCATGTTGGTGTGACAGAGCATAAATATTATTTTCTGTAAAGTGTCAACACAGCAGTCACAACATTTGATACTGGTACTTGTGGCCTGGATCATGGACCACTCAAGTGATTAAGTGTAATGTACCAGTGCTAATTAGTTCGTCTACTTTGTCAATTAATAAATATAATTAATTAATAAGGTAATGAATTTTGTGAATCATTTTCGTTTTGTACAATAATTTAGGATTAAATGTAATGTTTTACTAGCTTTGTGTATTGTAGTCTTAAAGGATTTTCTCTTTGGATAAAGAGGTTATTGTGCAAGTCCAAGGGAATAAAGATGCAACATTATATTGTTGGCATGCAGTATAAAGTTTGGGCGGAGCATGTTTTAGGACTTTTAGTGTGGTTATTTTGTTGTTTTTACCAGACTTGTATGTGTATTAATTATTTCACAAATGATGTCACGTTTAATTATCTGATTATATATACACTTCAAGTCATCTGGTACATGTATTAATGATGCCGAGATTAGTTACATGCAGGATTTGAGCTTTTCATTATACTATTATAAGATGTTATTACAAATGTAATAGAGTCCTGGTGACTGAATGTCTCATAGGCATTTATGCGTAGTTAATGAGTACGAAACAGGTCCTTAGAAGGTTTATCAAAGAAGTATTTTATTATTTTGATACTCCTTCCAGGATATAAGTAGCTCTGTAGTGATTTATGTGTATTATCCGCCATAATAAAGGTTGTTTGTTCTTATAGGTGTAAAAGATATACGAGAAAGAATACCTGTACAGAACAAGTTATTCAAGACATTTGTTGTAAGTTTATTGGGTTTAGTTCCACATATCAAGCTTATTATTGTTTTCAATTTGGTATAACATCTGTTTAGACTGTAATCAATCAAATGTACATCTTAATATTCAGTGAACTTATTTAAATGGTGAAATGGTTTTCAAGTTAAATTAATTATTGTTCAGATATCGTTTGGATTCGAAATAGGGTATTCTGAAATGTTTGTTTGATAACATATATGTCTCAGAGGTAAACTTACATTATGGTTATAATTTTGAGAGTTAGTCTATCTTTGCTGTTGTATCAATGTATTCAGTCTTGAACCTACACTTATTGATAATTGGTTATATTGGAATTGTATGTGTCACGCATATTTCATAACCGTTATTGTACCTTACCTTATCTTATTACATACACCTATCTTATACGTCTTTTGTAATTCATGTATTTTAGCTGGTTCGCCAGCCATGGCCAATGCCATGACCAAAGCCATGGACTACGACCGTGGATCGAATAAACAGATATTTTAGCTGCATGGCCTTTGAATTGACCTTTGTCCCCGATCCCACGGTTACATCTTTGGTGTCAGAAGTGGGATACCTTGCTGTTCCAACTTAAGGTGGTTGACATTGGCGATCTGATATGTGTGCGCTGGTGCGATCGATGGTGCGATACCCAAGGACTGACTGTCAGGTTCTCTGTGATGGCTGGCGGGAGCGGAGTGGACAGTTTCGGATAAGTTATATACAAATTTGAATTAGCTCATTTTCGTTGTATTCTATCAGTTTGCATCATACATTTGAGCTATTATTTATGTGAACCATACTTCATCATTTAACAGAAAATTATTACAGCAGTATATGTAATACGGTTTATGCATGGTCTGTTGTTCTTTTTGCACCCTGCAGTACTTTTATCTTTTTTTGATGACTTGATGAATTATAACTTTAGTTGAACATAAGTTTGTGCAGTAATGTTTGTGCTGATGACTATTTGATAATGTTTTGATTTGAACGAGTTGCATGTTGTTTTTTCTGTAATTGGGAAATGATTTTGTATCACAGGTTAGGTGACTTATTTTAAATGTACAAGGATCAAAGTTATTGGGCTGATATTGGTTTATAAGCATGAGCCAAAATACTTCACACATAGATCAATGTAGTTGTTGACAATTGAAACTGTTTGAGATTTTGAGATTGTAATCCTTGTAATCATGGCTACGTTAGAGGACTTACAGAATCAGTTTGATCAACTTAAAGAGGAATTTGAAGGGGCTAGGATTACACCCAAAGTAGTGGTACAGACTCCCCTGAAAGTACCCAAAGTTAAAAAGTTTGGTGGGAACAGGCAGGAATTAGATCGATGGATCACAGATATGGAGCGATATATATCTCTCCAAGGTCTGGACCAAGTGAAAGCTGTTGACTATATCTTAAGCAGCTTGGAAGACAAAGCCCTTCTAGAAGTTGAATATGTCCCAAAAGAAAAGAGGATGACTGCAAAGCAGATATTTGATATCCTGCGCTCTGCTTTTGGTGAGATAATGGCCATATCTGAAATAGAAAATCTGTATAACAATAGAAGGCAGAAATCAGGTGAAAGTCTTCGAGACTTTTCGTACAGTCTCATGGAACTGTTGGAAAGAGTTCTGAAGGTTAACAGTGAGTTTGTTGCTAATAAGGATAAGGCCTTAAGAAATAAATTCGCAGAAAATGTCAAAGACATTAATCTCCGTCGAGTCCTTAAGGACAAGATAAGGTCCAATGATCAGTTGACGTTCTCCAAAATAAGAGAAGAGGCACTGCTTTGGCAAGCAGAAGAACAAACTAAGCCTGATGCCTGGGCCAGCTAGATTTGTGTAACTTCAGCCAGTGAAAATTCAGGAACCCTTCAAAACCAGATTATTGACTTGCTCACTCTGCAGAGGAAACAACAGGCTCAAATAGATAAACAACAGCAGCTTCTTGCAAAATTGGTGGATGACAACCAGGCGTTAAGGGGAACCCAGGAACGAAGGGAGATAAAATGTTACTTTTGTGGAGAACCTGGACATATGAAGAGAGATTGCCCAAAATGGAAGAACAAAAAGGAAAAGCAGGTGAGAACTCAAGCAGCTCATCTTATGCCAGTACCCATGCATCCCTACAACCCTTACCAGATGCCTGGGTATTACCATTCAGTTCCAGTGAATAACAACCGGATGCCAGTTCCTCCAGGGAGTACCGCAGTGCTACCTCCATCAGTATCTCCTTATGGCCTTCAGGGGTTACAGGGAGCAGCACAAGGGACTCCTTTGACCTATCAAGCTCCACGAGACAACTACCCCTCGCAAAACCCAAACTAGAACGTCCCATCGTTGGTGCTGGCCATACGATGGGACGACGCAACCTGAATGAGGCCACACAGCAAAAACCCGTGGAAGAGATTATTCAGAAAACAGTAGGAGGGAAACCAGTAACTTCAATTCAGATATGTAATCAGAGTATTTTAGCTTTAGTTGACACAGGTTCTCAGATTTCCATGATTGGTGAGGAATTTTTTAGGAGACATTTGCAACCAGTAATACAGCAATTTCACAGTGCAACTGATTGGTTTAAGATCAGTGGGGCAAATGGGTTGGTCGTTCCATATGAAGGATTATTCCTCGCTGATGTCACAGTTAGTGGAATTACAGTACCGCAAGTTGGACTTCTAGTGGTAAAGGACATTCCAGACGCAGAGAGTATGAGGACTGAGGTTCCAGGGGTCTTAGGAACTAACATACTGCAACATCTGCCTCAGTTTGCACCGTTACTGTGTACAGATGGGAAAGATTCAAACATTGGAGAAAAACTTTCCTCCAGTGCAGGATTTGCACGGGTGACAGGATGCAAGACACATGTCCTACAAGCAGGCACAGTCACAGATGTACCTATCACCACTCCTGTTCAAGGTGAAGTGTGTTTGGTTGAACCATTTGAAAAGGGTATCATGGGCAGTTTATACGTGGTACCGGGCCTAGTCGCACAAACCCAGCCAACAATTCAGGTGGTCAACACCGGGTTAAAAGATTTAAAATTACTTCCAGGAACAAGAGTTGGAATGTGTCACATGGTGGAAGTTGTGTCAGAAAGGAGGAGTAGACTTCATCTGTCCTGCAGTGAGAGCAGTGTCATTGTCAGCTGTTCAGAACATGAAAATATACCCGAGTCTAGTACCGAGAGGAACAGTGACCAAATGCCTAAAGTAGATTTGTCTCATTTAGTCGGGACAATAGACGAATTAGACCAGGTGAAAGCGGCAATCTTAAGGCATCGAGATGTATTCCTTGCAGACGGCCAAATGCGGGGTTGTACCCAAACAATTCAGCATCGCATCCATACAACCGATGATGTTCCTGTTGTTCAACCATTTAGATGAATTCCACCTCAGTTGTGGCAGGACGTTCAAGAACATCTTAATGACCTCCTTGAACAGGGTATTATTGAAGAAAGCAACTCAGAGTATGCGTCCCCTATCGTTATAGTGCGAAAAAAGAATAATGAAATCCGTATGTGCGTTGATTACCGAAAGTTGAACACCAAAATCCGGAAGGATGCTTTTCCACTACCCCGGATTGAGGAGTCTTTGGATGCATTATCAGGGGCCAAATATTTTACAACATTGGATTTGACTTCAGCATATCATCAAATTGAGGTTGCCCCTGATGACCGAAGGAAGACTGCGTTCACAACCTCAAAAACTTTAGAAACCACAAAACCCCACCCAAACTTAAATACTACGAAGTTTCTCCAAATAGAAATAAAAATCTTAGAAAATATTAAGGTCAGAAAACTGACAAAACCACCCCGACCATCAAATAAACATCGGATTCTAGCTGCGACGGAAACACAACTTACTCCGCTGCAGCTGGCATCCCCTGTTTAGCATACAACATAACTTAAACACTAACCACAGGTCAGGCCAAGGCACTAGGTCGGGGCCTCGACCTGCTTTTAAATGACCCATGACCCCCAATACACCCCATACGTATACATAAACAATAACTACACAGCAGTCCGTACAGTTTTTAGGATCAAAATAAATATACTTAAAATAATAATAAAATCTCAAAGTTAGCAGAATTCACAAAACTATATCCATATTCCAACTAAACGTAACTACGCCCAGAAATAATAAAAATCATAAAAAATATTAGGCTTAGAAAAACCAGAAAAACACCCTGACCATCAATCAAACATCGGATCCCAGCTGTACAGGAACACAATATCTGTACTCCGCTGCAGCTGGCATCCCCTAATTAGCATATCCGACCTTCCCCCGCCCCCCTCCCGTCCCCCCAGTGTTCGTCACAGCAGCAGCAGCAGCTAGGCACAGCAGCAGCAGCATCTCAGCATCAGCAACCAAAGTCCAACCCTGCGTAGAATTACAAAATCATACAAAGTCTACGACTCAGCAAAAGAGATCAAGATCCTAGGATCAAGATCGAAAGTTCCAGCCAGAAGGCTGTCAACCCAAAGACCCCATATTCTGCGAACAAGCAAGTCTTTAAATTGATAAACAACTCACTAACAATCCACTAAAAACCAGGAAAAGAAAAGCCACACAAGGTAAGGCCTAACAAATCCCGCAAACAAGACCCCCCCGTCCAATACTATAAATAAAGTAAACTACCCCCCGCCCCATTTTTGAACCCCAAAATAACTTAAAATTAATTAAAAATAAAATCCAAAACAACTAAAAATCCCGAAAACTCTCCAAATACTACAGGAAAAAGTAATTAAAATTCACTAAAGCTTAAAATTATCTAAGTCATTCAGAAACCAAAACCAGAAATAACACTCCACCACTTAAATATA
Organism: Sipunculus nudus; assembly: GCA_026874595.1. Lineage (NCBI taxonomy): Eukaryota > Metazoa > Annelida > Sipuncula > Golfingiida > Sipunculidae > Sipunculus > Sipunculus nudus. The sequence goes on along the minus strand of CM049306.1, from coordinate 110,787,072 downwards.
TAGAAAAATAGCCTCCCGCCCTTACTTCTGACGAGAAAATAACTTAGATTACCTCAAAATTACAATCAAATAAGACCGTATAACTCTGAAAATTCCTAAATATTTCCGAAAATAAATAAAAACCATTTAAACTCAATACTGTTAAAAATTTAAGAGACTATAAACAGGAAAAATACCTGACCATCGCACCTGCATCGGATCACTGCTGCACGATCCAATTTAGCGCCCCCTACGCTGGTAAACACTTAAACAACTAATCGGCTACCCCTACTTTGAGCAACAAAATAAACTATTTCCTAACAAATTCTAGACCCAAAATATTAAGACAACCCAGAATTTCTTAAATACTTCCTAGAAAAATAACTTAAAACCAATCAAACAAAAAATTCACCCAAAATTATCAAAAATCAAAAGACACATAAATAACCGACCATCAACTATAAATCGGATCACAGCTGCAGGACCCTAATAAGCGCCCCTCCCCCCCCCCCCCACCCTCCGCTCAAAGGATAATTAAAGCCTCCCCACAAATAGTCCCAATTAGGCCCCCCCCCCCCCAACATGGAACCAGCAGCCAGGACAACTCCCTGCCCCCCAGCCATAAACGCCAGACGTAAAGTCAAGGCATAAACCAAGAAAGACTGTAAGGAGAATGTATCCTATGGACTTCTCCTACTCCAAGCCAACTTCTACATGGCCATGGTTGACTATGTAAAAAGACAAAACCCTATCCTGCATAGGAAAATGAGTAGCCATGCAGGAACTGAACCCACAGAGGACCAAGCTGACCCTGAACTCAGCTGGACCCCCCCCCCCCCCACTAATCGCCAGGAAACTGGACCTAGGAGATAACCCTGATCTCACCTGTGAAGGCTGCAACCCCAAACAAAAAAGAACCAAAATCCACTCCCCTGATCAGAACGAAATAGAAAAAAGACCCAGGCAACTCAGCCCAGAACAATTCCCACCCCTACCAGGCACCCCACCAACCCCCGAAATATCACAACTACCGTCCATGGATTATGCCCATGCGGCAAAAAGCCCGACTAAACAAAAAACCCTAAACAACCCCCAAAACAAGCCAAATCAAAGAAACAAAAAATAACTGTATCCCTATCGAGGATAGAACCTACTAAGGCCCAGGATCAAGTTTTCATAGCCAACGCTATGAGAAACATGTTCAAGAACCATTCCATATGGAATACTACCTATAACGTGTATAAAGGGGTACTCACCTTCTGGTGCGGCTCACACAAAGACATTGAAAAAGTAAAGGACCTCGAAATATGGAAGAAGGTACCTGGCTGCTCTAACGCCAAGGTCTACCAACCAAAAACCCCCACATCCAAAACACCCGGACCCACATCACTAATAATAAACAAAATCACCCCCAGCCTCACTGAAGAAAAAATACTTTAAGCGACAAAGAACCTGGGAACCACCAAAATCACCAGATTCCAAAATAAAACTAAGCAAATCTGGACTGTCAAATTAAACTTCAAATCAGAGGACAGTTGCCAGGCGGCACTTAACCTAGGCCAAATTTACATAGGGTGGAAAACCTACCAACTCACAGAATATATGAAACGGCCGGAAGTAACGCAGTGTTACCAGTGCCAGAAATATGGGCACAAGGCTCCTGAATGCAGAGCCAAGCCTGTCTGCAGCAAATGTGGAGAATTAAGACACCTCACAGCAAAGACAACCCGTGCCACAACAAAACCAAGTGCAGCAACTGCAGCAGTTCCAACCATGGAACACGTTACACAGGCTGCCCTAACTTAAAAAAAATACAAGAGGCAATAAACAACCCCAAAATCCAAGCTAAACAGAAACAACATCAACATCCAAACTAAAAAACCTGGCCCCCCCTCCTCCCCACTCCTACCCAAAACAAAACAAACCAAACCAACCAAAACAAACAATCAACAAAACCCCCAACCAACCAACCTAAGCCACAAACACAAATTAGCCAGGAAACCTATACAGAACTCCTAGACAACTCAAACAAGATATGTGTCCCATCTTTACAGATATCTTGCAAACCTTAATGGAAGAGAAAAATACACAAACACACAAACCAACAAACAACACAAATGAAAACCACACTATCCCCACCGAAAACACAACGCATCAAAATTAACTTTCAACCCACAAACAACACAAAACAACATAAATAAACAAAGTTCAATAAAAATAATGCATTTAAATGCAAACTCTATAAAGAATAAACAAACTGAAATACTTAATTACATAACAGAACACAAAACAGACATAGCTTTGTTCACAGAAACTAAGTTCACAGAAACTAAGTTAACACCAAACTCCCATTTATCACTGGGAAACTACACCCTATGTCGAAAGGACAAGGAAGATAAAGGAGGCGGAGTAGCCATTGCTATCAACAACAAACTCGACTACTCCATCAATAACTGGTTTAACAACACAGAAGACGAAATCATATCAATAAAAAAAAATGGCATAGAAGGCAATATGCCATTCCTAGACATAATTGCCTACTATAACCCCTCACAAGAAAAAATAAAGAAATATTCAGGAAAATTAAAAACAAAAGCCCACACTTCATCATAATGGGAGATCTAAACTCCCCACATACACAATATGGTGCCAGGAACACAAACACATCAGGGAAAATACTAATGGACCAAATGTCTGACAGCAGTCTAGTGCTAATAAATAACACAGAACCCACTTTTACACAAAACACAACAGGCCAATGGAATATACTCGACTTAGCAATATCCTCACCAGATGTCGCTATAGTCGCTGACATCAGTGTTGGGGAGGATTTAGCCTCAGACCACCTCCCCATACATACAAAACTAGACTGGCAACCAAAAATCAACCCACCAAAATTATATAGAAACCTCAAAAAAGCAGATTGGGACAAATTTAATTGAATAATAACAGAAAACATGATAGACCCCAATAACTCCCTCATAATATCACACACACTAATTGACATAGTAGCTGACAGCATCACAAACACCATAAAAAAAGCAATAGACACAGTAGCCCCAGAACAAGAAGTAACAAACAGAAACTGGTGGAAATTTACCCCAGACATAAAACACCTGGTAAAACTTAGAAGAAAAGCCAGGACAAAATATCAGACCACTAGGCACCGAGATGACAAAACACATTATAACTACCTCAGTAAACAAGTAAAAGACAAAATCCTAGCACAAAAGAGAAAACAGTGGAATGAATACATTACAGGCTTAGACCACACTACAAACTTAGGGGATTTCTGGAAAAATTTAAAAAAATTCTCAAATTCCCAATTAAACCCAAACACCGGCAAAATCAAAACACTGACACGCCCAGATGGCTCAACAGCTACTACAGCAAATGAGAGGGCAGACTTATTCACTGAAGCTCTAGAAAATATACACAAAACACCCGAAAATGAACACTATGATGACAAATTCAAACAAGTCAATGAAGTCTTAGATATAAACTAAACTTTATTCACTCCACTCAACCAACCCACCACAGAACCAGGAGATGACTCCGACACTACCCAGCCCATCTCAATAATAGAAATAAAAAGAGCACTAAGCACATGCAAAGGAAAAATCTGCCCCAGGAATAGATAAAATAAACTACAGTATACTTAAAAAGGTACAAGATATAGGATTATACAAAATTGCAGGCCTTTATAACCTATGCCTGACATGGGGCTACTTCCCAGCAGACTGGAAAACTGCTCTAGTCACCATGATACCTAAACCAAACAAAGACACAGAATTACCTAATAGCTACAGGCCAATAAGCCTCCTCCCATGCCTAGGAAAACTATTCGAAAAAATAATAAAAAACAGAATAATAAACTTTCTTAATAACAGAGCCCAAGAATTAGGCGGTCCCTTCTTTAATGAAAACCAGGCAGGTTTCAGATCAGGTAGGTCCACTATAGATCAACTATTCAGACTAAGCCAATCAATCCACAATGGATTCCAAAAATCCGAAGCCACACTAGCCATGTTCCTTGACTTGGAAAAGGCTTTATATGCAGTCCGGATTGAAGGACTGAGACTAAAACTCATGAGAACCAAACTCCCCAACAAATTAATTAGAATTCTGTCATCAAATGTCATCATTTCTACAAGATAGAACTCTCAAAGTAAACATAAATGGCACCCACTCCAGAGAAATAACACTACAGGCTGGAACTCCCCAAGGCTCAGTCCTGAGTCCAGTACTGTTTATAATATATGTAAATGACTTACCAAAAACCAGCCAGCAGGCTCAAGTGTCACAATTTGAGAACGACATAGCCATATGGGCAACCAGCAAGAAATCCGAAATTGCTGGCACCCTGGTACAAGCCCAATTAGACCGCATCAGTAACTGGTGCAACAGATGGAGAATAAAACAACCCAGATAAAACCCAAACAGTTTTATTCACCAAGGCCATAAAAAACAAATTGTTTGAAACTCTCGAATTACAAGAGAAAGACCTCAAAGAATCAAAAACTGCAAAATTCCTAGGCCTTACTTTTGATGAAAGAGCCAATTGGAAAACACACATAGAAGACATAACACACAGAATGTGGCAACGCACAATTGCCCTTAAAAAAGTGTGCAGACTGAGAGAAGGACCCTCCATCGAGACCGCCACCTACCTTTACAAACAGTGGATCCACCCAATAGGCACATATGGATCCATAGCCTTCCTAGGAGCCCCCAAAACTTACCTAAAAAAATTAGAGGTACAACAAAACAATGCACTCCGAGCCATCCTGAGAGCAAGGAGAAGAACCAATACCAACATATTAAGAGAACAAACTAACACACCAAAAATACTAGACTACATAACAGAACAGTCAACAAACGCCTACAACAGAATTAAAAACAATCCCAAAATTGCTGAAATAATCACTATACATAGGAGAACTAAACCTAAAAACAAACACCTAACCCCACTTAACATACTACAAGAAAACACAAATTAAAGTAATTCCCCCCCCCCCCCCACATATTAACCCCCCCCCCATTGCTACAACCCCCCCCCCCCCCGAGGTTGAAAGTTCCTAAGCTACATGTCGATGTGTAGACACGACATGTAACCCAGCTAAAGAACCTAAAACCTAAAACACCCCCCCCCCCCCACCAAATAATTAAACCATAACAGGATAGTTGAGTTGCCAAACGGTGGACAACGTCCGAAAAATAACCAAAAAACCCCAGAGTATTAACAGCAGGGCCCATATCGGTTACCCTCTTGCTGGAAATCACTCACCTAAACCCTCAAATCCCCCCCCCCCCCATAAATAAATATATAAGCAAACGGGTAGCTGAGTTGCCAAACGGTGGACAGCACCCACAAACAGTACCAGAACCCCAACCCCCCCCCCAAGACTTAAAACAACACCATAAGCCCCCCCACATGTTATAACCCCCCCCCTCTCTACATCAATCCGAAATAAAATAAAAATCCCAAAACAATCCCCCCCCCCCCCCCAATCACAAACCACCCCCCCGCCACCCAGTAAAATAAAAATACTTATAAATAAACACCTTCCCTAAAAATACAAATAAATGAACCAAAGACAAAGTGTCCTGACCAGGGCACTATCTATTGTCTAAGGTTCACATCAAAATTAAAATAAAGTAAACAATCCCTCCCCCCCCCCCACCCCAGAACAAAATTTAAATAAATAAACTAAAAGGATTTAGGATGAGTTACTTACCTAAAATAATCCCCCCCCCCAACATATCAAAGTCCCCCCCCACATGTTATAACCCCCCCCCAAGATAATACCTAAAACACTACCCTAGAAAATTAAAATAAAAGAACCAAAGACAAAGTGTCCTGATTTGGACACTATCTATTGTCCAAGGTTCAAATTAAAAACAAATAAAACATAAAAAGAATATAGGATGAGTTATCTGCTGGCCCGGCTGGGTCGTGGATAACCATCACCTAATAAATCAATATACTTACTTAAAATAATCCCCCCCCCCACATATCAAAGTCCTCCCCCACATGTTATAACCCCCCCCCCCACAAAATTCCTAAAGCATTACCCTAAAAAATTAAAATAAAAGAACCAAAGACAAAGTGTCCTGTTTTGGACCCTATCCATTTTCCAAGGTTCAAAATTAAAAACAAATAAAACATAAAAAGAATATAGGATGAGTTTTCCGCTGGCCCGACTGGGTCGTGGATAACCATCACCCAATAAATCAAAATACACCAAACCTAATTAAAATAAAATCATACAACAACCCTCCTCCCAATTAAAATACCCCCCCCCCCCAGTAAAATAAAATATACTTATAAATAAAATACCTTCCCTAAAAAAAAAAATATAAAACAAATGAACCAAAGACAAAGTGTCCTGACCAGGGCACTATCGATTGTCCAAGGTTCACATCCAAAATCAAAATAAAATAAACAATCCCCCCCCCCCCCCCCGAACAAATTCAAATAAACTAAACTAAAAGGGTGTGAGATGAGTTTCCTGCAGGCTCAGCTGGGTCGTGGGTAACCATCCGACAATACACCCCAAGATATAGAATAAAAATATTAACCCCCCTCTCAACAAATGTAAAGCAATCAATTAAACTAAAGCAACCCACCCCACCTCCTAGGAAACCAAGATCCCTGAAGAAGATAAACATCAGCTACAAACTACCACGAAAACCTGGACCATGGGAGACTGAAGCTGCAGCTGATGGTACAAGTACCAACCAAGGGAAGTCCTAGAAGTGGCAACACAACAATGAGCCAAACCAAGGGGGATTGTAGCTGCAGGAAGAGAAAACCAGCACTACAACAGGGCTGAGAAGAAGGAAGAAGAATCCCCCCCCCACTCCCCCATGTACATAAAATAGTTATAGTTAGTAGACGATAGAATAGAACTAGAAAGAAAAGAAAAATAAAAATAAAAAATACATAAAACAAAAATTAGAAAAATTATTTAAACTGCACTATTAGATCCTGAGTGGTAAATACCAGACCATTCCCACTCATCTAGAAAGCACAACACAAGCACAGCACCAAAATACTATACTTGCACGTAATTCTCAGCTTAGTATATTTCAGGTACTACGCCCACCAAGTCAAGAGGTCTGGATTTCTCTACATACCCCACTGCACACACACAAACATCATACCACACTTTCTTTTTATCACCACACAAAAATAAGCAGGGAATTACAACATGCAATGACGGGAGTACTCCGAAGAAATATGTGAGAGCATATTTTGATGACGGACTACTCTTACCAGCAAAAATGTTGAATTCTCATCACTGCTCACGACACATAACAAACGCAAAATCACCTTGCACGAGGCACCAACAATACAACAAAACATATTTAGCTGAAAATATTTATTAATAGAAGCCTCACGCCATCATAAATTCAAGTAGACACCTTTGCAGTTTTTATAAATTAAATTAAGTAATAATAAAATTAAAAACACAAAAACACACTAGCAGTGAGGTTGCCGATGACGAAAAAACTTGTTAACTTGCATAACTTGGAAACTGGTTTAACGGTCCAAATGACCGAAATTGCAAGTAAAAGGGCTTTGCGACTCAGAGTAAGGGTTGTTAACAAGGATCGAGTTCGGTTCTTGAATGGCATGGCTAAGTCTCCGCTGCTGGGATCGGTAGAGGGAATGCGGGTTGCTTCAGGCTTTGTGGCTGTGGGTGCTGTAGCTTTCTAACAAGGACTTCAACCCAGGAGAGAAGATGGGCCCTCTACGGCTCCTTGCTTGGCTTGGCGTGGCACTGCGACTGTTGGCTCAGAGAACATGCTTTAGGATGAGGTCTTGTTCGCAGCAACCTGTAGCTGCTCGATGAGCGTATACTTCTTTTGGCTTGGCTTGGCCCCTCCCGTCCAAACACAAAATTAGAGTTGCAAATAAAATCTGTCTGAATCATATAATCTAAAAATGAAACAAACCATTAGATCTGAAAGTAGTGTTAGCCCTAAAAAGGGCTGTTTAGTTCACCGTGAACAAATTCACCTATACAAATACTATCCTGACACCATAAATCACACACCGTTAACTTATTACCCACAACAATAGGGCACACGTAAACAAAATGTCAAGACAAAGCAGATAATTAACTAGCGGCCCAACTCAGTTAAATAAACACACAAATCCCGACATGCATAAATACAGATAAAGCTCACAGAAAATTCACATAACTCTACAACAACGGAATAAAGCAAGATGCCCAAGACCAGACTTAGAAAGAAACTACAACTCCCAAGGCGACATCCCGAAGAAACCAGGGTGTACGAGTTGTTCTTTAAAGCAAATCAACCTCTTAGCAACTTCTACTACTGCCCATTCATGGACCGCAGCCACCAATACCTAACTAGCGAGCACCTATTCATGCACCTAAAAGCCAAATACTTTGGAGATATGAAAACCGCAGAAAAAATTCTAATGCCCCCACCCCAGCCAAAGCCCGCCACCTCGGACGACAAGTCATCCATGGGTTTCTCCGAAACCTGATGGACGAAAAAAAGGTGCACTTATATGAGATGGGCACTTTTGGCCAAATTCAAGGCCCATCCATACCTCAAGGACATGCTTCTAGCAACAGGGGATAAACACATCGCGGAAGCCTTGCCATGGGATTGCGTCTTGGGAATCGGACTCTCTGAAGATAACCCAGACAGCAAAGACAGTAAGAAATGGAGAGGGCTGAACCTCCTGGGAGACGCTCTGATGAATGTCAGAGAGGAACTCAGGAAGGCTCATGCCTGATCCCCCCCCCTCATATATAAACAAACAGTGTTTTTTAGGGCTAAAACAAAATCCAGGTCAAAACTAAGGCAAACACTATACAAACAAGCAAGATAAAAATACTCCCCATATGAGAACCGACCCAGAAACAACACAATCACCCGGCCCCCAAAAATCAAACAGTATAAAGGCCCGTACCAGAACTAACCCCAAATTAATAAACTTAACAATCACAAAATCCCAAAACAACATAAAAAACCAAAAGAACTTCCTAAAATCTTCCACTCCCCTAATTTACAAGAACAAAAACTAAACATTAAAAATTTTATTTAAAGATCAAAACTAAGAAAAAACACTCCCGGCCCCCTAAAACAAATAGCAAAAACAACGCCCCGTACCGACTTTAGTAACCAAATTAACATACTTCAAACAAAAATACAACCCCAAAACCTTTAGAACACACAGAACCCCACCTAGACATAAATACTACGAAGTTTCTTCAAATAAAAAAAAAATCCTAGAAAATATTAAAGCCAGAAAACTGGCAAAACCACCCCGACCATCAATCAAACATCGGATCCTAGCTGCACAGGAACACAGTATCTGTACTCCACTGCAGCTGGCATCCCCTGTTTAACATAAAATATCACCTAAACATTAACTGACAGGTCAGGCCAAGGCACTAGGTCGGGGCCGCGACCTGCATTAAATGACCCATGACCCCCAATACAATCCATCCCTCTACATTAACCAATAACCAAACAGCAGCCCATACAGTTTTTAGTAACAAAATAAACATACTTGAAATAATAATATAATCCCAAAATCAGTAGAACCCACAAAACTTTATCTAAACTCCAACTTAACGAAATTATGTCGAAAAATAACAAAAATCATGAGAAATATTAGGCCTAAAAAACCAGCAAAAACACCCCAACCATCAATCAAACATCGGATCCTAGCTGCACAGGAACACTGTATCTGTACTCCGCTGCAGCTGGCATCCCCTAATTAGCATATCCGCCCGGCCCCCCCATCCAAACCGACCCCCAAACAACATAACAATAAAAATAAACCACAAAAATCACCATTTCCTGATAAAACGCAAATAAATTCACCCTAAAAGAACAAATAAAGCACACGCCCGAAACATGACATAGGACAAAATCCATTCACAAATAAATAACATAATAAACAGAAAGGAATTCACACAAATCAGATTCCACTCCATTCGGCCCCCCCCCCCCCCCCTCCAAATCAAACACAAAATTAGAGGTCAAATAAAAGAGCGCAAATTGTCCCACCCGAAACCCATCACTTATCACTCTACTAAAATAAAAAAATTTCTTCCCAAGCACCATAAAAACAACATCCTTACATCAAACAACACTTTATTAAAAAACAAAACAACAAATTGAAGACCAAGTGTTCAAACCTGGACACTATTATTGTCTAAGATTTATATAAAACACCCACACACAAACACCCTTAATAAAATACATACCAAACACAACCAGATACGGGATGAGTAACTCGCAGGCTCGGTCAGGTTGCCAGCTACCTTCCCACAAAATAACTAATAAATAAAATAGATTAAAAATAAAACAAAACCACAAGAAAATAAAACAACAACACTCAAAACACAAAAAAAGTTTATTTAAAAACCATAAATAACACAAATTGAAGACAAAGTGTCCAGACCTGGGCACTATTATTGTCTGAGATTTATTTAAAATATAATCATCTTTAATTAAAATACACATAAAACACAATTAGACATGGGATGAGTAACTCACTGGCTCAGACGGATCGTGAGCTACCTTCCCACAAATATCTAAATCAACAAAATAAAACCAAAAAAAAAACACAAGAAAATAAAATAATATCACTCAAAACATACACAATAAGTTTATTTAAAACCAAAAACAGCATAAATCAAAGACAAAGTGCCCAGACCGGGACACTATTATTGTCTGAGATTTATTTAAAATACTGATACATTAACGTCTTTAAGACCAAAATACACACAGTACAATACTAAAATACGGGATGAGTAACTTGCAGGCTCGGTAGGGTCGCCAGTTACCTTCCCACAAATATCCAATAAAATAAAACAAACCATAAACTAAACAATACAATAGTTTATTAAAATCCAAAACAACATAATTCGAAGACAAAGTGCCAAAACCTGGACACTATTATTGTCTGAGATTTATTCATCCTTAATTAAAATACATACTAAACACAACCAGACACGGGATGAGTAACTCGCAGGCTCGGTCGGGTCGCGAGCTACCTTTCCACAATTATCTAATAAAATAAAATAAAAACAGAAAACTACAAGGAATATAAAACAACAATACCCAAAAGTATACAACTGTTTATTAAAACCCACAACAACATAAATCGATGACGAAGTGCCCAAACCGGGACACTATTATTGTCCAAGATTTATAAAAATAACGCCCACATACAAACATCTTCAATTAAAACACAACTAAATACAGGATGAGTAACCTGCAGGCCCGGTCGGGTCGCGAGTCACCTTCCCACCAACATCTAAAACATACAATACAAACATACAAAACAAACATACAAACTCTGAGAAATACATATCCACCGACAGAACACCACACCACTAACCAATACAAATACACCCTCAATTAGAATAGAACCATACTAAACCCATGTATTTAAAATGCACCATACTGTTTTATGCACCATCAACCTTTAACAAAAAAAAAAAAAAAAAAAAAAAAAAAGAGCACAATTCATGTAAATACACCACCTTACTCATCGTTTTTCATGCACACTAACACACATTTTTACAATTTTTAGCGGTTTTTCACCCTTTTGTTTTTGTATTTTTTACAATATCGACGCAATATCTGGTTATCCGACGCTCATATATAAGTTATAATTATAGATTTTATTGTAATTACAGCTTTTTCCGGCAAGACCAGTGGCATGGAAACTGAAGCCGGCCACTAGCAAGTGGATGGAAACTGATGCCGCCACTAGCCTCAACTATCCCTGCCCCCTTTCTCTCAGTCTGCACTTATATAAAAATACTTCTTATAAGTATTTCCTATAAAAGTACATGATCATAAATATTTCTTAAAAATATTTTTGTGATACTTAATATAAAAGTACAAACTGAGAGCCCCACCGGCTAGCTAGATTTCTAACTATAAAGATAGCTCCTATAGATATCTCCTTCAGGCCATTATATGGGTAAATGATCATAAGGTATTTTCTTAAAAAATCCCATGGGATACTTATCAAATTATAAAGAAATCTGCGCCCCCCCCCCCCCCCCCCACAGACAACTACCCCTGACAACCACCACCAACAGCATCCGACACCAACCCGCAAGTCCAGCGCCGGCCCTCAAACACCACCAGCAGAATTTTAGAGGGCACCCAGACGAGCGCACATCCCATCCGCCCACTGACAGCAACTACCAAGAAGACTACCCAGACCTACACCGGGACAGCTCCAGACAGACCAGACCTGACAAGACCCCCCAACAGTCCTTTTTAGGACTACCCCCCAACAGTCCTATTTAGGACTAATCAATCACAAACCGACCTGGCAGCGGACAGACAGACAACTTTAGGTCTGCTGCCTGCCACAAGACTTCAAGACCCAAGACCTAGCCTCAAGACCAAGACCAAGCCAAGACTGGTAGCCCTGGGACAAGCCAAGAGAAGACAAGACCACCCCGTCAGCCAGAACCCAAGTCAAGACAAGCAAGACAAGGCACAGCACAAGTCAAGAATCCCTGACAGTGGACAAACAGACAACTTTAGGCCAACTGCTCGGGGACCAGCTGAAGACCAAGCCATGACAGCCTGCCCGATCCAAGTCACAGGAAGTCCGGCTCTTCGCGGTAGGAGTTGTTCTGTCGGCGATCTGGGTTTCCCTGCTTGTGTTCGGGCCTCTCTGTTGCGGTGCGCATTCTGCTCCGGTTATTGGGGGCAGCGGCTTTGCTGCTGATATCCTTGCAGTGAGTGGCCCGCTCGGGGCTTTGTGGGTGTGGATGATGTAGCTTTCTCGGTCACCGGTGCGTGTGCACGCTGGTGGCTCTTCGCTGGTCCTTGGCTTGGTTTGTGTGGCAACTTTCGGCATCAAAATTATAGTCTAAAGAGACGGGGCGGTGGTCCCAGACCACCTCAACCGTGTCTGTCTAGTGACTCAAAATACTAGATCTAGTCTAGAGCATCAATACACACTCGCTCACTGACCACCGTACCGTGCGGACGTGCCAGTGAGTCTCTCCAGCCACCAGCCTCCAGCATCCTTTGTGTTACCTGACACTAATTAAGAAGATCAACAGACCATCACCAATTAGCACCGAGTTAGTTCAGTCAGTAAAACTTACACATTGTGTTAAGTCTGACTGGGCCGGCCGGTGCCACCCAAACAGTCATTTTTAGGACAAGATAGCAGCTAACACCGATCACAAGTAAATCAAGTAAGTAAAATTACATTCAACAAGCTTTTTTGCAGCCGAAAACAAGTAAGTACTGACTAACCGCTACTAAATAACACACACAACTGACTCCTCAGACTAGCGTAGGCCAATGTTTAATAGCAACATGGCCGCACGCACTGAAGTCAAGCAAATTAAAACGGTTGACTTCATGGACACCTGTAGGGAAAAACTAAACAAAGGAAAAGTAACAAATCAAGCCAAACAAAAGTTAAACAAGGACTCAAAACCAAAAACAAAACAAAACAAGAAACAGAAAAAAAGTAGCCAAGACACAACCCTGGCCAACACAGCAGAACAAACAGAAAACCAAGACACCATTCAGACTCTCAGGAACATAATTGCAGAACAAAAACAAGAAATAAGAGAACTCCACACAAAACTGGATAGACTGACAGCCATACTGGAAACAAAATTGACCGGAAATGAAAACAAACAACAAACACAAACAACCCCTGACTCGAACGAAAATGAAAACAAACCATAAACACAAACAACCCCTGACTCGCCAGCACTTAAATGCTGTGAAGCAGCACTAGACGAGATCGCAAATCTCGCAACACCACAATCGATAATGAAATCAGAAAGAAAAACAATTAAACCCACCAGACCCTCAACCAAAACCAAAACACGACTAGCTGACCCCACCCCCACACTGATCCAAATTCAGATGAACAAAAAACAAGACAAAACCACAACAGACTCACCCAAATGAAAATGCATCTCACCAACAAACAACCAAAGCAAAACTCCAGAACAACCGACTACAAGCAAAAAATCAAAACAATCAACCCCACCAACAAACAAACAAAACAACAAACCAACAAACCAAACTTCAGAACCAACAACTATCAACACAACAACTTCACCCACAAATAATGAAGAGACAGACATGGAAACACAAACAACAACTACTACAAACAATTCCAAAACAAAAAAACCCCACAAACAAAACACCACCAAAGGAGTAATTAAAGGCGTCCCCACAGAATTAACAAACCAACACATCCTGGACACACTAAAAAACACAGGCGTCTCAGCAGCACACAGACTAGGCAACAGCACAGTTGTCAAACTGACATACACAACAAGCGAAATGTACACAAAAGCCACCACAGCATCAATCAAACTTGAAAACAAAACATACAAACTGACAAAATACGAAGAACTAGAAGAAATACCACAATGCTACAATTGTCAGCGATTAGGCCATACATCAAAATTCTGCAAACAACCCACAAGGTGCCTCCGCTGCGGCACCCAAGGCCACACTATAAAGGACTGTGACAAACAAAAACAAGACGCAAAATGCGCCAACTGCCAGGGCCCACACATTGCAAGTTTCAAATCTTGCCCAATATTAAAAAAAGCCACAGCTGATTACAGAAAAAACGATGAACTAAACAAAGAAAAAACAAAAAAACAACCACTCCTCCCGGCCCCCCCACCCGCTCGCCCCGCATGGAACCTAAAAACCAACAACACCCAACCCCCCAAAATCACAAACCTCAAAAACACCCAAAACCAAACAATTAAATACCTCACATACCTCGCTACGACAATGTCCGAACTCCTCCCAGAAAAAACACTCACGGAGATCTGTAATATACTTGCAGTAGGACATAAACATGCCTACTACTTCACAGTGCATCCACACATTGTTGAAGAAAATGTTAGAAAAATAAAACAAACAACCTTTATAGGCAGGAAATCCCTGCCTTATTACATTAATACAACCCAAAACATGAAAATTCGATATTGTAAATAATAGTAATAGTAGCACAAGCACTAACACTAACACCCAAAACAACAAACTCAAGATGATACACATAAACACAAACAGCCTGACCACCAAAAAAAAAAGTTTATTAAATTACTTAACAAAAAATAACATACAAATTGCTCTCATTACAGAGACTAAACTTAAACCGGGTTCCCATTTCTCGATGGGACCCAATGACCTAATCCGAGCAGACCGAAAGACAGGTGGCGGAGGGGGCACGGCCATTTGTATTGACAGACAATTAAACTACACTTTAAACAAATGGTTAGGCAATTTTAAAGCAGAAGCCCTCTCCGTGCGCATAAACAACAAACAAAACACAACCTCCCCCCTAGATATAATAGTTTATTACAATCCACCACAAAACAAATTACAACCACAAATATTTAAAAAAATCAGAAATAACAGTAAAAATTACATAATCCTAGGAGACCTGAATGCCCCACACGAAAACTACGGTGCACGATACACAAACGAGTCTGGGAGAATATTAATGAACGAACTATCAGACGGCAACCTAATATTATTAAATGACGAAAACCCACCCTACTTCAACTCTGCAAACGGAGCGTGGAATATACTAGACCTCGCTCTAGCAACACCATAAATAGCTTTAAGCTCCGAATACTATGTGGGAGAAGATATAGGTTCAGATCATCTCCTGATCCATCTAGATATAAACTGGGCACCACAGGTCGCGCCCCCTAAAAAATTCAGAGACCTGAAAAACGCAGACTGGGAAAAATTCCAAAAATACACGACCAAAAAAATGACCAACCCTGATGAGGTGGATGTTATTACCCACCTCCAGATCGATAATCTGACATACGAGATGACCCAGTCCATGCCCTGTGCTGGGATTTGTTCTTGTGTTTGAATATTGTTTGAATTTGTTCCAAAATTGTTTTGTGTTTGTTTTATCATCTAAGCTATTTATGTAGTCTGTCCATTGTGTGCGTTTTTGTTCTAGGATAGCTTTTTGTGTTAGTTTATTTATTCTGTTATATAAATGGTTCGCTTCGGCCGTGCGGGCCCGTTTTTGATAATTTCGGACTCGGCGACGGAGTTTTACAAGTTCCCTGATTCTGGGCGTGAAGTGCCACCAATTTCTATTTTTATTTATTTTTTCGGGCGCTACTATATTAATAGCTTCGGTGATGGACTGGGTCATCTCGTATGTCAGGTTATCGATCTGGAGGTGGGTAATAACATCCGCCTCGTCAGGATCGGTCATTTTTTCGTCCGTGTATTTTTGGAATTTTCCCCAGTCTGCGTTTTTCAGGTCTCTGAATTTTTTGGGGGGCGCGACCTGTGGTGCCCAGTTTATATCTAAATGGATTGGGAGATGGTCTGAACCTATATCCTCTCCCACATAATATTCAGAACTTAAAGCTAATTCCGGCGTGGCTAGAGCGAGGTCTAGTATATTCCACGCTCCGTTTGCGGAGTTAAAGTAAGTCGGGTTTTCGTCATTTAATAATATTAAGTTACCGTCTGAGAGTTCATTCATTAATATTCTCCCAGACTCGTTTGTGTATCGCGCGCCGTAATTTTCATGAGGGGCGTTCAGGTCTCCGAGGATTATGTAATTTTTACTGTTATTTCTGATTTTTTTGAATATTTGCGGTTGTAATTTGTTTTGTGGCGGATTGTAATAAACTATTATATCTAGGGGGGAGGTTGTGTTTTGTTCGTTGTTTATGCGCACGGAGAGGGCTTCTGCTTTAAAATGCCCGAACCGTGTGTTTATAGTGTAGTTTAGTTGTCTGTCTATACAAATGGCCGTGCCCCCTCCAGCTCCTGTTTTTCTGTCTGCTCTGATTAAGTCATAGGGTCCCATCGAGAAATGGGTACCCGGTTTGAGTTTTGTTTCTGTTATCAGAGCAATTTGTATGTTGTTTCTTGTTAAATAATTTAATAAACTTTGTTTTTTGGTGGTGAGACTGTTTGTGTTTATGTGAATGATCTCGAGTTTGTCGTTTGGAGTGTTAGTTGGGGGGCTAGTGTTATCTATATTATTATTTACACTATTGAATTTGACTATTTTGGGTGGGTTTATCTGGTTAAGGCCGGGAATTCCTGCCTGTATAGATTTCTGTTTTGTTTTGTCATTTTGATATTTTCTTCTACAATCCTGGGATGGATTGTGAAGTTGTAGGCGTATTTGTGTCCTACTGCAAGTATATTGCATATCTCTGGGATTGTTTTATTAGGTAACAGTTCTGATATGGCTGTTGCTAGGAAAGTTAGGTTTGATGTGGCTTGTTTTATGTTGTGTGGACCTTGCGCTATTTGGGGAGGGGGGGGGAATTTTGGTTTTGTTTGTCCAGGCTGGGAGAGTGGGCATGGGGGCCGGTAGTAGGGGCTGTTTTTTTGTTTTTTCTTGGATTATTTTTTCATTCTTCCTGTGTGTGGTGTTTGCTAGTTTGTATGTTGGGCAAGACTTGAAGCTTGCTATGTGGTTTCCTTGGCAGTTTGCGCATTTTGCGTCTTGTTTATTTATTTTACAGTCTTTTAGGGTGTGGCCGGTGGTGCCGCATCTTAGGCATCTGGCTGTCTCTTTGCATGTTTTTGTCGTGTGGCCAAATCTTTGGCAGTTATAGCATTGTGTTATTTCTTTTAGTTCTTCATATTTTGTGATTTGGTAGATTTTATTGTTCAGTTTTATTTTTGATTTTGTGGCATTTTGGTATGCATTTGGTGTCTCGAAGGTTAGCTTAACTACCAGGCTTTGTCCAAGTCTGTGGACTTCTGTAACGCCCATGTTGGATAGGGCTTCTTTTATTTGTTGTGTGTTTGTGTCTGTTGGTACACCTTTTATTACTCCTTTGCTTGGATTTGTGTCTTTTCTTGTTTGGGTTTGGTTTGTGTCCATTTTGGTTTCCTCATTTGTGTTTTGTGTTTGTGTGGTGGGAGGTTGTGTTTCTTGGGTTGTTGCTGGTGTTACAGTTTGTTTGTTTGTCTGTTTGTTGTTTGTTGGGGGAGTTGATTGTTTGTGTTTTTTGTTTGGTTTACTGTGTGCGTCAGGTTTGTCTGTGACTTGTTGTGGTGAGGTTTGTTTACGTTTTGGTGTTTTGGTTTGGGTGTCCATGAGTTCGTCTCTAAGGTTCATTTGTTCTTGGGTTTCATTTGATGTAGTGTTTGCTAGAAATAGTCTTTGTCTAGCTGTCGGTCTTTTTGGTGTGATGTATTTTCTTTCTTGGGTGTTTTTGGTGTCTACTGTTTTGTTGATTTCGGTATCGCAGCTGCGGAGTTGTGGTGAGGCTTGTGTGTTTTCTTGGTTTTGTGTGTTTATGTGTTTTGTGTCCTCTTTTGTCATGGCCTCTCTGAGTGCTTTAAGCTCTTGGGCCATGCCATTCATAATGGCTGTCATGGAGTCGAGTCTGAGATTGAGTTTTTCAATCTCTTTGTCTTTTGCGATGATGATATCGTTAAGCATTTCAATGGCTGTGTTTTGTGTATCAGTGTTGTCGATGATGTCGTTTGCGGGTTTTGCGTCTTTTGTTTGTGGTTTGTTATCTGTGGTTGTTTGGTTTTTGTTTTTTGGTTTGTTTTGGTTTGATTTTGGTTTGTCTGTTGTTTTTTGTTTGTTTTCAGTGGTTTTTGGTTTGTTTTCAGCTGCTTGTTTTGTTGTTGTTTTCTTACTTGGGTTGTCAGTTTGTTTCTGGTTGTTTTTGTTTGTCATGGTTGGTACGTTTGTTTGAGGTGTTGTGGTGTTTTTGTCTGTATTTTCTTGCAGTTTTGCCTGTTTTATTTCTGTTTTGGTTTTTTTCCTGGTGAATCCTTCTGCGTCCGTTATGTAGTTTGGTGAGTTGCCCCCAGTACGGGACATGTCTGTGTGGTGTTTTGTTTATGGTGTGTTAGGTTGTTTAGTAGTGCTAGTAGATAACATACTTGTTTGTCTGCTCCAGAAATATCATGCACGTGTGTATGTTTACTTACTTGTTTAACCTTGTGTGTGTGTATTGAATGTGCTTGTCTGTCTTGCGTCTGTATCTTTCGGCTGTATTTTGTAGGTGTGTCTTTTTATCTTGTAGTCTTGTTTTCGCTGAATCTGTGGTTGAAGTCTTGTATGTTGTTGTTGGTGGGTGCTTTTAGTCCTAAAAAGGACTGTTTGGGTGGCACCGGCCGGCCCAGTCAGACTTAACACTATGTGTAAGTTTTACTGACTGAACTAACTCGGTGCTAATTGGTGACGGTTCGATGAGCTTGCTAATTATGTCTGGTGACACAAAGGATGCTGGAGGCTGGTGGCTGGAGAGACTCACTGGCACGTCCGCACGGTACGGTGGTCAGTGAGCGAGTTACACACAACAGCCAATCACAACCAAGGTCTCATCTTTAAGAAGGCGCTCACAAGGTAGACTGGTACCCCGCTCTATTATGGCACCGCTGCTCTAGGCCAATCATAGAGACGGGCGTACAACACCATCTTCAGGACTCCCGGCAGATTGGTTCCAACTCCAGTATGATTTATATATGATAAAAATAAGCATTTCGTTTGCTCAGAGAAGTTGTCAAAAGTTGGCTGTACATTTTGTGTAACAGTTATCATTAGATTAATAGACATTGGTGATAAACCAATGCTACCTACAGAGGAATATCAAATATTCAGTATATCATATCATCTATACATCCATCAGTCAATTTTTGTGCAACAACTGATTTTTCTAAATTTGAAACTATAAATAACTAAAGAAAGTGATTTTATAAGAAATCTTAACGGATAACCATCCAGGATCGCGTGAACGTCCACGACAATCGGTATGAGCGTCCACACTCGAGTTGGAACCAGTCTACAGGTAAGTCAGCAGTTGCAACTGGGAGTACTTAAGATGGCGTTGTACGCCTGTCTCTATGCTTGGCCGAGGGCCATAATAGAGCAGGGTACCAGTCTACTCACAAGGCCCCTCATGGCAATTGTTTACATCCACTCGACTGATTACCAACAGCTTTGATCACTACGGTGAGAGACTACCAACTTCAACGACAACTTTGAGAGATTACATCCCACCACCACCCCAATCTCCACCAGTCAAGCACTCAGTGTTTAAATTTCATTGTTTTGTATTTTGCTGAACTAATTTTAATTCTTTCATTATCACACAATTCATTTAGTAAGAATTTAACATAAATTAAGTACGAAGCCAGTAACCTGGTTGTTTGGCTTTATCTTCATTGTTTTACTCGTCGAGGCTGGAAGTGCAACATGACCTGCTTAACATTGTAAAAATAATTTTTAAATTGTATGCGTATTGTCCCCCACCTTCCCGTCAAGAGGAATGGGGCATAAAAAACTGCAATCTTTCATTATCTGATAATTGTACTTTCAAAATAAACCTCGGCCAAAAAATTTTCCCACAATTGAATGTCTTGTGTAGTCTGTCAAACCTTGACGGGAACAGAGCAAGTGACTGGCTGTGTATGACTGTGTTTGATCCCAAGGCTGATGGAAACATGAATGTAATGGTTAAAGTACCCCCCCCCCTTGGGTAGGAGAGTTTGAGCAGTGTGGGTGATCATACATAAATTTTAGCTCTGAATGATGCCGGTTTTGGAGAATTTTCAAAAATTAACAATTTGTTTATTACTTAATTTGGTTCACATTTTGCTCTGCAACTGGGATAGAATCACATTAAACTAAGTTGAAGGCATGGGTTATCAAATTAACTAAATTTTGGTTGTCTTTGATGGATTTCCTATTTTATTCTTTCTGATGAAGACGTATATTTATATATAAGACAACTGATGTCATATATTCGCATCGGTAAAAAAATGACTTTATATGAGCAATAATAGTGAGAATAATAGAAAATAGGATCAGTATTGACCATAAGATTTTGCCAGAATTAACCTAATATTAAGCTAACGTCTCGATTTCTTATCTTCATAAAGATTTGTTAAAAGGATTTACTAAAAATAATAAATGATGGTAATAAAATATAAATGTAAAAGAAAGATTCAATAACAGAAATATTCAAATAATTTATTTCACATTTTGTGTCCTTACAACACCCAAAATGACTTGTATAGTATATATGGCCTTTTCTGTAAATGGAGTAAAACCATGTTGTTAGACCTTAATGCACTCTTACGTTCAAATCTTAAGAAATACAGCACTGAATGGGCTTTCATTCCTCCTCCATCTTCCTGCCATTTTTTCCCCTCTTGTCTCTCATTATTCCTTTCCTGTTTCATTTTTGTACTCACTCTTTTCTCTTCTTGTTTTCCCTTTAAAAATTTATCCTTCTCTTTCTCTCTCTCTCTCTCTCTCTCTCTCATGTGTATGGATCTACTCAATTAGCACAAGCAGTGAAGACACATGCAATCCAGGTCATTGTTATACAGGACTTATCTCACCAATGGCTTCACAAAGACGGCAGGAGACCTTTGATCCTGAGTAAATTAGTAGTAGATTGGTAGTAAATTGGTAGAATTAATCAATTTAGATATGCAAAAAAACAGCAGAAAATAACAAACTTATGTGTTAAAGTAAAGAATACTTTAACGTGAGCATTCCAAGCTTTTTTTGGGGCCAGGGCTCAAGTACAAAGACTATTAACTTTATAAATAATCAGTTATCAAACAATCCTACAACCGCTATCATCACGAACATTTATGTAAAACGTTACACCGAGATGTCGTCAAACCCAAAATAAACATATGTATAAACATACATATTTTGTATATCTACAAATTGTACGTACTGTTATGGTTTGTTTTAGTTTGACAAATGATTATATTATCGTCTTAATTGACATGCAAAACACGCTTCACCCAAGTTTAGTCTCGCCAGGCTACGTCTCAACGGGCACCGCCGTGATAGACTGTGCGGCTTATCTCAGCGTTCAGCGTCTTATCAAGCAGTGAAATCACCCATACGTCGAACGAGCTTCGTCATACTGGGTAGACACCCTCTCCTCAAAGCTTTGGCGTCTTACTGTTCAGATTCGGCTCTTAAGTGGCATGGCTGGGTTCTCAGCTGCTGAGATCGGTGGAGGGAATGCATGCTGCTTCTGCCTCTGTGGGTCAGAGTGTTGTGGCTTTCCTGAGGTCACAGGTATGGGTGAAAAGCTGGTGGTCTCTCCGATCCCGCTGGGTTGGCTTGTTTGGCACGTGTTTATTTGCTCATCAAAATTTATAGTCTTAAGAGGCAACCGGGGCATTGATCCCAGATCACCTCAACCATGTGTGTCTAATGACTCAAATACAATTACTCTGCCCCAAGCAGAAAATAATTTTATGCTCGCCACACCATCAGGGTTTTGTGTGTTGGGCGCCAATAAAAGGAAATGATACGGGGGGGGGGGGGGGGGGGGGACAGTACTAGTATATATGTCAAGGCCCAGATTGCGATCTGGACGGATCTTAGATCTGGGCAATTCCATGATGTTATGGAGTGACATTTGACCCTACAGAATTAATGTATTGAACCATATAAGGACTACTCATACATTTAAGAAAAAAAATTACTGGATATATGTGTACATATGTTTCATGACTTTCATTTCCTGTAAATTAGATTTTCATATCCTGAAATATTTTTTGTTTACAAAGTGATAAAAATTCTGTTACGGAGTGACAGCGACAAATACCGGTACCGGACCAAGCAATGAATAATTTGAAAAGTCTGCTCATTGAAATGGTATACTGCAATCTGGTATACAGCAAACATTAGCCCAGGAAATGAACCTTCTCAGCAAATATGAGGGAGAACCAGATATCATGCTTGATTTCAAAATGTGATCCTAAATTGCTGTTACGGAGTGACACAGACTTCGTTACGGAGTGAACGAGTTGGTTAAGCTTGTCAAATATATAGCAAAACAGTGATTAAATGCTCTTTCTTTACACTTATTCCAGCAAATTGAAAAGCCTTAAAAGTTATGTATTTACAGCGTTTAATGTTGAACTGTTAAAAACTTTTCTAGGCGCTGTCAGACCATGAAGAGAATTTATTTTATTTGACAAAGTAAGATGACAGCTATTTCAGCCATTTTGCTTTTTTATATTTTGCACTTAATATCATTATGGTACAGCCATTTTGGCAGTTCCATTCATAAGTCTGTCCTGCATGTATAGTCACCTTTCCCTTCATTGCATCCTCAATTTCAAATTCATGTGATGTTGCTTTGGCAACTACATTGATTATACATGCTGAGGCAGGTGAATAATATTTGTGTAAAATCAAAATTTTCTATCATGTATTTTACAATTTTCTAAAACTTTGACCTAACTTTTGATGAAATTATCTGGTACTAAAAATTTCCATAATGCCACAGTATATATCAATATTTAAAAGCAAAGTTTTGTATATTGAAGTTAAATAAGTATTTAGTTTATACTTCATGCTTAGTTTTATAAACTAAAATAAATGATTCATTAAATTTTATTATTTATTTATTCAATCAGGTTGACACACTGTCAGTTGTATGAGGGAAAACTAAATCAAATGCTTATTAAAATTTAAAAATTATTGTATCGCCAGACATAGCCTGGAGATACTATGGTTTAGGCACGGTTGCGCCGCCGCCGCTGCCGCCGCAGAGATTTTTATTGGACATAATATCTAAAAATATATTTCAAGGATCTTTTTCAAACTTGACACATTTATAGATATAGGTGAGAGGACGAAGCCTATTTAAAATGGGGTCATGACCTCAACTAGGAGAGTGACCTTGACCTTGAATAGATCCATTTTTGGGGAAAATCACACAAATTCTTAAATATCTCAAGAAATCTTTCATGGATTTATCCAAAAATCAAGTTGGACAAAGATCTTGGATAGTGATGTCATTTACCGGAAACTGGTGGTGCCACCTAGTATCCTTTTCTTGTTTTTGTGCTGTTTAATACCCCCATCATTGCCACTTGACAGTACTTTTAGCATCACAAGTCAAAAAATGATTGACAGATTTCTTTAATATTATGCATGTATAAAGGTATGGGTTATGGGATGATGTATATTAAAATTGGGGTCATGACCTTTCCTTTGAGAGTGGCTTTGACCTTGAATATTACCATATATGGTGAAAATCACATAAAATCATGAATATCTTAAAAAGGGATGCATGGATTGGTCCAAAAATCAAGCTGACGGAAGATCTTGGATAGTTTTGTCTTTTGCAGAAGATAGGTGGCGCCACCTGTTGTC
Source organism: Sipunculus nudus (assembly GCA_026874595.1). Taxonomy (NCBI): domain Eukaryota; kingdom Metazoa; phylum Annelida; class Sipuncula; order Golfingiida; family Sipunculidae; genus Sipunculus; species Sipunculus nudus. The sequence continues at coordinate 110,762,903 of CM049306.1, read as the reverse complement.
CTTTTCTTGTTTTTTGCGCCTTTGAATACCCCATCATTGCCACTTGACAGTATATACTGTGAGCATTATAAGTCAAACAGTAATGGACAGATTTCTTTCATGTTATGCATGTATATAGATATGGTTTATGGAATGAGGTATATTTAATTTTAAATTTAATTTTAAAATTTAATTTAATTTAATTTTTTTTTCAAATGTTGGATATTTTGGAATGCAGTTTATTGATTTGGGGTCATGACCGTGACTATGAGAGTGACCTTGACCTTGAATATTCCCATATTTGGTGAAAAACATAAAATCATGAATATCTTAAAAAGGGCCACTTGACAGCACTGTGAGCATTATAAGTCAAAAACCCTTTGATCAATTGTCCTTCCCAATCCAAAATATTCCTATATTTTGTACAAATGTTTCTCACATTCATTGCTAAAATACAAATACATCACATTATATCAACATAATACCTCAAAACCTCATTTGTCTGGCGATACTATGGCACCAGCGGTGCCAAGAAATGTCTAGTTATTAAACATTTCAAACTTAATACAAAGATTAATATTTAAATTCACACATGACAAAAATGATTGCAAACAGTTTTGAAATCTTCTTTAGTTCAGGTACCTCTGACATGCATTCCTCATATAATGACCATCTTAACTTTGATCATTGTAACCTCTTGTAATACAAAACATATTCCAAAATGTATCAACGGTCTCGTACAAACTATGAATGAAACAGAAAATTATAATGTTCATCTTGTTTATGCATCCTGTCCATATAAGGGGGGGGGGAGACTGCATGTTTTATCCCTTTTTCATGTCCAAAACGCACACTTTGAATAGATGTGCAACTGAATGTCTGACCAGACGACATATATATCACTATAGCTCAGAATACCTACAATCAAACCCAGCACCAGTCTCAGTGGATAATACACCAAACTAATATCTTGTGACCTGTAACCTAATAAGATCTAAGCAAATTTAGTGGAAAACTCAAACTCAAGCAAGATATTTATTGGAAAAGTAATGGTCAAATTCCTGGAAAGGTAACTAATATGGGGCAAAACTCAATGGATTTTTAATGTATTGACAGATGCTATCCATGCCATTATATGACCCCTAGATATAAAACAGATATATTTTAAAAATTAATCTATTACTAGAAAACTGGTACTGTACAGAATGGCTTGGGTGACATCAACAGGCACCCACTTTTTTATAAACCATAAACAGAAAGACAATGTGGCATTAAGAAAAGTAAGAATATTTACGTATCACTATTACTATACTGCCAACATAGAAAATAAATTTCATAAAAATAAGCACATCAGAAATTTCAAATAGATTTTTTTTGGTAAAAAATAAGCTAGAGGCTCTGGACCATGACATTTCTGGATAGGCTCTGGTGATAGGTTGCTGTTGGACTAAGCCTAACAGCTTTTCATGACTTGTTTAAATTAAGGCAATTTACTATTTAATGCTTTCTAGCCTTATTCTTTGCCTTCAACACTTCTTTATCAAAACTCAAATGAAAATAAATTAAAAGAATTTAGATTCAATGTTATAACCATTTCAAAGTATGCAAAACAGAAATAAATGGAAATGGTGGGTTAAAAGAAAACATGTGGACCAGCTAAACCTACAATGTCTCACTGGACTCTGTCAAATTGATGAACTGATAATGCTTGTCACTCCATAACGTTACGGAGTGACAACACTTTTTTTAAGCTTTAAGATGTTACAAAAGCTTCCTGTAACAAAATCTCAGAATAAACAAACAAAGTCTTAGAAGTCATTAACTGTTATATGTTATTTATTTCAATAACTATTGAGTTGCCAGTGGGTGGGGAAATAAAAGTAAAATGTTGTTACGGAGTGACATGTTACAAAATGACAGCTGCTTATATATCTGTAGGTCACTTACGGAAGAAAACTTATTCTAACTTAAGGGTTAGGGTACAGGTGGCAAGCTCATAGTATACACTTGCCACAAAAATTATATCTGTCAGTAAAGTCCAAACATAAACCCAAATCATGCATATATGTTATTGTATCAATCACCATACATATTTTCTATAAAGAGAAGGCACGCATCCCATAATTCATTGCAACAAATCACAGAAAATATCAGAATTATTAAAAAAAGAATTATTCAGGCAAACAGTGTACATATTAAACTTTTGTTTGGTGTATATCATGTCCATATATCCCTTTTCTGAAAATTTACCTTCTATGGACCATTTTCATGGAATTGCCCATCTGTCCAGCCCAAATTGCGATTGCAGTTCAGGCTGGCCCAGACTGCGATCGCAATCCAGGCTGGCCAGATCTTAGATCCGTCCAGCCTATATTGCGATCGCAGTTTAGTCCGGCCCAGATTGCAATCTTGTCTTTCTTGCTTCAGGATCGCAATCTGGACTGGACAGATCTAAGATCTGTCCAGTCAAGACTGCGATCCTAAACTTGACCAGCCCATATTGCGATCCATGCCATCCAAGTGTTTCAGCTTGTTAATTTATAGTTATTTTAAAATAATAAAAAAATAAAATATGTCAAAATTTTAAAATTTTACTCAGACAAGTACTGATTAAATATGTCAATATGTTTCACTAATAATATTAAGACTTGTGGCTGTATCAGCTGTCACAAGACTGTAAATAATCAAAATCTGTATTGCTGGTTCCTCAATTTATGTTAATAAAATTAAACTTGCCCATCTCTAGTTTTCTCCTTGTACAATTTATAGGGTGTTCTTATGCTTGAGTTATTTTTTATTCTTATAATGGTTTCATAGCTAAGATTGCTTTTAATTTTTTTTTACATTTTTTTAAAATAAAAATATTTAAATATGATAAAAAATCAGATCTTAGACAAGTTCTCGTTATGATTTCTGTAATGTTGATAATTGTCATAAGACATTTTGCTATGTCTAGTGCTTAGATTGATGTGATGTAGTCCAAAGTGAATATAATAGTTTTATGTTAAAATATAAATTAAAGCCATAAAACCAGGTACTTATGATCATTGTGATCATACTTATGATCAATTTGTGAAATTTGTAAATTCTGGATTATCAAGAACTTTGTTTTGCTGAAACTGAATAAATACCAGAAATGATAAGAATACTTTGCAAATATATTAGAATATGAATATTTGTACTCCATAATTTCATGCATTAAAATAGGAACACAGGTATAAATGAAAGTATTTAAATACAAATGCAAATACTTTCAAAATGTAATCATGAATGTATTCATGAATATATTCTATTATATTATTTTAATAATCATTTATTTTGATTATATTATTAAAAGATCTTTTCATATGATGCTGTAATTATTTTTAATTTAAATTATATTTGACACAATATTTGGTATAAATTTATAATAAATAGTTATATTACTTAAGTTTTATTCTTGGGTAGGAATAACCAGTAATTATTAAATAAAAGTTCTCATTTGTAAAAATCAGAATTACCATGACTGATAATGGACAGGTTTTTTTTTCAAATAATTCTACTGCAATGTAGATAAAGTTATATGGCCAAGTCAAAACCTATGTGAAAACAGCACACCATTTCCAGCTGTATATAATATAAATGACATCAATCCTCTTCCCTGTCTCCAAGGATATTATCATAATCTTACATAACTTGAGTTAAACACCATCAGCTCATAATGCAGCTTATATTACCACACAAAACCTGCACTTGCCTACCTCCTCTTCCAAATCATATTTTGTGAGCATATAAAACCCATGGGTTCCTTGTTACCTTTTTTCAACAACCATGCAATACTAAATGAGTTGGTGAAACATCCTATGTTTCACTCCTGTGATATGAAGGAGTGAAAATTGCCTTTATGTATTATAATTGTATTTATTATGGGAAAATGGTACAATGCAATACCAAATGAGTTGGTAAAACAACCAATGTTTCACTCCTGTGATCGTAAAAGCATGGATCGCAATATGGGCTGGTCAAGTTTAGGATCGCAATCTCGGCTGGACTGATCTTAGATCTGTCCAGACCAGATTGCAATCCTGAAGCAAGAAAGACAGGATCGCAGTCTGGGCCAGACTAAACTGCGATCGCAATCTAGGCTGGACGGATCTAAGATCTGGCCAGCCTGGATTGCGATCGCAGTTTGGGCCGGCCTGAACTGCGATCACAATTTGGGCTGGACAGATCTAAGATCCGTCCAGATCGCGATCTGGGCCTTGACATATACACAAATATTTAACGCCCAAGACCTGTCTGGTTGAAAAGAAGGTAATAATAACCAAAATCAGAGTTAAAAACTGTCCCGACAAATAGTGAGAATACTTGGAGGGCGGACATCGTTATTAGTACGGCAGCGCTGGGCGATAATAAAGGTAACACTGTGTTCTGGGAAATCTGGTACTCTTAACGTATGGAAACCCATAGCCGGCAGCGTGAGGACCTTGCTAAATAAGCAGAACGCCAACTCGATCTGTAACTGGTCATTATCTGCCCACACACCAAAAATCAGGCCAATATCTGCGGGCATTGCGAAAAAAAGTCCATACATGTGTATTTGTCATGAAAATTTCTATTTTTCATGAAATTTTCTAAGTTAAGGAGCCGTAAAATGGTCAAAAGTAGGTCAACCAGGACGAAATGCGAACTCGATCTGTAACTGGTCATTATCTGCCCACACACCAAAAATCAGGCCAATATCTGCAGGCATTGCGAAAAAAGTCCGTACATGTGTATTTGTCATGAAAATTTCTATTTTTCATGAAATTTTCTAAGTTTAGGAGCCGTAAAACGGTCAAAAGTAGGTCAACTGGGACAAAATGCGAACTCGATCTGTAACTGGTCATTATCTGCCCACACACCAAAAATCAGGCCAATATCTGCAGGCACTGCGAGAAAAGTCCCTACAACTGTGATTTCGGAAGGACGGAAGTATGGAATGACGGACATGGGTAAAACTATATGCCCCGGCCACTTTGTGGTAGGGGCATAAAAACTAGATCCTAGTACTGGATTTACAGTGGTCCCCATCCCAGCATTTGACATTATTCATTCTCTGTTCGCTGGAGCTGATAGACCACTTTTGCTCTGATGACCGTACGGCACGGATGTGTCAGCGAGCCTCTTCAGCCAACAAATCCCAGAGATCAACTCACCTAATTAATAACATCAAGATGATCTACACCAATTAAAACCAAGTTAGTTCAGGCAAACTATTCACTAAGTGTTTAGTTTGTCTGGGCTGGCTGGTGCCACCAAAACAGTCCTTCTTAGGACTCAATGCATCTGACAGCTATTACATAAGATACAAGTTTACAGACAAGACATGGATACAAGTTTTCAGCCATAATACCAATTACAGATACAAGTACCAGACATAACAAGACAGGACAACTACACATATACACACAAAAAAACACAGATTAACACAAAAGACAAGTAAAGTAAGTAAACATACATACATGCATGACAATTCGCAGCTGACTCAAGTAAGTGCAAACAAGCACTACTCATCAACATAACACACAAAACTGACTAAAACTGGACTAAAACTGAACTGACTAAGACAAAAGTGACCAAAAAGTACTGTACAGTCTGGAAAATAAACAGAGCCATGGGCCTAGTTAACTTTCAGGGCCAGGATGGCAAAGGATTTGAAAAAGTCTATCACACAAAAACAAACAAACGACCTCAATAGAACAACAAAAGGAACAAAAACATCCTACATGACTAAAAAAAACCACAGACTAAACCAAACAAAGACACACCAACAACACAAGCAAAACATACTAGTAAGAGGCCAAACCGAGGCCCAAAAACAATGACAAGGACTAACACTAGCACAAATCAGACCACAATTGAAAGATCAAAACTACAGGAAACAATGACAGTACTGAACCACTACTGGACAAGATGTTGGACTTGGATGCTGAGGAATGGCCCCAGCTCTCACAGCCTTTAACAAAAGACCGGGTAAGTAAGCAACAGAAGAAAATGATAGGTATGAATCAAAAGTTAAATTGACAATGCACTCCAGTACACCTTAGCACAACAAAAAAATTAATTAAAAACACTAAAAAAAGAAAGCACAAAGACCAGAAAAGTGTGTCACCAAACATACAAGTGATGTAGCTTCCTGCTATGTCTGATCTAGATTTAGACCTTTGAAAGACCAGGCTGCAGAAGAAATTCTAAATGATAGGGATAATATGCCCATTATGTCAAGAAACCCCAAACTTTAGCAGGGGGTGGGAAAAGTGGAATTTCTTTGGCTGTTGGTGCAACCTTTCCATCATTTCAGGGTTTTGAGCAATCTTTAAACAAGTGGTGTATGGAAGGATGCCGCCCTTTAAAAATGCAAACCTGAAAAAAACTAGATATTTCTTGGCCATAGTAAAATAATATCCCTTGACAATTAATCCCCCCCCCTCCTTAGAATTAAGTCCCCCATCTTCAGCAGCATATACTGATACTTTGCAGACAACAATGGTTTCATATCTATCAACTTGAGAAACTATTTTTTACGAAAATATGGAGGCCAATACTGTGAATCAGAAAAGGGGATTAATTTATTCTACATAAATGGTAAGGTAGTAAGGTGGCTTAGCGTCAGATTTTGGCCATATCGTTACAGACCGGATAAAAGCACCAATGTTTGTATATAGGTAGAGTACACCAAAAGGGATGATTTCAGAAGGGGTGCTCTAATGGAATACCTACAAGATAAGTTTCAGTGCCTGAAAACCATCTGCGCCATGCTTATCACAGTACCCTCTTTACCCATTAAAATGAAGAGGGGTAGGGAAGGAAAAATTGCCTTAGATCCACAATGGTTTAATGAAATACAGTAAATTATATACCAAAAGAAAGCTAAAAAACAGTTCTTTCTATCAATACAATTTAAATTGTTACATTATACACCTATAGCCCAAAAATTTAGAATGGTCATGTGACGATACCTTTTCTCAAATTCGGGACTGGGGAAGCTACATGAAAACATAAAAACAAGATATTAAGAGTATAAAAGAGAAAAATGTGCAAATATTTTTCTTGTTTACTATTGTTGAGTTTGTGATTCAGTTTTTGGGAAATTATTAAATATTTATAATAATGGATAGTTGCCTTAGTGGGTACTGGTGTTTGAACCGATATGACCGATAAACCATATTTCCAATAAAGATCAACCTAACTTTCATATTTTTATATGTTCTTGTTATTCATTGTAACTGATCTCTATAAATCGTTGCAAATTCAAAATGTAAACTTCTTGCCAAGCACAATGATATTTTATCAGAATTTATTTATTAACTCTCATAGTCGCTATGTTACAAGAGCACATTCCTGAAAATATGTTGACAAATTAATTACCACTTGAACATCACCTGTTTCAAAATTCATTAAACATTGAAATTTAACACAGAAATAAAATCTTTAAGACTGTCTTAACAAATAAAACCGGTCATATTATTGAAGCCTAATGCTTACAATGCGATATATTAGTTGTACTATAGCTCATTCTGGAACACAACTTGGGTAGTTTACTTAATGCAGTTATTTTCAAAAGGATGTACAATCAAGATTTGCTTTTAGTCAGGGGGCTCAGCATCAAATTTAACTCTATCGTTACAGATCGGATAAAAGCAATAAACTTTTGTAGGTGGATAGAGTACATCCAGGGGGTTGATTTTAGAGGGGGTCCCCAGGTGAAGTACATACTAGTTTACTTTTAATGCCTAAAACCTATTTTGCCCTTGCTCAAAGAAATAACAAAATTTAGCATAAAAATATGTAGAAATAACAAAATAACAAAACATAAAATCTAAATTTAGCATAAAATTATGAAGGGTCAGGGAAAGGAAAATCACTTCAGATCCCCTTTATGTGGATAGAATATTGCAAAGATATACCAAATAAATGACAAAGAAAATTACGTTCAAGTTTAAATATGTACTTTTTACAATACATCTGTCTTGCATTTTTATTATGTAGCAAACTGTATAGTGGTTTTCTACTGTGGCTTAATAAATATAGTGTTACTTGATTATTCATTATTTCATCCATTTCCTGTAGAATATTAACCTACATTTCTTTTTCCTTTCTTAATCCTGCACCCCATTACTTTTTAACTTCTAATCTGTTTTCTTTTTTATTTTGGGAATGTAAAAATAAATACCATAGATACAGGATTCATTTTTCTACATTATATGCATGCCTGCAGTTTAATCAATTTCACAGGCCATTCTGTTTCCCCTTTGTAGGTTACAAATATTTTTATGAAATGATTTAATCGCAGACAAGATGTCTATTAATAAATGAAAGCTTGAAAGTATATGTCAGAATAACAAAACTGACCAATTATATTCCAAATCCAATATATGAGTTTTCTGTATTTCCAAACACTCTCTGAATTCACCCAAAAGGTTCTTATAAGTTTAGAAATCAAACATTGATAAAAAAACTCTAAACAACAGAAGGTGTAGGTTAACTCAAGGCAAGGCCCACTTTTCCTGATAGATATGTCGTGTTTGCTTCTACAGAACTTAAGAATTACACTAAAATGGTGGTCTTAGCATCATAACACAACTTTAGCATTTTCATATTCACTTACATAACTATATAAACATAAACAACTATAGTTAACTCAGTCAGACATTTCCTGATGATTTCACTGAGATGCATTAATACACATATTCCTTCATTGATCAAACAGGCAGCTCACCAAATTGTTTCATTAGTCTGTGTTCTTTGTAACTACGTATTCAGACACAGCTGTTAAACAGATGGTCTTGCTGGAATAGACAATGAGAGTATATGATACACATTAAATTCTTAAATTGTGTGGCTGCCAAAATTACTATGAATACAGGTGCTGTCCAGTAAAATTTAATAGTCCAGTCTATGCAGACTGCGAATATAAACTCCAATCATACACTGAGCTGCCTAAATCACACCTATACTAGTATGATCTTTATCAACCAAACAGTTATGCAGTATTGATTTATATTCAAATATATATTAATGTTTCTAAAATGCTGAGCTCCAATATTTTCTTTAAAACGCGGTGCCATTTAAAGGATGAACGGATGACGTGACCTTCTGACCTGAAGCTGGCAACATTTAACCTTTAAACTAGTTTTGGTCTTTACTGCAACAGATGCTTGATACATTTAAAAGTGTTTTTTATATGTATATTGGTTAAATAAAAATGAAATATAGATTCACCCGACTTTACCGCATTCCCTTCATTGTTGTAAAGGTCTGATAACGTTTTCTTATCCTGCTATTGTGGACTCTGGCCTGCTGAATGGGCACCTGAAGGACTGACCTGAAGATACTTCTTACAAAATTAGGTGATTTTGTTCAATATGTAACGATAATTCTGTTAAGTTAGCTGACTATTTGGACATTTGAAAATATTGTTTTTGCCTACAAATGTTTAGACTCACGCTAACATGATGGTTAATTCATCATAATACATCATTATCATATATTAACTTTACCTATATAAATAATTAAATAACCAAAAGCGTAAATGTAGTCATGCAGACATTTTCTTCAGCGCAAAAACATTAAGTATAAACTAGTTTTTTATATTAATAGAATATAAATAAATACCGAATTCTTTGATTTAGTCTATTTCTGGCAAATTGAAGTTGAAATCAGTAAAATAATTTCATAATAAATAAAAATTACGTAGTTATATAAAATTATCAGCGATGTAAGTGTTTATTTGAATATATGAACAAGCCATAATCCCCGCTCAACCCATAAAATGCCACAGATGGCTAAACGCCACTGGAAGCTCCGTCATATTGAAACTTGATCTAAATTGCTACCATAGATGATTTTACTGCAATTTATTACTTTCTTGGAAATGTTATTATTCCAAACATATATAATACCAAAAACAAGTGTTCAAGAACTGCCCATTAGTTTATTATATACTCAATAAGTCCATGGATTTGCCTGTAGCCCTGATGTCCAGATACATATTATTTTAGATAAGTGTAAACAAATATTGCTTCATGATACATTTTCATTATCGCATTTACCACATATTATGATCGAGGTGTATTTGTGCCCTGATAATTAATGATTATAAAGGTGTTGACAATTCAATAAATTGTTTCAGTCACCTGGATTCTTCGTAAATATGACTTCAGATATAGCTTTCGAAGGGGATGGTTTCACTGATAAAGTGTATATACCAGTATATACCCTATTTATTTTAATTATTTGGGCATTTAATCTTTATAATCCTGACCATTATGCAATTTTTTTTTTTTATTATTAAAATGATATATTTCTTATCCTCTCCAATATTTTCACTTCAGAACACGATAGCTTTTAAACATACTCACAGGATACAGTTTCACATCAATGGATGACGTGACCTTTTGACCTCAAGCGACCTACAATTATACGTTTACATGATTTTTGTCACAATTTCTACGATAACTGTTCATGATATTTCATTATGGTGTTCTTATAATGTATATTGATTAATTTAAAATGAGTTTTAGAGTCGAGTTTTAAACATTCCGTATATTGTTGTAAACGTGTGATTATTTTACGTAAAATCCTGTTATTTTGGACTCGGGCCTGCTGAAAGAGCTAGAAAGCAAGTTCGGGTGGGCACCCCCTCCAGAATTATCAGGATTGACCTGTAGATACTTCATACCAAAATTGGTGCTTTTATTCGGCGTGTAACAATAAATCCGTTAAGCCACCTAAGGTAGGTGGTGCCGCCTGTCTGGTTGAAGAAAAAAAAATCTCAATGATGGATGTTCATGCAAAATTGGAGATCAACACATTGAAGGACTCCTCAGATATGAGCAATTTTCACCTAAAGAAATGTACAGATGGACATAACATGAAAAAGGAGGATGCATAGATCCATGGATATCCACAATTTCAGTCCTATAGGGGAAATAACTCCTCCGAAAGGGACATTCATTTTTTTCTACAAAAAGGGGAAGGAAGGTGGTGCCAACTGTCTTGTTCATGAGAAAACTTTCAAGGATGAGTGAAAAAACATGCCAAAAAAAACACACAAAAATTATGGACCAACACAACCATTCGATGAGCAATTGTTTTCAGAATACAGAGAACAACAAACACTAAACACAAAGGAATTGGATAAAGTGCATAAATTATGACCTATTCAGTAGGTACCAGACAATTTAAAGAATTTGTGAAAGATAAAACAGGGAATAATCTAAAATCACAAGATATACATAATATTCCCCATAATCTAAGAATGAATTCAGGACAGGGTAAGCCCCAGAATGACTTATTAATTGAGAAAATTGAAAAAAACTTCAAATGATAAACCTGACATGAAAATTCATTTAGATGTGGATGAATCAGGTGACACGAATTCTATTATGATTCAGGATGAAAGCATGATCAAAATGTAGGACAGGTACCCAGATATCCTGTTTGTTGATTGAACATAAAAATTAAATGTGGAAGGTTACCAGTTGTACCCCTTTATGATACAAGATGGGAATTGTAAAGACAGACCCTTCAGTTATTTCTTTGAAAAGAATGAGACTAAAAACTCCTGACGAAACTTTCACAATATTTGAAAAACACAACCAATCCGTGATACCTAAAACCCAAATTATCATCGTGGATAAAGATTTCACAGAAATCAAATCAATGCTTTACGCAAAATATTTCCCACGGCCTCCATATTATTATGCACTTTTCATGCAATGAAATACCTTAAGCAAAAGGTATCTTAGTTGGAAACTAGATGTGATGGAACAACAAAAATGCCCCTGCTTGAAGCAAATTAGAAATATTTGTAAGTTTGTATAATTTTCTATGTTCAGGAGCTGTCATACAGTCAAAAGTTGGTCAACCAGGACAAAATGCCAACCTGATCTGTAATGGGTCATGATCAGGCCACACACCAAAATCAGGCCAATATCTGAAGGCGTTGTGGAAAAAAGACCGTATATGTGCATTTATCATGAAAATTTATATTTTTCACAAAATTTTTTATGTTCAGGGGCTGTCATACGATCAAAAGTAACAAAACGCAAACTTGATCTGTAACTGGTCATGATTTGGCCATGCACAAAAAATCAGGTCAATATCTGCAAACATTGCAAAAAAAGGTCTGTACAACTGTTTGATTTCCAGGGAATGACAGAATGACATGGGTATAACTATATGCCCCGGCCACTTTGGGGTGGGGACATAATAAAAAAAATCCAAAACCAATATAATGAAATTATTTCTTATCCTGTAAATGCTAAAAGCAAGGCTAAATTTGTTCAATACAAGATTCAGTTGGATGAGGAAGCTCCTGAATTGGTGACCTATTTTTATGAAACCTAGATCAATTGTCAAGAAATGTGGGCTCACTATGCTCGTCTTTCACTAGGAACATTTGGAAGCAACACAAATAACAGAATTGAGAGTCACAATCGGAAACTAAAATCAATTATAAAGCATCATTTCCATTTGGGTAAAGCAGTACAAGAGCTTTGCACATACCTGAAACATGTTAATATGTCAGTTGCCCATGATAAGTTTGATGAGATTAAGGTTTGTATAAACAGTAAATTGCCATAGGAGATCAAACAGTCAGTAGGTAAACTTTGCACTATTGCAGCAACCAAACTGATAAATGTTGAGGTAATAAAGTATCAACAAGCCCATTACAAATGACAAAGTATGATACCGTATTTATTCTAATTTGGCGACCACTTAAAAATAATTAATTTTCTCAGAGGTCGAGATAATGGAGGATATTTGAAAATTATCCTCTTGCAGAATTTGCGGTGGTCGAGATATTAGAGGCATGCGGTTTGATAACCTTCCGTAGAGACGCAGATCGAGCCGCTCTGACACTCGAGCGCTCATATGAATTGGGTGATAATTTGGTCGTATATAAGTTTGTTTTGTTATCTTAACAGTATTTTCTACAAACGGGCTTCCAGCCGTCACATGAATTATACGCAGTCCGCAAATGATTAATCAAACTGAGCTCAATCACTTTACAAAATGATCACTACTTCGCGTATAGGTACGATCACTTGACATAGACGGCAACTCATGTAACCACCAGTTGTTTCAAGTTAACCCGCAAGGCGGCAATACCGGCGGGCCGAAAAGGGACAAGCAACTGCATCAAGTTGGAAGAAGACTTTATAAAAAATAACTGCCTATAATCAGATAACTTTTATTTGCATAATACGTAATAAATATAGGAAAGTAAAGGCGCGTTAAAATATGTACGACCGGAAATGGTCCTAGCTCGCGTGCCCTCGATTGGGCCCCGTTTGGTACAGTACGGTCACCCATCCAAAAACTAACCGGGGTCGTTTAAACTTAACTAAGATGACAGTTCTACCTGTGTCACAGTTGTTCCACCACGCGAGCTTTGCAGTATTTTGTAAATATTATTGCTGAAGATCCCACGTGAATTGCACACGAGGCACGTGCGTACCACGAACGGTACACGGGTTTTCTTCGTCACGGACACCAATTTGGATCTTGAACGCTTTATCAAGTTTATATATTATGAAAAACGCATCTTTGTACCTTCATAAATTTTATTGGAAGCAAGTTTGATGTGGATGCCCAGTGTAATAAGAATCTAGTCAGATACAAACTGCGTTGCCCGTGAGAGACGGAGACATTTCACCTTAACATCGTCGACAGAAAACATCGTCGGCAGTCGAGAAATTAGAGTCATTTTAGAAATTATGCTTTCAAAATAATTTTTGGGGTCGAGAAATAAGAGGGATCGCCAAATTGGAATAAATACGGTACTGGATTTTTGGTTAAGTCAATTAATCATCAGAACAGAGTTAACAATAGAAGGGTTAATTGTACATGTAAGGTTTGGTTTGATCACCAATTACCTTGTAGACACATTTTTCTAGTCCAGGTAAAAGAAAGTGTATCAGATATTTTCTGTATGGATTTGGTTGCCACTCGTCAGTCAATGATTGCTGAACCAGCACCTGAGATTAATTCAGACACTGAAATCAATCTTTGAAATGAATTTGATTTAAATGTTTTCTACTAACACTGAATTACCATTTCATAATGACAAATCATGCGAAGATGAAAAGAAAACAAACTCCTCACACAGAAAGGTTCCTTGTAAAACAGTACTAAACTAGAATACGGGTAGTCGACAAGCGACTACGTGTATCCGCCTAAATCAGAGTGGAACGGGTGAAGTGAGGCATGGATAAAGTGGCAAGGGGAAATAGAGTGTTGCATATTAGCATGGATGTCTGCAGCCAAATTGTGTATGAAGGTTGCCCCCCTACCACAAAATCCAGAAAGCCATCCCAGTTATATACATATGCAAAATTTAAGGCAGATAAGTCAAACCACTACATGTATATGAGTGATTTTAGCCCGTGGCAGACAATCAGATGGACGCTGAGCAAAAATGGTTGCAGGTGACGGCACCAGTTTTGCGTATGATAAAGAGCTATGTGAGAACTATACACATGCAAAACTTTTGCCGAATCGGTCAAACGGTTCCCAAGATATGAGCTTGGATGTCTGCTGCATAAACTAGAATGCAGGTGGCTCCACCTGTCATAAAATCAAGAGAGCTGTCAGGGATGTATAAACCTGCAAACTTTTAGCCAGATATGTCAAACCACTGCCGAGATATGAGTGATTTTATCCCATGGCAGACAAACAGACAGGAGCTGTGCAAAAATGGCTGCAGGTGGCGCCACAAGTTTTGCGTATGTTATAAAGCTCTCCAAGGGCTACATTTGTGCAAAAAAATTTTCCTGATCAGTCAAATGGTTCCCGAGATATGAGCTTGGATGTCTGCAGCGTAAATGTGAATGTAGGTGGCGCCACCTGTCATAAAATCAGAAAAGCTATCCAGAATGTAAACGCATGCCAAATTTCAGGTGAATTAGTCAAGTCACTGCAGAGATATGAGTGATTTTAACCCAAGGCAGACAAACAGATGGACACTGTGCAAACATGGTTGCAGGTGGCGCCGCCATTTTTTGTGTATGTTATAAAGCTCTCTAAGGGCTACATTTGTGCGAAAAAATTTTCCTGATCGGTCAAACGGTTCCCGAGATATGAGCTTGGATGTCTGCAGCGTAAACGTGAATGTAGGTGGCGCCACCTGTCACAAAATCAGAAAAGCTATCCAGGATGTATACGCATGCCAAATTTCAGGTGAATTAGTCAAGTCACTGCAGAGATATGAGTGATTTTAACCCAAGGCAGATGAACAGATGGACACTGTGCAAACATGGTTGCAGGTGGCACCACCATTTTTTGTGTATGTTATAAAGCTCTCTAAGGGCTACATTTGTGCGAAAAAATTTTCCTGATCGGTCAAACGGTTCCCGAGATATGAGCTTGGATGTCTGCAGCGTAAACGTGAATGTAGGTGGCGCCACCTGTCACAAAATCAGAAAAGCCATCCAGGATGTATACGCATGCCAAATTTCAGGTGAATTAGTCAAGTCACTGCAGAGATATGAGTGATTTTAACCCAAGGCAGACGAACAGATGGACACTGTGCAAACATGGTTGCAGGTGGCGCCACCATTTTTTGTGTATGTTATAAAGCTCTCCAAGGGCTACATTTGTGCGAAAAAATTTTCCTGATCCGTCAAACGGTTCCCGAGATATGTGGGTTTATGTGTGGAAACAGACGCACAAACGGACGCAGAGCGCAGAGGAAAGGTCAGAGGTCAAAACAAAATCGGGGGGCAGCAGTTCACATGTGACCCGAACATAATCCCGGGTTTCGTAAAATTCCGCCCAGTGGTTACAGAGGAGTTCTCCGGAAACCTACGCGGCGGCGGCGGCGTGCAGCTGAAAACATAGTATCCGCAAAACTCTGTTTTGGCGGATACAATGAGAGGCAACAATATGTCTGAGCGCTAAAAATTTTTAAGGATATGGCGTCATTCCTAAGTACATGTAGAGAGAAGCAAATCAATGAAAGACTAAATACCCTAGAAAATATTTTGGCAAAATGGCAAGTAAATGAAGATATTGATTCTAAGATGTTCATGACTGATAAAAATATTGATATCTCAGCAGATGAAACAATCCAACAACATACTGATGCACTCAATCATAATCATTGTTATGTAAAAACACTGAACCACCTGGAAAATAAATAACAAGTTATAGGTAAGGTCTTACATTTACCCAGTAATATATCAGTAAGCACAAATAGTTTTAGCAGACTATCACCAGCAGCAAAGGTAGTTAAAACCTTGAAAATTAAGAGTCTTAAGGCAGAGAGATTGACCTAAAGGAACAAGACAACCTTCACAGACTTTGTTGAAAAAAAATATTGCTTGAAATAGACTTTCTCTAAAACGCAAAGAGCTGGCTACTGTAAATGAGAAAATAATTTCTGCAACTACTATTAATGCAGAACCTAGTGGTGTGATGACTTAAATTTTGTGTGTCAGAAAACTAACCATAACTTGTTAAACGAGCAAAGAAAGGACAAAATATCCACAAAAACTATGGCATAAGGCTACTGTAAAAAGGAAATTAATTCTGCCACTGCTATTGATGCAGAACCAACAGCCTAAAGTGATGACTCATATTTTTATGAATCAGAAAATGAACCATAACTTGTTAAACAAGCAAAGACAGGAACCAAATATCCACAAAACAATTGCTAAGTGACAAAGATATGTGGCTGTCAGATAATCATCTAGATTATGCTCAGGCAATGTTGAAAAACCAGTTTCCAAACCTTAACAGCCTTCAAAGTCCTCTTCTTAAATAAACAATAGCCTTCCAAATTAATTGGGAAAATATGGTGCAATTAAATTTTACATTGTGGTGATATTCAGCATTGGGTAACTGCTACCACCATAAACTGTCCACCTGATACAGTTGCAGTTTATGATTCCTTAGACCAGACAATACCAGAAAGTGTTATAGAACAAATATGTGCTATATACACAACAAAATCTAAAACCTTGAAGATAATTTCTTACCCCTCAAAAATTCAAAATGGTTCCAGTGATAGTGGATTGTTTGCAACAGCAGCAGAAGTTTCTTTGGCAAGTGGTAAATGTGACAGGGTTGTTTTTGGATTAATTAATTTTGTACTACAGATGTGCATTAACTCGTTACCAGTAATATATATGCCTTGGTGCACTTGTCTTTAGTGTACAACAACCTACAGACAACCAGTTTTGTCCAGATGCCAGTTATTTAAATTTGAGAGGGAAAACATGTATTTTTGTATTGTGTGTCAACCATGCATAACATGTTAATTAGTGAAAGGCATGCTGGGAGTAGGGTCAGCTGAGCTTACCATTGCATTGGTGACAGAGTGCTTGCCAGCCTTGCAGGTTAACACATCACCCTGAATGTTATTTGCAGGTATGTACTCATATTTGTGTTTATTACCTGTCTTGTAGTTATTTTATATACATAATTTATTTAAACTGACATTTAAAGGAATTAAGTATATTATAATATATGCTGAGGGTTTGACATAATATTATTGTGGAATGCCCACCTTGGGACAGATGTGAGGGCTAAGTGGTGAAGTATCTACCTTCATGTAATAAAGTAGTAAACTGACATGTAAAGAAGTAAACTGACATTTAAAGTAAACTGACATTAAAGGAATTAACTTATATTTGTTGAGGAATACCCACCTTGGTACTCCTATATTATGAGGACTAAATTATGTAGTATCTATCTTTGTATTTATCTATGTCATAAAATACTGTCAGGCTTAATATTCGGTTGGGCTTTTTAAACTAACTGTTAACACTGTATTATCTTGATATAGAATTTAAATTGTGTTAGCCAATAGTGTATAACAAAACCATTGCATTGATGAGAGAGTGCTGGCCAGCCTTGCAGGACAACACATCACCCTGTATGTTATTTGCAGAATAAAGGTTCCAGTAGCTTCAAGTGTTTTTGTGTGGTCCGTTTGTCAACAACCCATACACACTGCAACATAAAGATTCTAGCACTGTTCGGTTAGATCAAGCTACATTACACAAACATTTTATGAATGCTTTAACCTAAATCACCTTCACAAATTTCCAGCGGCCGTAAATAACAACCTTAAATTATCAGGAAAGAAAGATTATGAAATAGAAATTTACTGTGATTGTAGGCAGCCTTACTGGGAAGATTCTTACTATGGACCAATGGTTCGGTGTGACACATGTTTAGAGTGGTATCACAAAACTTGTAAAAGAATACCAAGCATATTCTTCAAGGAAGGTAATAATGACCCTTTTTTAAGTAGGTTCTGCAAAGTGAAATATGATTAATGTTGCATGCCTAATTTGATTTTTTTTCAGCTTGTGGTTATCTATACATCTCTCATATGTGAAGGTTGGGTCGGCAGACCTCTTGCCTCGCTCTTTATGTGATCCCTGAGTGGAGAGCTCTATTCTGATGCCCTTATCCCTGTTGCATGTCTAATTTGATTTTTCTTTCAGCTTGTGGGTTATCTATCAGCTTTTGGCACAATTAATCTTTCAATATGTGGTTCAGTTTCCTCCAAAATTTTAATTTTCTAAAAAAAAATAATGTGAATACTTTATTAAAATTTTCTATTTTGATGTATATTTCCTGAAATAAAATACCCCATATTCGACGTAATAGGTGCCCCAGGCGCTCTCAAAATTAATTTTTTCTAAATATTTTTTATACCCTAATCAGGCTTGGGTCAAGTACATGTACTTGTACTTGGTACTTGTACTCAAGTACAAAATTTTCAGTACTTGGCCTGTACTTGTACTTGGTACTTTTTACCAAGTACAGTACTTGTACTGTACTTGTACTTGCTAAAACTGTACTAGTCAAGTACATGTATTTTTTAAATTATTTTGAATACAGAGCCACTTATCCACTCACCATAAAAACAGCATTAGGAGACCTCAGGTCAGACAGAATTCTTAGCACTATGTATGACTGATAGACTCAGATACAACTGACACTAGACTGAATAATTCAACCTGTTTTGTGAGTTGTTCAGATGAACCAAAACTATACCTCAGTCCTAAACTGCTCAGATCCTCAGACCTGATTGTATGAATGGCTTGTGGAAACACTACCCACTGAGTATCATGTTCCTAAAGTGCAATGACAGCTTGTGTATGCATAATTAGATGAAAATGACAACTAAATATTATTTTCATCAACTATTCAAAGTCGCTGTGAAAGACTGAAAGTCCATCAAGACATCTCCGTGGATTACCTAGAATAAAAAAAAATTCAGCAATTCATGCACTTTTTTGTGTTCTGAAATATGACTGTGTAATAGTGTATATAATATACATATTTCTTATAGTATACATATTATTTTCATAAACCATTACCAACTGCTGTGAAAGGCCATAAAAACAATCACCCTGGATTACCTAAAATAAAAAAAAAACATTCAGCAAAGTCAAGCAGCAATTCAGGCATCAAAGCACCATTTCTTGTGTACTGATATATGACTGTGTAATAGTGTATATAATTACTGAAAGGCCATCCAGACTACATGTCACCCTGGATTACCTAGAATAACAAAAAAAAACTTTCAGCAATTGGAGCATCAACCCACCTTTCTTGTGTACCACTACTGATATCTGACTGTGTAACCATGTGTATAATATATGTAATTGTATCAATAAAATTCAGAAAAATGGCTTTTTTAATTTTTTAATTAAAAGTACTTGTACTTGTACTCAAGTACAGACCCCTGTACTTGTACTTGTACTTGAGTACATTGAAAAATTGTGTACCTGTACTTGTAAAATTCTGAAGTACTTGTACTTGTACTCAAGTACTGACCCCCTGTGCTTGACCCAAGCCTGACCCTAATAACCCCCCCCCCCCCCCCCCACCCACATCTTCCAATTTCCAAAGTGTGTTACGATCCTCTAATTTAACACGGGGCTTGTGTACACATTTTCGACTTCACAGCACATTCAGAACAATTCAGAAAACCAATGATCTTTTAGCAATGGTTGTGTGAAGTTTTGAAAAATAATAACTAATCCAAGTGATACCGATTTGCAGACGATTTCATTTTGTGATGCATGAGAGAATTGTATGAATGACTGCTTTTGGAGATTTCCTTTGCAGATGAAGAGGAAAAATATAGACAGTAATACAGTCAAGCCCGCTTATTGTCATATCGGTGGTGCATGCAAAAATTATGATATTAACCGGGATGTGACATTATCCGGGCTTCAACATCAATGTCCTTTTGAGTCATAGAAGAAGTGTTATGGTTTAATTGATATTAAATAAGTCCTCAATAAACAGGAAACAGAAATGTTTATGAATATTTTTATTGCACAACAGTATATCAACTTACGCTTATGCACAACTAACAATTTATTTCCTGTAAGTTTTGAGCCACATGCCGCATTAACTGGCAAAAATCTGACTTGACAACAGAAAGAGATGTAGCGTCTGGGTCATGAGGTAAAATATCTGGAAATATGCAGCACGGTTATAACGTTATTTATAACAAACTATTTCACTAAATAATTCTTTCAGTGACTACTGCGCCTTATTTTTCCGGATACCTTATTGATGACTCAAATTTCCATGATCATCTTTATGATAGGACTGTTCAGGGAGCGGCCATCGTCATGCCATTGTCAACTTTCTGAAGTTTCGCCGCCATTGAGGTTTTTGACCAGGTATCTCCTCCAGTGCTCACAAAACCTCCAGCTTTTCAATGACCCTTAAAGGTGATTTCCAGTTGTAAGCAACATTTAGAGCTTGTGCTTCATATCATCTCGGCGAAATGTCACTGAGGTGTAAACCACTGCCTTTCTAAGGCCAGGGTTTAATTATGTAGGATATGTGATCGTAAACATCGCCCTTGTTAATCTTCGAAGAAAGGCAATGATCTGGATTACTGTGGAATCTTAAGATGTTAATTAGCTAAGTGATGGGGAGTCCTGCATGCATCACTGCACTTGCTTGCCGCACACAGGTAGGAGATGCGATCGTTTGATAAGCCTGACCGATTTTACTAGTAGGCTCTTTGCCTCGTTGATTGCTGTGTTGGGGTTTGATGTGATATTAACTGCGAACTGGTTTCACTGTCAAGGGTTCCAAGCATGACAATAAATGGGATTATGACAATATTCCATGATATTAAATGGTCAGATTAACCATTGTTTGGTTTGGTTTGGGATTTTAGATTTATGTGACAATAAACGGGATTTTCTATTAACCCATATGACACAAAGTGGGCTTGACTGTAATTTAACTCTTTAATAAAAGTCACCGCCTAATACAGTAGTAGAATATATAAAATGTTTATATAAAGGTATGTAAAACAGAATTTATTTGAAAGATGAAAAAAATATAATACATGACGTAGATACCCAGATTTTGTCAGTCACCTTGCGCAAATAGCTTTAACAGCTGAGCCAATGTATGACATGGAATGGCATCGCCAATAATTGTCCTTTTTGTCCTTCATTGTGCATGATATTACATGCAAAGGTAAACAAGGCCACAGGCCTAATGCGAACCTGTACAAAGTTTGAGAGTATGAATGGAGGTTTATTTTTAAAATTTAATATTGATCCTTTTAAGTCCTGCATATCTACCTTAGTCATTATGATTTAAGCAAAATGGACATTCCAGACCTGCAAGTTTCAGACTAGGACATTTTAAAACTAGAATATGGGTAGTCGACAAGCGTCTATGTGTATCCGCAGAAATCAGAGTGGGACGGGTGAAGTGAGGCATGGATTAAGTGGCAAGGGAATAGAGTGAAGTGTGTTGCATATTAGCATGAATGTCTGCAGCGTAAACGTGAATGTAGGTGGTGCCACCTGTCATAAAAGAGAAAATTGTCCTGGATGTATAAACCTGCAAAATTTCAGGCGGATAAGTCAAACCACTGCTGAGATATGAGTGATTTTATCCCAAGGCAGATGAACAGATGGACGGTGTTCAAAAGTGGTTGCAGGTGGCACCACTAGTTTTGCTTATGATGAAGAGCTATGTGAGATCTATACACAAGTAAAATTTTGGCCCGATCGGTCAAACGGTTCCCGAGATATGCGGGTTTATGTGTGGAAACAGACGCACAAATGGACCCTGGGCAGCGAGGAAAGGTCAGAGGTCAACCAAAAATGAGGGCGCAGCAGTTCACATTTCACCTGATGATAAACCCAATTCGCTTAAAATGCTTACCAAGTTTTTTCAAACAGTTGAAAGATATAGTTCCAATAACCTGGGAAATCTGCATATAAACATTGTGTCTAGACGTCTAGACACATTGTCTAGACACCCCGCCAGAGCCAGGTCAGTTGCCATGGTGATGTCTGGACCCCACCTGTTTGTACTGAGTGACCTCTTGACCTGGATGCTGAAACTCAGCATGTTGTCAAATCTGTTTTCAAATACAGATAGCCTTTTTCAATTGGCTACAATGTTTTTTTTTAAACTGTATTTACCCAATCTATTCTTATAAAACTGGCAGAACCCTACCATAGAATAATTCTTGTAAAGTTTAACCAATCAGCTTAACAGTTTCATCATAAATCAGTGTATAAGCAAGATGAGTTTAAAAATACATTTTCACTTGTAAAAAACACATCAATGTAGGTGGCGCCACCAATACCTGAAAATCAGATATGACATATGTGACAAACATTGGTATAAAATTTGGTGATTATAGCTCTAGCCGTTTCTGAGATTTTAATTTTAGTGTGCTTTTTTGGACAGATGACTAAGTTCAACCTCCCGTAACTCGGCCAAAAATCTCCGAACTGGAACCATTTGGTCAAACTTGAGAGAAATTGTTCCAGGGACCATTTGGCTGGACAGTTTCAGAGAAGAAGATTTTTAAAGGTTTTGAAGCTTTTTCTCTATAAAATCTAAATTAATGCAGATACCCAATAAAAAAGCTCCAGGGCACCAAGTTTTACATGTGACTAATTCTTACATGTAATTTGGAGCTGCTAGCTCTGACGGTTTCTGACTTACAGCCATGGAAGGCGGAAAGCCAGCCCTGGACGGCGGCAGCTGACGGACGACTCTGCGCCATCGCATAAGCTCGAAATACTGTCCCTCAGACTCCAGCATATTATATTAACTTCAGTGCGTATACCCACCAAATCCGGGGTTTTGTTTGGAAATTGTGAGGAAATTCATCATATTTGTATCCTGCAGAAACATGGTCCCTTTCTTGAACTTTGTTGACCTATTATAATACATTCATTTCTTGACATAGTCCAATAATACAAGCTTGACAAACATTGAATTTCGCGTCACCTGAGGAAAGGCTGCTCCCTATTTATAATTATAAAGCGCTACTGGTTGTCTTGTAATCGAAGTGCCATGTGCGAGTCTCCGTGTGTGTCAGTGTACAAGCCAGCTGACAGCGTCAGCATTCACTGGACTGGTGAACATTTTTACGTGGTAAATACGCCACCATATGAAAAAATCATCCTTGTTTTAATATGCATATTACATGCTACTGGATGGCATTTAGCCTAGTATACCCATCATCCCTTGCGCAAGCACTGTATACACAAAGGTAAACGCAGGGCTCCTGGATCTTGAGAACGGTCGGGGTCTAATCATTGATGTGGGCTCACCTGAGTGGCCGATGGTACTGAGGATGCTGTCCCCGAGCCCGACCGAGAGATCGGGGGAAGGATCAGCGGACAACGGAAGGGGCACAGGCTCGCACAAACGGTTGTGGAGTCTATCTAGCATATCGGACCAGGCCAAACTGGTGAGGAATCGCAGACCCGGGGGGTCTTAACCTACGCTCTCAAGTACCAACCGCACAGATGACACAGCGGGTCGCCTCCTAGGAAGGGGACCCGGGTTAATCAAGCGGGGGTTGATACCACATACTGGGTAAGAGGATTTCCAGTAGATGTGAGACAGAACAGCATGAGGCTGAACAGGCTGGTGACGGAGTGTACGGGCACCTCCGCCTGTACGATAAAGATCGACAAGGGGGTAATGGTGGTAACGCTCCCCAAAACGGCAAGGGAGGCCAGGCCCTACTGGCGCCCCCTGATCAAGACAGGGCCCAAGGTTGTGGTGGAGCTTGTAAGGGGCAGCAAGCAAGCCAAACCAAAGGTCACTAAACAGGTGGTGGCTAAGGGCGTGAGTCTGCATATCTCGACGGAAGAGATTATGACGGAGCTCGAAGAACAGGGCCTAAAAGCCAAAGAGGTCATGCGGCTCAGACACGGGAAAAAGCTGGTCTGGAAGGTGCTTGTGCACTTCCAGCAGGGTGAGAGCGCCATGAAGGCATTGAACAAGGGTTAAGATACAGAAGCAAGCTCATACGCTGCGAGGCCTTCCGGAAGGCCATTGAGCCAATTCAGTGCCTGAACTGCTATAAGTTCGGGCACACGGCCAAAGCATGCACTGAGGCTGGCAAGTGCAGTCATTGCGGCAAGGCAGGCCACACTGCCAAAGATTGTCGAAGGGCGGCCGACAAAAGCAAGCCAAAGTGTGCAATTTGTGGGGGCGACCACAGGGCGATGTACAAGGGTTGTACAGTCTTCAAAGGTGCCCGCCAGAGGCCCACATCGGCAAAACACGGCACAGAAGGAAAGCTGGAATACTGGTTTGTATTCTTTACATTTTCATTGAATTTAAACTGAAAAAGAGATCAAGTTTTTTATAAGATTATTAAAGGAAACACATTCTTATTATTTTCAAAAATATTATTTTCAAAAATACAGTATTATAATAAAAAAAATATTTTGTCATCATTTTCAATTTGGCATTGATATGGCTGCAGGGCATTTGAATTTTGAAAAAAAAACCATCTGGCTCAAACTGAAAAGTTAAGTTTCTTTTAAAATGACAAAATGTGAAAGAAGAGTAACTGCTATCATCACACTTCTTATTCTCAAGACAGGAGGTTCAACAATACTGACACATCCTATTGAGACCAGGTACTTGTACCTGTACCTAGGTGTACCATGAAAGTCCTGTACCTAGATTTGTAACTGCATAACCATCTCACAACTCTCTCTACCTGTTCTTGGGTACTGTCACATGTACCTGGCCTCCAAACCTGCTTAGTTCATACATAATGTCCATTAGGTCAACCTGTTTTAAGACCAGACGAATGGTAATTTTTAGGTTTTTTAACATTTCTTTTCTGTTTGAGAGAAGTGAAACACCATTCTGATATTCAATGCTTTTGTAGACCAATAGTAGTTGATTATACTGGTAGCATTAAAAATTTGATTTATTCTGACCCACATTGTGAAAAATTTGGTCAAATATGACCAAAATGCAAAATTAAATGCTTTTTACTTTACCACTGCTGGCAAAAAAATGACCAGACTTGGAACAATATTATCCACCTTACCCAGGCAGGTCATTCAGATATCATTTGTAACATATCTGCCTGTTATAATCTCATTTCTAATTTGTAAAAACATCTTTATACCAGGTGGAAATCAATTTTTACAATTTTTTTCACAGTGTTTAGCAGGCTCCAGATGCTAAACATTCAATTTTTACCCAAATTTAAATTTTGCTTCACAACTATCATTGAAAGTTATGTAAATTCTGTAAGTTTCATTGCTCTAGCAACAATCTCTCAGAACGGATATAACTCTCAAAAATACTCTCCAGAATTAGTAGCGTTCAAATTAACAAGTACCCCCAAACCCATATATGGACTCCAGGGAGGATTCCAAAAATGTTTTCAACCAAATAATGGTGTTTTAGTGCTTAGAGGGTTTATATGCACATATCAGGAAAATAGTAGATTTTCTGAGATGGTTGTGCTGGAGGCACTTGTTGAGTTCACATGGAATGACCCAGGAGTATTCCTAGATGTCGAGAAAGCCTTCAACACAGTATGGCGGGATGGACTAAAGTATAAGATCGCAACGCAGGCTAAACTGCCGGTTTGCATTGTGAGGCTCCTCTCATCCTTCTCTACTGTCACAAGGACTTTCATATATTTATTAAGTTAAAATCCCTTTGTCAATGCGGCAAGGGCAAACATTTTCTTATTAATTATTTAACTATGTGCACATGTAAATCTGATGTATAAACAATAAATTCAAACATAAATAAAGCATTGTAATGTTCTTTATTGAGTGTATGTTACCACCATATTGACATGATCACTGATATTCACGGCGTCCAGTTTGACCAATGTTATAATGCTCATCGCCGTAAGTTATCCTTGGCCGGCCTTGAGGACACTATAAAACTTGTATTTGTTTATAAGACAGCCGCCCTTCTTTGCCAAATAATTTTTGGGTGAAATTTATCATCTTGTGCACGAGCAAATATGGTAATTAAATATATTTCATTGCATAATACATCCACATACATACCTGAATTCAGGTCACCTGATCAGCATGGCCACCTGCAGGGTCGGCCTTCACGGACACATTCAGTCCATGTTATCTATGACACACTTGACCACTGATTCTGTTGTGTGTAACTAATATTATTATATTATTAGATGATAAAGCCTAACGGAGATAGAATAAAAGTTTGCAGTAACTTTTAAGCTTAGCGGGGAGAAATGAAAGCATTAAGTTGCCCCAAATGTATATTGGCTAGGGAGAAAAAGTGAGGTTAGGATGGCTTATCCCCTAGTTTTCTTTAAGTGATCTCCCAAATCCGGGGGGGGGGCACTTATTATGAGAGGCGCTTATTACGTCCAATACGGTATATATATACATAGTGCACAT
The DNA here is from genome assembly GCA_026874595.1 of Sipunculus nudus. Lineage (NCBI taxonomy): Eukaryota > Metazoa > Annelida > Sipuncula > Golfingiida > Sipunculidae > Sipunculus > Sipunculus nudus. Next base: position 110,736,219 of record CM049306.1, on the reverse strand, counting down.
TGTACATTAGACAAATATTATATTTACTTTCATTTATGGTGGTGATAAATTTTAATGCTATATTAATAATTTTATATGTATGTACAAAAGTTGGCACACTTGACATCAAATCTTATCACAGTTCTGATTATACAGGTTCATTTGCAGCTTCAAGGATGTAAGCCTCAAGAACATAAAACATGCTTACTAAAAGAACAGCAATAATAACAGACATGTCAGACAAATATAAACAATCATTAAATAAATGCACATGTTTATATCTTGTTGGGATCGACATTAATGAAAAATTATGTTATATAGTTAATTAGTTTGATAATCATGCCAGCTACTTTACCACTTAGCAGGAGTTTGACTAATATTCACATGTTGGATATGATTAAAAGGCAAACTTGTTACACACAACTGATTTGTTTGTCTAACATGCCAGTGGTATTACTCAATTGATTCCTTAGACAAAGGTAACTGCGAACAATTATTAACATGCAGTCCATAGCTTTAGAGTATATAAAGTGGTAGTATTATTGGATCTGATCACATCAGTGATTGATTCTTTTACACCTACTATCCCAGCAACAACAGACAGAGTCATCTACTTTCACAGCAAGCAGAGGGCAGAAGTACTGTCACATGGAGCACTACTTCCAGGCAGCCAAGGCAGAGACATTTGGGGCAACTGAACTGTGGTACAAGATGAAGTCATCTACTTTCCCTTACAATTTCATGGACCTGGGACATGAAGTGCCTATCAACATAAAAGAATGGGAAGGCAAAAAAGGAAGAATTATGACTGAAGGTCTGATTGCCAAGTTCAAAACCAGAAGACTGAAAGATTACTTGGCAAGAACTGGAACCAAGGATCTTGATGAAGCCAACACTAAAGCTTACTGGGGTATTGGACTGTACAACAAGGAGACCAAGCAATACAGCATCAAAGAGTGGAGGGGGAAGGACAGTTTAGGCCAGCAACTGGTGGATGTCGGGAAGCTTCTGGTCTGGACTTTCAGTCAGCTGAGCTAAAATGGTGAGGTAGGTGCTGCCATCTGTCTGGTTGACGAGAAAATCAAAAAGATGGATGTACATACCAAATTTGATACCAACACACTGAATGACTCCTCATATATGAGCAATTTTCACCTTAAAGAAATGTACAGATGGACACCACATGAACAAGGGACCCATGGGTCACAGCGCTCAGCTGATCATGATTGGACTATAAATGTATCACCATTGTGATACTATATTGAGTAGATAAAGCTTAGAATATCATGGTCATGTTGGGCTTTTATAAAGGAATATAATGTAATATGTGAGTAAATGATATATGAAATAACCTGACTGATGGATTAATATGGAGTACAATATAGTGGTTTATTTTTTATTTATTTGGGAGGGGTCAAAAAAAGCAAATTATTTGAGCAAATATGAATGCAATGACAGTATGCTAAGCAGTGGTATAATGATGATAAGGCTATTTGTTGAAGGATCTATAGTGTATGGAAAACTGCAAGAGTTCAATTTGACAGATACAAGGTTATGATTAACTATGCTGATGAGGGGATATATGAATTTGTGACTGTATGACATAATATCTTGACAAGATTGGTCTTGACAAGGTGCATTATTTTGACGCCCTCACGTCTACATATTACACAATATTGACATAATTTCTGGCATGTACGTAGGTACCTATGGACAAATGATCAACAGTACTGAACCACCTGGAAGGTTAAAATCTTAAAAATATGATGAAATGTGGATAATGTTTGAGAGGAAGAGGTAATCTGGGCCATGGTTGGTTTATATGATTGAAGAAAATGTTGCAAATAATATTTGAGACCTGCCCATGCCTTTCCATTGGTTATCTTTTTGATAAGCTGTTGACAGTTCAACAGTTTACACATTTGTCTGATGAGATCCAATTTATTTGGTAAACCTTTTTTATCAATTTTATGATATGTATACAGTTGCCATAACGTCCCTATTCCAAAGGTGCAATGACTTGATTGGGTGGGGGGGGGGGGGGGGGGGGGTGGGGTGTTGTGATATGATCAGAGTGACAATGCCTCTGTCTCTCTGTAGAAATTTTCTTTAATTATTAAATTTTATGCTTTAGCCATAGAACTATTGTTCACAGTGCCAAGGAGCAAAGCCTCAGTGGGATAAAGAAGGGGATGGTGAGAGTTACAACACCCTTGCATATACATACAGGATATGAAATTTAATTCAACTGTGCTTATAAAAAAAAAGTTTATTCATGAACATTAAATATTTAAAACAGACAGAAAGATGGAGAAACAAAGCAAATAATTTTTTCCCCATTCTACTGAGCCAAGAAAAAATTAACAATATTTGTATTTATTCCTTTTTTTCATTACATAATTCTAATCCAAGTTTCCGAATGTTACTGTAAATTTACAGTATAACATACATGTGATTGTGAATATTTTAGTTGATTCACATTTCTAAATTGCATCAACATTTATAGCTAATGTATCTAGTTTATAGTACCTGTCAACAGAATGGGATGGAGGGAGAAGGGAGGCAATTAGGGAGAGAGAGAGAGAGAGAGAGAGAAAGAGAGAAAGAAAGATGGAGAAAGAAAGAGAAAAAGCAGAGGAGAGAGAGAGAGAGAAAGACACCTAGACTGCCAGAGAGAGAGAGAGAAAGAGAGGCTCTCTTGTAATTACTGCCTGACCCAGCCTGACCCAGACACTGGCAGTGGCAGTAGGTCAGACCTGAAGGTGTTATGTAACTGCCCAGTACACTGCATTATACTGATCTGATGTAAACAATGAAGACATGGTACCTGGAAACTTGAATAAAATCTACAGTTTTTGAGCAACTGGTTTCAAATTTCAGATTTTAACAGATGAAATGATAATGTGTACATGCTGTGAAAATTAAATCCACAGCACTAACAGGAAAAATTTGAATATTTATATTTTTTTAAATGGTATCAAGAAAAAAAGAAAAGCATTCTCAGCTATAAAACTAATACATGTGTTAAAATTAATCCAAGGATCAAAACACCCAATATATCATACCAGGAGCAAACTGGAGTTGGGAATGTTTAATTTTATGAACTGAAATAAAGGACCAGCAATATAAATTTTGATTATTTAGCCAGTATCATGTAACAACTGATACAACTGTGAGTTATAAGTCAAACAAATTAAAATCTTTGATGAGCACTTGTCTATTTATTATTTTAATTTTGTAATAAATATAAACCAACAAGTTAAACACCTGGAAAAGACCTGGAAATTTAGATTAATTTAATATAATCAACTGCATCTTTTTCTATCTTTATCTTGCTTCATATAATCCCTAATAGTAAACAACAATTTATTTTAATTATTTATTTTTCAATTTTATGGTTGAAATGAAAAAATACCCAATGGTGACTGCATGGTGTCATTTGAAATACAATTTTGGCCATCCATGGAAGATCCATAAATGATCAGTAATTGCAAGGTAATCCCCTGTAACTCCTTTTCCATTTATTTTTTTTTAAGTTCTTATCATAAACCAAGAATTAAAAAAAAAGTTTATTGTTATGTTTATGGCCTAAACAAATACCAGTGGAGGGGGTTGGACAGTAAGATCCAGTTGAAGCCACCCAAGAGCTGGCTGGCTGCAGAGTGCCTCGCTTCAAGCATGCATAATTGGCCTGTAAGGTCAATGTGGGGACATAAAAGAGGGGCTTCAGTACCGCCAAGGTGTGATATGGTCACATAAAAACTTTCATAAAAGCTAGTTTTTGACCAATTCCTTTTATAACTTCAGAATTTAGAAGCTAAAATCCTTACGTGTGCAAGATATGAAAATTAAATCAACAGTGCTTACAGGGAAAAAACATGCCATGGCCAAAGTTGGGCAAAATTTAGGTACTGATTTTATATTTATGCTAATAACTTATAAAATTTGAAAAATTCAGAACTAATTTTGGGAATACAATTGAATCTTTGAATTAATAATGTTATATCCCTGGCAAAAAATGTCTACCTTCAGCAAAGAGAGTAAAAATATTTCTTGATTTTTTTACAAAGTGCATTATGTTTGGGCCCAGAATTAAAAACAATTACACATTACTGACATCATTTCTGGCATATGCATAGCAATGTATAGAAAAATATGTATATTATATATGATCAAAGTCAGATCAGTGGTTTTGATATTAGGCAATCTTAAAGTGTAACAATGGGTTTTTAATGGAAAAATGAAGTTTTTTCTTAATATCTCGAAGGAACGCAGTCCTAGTGACAAAACTTTTAGTATGGTAGAGGATTTGGGGGACATCTAACTGTATGCAAAATATAAGGAACTTAGAGCTGAAGCTGGGGAGCTGAGCTCTAGTAAACTACATAACACTAGCTTGATGTAAACAATATGTGACATGGTGCTTGAAAACTTGAATAAAATCTACAGTTTTTGATCAACTGGTTTCAAATTTTTTGTTTTAACAGTTGAAATGGTAACAAAAACATGCTTTGAAAATTAAATCCACAGCAGTTACAGGAAAAAAACATGCCATGGTCAAACTTGGGCAAAATTTAAGGTACCAATTTTATATTTTTGCCAATATTTAAAAAAATTTAACAGACTTTGATCTAATTTTTGGTATACAATTAAATTTTGATTATTTAAAGTAGTATTACTGAAAAAAAAGTTCCTACCTTTAACACTTTTGGTCTTAAGTGACAAAATATCTTTCCTCATTTTTTTACAAAGTCCATTATGTTTGGGCCCATAACTTTTTTTAATTAAATAATACTGACTTAATTTCTGGCATGTACATAGGAACCATATAGAGGAATATTTATGGTAAAAATGAAGAAAACCAGATGAGTGGTTTTGATATTAGGCAGTCCTGAAAAGGGAAAATAGATTTCTAATAAAAAATCGAGGTTTTTCCTTAATATCTCGTAGGAATGAAGTCATATTGACCCAATTTTTGGCATGGTAGGAGATTTTGGGGACATCTAACTGTATGCCGAATTTCAGATTCGTAAGTCCAATGTTGTCGAAAACGTGCCAGTCTTACGGACAGACATCCGGACGGCGAACGACGGACAATGGACCACGACTATAGCTCAGATGACTTATAGTCAGCTGACCTAAAAAAATGGCAGATGGCACCACCAGTCTTGAGTACAAGATGGAGGCCAAGATCAATGGACATGCACATGCATCTGAACAAGGGACGCGTTTGATATAAAAGCTTCCTCAGCTGAACAAGGGACGCGTTTGATATAAAAGCTTCATCATCTGAACAAGGGATGCCTTTAATATAAAAGCCTCATCATCTGAACAAGGGACGCGTTTGATATAAAAGCTTCATCATCTGAACAAGGGATTTGTTTGATATAAAAGCCTCATCATCTGAAAAAGGGACGCGTTTGATATAAAAGCTTCATCATCTGAACAAGGGATTTGTTTGATATAAAAGCCTCATCATCTGAACAAGGGACGCGTTTGATATAAAAGCTTCATCATCTGAACAAGGGACGCGTTTGATATAAAAGCCTCATCATCTGAACAAGGGACGCGTTTGATATAAAAGCTTCATCATCTGAACAAGGGACGCGTTTGATATAAAAGCTTCATCATCTGAACAAGGGATTTGTTTGATATAAAAGCCTCATCATCTGAACAAGTGATGCGTTTGATATAAAAGCTTCATCATCTGAACAAGGGACGCGTTTGATATAAAAGCTTCATCATCTGAACAAGGGATTTGTTTGATATAAAAGCCTCATCATCTGAACAAGGGACGCGTTTGATATAAAAGCTTCATCATCTGAACAAGGGATTTGTTTGATATAAAAGCCTCATCATCTGAACAAGGGACGCGTTTGATATAAAAGCTTCATCATCTGAACAAGGGACGCGTTTGATATAAAAGCCTCATCATCTGAACAAGGGACGCGTTTGATATAAAAGCTTCATCATCTGAACAAGGGACGCGTTTGATATAAAAGCATTCATCATCTGAACAAGGGATTTGTTTGATATAAAAGCCTCATCATCTGAACAAGGGACGCGTTTGATATAAAAGCTTCATCATCTGAACAAGGGACGCGTTTGATATAAAAGCTTCATCATCTGAACAAGTGACGCGTTTGATATAAAAGCCTCATCATCTGAACAAGGGATGCGTTTGATATAAAAGCTTCATCATCTGAACAAGGGACGCGTTTGATATAAAAGCTTCATCATCTGAACAAGTGATGCGTTTGATATAAAAGCCTCATCATCTGAACAAGGGACGCGTTTGATATAAAAGCTTCATCATCTGAACAAGGGACGCGTTTGATATAAAAGCTTCATCATCTGAACAAGGGATTTGTTTGATATAAAAGCATCATCACCTGAACAAGTGATGCATTTGATATAAAAGCTTCATCACCTGAACAAGGGATTTGTTTGATATAAAAGCTTCATCATCTGAACAAGTGATGCGTTTGATATAAAAGCTTCATCATCTGAACAAGGGATGCGTTTGATATAAAAGCTTCCTCACCTGAACAAGTGATGCATTTGATATAAAAGCTTCATCATCTGAACAAGAGACGCGTTTGATATAAAAGCCTCATCATCTGAACAAGGGACGCGTTTGATATAAAAGCCTCATCATCTGAACAAGGGACGCGTTTGATATAAAAGCTTCATCATCTGAACAAGTGATGCGTTTGATATAAAAGCCTCATCATCTGAACAAGGGACGCGTTTGATATAAAAGCTTCATCATCTGAACAAGGGACGCGTTTGATATAAAAGCTTCATCATCTGAACAAGGGATTTGTTTGATATAAAAGCATCATCACCTGAACAAGTGATGCATTTGATATAAAAGCTTCATCACCTGAACAAGGGATTTGTTTGATATAAAAGCTTCATCATCTGAACAAGTGATGCATTTGATATAAAAGCTTCATCATCTGAACAAGGGATGCGTTTGATATAAAAGCTTCATCACCTGAACAAGTGATGCGTTTGATATAAAAGCTTCATCATCTGAACAAGGGACGCGTTTGATATAAAAGCTTCATCAGCTGAACAAGGGATTTGTTTGATATAAAAGCTTCATCATCTGAACAAGGGATGCGTTTGATATAAAAGCTTCATCACCTGAACAAGGGATTTGTTTGATATAAAAGCTTCATCATCTGAACAAGGGATTTGTTTGATATAAAAGCTTCATCAGCTGAACAAGGGATTTGTTTGATATAAAAGCTTCATCATCTGAACAAGGGATGCGTTTGATATAAAAGCTTCATCATCTGAACAAGGGATGCGTTTGATATAAAAGCTTCATCACCTGAACAAGGGATTTGTTTGATATAAAAGCTTCATCATCTGAACAAGGGATTTGTTTGATATAAAAGCTTCATCATCTGAACAAGTGATGCGTTTGATATAAAAGCTTCATCATCTGAACAAGGGATGCGTTTGATATAAAAGCTTCATCATCTGAACAAGTGATGCATTTGATATAAAAGCTTCATCATCTGAACAAGGGATTTGTTTGATATAAAAGCTTCATCATCTGAACAAGGGATGCGTTTGATATAAAAGCTTCATCACCTGAACAAGGGATGCGTTTGATATAAAAGCTTCATCATCTGAACAAGGGATTTGTTTGATATAAAAGCTTCATCATCTGAACAAGGGATGCGTTTGATATAAAAGCTTCATCACCTGAACAAGGGATGCGTTTGATATAAAAGCTTCATCATCTGAACAAGTGATGCATTTGATATAAAAGCTTCATCATCTGAACAAGTGATGCATTTGATATAAAAGCTTCATCATCTGAACAAGTGATGCATTTGATATAAAAGCTTCATCACCTGAACAAGTGATGCATTTGATATAAAAGCTTCATCATCTGAACAAGTGATGCATTTGATATAAAAGCTTCATCATCTGAACAAGTGATGCATTTGATATAAAAGCTTCATCATCTGAACAAGTGATGCATTTGATATAAAAGCTTCATCATCTGAACAAGTGATGCATTTGATATAAAAGCTTCATCACCTGAACAAGTGATGCATTTGATATAAAAGCTTCATCATCTGAACAAGTGATCAGTCATTTTGTTCGCCCGGAGGTTACCCAAACTGGATTTAGGGCGAACGATTTTTCGTTCACCTAAATTTCCTAGGCAAAAGCTATGAATATTGATGATATTTATAAATATTTCTTGCAGAAAAAAATATCCTGAGTATTTTCTTTCAATTTGCGTTCAACTTTCCCAAAGTGTACCCTTTGCATGCAGAACAACGGGGCTTAACCACATATTTATGGTAACCAATTCACAGCATAATAGAGCAGGATACCAGTCTATGCTATTCCATGATTTGCTTCAATTCCCCTTTATTATATGGTATAGACACCGCCGTATAGGGGGTGTGTTCCTGTGCTGGAATAGCCAAACAAGGGACCTATGGGTTACGATGCTCAGCTGTTATATATGATAAAAAAATATTATTTAGAAATGAGGCACATGCTGGTTTTGTGTGGTAATAAATATAAGCTGTATTATGAGTTGTTGTTGTTTAGCTTATGTATGATTTTGATAGTACCTTTGGAGACAGGGAAGAGGATTGATTTCATTTATTTTATTAACAAATGGAGTACTACTGTCACACAGATTTTGACTTGGCCATATAACTTATAAGCAGAACATATAATATAAGAGTTTAACTATTTATTTAAAAAATTACAAATATTGTCCCAAATATAATTTTTATTAAAAATAATAAGAGAATCTTATGATTTTTTAAAATGAAATATAACTGATATGATTATTAAAATAATATTAAAGAATATATTCATGAATGCATTCATGAATACATTTTGAAAGTATTTGCACGAGTATTCATATACTTTCATTTTTACCTGAATTCCCATTCTTTATGCAAGAAATTTTATAATGGAGTACATAATCATATTCGTATTTAAATACAATTACAAAGTATTCGCACCATGTCTGGTATTTATTCAGTTTTCACCAAACAATGATGTTGAGAATCCAGAATATACAAAATTTACACATTTAAATAATGATCATAAGTACCTGGTTTTATGGCTTTTATTTATATTAAAAAATAACTGTAAAAAATTCATTTTGGACTAATTTCACATCAATGTACACACTAGACACAGTAGGAATCTAGATTAATATTATCAACTGCATCTTTGTCTATCATTTATTTCCTTCATATAATCCTTAATGATTAGTAATGAATAATATGATTTACTTCTTTATCATTAAAAATGAACTGAAAAATGCCATAGGTGACTGCATGATGTTATTTGGAATATGTGACATTCTACCCATCGATACAAGATTCTTATATCATCAGTAACTGCAAGTTAATTTCCTGTTATTATAAACTAACAAATTCCTTTTCTATTTTTCTTTAATTTGTAATTAAAAACCAATAAAAATTTATTAATTTATTGTTTATTGTTATGTTGTTGGTTAAAACTACTAGATGAGTTGGGTTGAACACCTGGATCAACTGTGGCTGGCCATAAGCTGCCTGGATTCTCCCCTCAAGCGTGCATAATTTGATGAAAGGTCAACAAGGTCAACATACAGGTGACTCAAGAGGGGCTGGAGAGAGCCAAAGTCTGACAGGGTCTCATAAAAAACATTAATAAAAGCTACAATATTTAACAAATTTCTTTCAGCTTTCTAAACTAAAAAGTTGAAATCCTTATGTGTGCATGATATGAAAATTATATCAACAGTGCTCACGGGAAACAAACTTGCCATGGTCACAGTTGGGCAAAATTTAAGGTACTAATTTTATATTTATACTAATAACTTATAAAATTTGAAAAATTCAGAACTAATTTTGGGTATTCAATTGAATCTTGATTAAATAATGTTACATCCCTGACAAAAAAGATCTCTAGCTTCAGCAATGCCCTTGTTAAGGGAGTAAATATATTTCTTGATTTTTTACAAAGTGCATTATGTTTGGGCCCATAACTTAAAAAAAATACACAATACTGACATCATTTCTGGCATGTGCATAGTGAATGTATAGAAAAATATGTATATTATATATGATCAAAGTCAGATCAGTGGTTTTGATATTAGGCAGTCTTAAAGTGTAACATTGGGTTTTTAATGGAAAAATGAAGTTTTTCATTGATATCTCGAAGGAATAAAGTCCTAGTGACCAAATTCTTGGCACGGTAGGGGATTTTGGAGAAATCTAACTGTATGCCAAATTTAAGGAACTTAGAGCTGAAGCTCGGGAGCTGAGCTCTAGCAAACTGCATAACACTAGCAATATGTGACATGGTGCTTGAAAACTTGAATAAAATCTACAGTTTTTGATCAACTGGTTTCAAATTTTTGGTGTTAACAGTTGAAATGCTAACAAAAACATGCTGTGAAAATTACATCCACAGCAGTTACAGCAAAAAAACGTGCCATGGTCAAAGTTGGGCAAAATTTAAGGTAGCAATTTTTTATTTTTGCTAATATTTTTAAAAATTTAAAAGATTTTGATCTAATTTTGGGTATACAATTTAATTTTGATTAATAAAAGTAATATTACTGGAAAAAAGTGCTTAGCTTTAACAAGTTTTGTGTTAAGTGATAAAATTTCTTTCCTGATTATTTACAAAATGCATTATGTTTGGGCCCATAACTTTTTTAAATTAAATAATACAGACCTAATTTCTGGCATGTACATAGGAATTATATAGAGGATTATTTATAGGAAATATGAGGAAAAACAGATGAGTGGTTTTGATATTAGGCAGTCCTAAAGTGTGAAAATAGGTTTTTAATAAAAAATTGAGGTTTTTCCTTAATTTCTCAAAGGAATGAAGTCGCAAAGACCCAGTTTTTGGCTTGGTAGGAGATCTTGGGGACATCTAAGATTATGCTGAATTTTGGATTCCTAGGTCTTACGGTTTCAAAACGTGCCACATCTACGGACGGACGGACGGACGGACGGACAGACGGACAGACAATGGACCACGACTATAGCTCAGATGACTTATAGTCAGCTGAGCTAAAAATACTTGGTTGTGCTCGAATGCTGTACTGACGAACTTTGTGACAATGACACATTCTCTCGCTTTAATTTCTTGCGAAAATCAGCAGTTGCATGGGTTTGTATGTATTCCCATACGATTTCATCAGATATATTTTGGCCTCATATCTCCTTCACAGGGCAAGATCGTTTTCAAATACACACAAAAATAGTGACATCGAAAGAGTTTCAACGTAGTGGGTGCAATGATCACCACATTCTTTGAGTTTTACAACTTAGATTAATAAACTTTCAGACACGATTACAGATAAGAATTGTTTTATTATCATGAAAATCAGCAAAAACTAGAATACGGGTATTCGACGAGCGACTACGTGTATCCGCCAAAATCAGAGAAGGACGGGTGAAGTGAGTCATGGATTGAGTGGCAAGGGGAAATAGAGTTACATGTGTTACATATTAGAATGGATCTCTGCCACATAAACTTGATTGTAGGTGGCACCACCTGTTATTTGAACGAGAAACTATCCAAGATGTATACACATGCAAAATTTCATGTGGAAAAGTCAAACCACTGCAGAGATATGAGTGATTTTATCCCACACCAGACAAACAGATGGAAGCTGTGCAAAAATGGCTGCAGGTGGTGCCACCATTTTTGTGTGTGTTATAAAGCTATCCAAGGGTTACATTTGTGTAAATTTTTTTTCCTGATTGGTCAAACGAGTCCGTAGATATAAGCATTAATGTCTGCATCGTGAATGTTAATGTAGGTAGCGCCAACTGTCATAAAATCAAGAAAGCTATGCGGGATGTATACGCATGCCGCATTACAGGTAATTTGGTCAAACCACTGCAGAAATATGAGTGATTTTAACACAAGGCAGACAAACAGATGGACACTGTGCAAAAATGGCTGCAGGTGGCGCCACCATTTTTGTGTATGTTATAAAGCTATCCAAGGGCTACATTTGTGTAAATTTTTTTTCCTGATTGGTCAAACGGTTCCTGAGATATGAGCTTGGATGTCTGCAGCGTTAACGTGAATGTAGGTGGCGCCACCTGTCATAAAATCAAGAAAGCTATCTAGGATTTATATGCATGCCAAATTTCAGGTGAATTAGTCAAACCACTGCAGAGATACGAGTGATTTTAACCCAAGGCAGATGAACAGATGGACACTGTGCAAACATGGTTCCAGGTCGCGCCACCTTTTTATGTGTATGTTATAAAGCTATCCCAGGGCTACACTTGTGTAAATTTTTTTTCCTGATCGGTCAAACGGTTCCCGAGTATGTGGGTTTATGTGTGGAAACAGATGCACAAACGGACACTGGGCAGAGAGGAAAGGTCAGAGGTCAAGGTCACTTGGTTAGGCACCAGTTCACATGTGACCCGATAATTTGTGTAACTTTGGAAAAATCCGTCCAGTAGTCTCAGAGGAGTTCTCCGGAAATGAACGCGGTGGCAGCGGAACCCGGTCAAAAACATAGTATCCGCAAAACTTATTTTTTGGCGGATACAAATATCAAATATCATATTTGGAATATCAATTTTTTAGATTTATAATTTTTTTGAGAATTTTCAATTTAGATACTGGCAAGCCACGTTGTCTACACGTACCCCACTGGCCGATATCATTACTTTCCAATGACTTTATTTTATAAAATAAACATATAATTGCAAATAACAAATCAGAGAAAAGTTTGTTAACGATTGGTACAACAATTTAAAAAATATCACTGAACCTATGTTTTTTTTTGAGCACAGTACATGTTGTTAACATAATGTATTTTAAATTGAGAAAACAAAATGCACGTAAACAGGAATCAAAAGGCAAAACATGTAAATTTGTTGGTCTTCAAATGAACTTTATTAATAATTAAATAGATAAAAGTGCATTCTTAATTTTCAGCATTTTCACAAATTTCTAAGGCATGGGGGAGGCAGCTTTCATCTGTCTAATTTGCTTGTACAAGCTGGTGCACATGTTTTACATATAGCTCTTTTTAATTTTAAATAACACCAGCTGCTACTTTATCAGCATGATTTAGAGTTACACAAATGGGGTGGGTACTGATACATGTTATGTAAGAAAACCGAACTATATGCTTAATTCAGGCAATTTAAGCAGTCTTTCCACTCTGTTGACAGTTTATTGAATAAACCGTATGAAACTTAGTTTTTTTCAATTGAATCTTTATTTCTAACATTTAAGTTATAACAGTCACTGGCTCAATCACATATTTGCTTGCTAGAGTCCAGTGAGTGGAATGCTTGGAGTCGATGTGATCTGAAACATGGAATGGGTTACCCAAACAAAATTGGTTACCCCATTTCAAATTCGGTAACCAGAAAATGGGTTACCCAAATTTGAAATTTGGCCATGCCTGAGTGTTGCATTTGATATAAAAGCTTCATCATCTGAACAAGTGGTGCATTTGATATAAAAGTTTCATCATCTGATGCCTTGATCCCCATAGTTTGTTTGCATGCACATAACATGATATAGTCAACATGTCAGTGGGTTGCCCGTCATGACCCATAGGTCACTTGTTAATTGTCAGCGAGACATATGTGTTAAACATTTATGAATCATATCTACTTTGTATTACAATCCAGTATATACCATGACCAACCAAGTTTAGGGTATCGAGCAAAATTACCATAAAGTACTGGAGATTCTAGTTATTTTAAGTAATCTGTATATACATCTTGATTGCCGGAAGGTACTGAACAGTTACCTTACAAACACAAGCACATTGGAAATTTGCTCCATTCTGATTTTTTTGTTACTTTCATTGTATAAATCCAATTGTAAAAAGAATTCCAACGTGTGTGAGCTGATTACGTAATATGTATACTGGATGTTTACATGATTTCTTTACATGCTTTTAAGAATGCTTTCAATTTTCTTCTTTAAAAATCATTCACATGTCCTTATTCTAAGAAATTAGTGAAATAAAATTTTAACTTTAACATAATTAAATACACATTTAATTAGGTCTCCCTTAACTTTTTTACCATCTAAATGTTATATCTACTTTAGCTGTATGTTTGATATCCACAACACAGGTTCATAGCTTAAGTCACTTTATCATCCTACCGATTTATATATATTTGTATACAGGAAAATAGTAGCATACATGTACTGAAAACATATTAAAAAATTTTCATTTTTTATATTTGATGTTTGATTGTGATGAACAAATATTGCATTTGCCACAGAACTTCTGAGCCATCAACTAGTAATAACAAAGAAAAGGGTGATGTTGGTGGGGGAAAATTGACATAATGGGGTGTCCATTACTGGACCAGCTAGTTCAAGACAAAGTGGTGTTTCTTATATGTTTTATCTCTAACATGGTTAGGCAAACAAAATTTTGAAATGAACAAAAAATCATCATAAATGATAACATATCATATTCCTCAGAATAACCAGTGTTATAGTTATTTACACTGGTGTATAAGATAGTATACCTGTACCCAAGAAATTTATTTATGCTCACTCACCACACATACGCGACATAGTAACTGTCACACTCGTACCAAAAGAGTGAAAGAAATCGAGATTGGTGAAAAGGGCCCAATGGGCCAATTTAGTAATATATTTTAATATAAAAGAGGGAACAGAGGGTCAAATTCTGAACCAATAACTAAATAACATACCTCTGTTCAATTATTACATACCTCTGTTCAATTATTAAACACAAATTTACAAAATTACAAGTGCAAGGTGGGGCCGAACGCCACAGGCTGCTGGACGAAGCAGGCAGTCCCCCACCCAGCACAGACAAGGAAAAGCAAGGTGCCACCAGCAATAATTGGAGAGTAGTAGGTCAGCAAACAGATCTGATTTCAGCAAATTGTACAATATGAAGGTATACTTTAATAAAACAATGACACGAATTAAGTCCTGTCCATTATTGATGTACGACAAATATTGATACCTGAATTTGATACTCTACAGTTGCTACTCACTTGAGATCACTACTGCAGTGGAGTTAAAGAACACATACAGAGACAATGGTGTAATGGTGTAAAAGTATAATAGGTTACAGCTATAGATTAAAAAACAAGTACATAGACACTGCTGAAAATGTAAAGAAGCATATACAATTTTCTTTCCGAGGGTTAATCACTTGAGTAACCCCCTCATCTACAACTTCCTGATGATGCAAATTAACAGACGCAACATCTCTTGATGCCACTCACTTGAGGTTGCAACCCCCCCCCCCCCCAGAAATAAAAAGAAAAGTTATTGTTATTAAAGGGAAAAGACCTACAAAAGGACTAGACATAAATACTTTGTATTCTGCATGTACGCTATATTTGTTCACGCCTGGAACAATCCATGAGATGCCCACTTGGGATACTCAGCATTGCCCCAGGCTATAAACAATGGAAATGGACAATTACTCATTAGTGTTATTGAGACACTAGCTGATAGACCCGGTGTACCGGGCTTATTACCGGGGTTGGGGAGATTTATTAACTGAGATGTGAAATGTTGGCTCATTTTTTTTTATTCTAAAAGTTAACAGAAAATATAGGTTTTCAGTGGGAAACTGTCTCCATAAGATATGTATAAACATTTTGGCACGACTGCAGAATAACTCATGCACCTCTCTGAGGCACAACACTTCTGTGAACAGAAAACGTTTCTATTTACAGCTGCTTGTATCTTAATTTTGCCACTTCCTTTTAAATTACATGAAACCTTAACATCATACCGTCCGTCCGTATAAACTCATAATCTGGTGGAGACAGTGCGTGAGTGATCCTGCAGTCGCTTCAATATTTTTAACATTTATTTTGTGGTTCTGTCCTCGAGGCAAGAAATTTATACCCCGTTATGTTTACCTGGATGACCTGGCCAGTGATGGTGTTGACATTGCGAACCGGAATGAGACGCGGGGGCATTCAGGTTTTCCATGATATTTGACTGGATTCTATCGGTGGACGTATAGAGATTAGGCTGATTTATTAAATGTACGTTGCAAGGAAACTGTTCCTGAAGAAAGAAACAGAAATATGCATACCTTGTAAGTAGCAGAAGCGGACCCAACGATACTCCATGCACAGGGTCCGTATTCATTTTTAACCGCCGCAATGTTTTTTTTCATCGTATCAGACAAATTTGTAGGCCTGAAACCCCAGACACCACTCCACCCCACCCCACACCTGTTCCTGAAATTGGAACCTTGAATTAGGTTTTGTCATTAATCCTCCTGGGTTGAACTCTCCTTTTCATAAAGTGAAAAAACATGTGTTTTTCTCTTTTACTGACCAAGCACGTGGGTCAAATCCCTCATTGAAAGCATGCGTTATTCATATGAACAATAGTCCTTAGTGTTAGAGGTTAAGTGACCATGATGCACGCATTACGGTGATTGCCGAAGGCAGTTTGGCTGTGCTCGGTAAAAAAACGGGAAAAATCACTCAAAATTATATGTATATTAAAAATTATTTATTTTCATATCACCTATGTCACTGCGGGGATAATAACCTTTAAAATAATGTATGGCACAATATTGTACACAGCACGGTTTAAGAGAACATTGCGAACAAACGTGAACTGAATTCCTTTTATAAGTATTAGATATGTAGTCTTATATATTTGTGAAAAGCATTCGAGTTCCATCTGCCTAAGTGTCTAATTTGAGCATCAGATTTATCTGCTGCTGCTGCTTCAGTGGCAGCACCTATGCGGAAACTATGTCCTTTAAACTTATTCTAATCTAAATTGCAAAAGTGGAGGTCATTCGATAGTTGTGCATCGAACAATGCCCTAGAGATAGGTGTACCAGTAGGCCCACTGAAGAGGGGGCCTGGAGCACTGCCACGCAGTACTAAGAATTCAGTGATAGACTGGACTGGGCAGAAGGGAGGATTCTGTGCATGTAAAACAACCAGCTGATTTTGGCCTGCATAGTTGTTTTTGGAATATCTCAGGGTGATCCTGACAGACCTAGGATTTTGCTGCTTGACTAGTACATCTGACAGCTGAACCACCTTGTCCCACTCTGCTTTAGACCTGGGAATTAACTCCCCAGTCCTGAAAAATCCGTGGAAACAGACGAGGTACAAGGCTTTGAAAAGGGCCTTTTGATAAGATGACTGCATAGTGTATGGAAGGGCCAAGACCAGACGGTGGAGTATGGTCCGGGATATAGGGAGGCGGAGGTCTGCATGTCTGGTTCGTTTTTTTGCCCCTATAATCAAGCGCCTAATGGCCTCTGTACTTGTAGGGTCTGGGCGGTTAGCAACTTGTGGAAATGCTACTGCTGAAGCCATGGCAGCCAATGAGCTGCTGGAAATGCCCTAAAGGAAGAGGTCTGTAAAGAAAAGAAATATTGTGAAAGTGGAAACCGGGGGTGTTGCCCATTCTAGATGACCTTGGCGAGAGCAGAAGGTTCGAAGCTTATCCCATACAGACTGGTAATTCTTTCTAGTGAGAGGCGACAGACTGCACAGCATCAGATCTTGACCCGCAGCTTTCAACGAAGTATGGTCGGGACAGGTGGGATCGGAGTGGGATGGAGGTCTGCTTTGGGTGCCAGCAGCCTGAAGCGAGCCATCTGTAAGCGAGATAGAGAATCAGTTATTTTATTCAATGAACCAGGAAGATGCTCTGCTTTAAAATGAACATTGAATTTCATAGCTGCAATCACAAGACGCCTGACTAGTACCGTGGTAAGCTTATCAGGGGTCGACTGTTGTTTATTATATAGACGAGGGCTTTGTTGTCTGTCATTGAACATACCCTTTTGTTGGACAATTTTGAACCCCACATCTCCAAAGCAATAACGACTGGGTAAAGCTCGAGGATGACAATGCTAATGTTGTGCCAACTTTCTGGCCAAGAACCACAGAACCTAAAGGAATGAAATATTGCCCCATAACCAACACCTTTAGCCGAGTCAGTGAAGAGTTTAAGACTAATACTTGACAGCCATCCGTCCTCTAGAAAAAATGATTTGCCATTGAAACCTTCTAAAAATTTGAGCCACATAACTAAATCCTGCTTGTTTTCCTGTGTAAGGCGAACATGGTGGTGAGGCTTGAAGATACCACAGGTTCGGTCAATTAAACGTCTAAGGAAGGCCCTGCCAGGCACAATCACTGAGCATGCAAAATTCAAAAAGCCAATGACTGATTGCAGTTCTCTTAGAGTGACTTTCTCCCTACCCAATAAGTGCTGAATTTGACCTCTAGCTTTAATTAATTTCTCCATAGGTAATCTGGTGCATTGCTGAGGAACATCAAATTCAATACCGAGAAATGTGAGGACTTGACTGGGACCTTCTGTTTTATCACTGGCTATAGGCACTTTAATATCTGAGCACATTGATACAAATGCATGCAACATATTACTACATTCAGCTGCAGTGTTTGCAATAAACAAAAAATCATCCAAAACATGTATAATTCTATTGGAACGGACTTGGTTACGGATGGCAAATTCTAACACGGAACTAAATTGTTCGAACAATTGACACAATGAGGAACACCCCATTGGCAGACATTTATCAAAATAAAACATTCCACACCATGTAAAACCTAACAAATGATAGTCTTTAGGGGAGACTGGAAGGATACGAAAGGCAGACTATGTCTGTTTTTGCTAGAAAGGCTGAGGAACCCAAAGGTTTTATGAGTCTAATGGCATCTTCCATTTTGGCATATGACACAACTGAAAATTCACGGGGTATGGTCGAATTAACTGAGTGGTCATGGGGAAAGGATAGATCATGAATAAGACGAAACTGACCTTCCTGTTTTTGGGGACCACCCCAAGTGGGGAAGTTACAAATTTTGAATATGGAGGATTGATAAAGGGACCTGCAATTCGCCCTGCTGTTAATTCCTTGTTTAATTTCCTATCCACAACTTCTGGGTTGAGTAATGCAGAATGATGATTTTTACAACTGATACAATTGGGTGTGTTTAAGCTGCCAATATCAAAGCCAAATTTGAACCCATTAATTAACTTGGACCTGAATGTATATGGATGTGCACAGTTCGTCAATAGTTCATCTAGTTTGTCCGCGTCCACTGGTGTTAAAGGGCCCGAGGTTAAATACTAATCCATACTGACACGGGTTCACTGTATTGTGGCCCTCTGATTGGACAAAAGTTGTAAGTAGCCCAGGGTATAAGGGCCAGAAATGACAAAATATAGCACCTGGTACATATAAACAAAAGAGAGCGGTGAGCTCGCATAAAACCTTTTACTGTAAACAGTAAATGGAAATATTTGACAGGAGACCAATACTACCAATATTCAGAGGGTATCAGCAGGTTATGATAGAGTTATTTACACTGGTGTATAAGATAGTATACCTGTACCCAAGAAAATTTATATTTGACAAGAGACCAATACTACCAATATTCAGAGGGTATCAGCAGTTTATGATAGCCTGTATGATCAATCAGAAAGGGATTGGGAACAATTAAAATTGTGCTTGTCCAAGCAAAATCATGATGCCTTAGTAATAGTATAACACACGGAGTCCCACTTCAGTGGGCATGGTCAAGCAAAATTGAAATAAATGCCTACTTTTAAACTCATTTTTGGCATAATTTAGCAAGAACTATTTGTTAAGAAAATAAAATAAATGAAAAGCTTACATCTAAAAAGAGTCTATTAATGGCTGACAATCTTTTTTAAAATCAAGTTTGATTGTCGCCATGTGCTGAATTGCCCTGGTGTTCTGCTAAGAATATTTTGAAAGGCTGTACGCGGTGGGTGGTAAACAGAACAGCCACCTATTCAGTCCCAGCTTGCCTTGCGCAAATGGTGCCTTGACAAGATGAGAGTCACACAGAAATTTTCTTTAGGAAAAAAACTTGCTTTCCTCGACCAGCCAGTTGAATTTTACTTTAAAATCATTTGTTTTCACTCATCATGTTCCTATATATGTGTATCTCAACAAGGTAACTTTAGTTATTTTGATATTTAGTTGAGGTGACCAACAATGTTTTCAAACCCACGAGCAAGTTGTGACATGGAGCAATGTTAACGTACAATGTGACAATGATAATACTGAAGTAACCAGCATGAAAATGATTCAAATCTTCAGACTAATTCAAGAAAATGGAATTTTATCATGGATTAAGATTTCAAAATAATTATTACTTTAAGAATTGAAATATACAATGACTTGAAATGGATCTACAGAATATTTCTTTCAAAAATATAATAGAAAATCAGTCGCAAACAAGAATGCTGCACGTCAACTAAAATCTGTATATTCACCAGATTCCATCGGCTGTGGTGACATGTTTTATCATTTATATCCACAAGGCGGTTTCTCCTCTAACAGTATTGACAAGTATACAGTATATCCGTGATTGTATAAAAAAAGGATTAACTAGAAGTAAATGACCGGGCTTTACGCATTCAAGAAGATCAACATCTTTGAATAATTTTTGTAACTGGTTGTAACCTAGGTGAATGATATTCTGCTAAGAGCCACACATCAACTTCGATCAAGTCTTCAGCAACGGTCAACAGGTGAGTGGTCTTGATGGCGAATGTTACAGTGCTAGTTATCTGCGTCCCTTCGTTGAAAGATTGCCCGACATCCTAGGTTAAACCAACCTCATCCAAGCAGTGTTCCCACCAATAGAATTCAGGGATGGAACCTAGATGCTAACCTGGGCCTTGACCCTGGTAAGTTAATGGTTCAAAGGTATGGGGTCTGGGGCATGAAATTATGTGGAGCTTCCCCCAGGAAATCCCTCATTAGAGAAATTTCCATATGTAAATTCACCAAAGATTGTTATACTCAATATAGGGTCCAATGATCTTTATAACATTGCAGTCCAGCCTGATCAACTCCCTTCTCATATTATATCCTTTGGTTCATGGATTACGTGTCAGTTGGACGGGCGCCAGTTGGACGGGTCCCATTTAGATGGTCCCATTTAGACGGTCCCAGTTGGACGGGTCCCAGTTGGACAGGTCCCGTTTAGACGCTATGTCATATTTACGTGACTTAATTACATATGTAAGTAGCTGGGGATTGAAGCTTTATGGGAAAGCCTAACTAAAATAATAAAAGTTTATATATGTTGATCAAACACTGTATAGCTATGACATTTTATGCAAGCCCTTATACCTTTGTATATGAATTATTGTTCAAGGAGCTGTAGATTTTAACCGTTATATTGTTTTCTTCCCTGACGTTGCTTTCATGAAAACTGAAATCATGATATCCTTATTTTATCTGTTTCGTCAGAGTTACAATAACGAATCAACATGCAATCAAATGTCAAATAAATTAGCGATATCTACTATAATAACCGACGTGCGGTCGACATGCTCTGCCAATAAATGTAAATAAGCAAAATATATAAGCTAGGTTTCGGAGAATTCTCATATTTTATTCCGATATATCACATAATCCATGTGCTGCCATATTGTTAGTCCAAAATTATGCATATTTCCAAGAAACAAGAGTAGAAAATCAGTTTGGAAACCCCTTTTCACATCGGGGATATATGACAGAGAAACCTGCACCTCTGACACGGTCAGCGCACTTCAAAGGGAAGCGAGGTCGCATTATGATATACTTATTGTTTGAATAACGAGACTAATTAAGTTGCGTTTCACAATGAATATCATGGTAACACATTTATGTTTGTCTGTGTTGTCGTACTAGTATGTATTTTGGATAAAGTTTATATTCACTTATTGCTATCCGCTAAATACATGGGTAATATACGTACTTGATAAATACATGAACAGAGAGAGAGAGAATCCCTGAGAGAGATATGATAGAAAGAAAGGAGAAAACTGTTATTTTCATAAAAAAATGGTTTGAAAAATGAAATTATTATCATATAATACACATTCGTTTTATTTCACAGGGGACTTTAATGTTTGGTGGTTCATGTTAATCAACAGAATATTTATAAAAGACCACCGTGTTGTTATTATAACAGTTACAACATGGCTCAGACAACCGGTGCGGAACGAAACCTAATCACAGTAACTGGCTAATTAACAAGAAGATGCACTTATGTGGTTTCCCTTTGAAATGTGGTTATATGGGATGTACAGTTTTCTCATTCCTGTTAGGGTCTTTGAAGACAGTGATTTAACATAAATTTATTAAGGAGTTAATGAATCTATGTGAAATCTATTTATCTATCTGTCTGTCTATCTATTTAGCTATCGCTCTATCTATCAACTAAAATGAAAGGCATTGTACGATACAAGTCTGTAAAGAATCACTGAATTTAATACTAAAATAATAGACAGTGTAGGATAACCTACACCTAAGAGTAAAGAAGCATTGAATTCAATAACCAAGCATTGAATTCAATAACCAAAGGCTATTTATGAAAGAAAAATATGTAACATATGAAATGAATAATTCATATTTTATTGATAGACCACGTAACTCGGCTTTCAAATAAGGACAATTCTGATTTTATTGATGTCACAAGCAAGCAATAATTATTTAAGCTCTGTACACGTTCCATAAAAAATTATGAACTGCATTTCTTTTAAGATAACATCTCATAAATTATCATTCCAATAAATAAATTCAATATAGACTTCAACGATGCCAAATACATTACGTTTTAATGATTGAATTTTATTTCCCGAGTTAGCCGGGTGTTCTATATACGTAAACAGGCCGTTAATCTTTCATGGCGTTGCAAATTGTTCAATATTATCATATATACAATTAAAATGCTAAATAAATACAGAAGTGCCTTGACAATCTGGACTTTAATAATCCGGAAACCTTGCAATCCGACGTTTTTTAGTAAAACACGAATGGATCCCATAGGAATTAGCCTTGACAAACCGACAGCCTTGGATTCCGACACCGACATAACTTTTCCCGACACAAACAAGCATACCGACGTACAGACGTGCCTTGACAATCCGACCTGAAACCCATTCCCTTTGAT
This sequence comes from Sipunculus nudus, assembly GCA_026874595.1. Taxonomy (NCBI): domain Eukaryota; kingdom Metazoa; phylum Annelida; class Sipuncula; order Golfingiida; family Sipunculidae; genus Sipunculus; species Sipunculus nudus. Next base: position 110,713,255 of record CM049306.1, on the reverse strand, counting down.
GTCATTTGTCGGCCCAGGTGGCACACGCGGCCCCGTGGCTGATGATGCCTAGCCCAGCTAATTAACTACGGATGGGAAAACAAACATCGCTGGCCTCTCGGTATTGTCACCTGACCGCACTAATTACATTATTGTATCACTTTGATGGTAACAACCGTTGTCCCCACATAAACATAGTGACATTTTCTTTGGTTCTTTGAAGATCTTTAATGTCTAAGAAATTATACTAGTATACTCCCGTGGATGGTTGTGGAACTTTAAGAAACGGCGAGGGATATCACTGCGAGAGAAACACGGAGAGTCAGCCAGCGCAGATTTGACAGCTGCAGCCGATGCCCGCGTAAAGATGAGAGCCATACTGAAAGATTACCAGTTGAAGGACATCTTCAACTTTGATGAAACGGGACTGTTTTACCAGCTGGAACCAAACAAGACCCTAGCTAGCGGACCGGTAAAGGGAACGAAACGATGCAAGGACAGAATATCAGTTGGCTTATGCGCGAACGCTGACGGCAGTGAGAAGTGGATGCCTGTCATTATCCACAAGTCAAAGAATCCGCGATGCTTCAGCGGCTTCAACCCAAAGATCTTTGTGGACTACTACTCAAACAAGAAGGCGTGGATGACAGCTGTTATCTTTCAAGAAATTTTGGAGAAGCTTGAGAGGAAAATGTGCCTACAGAAAAGAAAGATCATCCTCCTTGTGGATAATGCCCCTAGTCATAGTGTGGCTAATCTTGATTTACGTTACGTGCGCGTCGAGTTCCTGCCACCAAACACAACGTCGGAGGTACAGCCCATGGATGCGGGGGTGATAAGAAACTTCAAGGTGCATTACAAGCGTTACTTGCTGAAAAAGTACGTCCAGAACTTCGATGAGAATGGATCAGTGGAGCACATTAATGTAAAGGATGCGATTTACTTCGTCCGTGACGCTTGGAACGATGTAAAACAGTCAACGATCGCCAACTGCTGGCGGCATACTGGGATTTTAGCAGGCGACACTGAAGTGTCCAGTGAAAACACAGAAACCCCGCCGGCGGAAAGTGAACTTGGTGACCTCATACGAGCACTCCCACTAGCTGATCATGTGACCGCGGAAGAATATGTATCCTGGGATAGCGCAGAACCAACGGAGGCCATGTTATCAACGCCTGATATCGTCTCACTGGTCAGCTGCACATCGACAGATGGAGGTGACAGCCGGATGAGGATAGTGAACCCCCAGAACAAGTAACCGCAAAAGGAGCCAAAGCTGGCATTGAGTCGGGGCTCCGTTACATGGAACAGGAAGGCTTCTCAGCCGAGGATATTGACGCTATACGCGGAGTGTTACGGAAGGTAAAGGAACACAGCATGAAGAGAGCTCGCTACCAGACGGACTTGTTTTCCTTTTTTTTTAAACGTAGATAGACACACCTTGCATTTTATGTTGTTTACAGGGATGCATGGATACCAGATAGACTCTTTTACCTTCCGAAGTATGTGAATAAACACATCATGCATGTATTGTTCATGGGTAATATGGATACCAGAGTCAGAGAGACTTGTTGTTTTTCAAGTGTAAATAAAACATCATGATTATTCATGGATGTATCCTTTTTGTATGCCTCCTTTTTGTATGCCTCCTTTTTGTATGTAATAAAAGAGTATTGTATACCATATTTCGTTTTATTCTGTTTATTTGCTTTTTATTTTTATGATCATAATAAATATTATAGTGCCAGTTACATCTGTTTCCGACAGTAGCCAACCCCAACCCCCCCCCCCCCCCCCCCCCGTTTGACACTTTGACGTCCGTGATTTAACAAACCGACAGCCTTGTAATCCGACATAAATATCACATTCACAATTGGTGTCGGATTATCAAGGCACGTCTGTATATATATATATATATATGTGTGTGTCTAATATATACAAGGTCTATGCTTATCATAGGGCTCATTTAATCAAAATTCAGGAAATTAGGTAGGTCTAAAGATATTAAGAATTACCATGTATGACATATTCAATTCTGAGGAAATTAATTAATAGGAAAGAGTAATTGGCATGTCAATAGATTTTGGTCCCTGAGCACGATTACTTAACAGCTTGCATTACGTAAGGTGTTAATGAACCAGCTAGTTGACCACAACGGTCCTTGGTCAGCTGGCATGCCACCTGGGGCTGAGGCGGACACAGGCCAGCTCCTCAGGGATTGGCACAACCAATGGTCAGCCTGAGGTCAGGGCTAATGAACTTGACCAATGAACATCTAGGAGATCACCAACCCAAGTCTTTATAAACTAACGGTTTAGCGTCTTGAATCACAACAATCTTTACAACAGACGTAGCATTTTGGATTTCATACTTTCTGCGACACCAGAACCACGCTTCGCGATCATCATTCACGGTATTGGGAGAGAGCAACCTGACGGGTTCAACCCAGCGGACAGCTGTCGCCACAAACAATTAAGGCTACCTGTGCAGCACGAACACTGAGTATAATTTTGTTTCCTTGTTCATTAATATCAAACATAGGATATTGTACAAGGCACTAGTGGACATAAATTAGATTAAACAGCAGGGCCGGGATATTCTCCGTATTTGCTCCCGTGCGCCCGGTAATCTGGTGTATGCAGTGTTTACTGTTTGTGTACGACAATTAACAAGATGGCGGCAGGCATGAGATTGCTGGCTAGCGCCAAAGGTAGGAAGCTCACATTAGTTCTAGGAGCTTCTGAAGTCAGAAACTTGAACAGGGAAATAGTGTCGGGCGTTCATCCTTTACAGGAAAATTTTGGGCTTTGTGAAAGCGAGGTTATGCTCCATGGTTTAGGCGGTCGAACTGTAGAGATGGTTAGGAAACACGACATGGGGGTCGTCCACGAAACCAAGCCAGATGTCGTTTTGCTGTGCATTGGTGGGAACGATCTTTCAGTCTCTGGTAAAAAGGGTCGTCCCGAAAATGTCGGGAATTCTATTTTAGAACTATGTGATGACATCCTTAGTGCAGGCGCCCGCAACATCGTGGTATCGGAACTTAATCCTAGATATCCACCCTATTGCGGACGATCCTATCCAGCCGATTATAATGACAGAGTAGCAATTTGCAACCATAACCTTAGCGTTACGCTGGAGGATCTCCCAAAGGTTAGCTTGTGGAAGCATGACAAGTTTAAATGGGCACGTTTCTTATCCAGTTCAGATGGCGTACATTACAATAGGGGGGGTACAAAATTGTGGTATAAAAGCTTGAAGGGGGCATTGATCAGACAATTAAAGAAGGATTAAACCTGACGCTACGTATGCAGCTTGGTCTCAAAAGGTTCATCTGCACTTTTGCAATAAGGAATTATAACCAGCAGTTTTTGAGGCAAAATAGGCGCGAGCAGTCAGTTTATGAATGTTCAACATTAGGCCTAATAATAAAGATACAGTTAGGGTTTAGCCTGCTTAAGGTCACTGGGCAATTCAGTGGCAATTTTAGTAGAACTAGTAGCACGTTTCCATTCAATCACTTCCTTCAATGTCTAATATGTGCACCGGTTAAGGTCACAAAGTCATATATATATAGGTCTGTCAGTTAGATACACTATGAAGGAAGAATTTTGCCTCAGGTTGTTGGTACAGTTAGTGACAACGAATGTCTGAGGGATTACCCGGGATTTGGTAATAATCAGGTGTTTAAATGTCAAGTAACCTAAGCAATAAAACATGCATCTTCCTAATAAAGGATTAAATAATATACACCGATGCAGGCATGTCAAGATGTTCCTGTATTTTATCTGGACATCTTTCAAAAATATTGCCACTGACAGGAATTGGGCATGGCTTCTATTACACTACATTTAAAATTTTAGAAAGAATACATTTCTCACGTATAATAACTAGGACCAGGATTTACCTGGTAAAATTTTATTAAGGGCTCGAATAGCGGGGGGAGTGGAAAGAAAGCCCTTAATCTCAGGGCTCTAGTTGCTATCACACTAAATAATTTCACATAATATGTGTGAGGAAGATTCTGCAGGTTCCTTTGGGTTTTATCTGGGCATTTGGTCTGAACATGCAAGTTCAGGGCGATTGTTTTCTTTTGGCCAAGGATTTACCTAGGGGAGTCCCGTGGTTTTATCTGGGCACTTGTCATGAATTTCTTGGCAATACTGCCAGTCTTCAAGGCATTTGTTTTCTCCAGGGCTCTACCATTTTCAAGTAAAAATAAGCCATAGTTTTCAGGACTATATTCAAAGACCAGTGGTAAGGAATGATATTCTAATAGACTTTCGGCGCAATGCACAGGGCTTATACAAATGGCTTGGTGCAGGAGTCCTTGGTTTTATCTGGGCATTTGTCAGGAAGTTCTGGCAAGGTCAGAATTCAGGACATTTGTTTTCTTTTGGCCAGGGTTCTTCAATTTTTTAAGCCAAGTTTTGAGTGCAAACCATCTGTTACATTTCAATTGTAGAGAAACAAATGGAAGTCGGAGAGACTCGGGTTGTTGAGCATGAGTATTACAATTAATATCAGTATTTGGTGCACATGAGGAGCCCTTGGTTCTTTATCTGGGCAAATTATCTTTCTGGCCATAATTAAGTCAGATTTCAAGGCATTTGTTTTCTTTTGGCCAAGGCTATACCATCTTCGAGTAAACCAACTTAATGCAAACCAATTTTAAATATCAATTGTAGAGGTATTAATGGAATAGATTCTGCTGGCATGAGTTTTAAGTTTATGCACATAAGAAGGCCTTGGTTTTATCTGGGCATTTGCCAAGAATATCTGGCCAGAAAAGTCAGATTTCAAGGCATTTGTTTTCTTTAGGCCAAGGCTATACCATCTTCGAGTAAACCAACTTAATGCAAACCAATTTTAAATATCAAATTGTAGAGGTATTAATGGAATAGATTCTGCTGGCATGAGTTTAAAGTTTATGCACATAAGAAGGCCTTGGTTTTATCTGGGCATTTGCCAAGAATATCTGGCCAGAAAAGTCAGATTTCAAGGCATTTGTTTTCTTTTGGCCAAAAAGGCTCTGCTGCTAGGTGTTTAATTTTGTAAAGATAAAAGTAGTAAATAACTTGCCTTATGAAAAAGTTTGGGTTCGCTGTAACAGTTTACCATAATAGAAGTGCCATCTTTCTCTCTTTAAAGAACTACAAACATGTCCGGGAGGAAACGTACGCCAACACAACGGTATACGCAGTACGTGGAAGCTCCATCCAAAATAAGGAGGGTCGGGAGGCAGGCCAGAACAAGGCAAAGAAGGGCCACTCTGGTTGAGCCAAGTACACCAACCAGCAGACTAAGTTCTCCGGAAAATGCGCAGTCAACCTTGAACCCAGATCCGCAACATACTGCCGCAACACCAGTGGCCAGCACATCCCTCCAAACACCAACTACAAGTGGGCCAGTAGTCATAATGACCCAGGAACAAATGTCGCTCATGGTCGCCTCCATCACCAAATCAGTCATGACAGAAGTGAGGGAACAGATGCAACTTCCTGCAGCCATGGGCCTGATGCATGCGGTCACACAAGAGGCTACTGAGAGTATCGTATCAGGTGAGGAGGTCTCGGATCATGTTCAGGCAGGTGTGGCGTCAGGTAGTAATGATGATGAGGGATTCCTGTTAGGAAGTCAAAAATTTGGGCAGATACATACGTTGATATCTGGTCCTTAGCCGTGGAGGAAAAACAGGGTTATAGCATTTCTGTAGTGGAGGGAGATAAGGGTCCCTCCTTCGAAGTAATCCCCAAGAAAGGAAAGGTAGCTAAAACGTTCAGTGAATGGGAAAAAGCCTTTCAACAATATATGGCAGTGTACTGCCAAAAAACCAGCACTAGCACTCCATGCTCCTAAAATGTTGACTTACATTGACACCATAAGGAAGATTAGGAATAGTGGGGGGGGACTGGATTAAGTATGATGAGTCCTTCAGAAAGCTGAGGGAGAAGTTTGGTAATTCCTGGGAAGCTAGGCATCCGGGTTTGTGGATGGACGCTATGGCCAACACTATCCGTTCGCCAAGTTCAGAAAGGCCAAATAATCAGGCTGAGCCCTTTCGTCACAAAGAAAGGGTCTGCTTTAGATATAACAAAGGAAGGAATTGTAACCCAGCTACATGCAGCTACAGCCATAGGTGCACCCAGTGCAACAGGCCACACCAAGCATTCAAATGCAACCAACAGGTCCCCCAAAGTAAGACAGGGAATAGCAGACAGGGAAAAAATACCGACCCCAATACAGGCAAATAGACTAAAAGTATTCTTACAACAGTCGGGCTACCCTAAAGCAATGGTTCAGTACCTGTTCAAAGGTTTCACCAATGGTTTCTCATTGGGTTTCAGTGGGATTCGGGAAGCTCGTCAGTCGAAAAATTTAGTGTCAGTACAAGAAAACCCAAAATTAGTTGAGTCAAAAATTCATGATGAGAAGAAATTAGGCAGGATAGAAGGCCCCTTCGATATGCCCCCTTTCCAAAATTTCATAACATCCCCACTAGGACTAGTCTCGAAAAAAGAAAAAGGAAAATATAGGTTAATCCATCATTTATCCATCCTGAGGGTAGTTCAGTCAACAGTGGTATTGCATCACTACATGCAACAGTTGAATATTCCTCTATTGATGATGCAGTTAATGCATACAAACTTGCAACAAAGCGTTCCTTGCGAAAGCGGACATTGAATCCGCATTTAGATTGATTCCAGGCTCACCAGCAGATTATCCCCTTCTTGGCTTTCATTGGAAAGGCAAATATTATTACAACAAATGTCTGCCCATGGGCTGTCGCTCATCCTGCAAAATTTTTGAAACTTTTTCCACTGCAGTGCAGCACATACTGCAAAACTTACTGGGTACTCAAAACATAATCCATGTTTTAGACGACTTTCTTTTCATTGGCAGGTCTAGCAAAGAATGTGAAAGAATGCTTGATACTTTCAAATACGTAAGCAACAGACTGGGAATACCACTGGCACATGAAAAAACTACAGGTCCAACCCAAAGGTTAACTTTCCTTGGAATAGAGCTAGATGCCCATAATAGGATAGAGAAATTACCTGGGGATAAACTTGCAAAAGCAAAATCCTTGTTGATTGAACTGCAAGGTAAAAGTAAAGTGACACTTAAATTTCTTCAGTCTGTCATTGGCTACCTGAATTTTGCTTGTAGAGTCGTGGTACCCAGAAGACCATTTCTAAGACGCCTCATTGATAAAACAATTGGGCTTTCAAAACCGCATCATCATACGAGGCTTGATAGGGAGACCAGGGAAGATGTGCAAGTATGGTTAGAATTCTTAGAGAACCACAATGGCAAATCTTTCTTTCTAAATGAGTGTTGGGAAAATTCAGACACTCTAAATCTGTACACCGATGCTGCCCAGGAATTTGAATATGGAGCAGTGTTTTGGTCCTGTTGGTTTAATGGTGCATGGCCAACTCAATGGAAAGTTTACAACATAGTAGTTCTGGAGTTGCTACCAATCGTTCTAGCTTTAAGAACTTGGGGAAAACAGCTGTGCAACAAAAGGCTCAGGGTCCACACAGATAACCTTGCGCTTGTACATATTATAAACAAGCAAAGTTCAAAAGACAGCAATACAATGATTCTCATTAGGGTTCTTGTCAAAACAGCACTGCATTATAAAATACAAGTTAAAGCACAACATATAGCAGGGGTAAAAAATAAATTAGCTGACACTCTTTCTCTTCTGCAGGTGGCTCACTTCAAGGCAATGGCTCCATGGGCAGAAACATCTCCAATCCAACACCCACCTCTTCCAGTACAGCTCGACTATTTCAGAAAGATTGCAATCTTATAAAAGATTGTCTAGCGCCATCTACTCAGGTATCCTATAAGGGTGTATGGGGTGCACTAAGGCAATTTGCCATCTCTCATAACCATCCTGAATGGGTATCAGTACCTTTGTCCACAACAGTAACTTTTCTCTTCCTAACATCCAAATTTGCAGATGGTTGTTCAGGGTCAACGCTGGCAACTGCTGCTTCAGCCCTAGCTTACGTACACAAAGTAAGGGGTCTTTCAGACCCAACAGCCTCCCCAGCAGTTCAGAGACTCTTACAAGCAGCCCTAAAAAAGGCCCCGGCACTAGACTCTCGTTACCCTATCACAAAGGCAGTGCTAACCAAATTAGTTGACAACTTAGAATGTACAACTACATCCTATTATAACAGAAGCTTGTTCAGAGCCTTGTACCTGGTATGTTTCTATGGATTCTTTAGAATAGGCGAACTCATCCCAAATAGCAGTAAGGAAAGTGCAAAGGTCCTTCAGCTAAACCAGGTATCTTTTGGTGTAACAAAAGATAGGGTATCCCACTGCAATCTTACTCTGACAAACACAAAGAATCCCATTCCAGGACAGATCCAGGTTGTAAAACTTAAATCACGTCCGACCTCCCACTGCCCAGTACAATGCTTGTGGGATTTCATTAAGCTCAGAGGACCCAGTTCTGGACCACTTTTCTCTTTTCCGGGCGCAAATTGTCTTAGTCGAGCTAATTTCAACAGTCAGCTGGAGAAAGATTTAAGATTTTGCAGTCTCGATCCAAATAGGTTTAAAGGGCACAGCTTTAGAATTGGGGCAGCCACAGAGGCGGCTGCATGCGGAAAAACGGATGCAGAAATCAGATTCATGGGCAGATGGAGGTCGGATGCATTTAGAAAGTACATCAGGATGCATACATTACAGTGATAGCCGAGTAAGCTGTGTAAGGTTACTGCGCTAGTCTGGTTCACTGACAAATGATGTTCAGGGATGATCCCATTAGCGATTGTGTTTATTGTTGGTTATAGAATAAATCTCAATAAGGAAAAAAGAAGCTGCTCTTTGTTATACTTAGGAGTAAAGCACCAGAATAGCACGTTATAAGCATTGCTTGTTTCTTATATTATGATAAGTGGTGTTCCGGGATGGACCCATTCAGTAAAGCAGCTGACGTCAGTTATTTATTTATGTTGTTCGGTAAGGTGTATTGGCAACTTAAGGCTGCAGCTTCAGTAGGGTGCTCCGGGATGGACCCCTTTGGATGCAGTGGAACACAATAATGCAGAGCTAAAACAAAAATTGTTGTATTAGCCTTCAATAAGTTATGTGCATAGGCAACTTTATTCTGCAGCTTCAGTAGGGTGCTCCGGGATGGACCCCTTTTGGGATGCAGTGGAACACAATGCAGAGCTAAAACAAAAGTTGTTGTATTAGCCTTCAATAAGTTAGGTGCATAGGCAACTTAATTCCGCAGCTTCAGTAGGGTGCTCCCGGATGGACCCCTTTTTAGATGCAGTGGGACATAAGTGTAATCTTGCAGAGCAATAAACAAAGTTGGCGGGTTAACCTTCAGTAAGTAAAGTGTATAGGTAACTTTCTGCAGCTTTCAGTAAGGTGCTCCAAGATTCCCGTCTTAGTATACAGTGGGAAATAGGTGAAATTATACAAGAACTGGAGCCATAGAGTTTTTTTTTTGGTATAAATGATGAGTGGTATTTCGGGGTGGACCCATTCAGATAAGTCTACATAGTCCATAGTAGATAATGCATGTTACCATGTACTGTAGGTTTATGCAATAAAATAGCAAGGAAGGCCCTGACATTAATGTCACTAATTACCTCCCTTAATCTCAAGCTCATGTGCATTTTGTTTAGTTGGTTAGGATAGTTTACTTGGATCAGTTTTTAAGATTGTACCAATTCAGCTAGTGTAAGCAAATTAGTAGGAAATAGGATATAGCCTGCGCACCGATGGCGAAAATATGCTACAATAACTACTGAAATGAATGTGCATAAGAATAATCTAACAAATAGTCAATTATTTGATTCAATAGGAATGCACAGTACTGCATGACTGGGATAATAATTGTTACTTAGAAAAGGGTAGATGGAATGGACCAACATTATGTTCAGTATATACATTGTCACACCTGCCAATAGGAGACTTCCTCACACCTCCTTCTCTCCAGGGCATTAGTGGGGTGGCCATGCTGGCCATGTGGCATATTTTCCTCAACGGAACCCAACTTTGAAGGAGGGAAGGCGGCAAATGTAATCATTTTGTACATATGTATGTCTGGGAGGCTTAGTAAAAATCCTACCATGTTGTCGCCCAGGGCGGCCAAAACAACAATATCTGGTGTTCTTGTTTTTAATTTTACCTTTGCACGTGGGCACAAATGGATATTGGTTGGTGAATGGTTGCGTGATGAGAATCCCAGGTACCCCCTTTGGCTATTAAGCATAATCAAGTAAGAAAAAATCCTCCCCTCCTGCAAACATGCCCTGTGTGAGGAGTGTTGTATGAATCATTGATTAAATACAAGGTCTATGCTTATCATAGGGCTCATTTAATCAAAATTCAGGAAATTAGGTAGGTCTAAAGATATTAAGAATTACCATGTATGACATATTCAATTCTGAGGATATTAATTAATAGGAAAGAGTAATTGGCATGTCAATAGATTTTGGTCCCTGAGCACGATTACTTAACAGCTTGCATTACGTAAGGTGTTAATGAACCAGCTAGTTGACCACAATGGTCCTTGGTCAGCTGGCCAGCCACCTGGGGCTGAGGCGGACACAGGCCAGCTCCCCAGGGATTTGGCTAATGAGCACAACCAATGGTCAGCCGGGAGGTCAGGGCTCATGAACTTGACCAATGAGCATCTAGGAGATCACCAACCCAAGTCTTTATAAACTAACTGAGCCGGGAGGTCAGGGCTAATGAACTTGACCAATGAGCATCTAGGAGATCACCAACCCAAGTCTTTATAAACTAACTGTTTAGCGTCTTGAATCACAACAATCTTTACAACAGACGTAGCATTTTGGATTTCATACTTTCTCCCACCACCACCCCATGCAGTGCCGCCCTTGTTTATATCTAGGCTAGCATTTCTCTCACAATGAATTTTAGTTTGTTACAGGAATGTCGCACTGGCAAGTCCAACAAGCCTGAAGAGTTAAAGGGAGAAGATGTCAAGTTGAAATGGAAGAACTTGCAAGCATTTCATGTTATACAAGCAACTTGTTAACAAAATTCCTAACTTAAGAACCATGCTTAAGAACCAGGCTTCCTAACTTAAGAACATAATTTAAGAACAGTTAAAAATCAGTACATTAAGGGAACCGCTTAAAGAGCTCATCCAATCAAAGTTTACTCACTCTTAACACATAAGTTTAATAGGTACGGACGAGCATTTTCTTAAATTCATATATGAACTGTATTTGTAGCTTACAGCACTTTTGTATGCTTGAATAGTATTTGGTAGAGGCGTATTTTCCTCAACGGAACCCCACTTTGAAGGAGGGAAGGCGGCAAATGTAATCATTTTGTACATATGTATGTCTGAGAGGCTTAGTAAAAATCCTACCATGTTGTCGCCCAGGGCGGCCAAAACAACAATATCTGGTGTTCTTGTTTTTATTTTTACCTTTGCACGTGGGCACAAATGGATATTGGTTGGTGAATGGTTGCGTGATGAGAATCCCAGGTACCCCCTTTGGCTATTAAGCATAATCAAGTATGAAACTAGATGTGTCGGAACGACAAGAATGCCCCCGCCTGGGGCAAATTAGAAACATTTGTTAAATTTTGTAAAATGTTTTAAGTTCAGGAAGTGTTGTATGGTCAAAAGTAGGTCAACAAGGGCAAAATGCAAACTCGATCTGTAAAGGGTCATTATCAAGCAACACACCAAAAATCAGGCCAGTATCTGCAGGCATTGTGAAAAAAAGTCCATATATGTGCAATTTTCATGAAAATTTCTGTCTTTCATGAAATTTTCTATGTTCAGGATCTGTCATATGGTGAAAAATAGGTTAACTGGGACAAAACGCAAACTCGATCTGTAAGTGGTCATTATGCGCCCACAGACCAAACATTAGGCCAGTATCTGTAAGCATTGTATTGCGAAACTAGAATATTAGCAAAAGTTGATAATCATTTATAAATTTAAATTGGAGAGGTATATACCATGTTTCATAACAATCCACCAAATGCTTCCTGAGAAATAAGCTCCTAAGTTTTTTTCTATACTAAGCTCTGTGATATTGAAAAGTAGGTCAAGATCACCCATCTTTGAACTTGACCAAGATTTTGTAAATATAATGCAATAGCACTGAAGAAATGAAGTTCCTGTGTTGAATACCTTTAGAGATATCCTGCACAAAAGGCCAAAATTGAAAAAATCCGATAAAATTTCATTAAAAAATCAGAAATTGCAGGTGGCGCCACCAAAATTGTGCAGCACAAACAGACCATCAGTCCCAATGATCATAGTAAGTTTTGTGAAATTCCACGCAATGGTTCCTGAGATATAAACTTCTGAGTGTTTTTCTATAATCAGCTCTAAAATGTAGAAAAATGGGTCAAGGTCACCCATCTTCGAACTTGACCGAGATTTTATCAATATACATCTTCACTGATGAAATAAAATTCCAACGGTGAATCCTTTTAGAGATATCCCGCTCACAAGGTAAAAGTTAACAGACGCGGAACGGACGGACGGACAGACAGATAGACAGACAGACAGCTTGGGTGACGACAATAGCCCATCAGCCTATGAGCTGAGGGCTAAAAACGGCTGTACATGTGTATTTGTCATGAAAATTTCTATTTTTCATGAAATTTTCTTAGTTTAGGAGCCCTAAAACGGTCAAAATAGGTCAACCGGGACGAAATGCGAACTCAATCTGTAACTGGTCATTATCTGCCCACACACCAAAAATCAGGCCAATATCTGCAGGCATTGCGAAAAAAAGTCCGTACATGTGTATTTGTCATGAAAATTTCTATTTTTCATGAAATTTTCTAAGTTTAGGAGCCGTAAAACGGTCAAAAGTAGGTCAACCGGGACGAAACGCGAACTCAATCTGTAACTGGTCATTATCTGCCCACACACCAAAAATCAGGCCAATATCTGCAGGCATTGCGAAAAAAAGTCCATACAACTGTTTGATTTCGGAATGACGGAATGACGGACATGGGTAAAACTATATGCCCCGGCCACTTTGTGGCGGGGGCATAAAAATCCTCCCCTCCTGCAAACATGCTCTGTGTGAGGAGTGTTGTATGAATCATTGATTAAATATGTGTATATATGTATGTGTATATATATATATATATATATATATATATATATATATATATATAATATGACAAAAATAAAGCAAAATATCCTTGATATTACAAGGTAAGTGATAATAAAACAAGACAATGCTTTCACATGATGTTGGCGTCGCTAGACAGCTGGGTGGTTTATGTAAATAGGCCATTCATCCTTCATGGCATTGCAAATGGTTCGATATTTTCATATATACAATTAAAATGCTATATATCTATATATTTATATATCAATGTATATGTGTGTGTGTATATATATTTATATATATATAGTGTTGCTCCTAGAGTGCGCCATTGCGGCAATGCCGCAATATTTTTGGCCATGTCCCTTTGTTTCTAGGCAAGCGTGCCCATGTGGATGCAATATTTTCACATGCGTCCCCTAAAAGTTTAAATAATGCGACCCTTAAACGAACGTAGTTATATGAAAGATTTGCGGGAATCCTCCGGTAGGAATCTCTGATAAAACCATATATGCGGGACTACATGATACACATACTGTGACACTGATTGAATGGTAACAGCATCTATGTCAAGAATGCATCGCCTCAGGGTTGGTCCATACACAAGAAGGGGTTGCACATACACTGAAGAGATCAATGTTCTTGTGGTCGGAATAAAGTGGCAAGCAAGCGTCCAGTGCTCGACCGGATGTTGTTTAGCCTACATAATCTCACATTAAGATGCATTTTAATCATTTAAAAATTAATATGAAAAAAATATATATATATTTATTTTATTAAATGAAGTTTAGAAAGTGCGCCCACGGCCGACATGATCAATCTTTACGACATTTCCCCTGTAAGATAATCCGCGAAGTAAGGTTGGAAACGCGCCTCCCCGGTATTTCGAAATGTTCTTAATTCATGATGTCAAGCAGTTCTCAACAGGGTATACAGTTAAGAATTACACCAAGTTGATCATATAAATTACATTATAATGCCTCAGATGACGTGATTACGATTGCTCAGACGATTATTTCGCTCAAAGCAACTCTGTTCAGGTCTCCCACAATCTCAAACTACCGGTCTATGCCTGTCGTGACACCGTTTCACGGAAGACAAGCCAATCGACGGCCGCTTTTTTTTCTATATTTGCATATTTCTATTCTGGACTGAACGTTTAATTTGAATCATCGGCATATGACTATGATTTGAATGGGAACTTCCTCTTAATTTTCAAACCTCATGGACACGTGATCTCTAAGCCCTAGCACCCGTCCTCTCTTACTACGCTACGCTGTGTGAGAGCCATAGAAGATTATTTGAGGAAACTGGAGACATTCCACATGACAATTTAATTCTTATATTTCGTCTGAAAATGTCGTATTTGCAAGAAATAAAGATATTCTTATCAAATACGCATATAACATACCACTTAGACAGTGTTTGTCCACTTTAAAATGTTGATTAGAAGATGTATTATCCTAATAAATGGTGATACATGAAGAACGATGTCTGCTCTGGGTTTCCCCCAGCCACGGCTGGCCGGCAGCCGCCTGTGTAACCAGTGGTAACGGGCCGTCTTGGCTAAGCGAGCAAAGGTCACGCAGTTCATTGTTTCAGATTCTGAGACAGTTTCAACGGCAAGGGTTGCAAAGTTTTAAAAGCGGGTCTTGTTTATGCCGGCAGCATATTTTCCCGGTTAAGCTGACATTGTTTCCACGGCGACGTACATATAGGCTAACTCCGGTATATAAGGACAGAAAGATTCAGTTTCTGATTTAAATAGTTCGAATGTTTTATTTTTCAAAAGAAATTGTGGTGTCTGGTCTTTTGATACTTGCTTTAGAATTATAGGCCTAATAATGTAGCGCCGGCCGCAAACTTTCCTGGCTAACATGTTGGCCAAACATCGTTGCATGGCACCGCCAACGAATAAATGACACGTTGTGGGAACCAAAAATTTGACGATTATTCCTTTCATACTTTCATACAAACAATTATGTTATATGGTGACGCCGGCAGCAAAATTCTCATCGTACCACGGCAACTTACGCTAGCACGGCCGATTTTCTGAATAACCTATTCTTATCAAATTTATCGACAGTGAATAAACCCCTGCCTAAATGTGTATATCCTTTGTCCGTATTGAGTTGTTCACAACATTAAGTTTCGATATTGATTTGCCACTTTGAATGGCACCAAATGTTGCGCGATTCCTCAATTAGCAATGAATATTATTGTATGTCACCAGTTTGCAATCTGTACATCAATGTACCGTTATTATTGATCTTGAGACATGAATTCTATTGCCTCCAGTTTTAATGCGACTTATAAGTGATTACATGTAAAACATGTAACGATTCCAACCTTTACAAATATTAATAATTCATTCCAAATGCCCAAAACATACTACATTTATATAACATAGATTATTTTAAGATAATAATTTGCTTCGAAGACATTGTCCCCACCTAATTTTGGTGTGTCCCCCAGATATTACATAAAGGGGCCTGGTGTCCCTTTGCTTTTCATGCCTAGGAGCAACACTGTATATATGTTACACCCCGATTGTGAAATTGCCCATTTCATGAAATGGGCAATGATTTTGCCCAGTTCATGAAATGGACAACCACTTTACCCATTTCATGTAATGGGCACCTCCAAAACTGACAGATCTCTCATCGATTCTGATCACACAAAATCAGGCATACCGACGCATCCATGCATGTCAAGTTAATCCTATCAGTATAAGCTGCACTTTATTTGGACATATCACCATTTTTCAAAACATTTTCATAAATATGCGGAGTCACTGAGTCACTCATTTATATATCATATAATGCCCCATCAACAGAAAGGCAATTTTTGAACGTTTCACCATACTTTTCATAACATTTGGATAGTATTTTCATAAAGTTGAGTCGTCACTGAGTCACTCAATGTAATCACGTGTTTATCATAATATGTCCCTTCACAAACACAAGAACAGCACCCCAGATTATCCAAGTATCTAAATATTTACTTGTCCACGTTTTCACAACACTTTGAGGTGTGACATGCACTATTGCATCTCAGTCCGGCCTTAAAGCAGGAACATCTATAACTTAGACAGTTTTTCTTACAGTGACATCTCTTGAAACCCTGGCCTCCACAAACACTCTGTGCTCTGACAATTTCACGCAAAGTAAGCTGCTCAGCTGGAACATCCTCTGCTTTTAGACCACTGAACTGAATAAATTCTAACTGGTTTCGGGCCATCTTTCCCCTTATAATACCACTCCTTGTGCCAACTGTGTATCCTGATTCATCAGCTGAGAGGACAACTCCAATAACATTAGGTGGGTCACCTTTGCTTCTGTCGAACTGTGATACAGGTACTGCCACATTGTCTCTAAGTCCTAGGGCTTTAAGTGAACGTGTGCTGCGAGCCAGCATACGGGATGCTTGATGTTTGATTCCAGCAGAAGCTGCAGTCCTTGCTCGTTTGGCTGGATGTTCTGTCTCATTTGATGTCTCGGTGTTGTCACTTGTAGTTTCCGGAGTCACAGTTGTACCAATATCCACACTACAGGAAGGTTCTTGTTCAGCAATGGATTCAGTTCGAGCTCTTTTGCAATTTGATGTCAGTTCTTGGTCAGCACTGTCCTCTGGAAGAGTAATTGTAACAATGTCCGGCTCTTGAAGAAGAGCTCCAGCTCACCAGCTCCAATATCCTGTTGATCCATGACATCAACACTAACCTTTTCCTTTAGATCGATTTTCATCTGTAGTGTCTGGTCTGGGATGATCATGAGTTTCTTCAGGTAGGTTATCAAGCACTGGGTCAGCTGATTCTGGCACATCAGCATCTCTGCTGCAAGTCTCTGCAAGCAACTGTTCTAACTCTTCCTCACTGACACCAGATGTAAAAGGTTCCAAGAAAGCAGCGGGTAGCTTACTTGTGAGTCCACAGCAAGGTTGGTTACCTGTGAGAGCCTTGTATGGTTCCATTTTGATTACCTCGTGGTAAGTGGTATTCATTGCCCATTGCACAAAATGAATACCATAGCTCCACTTAGTACTGTTATTGTCCCTCATCCATGCCATCCGCTTTGACTTCATGTAGCCATTGCTTCTTTCCACAGATCCCTGGCTCTGTGGATGTCTAGGACGGCCGTTCACGAGAACAAGTTCAGGCCAAAGAGTGCGTAGTTCCTGTATAACTTGAGCTGTGAACTCCCTGCCGTTGTCTGACTGAAGCATGTGTGGGGCTCCAAAATCTAGGAAGATGTACAGCCGTTCATTTGCAACTTCACCTGCTGTCTTTGATTTCAGAGGGCGAATCACATGGAACTTTGTGAGGTATTCCACATAGTGCAGGATGAATCTGTAACTTCCATCCTTCACGGTCTGCATGTCCACTAAGTCAACTTGGGCCCTTTCGTTAAGATCTTCAACTGTAAGTGGTCTTACGACAGCACCAGAAGCAGTCTCCTTCCTGGATCTTTTCTCACAACACCATTCACATAGCTTAATATATACTCTTGGATGAGGGACCTTGGAATGTTGGAGTACTGTTCCTTCAACTTCTTGAAGGTTTTCTTCTCCCCACCATGACCTGTTTCGATGTGCATTAGTCGTATAACATTGACTGCAGCATCTTTGGTGATCATGTATTTTCCATTCTCCTTGATGACTTTATCAATGCCCCCAAGACTTGCCAGCTGGAAGTTCTTGAGTATGTGGTAGTCTTGTCTTGCCAATGACCTGCCTGTTTTCCCTCTTTTCAAGGTTTGGATAACAAGCTCTTCATATTCCTCAGTCCACAGACTAGAACATTTATCCGCTACAGCAGCAAAATCCATGGTGTGTGTAAGAGTGCACAACATGCATATGAGTGCAGGACCCTTCGACATGTTCTTAAATATTTTTCAGCTTACCTTACAGGGCTAGGGAAATCATTCAACCAAAGAGCTACTCGTAACCTGGCCAAACTGAGTCACTGAGTCCAAACTGGAGTACTGAGTCAAATCTGCAGTGTTGGTTGTTTGTCCCTGTGATGATCTTTGATGCTGGTGCATCAAAGGTTGTTTTAGGATTATGGAGCTACTCATTACCTGGCCAAACTGAGTAACTGAGTCCAAACTGGAGTACTGAGTCAAAACTGAAGTGTTGGTTGTTTGTCCCTGTGATCATCTATGATGCTAGTGCATCAGAGGTTGTTTGATGGTCAAAGTTACTTGTTTACATGGTATCACCAAATACATTTGCAGTATTTTCAATATATCAGGTAAGGATATACTTTAAATTCAGTAGATCTTTATATTTGTCTTTAAGTTTAAGATATTTATAAGATATTTATAAATTATTATATTTACATAATAAATATATTTTAATATTTATAAAGTATACTTTTTAAAATATTTACCAATTTTATATTTTTTTCATTCCTTACATAATCTGATTAATGGTTAAGTACTTCTGTTTTCTGAAGTATCTTAACCATTTTTAGGTTATGGGATATATTATTGCCAGTGTTGAAAAAAAATATATAAATAAAAGATTTAAAAAAAGGCAGGATAATTACACCTATCAAGGAATTTTAGTATATATTAATATATATTTTAATGTAATTGGGAATAAATGAAATCATAATATATAGCTTAGTAATTATTATAAGAACTTTTATCATTAATAATTATTAAAAACTACATTTATACTAAGATAGAAATATAACTCACTCATGTATCACAAATTTGACCCCTATGAAGTAAAAGTCCCAAGAATCACAATGATCAAACTAATCAAAACAACTTTAGATTAATCAGTTTTAACAAACAATCTACAAAAACATGAACTAAGTACTCTGACACAGTTTGTTCAGTTAATGAGAACATAAAGGGTGCTTTGAAGGTTTAATTAACTAAGTAATTGTTGAGCCACAACTATTAGACAAATGAAACTTAATAATCTGTAATAAATAATATATTTAACAGCTCATTTATTATTATGCACAGTAATATATAAATAATTGAAAATTATTTATATACAAGCCAATGTAAGCTGCAATATGCTTTTTCTTCACTTTATCAATACAACTCCTTCAAAATAGGGTAGGGTTTCACTTCATGGCATTTTCACTTTTAATTAATCAGAAGAATCCATTCAAATGGTTTACCATTCCTTACAGAATCGAGGAGTAAACAGTCGATTGTCTAGTTGCCCATTTCATGTAATGGGCAATTTCACAATCGGGGTGTAACATATATATAAAAAGTAACGCGTCGCCAAATAGCCGGTTGGTCTATATGTGAAGGAGCCATTCATCCTTCAGGACATTTCAAACTGCTTGATATTTTCATATATTCATTCATATTACTATATATAATATAAAAATGCATGTATTATAGCCTTCGTGTATTAAACCAATACGTTATTGATAGAGCGTCTGACTGGGACCCATCCAACTGGGACCCGTCGGACTGGGACCCGTCCAGATGGGAGCGAAAAAATCCGACCCGTCTGTCTTAAACCCGTCCATATGGGATGACACCGGCTCATGCCTTGAAGTCTCTTATATTGTTAATATGACCATGATGGGGCTATCTTTCCACGGAAAGAGTGTTTTACCTTTTGGGATTAATAAAGCAATAAAAATTTATTCAATTTGTTTGTTGGGCAAACAACTACTTAAGCAGAGGGATTGGACCCTGGAGCCACCTGTGACCAGCTAGGAGCTGGCTGGCTGCCTGCCCAGTATGCATCACTTCAAGCATGTATAATGAGCCTGAATGGTCAACAAGGGACATACAGAGGGGATTCAGTACAGCCAATGTCAGCTTTGGGAACACCTAGCAGCTGTGTCTGGTGGTAGAGGCCACACACAACGGTCCTCTTTAGGACTAATATTTCTCTTTCAGTGCTTCCATCCGCTCAACAGGTGTACGTTAGCTAGGGCTTAGAAGTTAGGGTATACCATAGGGGATTCAGGTGAAGTATACTTTTTGTATTTTATTTGTTGGCTCTATCACTAGTGGATAAAATACCTAAATAAAGCTTTAGGAACCAGATTGTAAAAGCTTCAGATTAGTCCTTCAGTTATTTCCACTTTGTTCATTAATGTAACTTGAATTATCATTCCTGATTTCACAATCCAAGTGTTTCACAGATTAAATGTTATCATTACAATTAGGTTTATAATTTGGAATGCCAGTGTTTCATAGTCCAGTGCACAAGGTTCATGTAACATCAGGATAAGAGTTAATTAGTATGTGTCTAACTCTCAAGGTGCCAGTAAAGGTGAATTGATTAACAAACTGTCTGGCATTAATTAGACTGTGTATTCACCATTTGGCTTTGACTGGTAAAGAACTGAGATGCCTACTTTCATGTATTAATGTGTATGTGTTATGTAATATGTGCCTTGTATGATCTGCTATAGAAATGTTGAAGTCAATTATGAATGTTGAACATGTATATATATGAGTTCTGGTTACTAAACCAGGCAGTCAGTGTCTGGACTTCATCAGATACAAGTGATTATAATAAACAAGTAAACTGCAACAGAGTTCTTGTGGATTCAATTTAACCACATTTCACAGAGCATCAAGGGGAACAAAAATCTACACGGCGATAGTTGGGGAGAATCACAGAGCTGATCCCAAATTCAGGTCAGTTATAATATGAAGCTCTACCATTTACCTATAGAAGCTACATTCCCTACTATAAAAAGGATAGCGAACTGAACTGTTAGCTGTGACTTATACAAGAAACAACAAATAATGAACTGAACTCTATGCGTACAAGAAGTAACAGAATGAACATAGAAACTATTAAATTTATTGGCCACTATGATGGTCAACATGCTCAACTCTGGTGGGACCATTTCAACAGAGATGCTGATGGCAAGAATTGGACAGTGGAACAAAGAGTTACAAATTTCCCCAATTGCTTAAAGCCTGGTGGTGATGCACACATATGGTACACATCACAAAATGGACACACTACAGGCAACTTAGAAAGATTGAAACATGCCTTTTTAGAAAGATTTGGTATGCAAGGTGATAACACGCTGCACCTACAATAACCGTTATGACCCATGGTAGTGACTGAGTCTTTAGACCAGTACATAATGGCAAAACAAAAATTAGCACCCCACCTGGGAAAAACAGAAAAAGAACTTGTAGAATTTGTATTAACTGGACTACCTTCAAGAACTAGAGGTTACCTGTCAACAATCGATTCCAGTACTCAAAAAATGAATCAAGTGCTCCCTGCAATTAGGGGAGCAATGGAGGCTTCCCAAGATATATATTATGGACAAATAAACAAGGCAACACATGACATAATGCCTACAGGACAGCCAGAACAACAAGGCGTCTTTCAGCTACTGGCCAACTTGACGGACATGGTTGGCAAACTAACTCTGCAACAACAGCAGAAAACACAAAATGGTAGCACAACTGGAAGGCCTTACAACACACCAGACCAACACAGAGCAGCCAGTGATGAACAGCTACAGAGGTACAGGTCAGGATACACTTAGAAATCACTTTGATGATAGGGGGAGAAATTTTGTAAGATACAAAGGTTATACATCCAGACCTAGAAGTAGAGATGGAGACAGAGGTAGCCATAACAGGCCTAGGAGCCAGAGCAGAGAAAGAAACAGTAGAAGCTATAATAGGCCTAGACAATGTGATAGATGTTTAGGTGTAAATCATACAAGAGACAAATGTCATTTCAAAGATAAGACATGTGACCTCTGTCACAGGATAGACCATCATATGACAATGTAAAGAACCTTAAGCCGTTCACAAATCCTCACCAAAGACCAACAAATCTGTCAAAAGACCAAATAACCAAACATCAGTCTGACCTACCTACAAAGATTCCATGCCAGATGCGCCACTCCCAAATGCGCACCTGTCAGTTACGCTACTGCCAGATGCGCAACTGCCATATGCGCCACATGCCAGTTGCGCCTCGTGCCAAATGCGCAACATAGCTATATTAAGTCATATGGAGTCAAATTACATTTTGTTTATAGTAAGTGTGTATCTGTATCACAGGGCCCCTTCATTTTATTATCGAATGCGGTATATTTCTGCAACAATAGGCCTGTACGAGCTAAGAAACCCTTTCCATTTTGAGCGACAATGTGCGGTCACGACACATGCGGCCGATCACCATGTCGCGTTATCTGTCAATAAAATTTATGAACATTGAATATTATTATTTATTCGTCTCCGTTTTTTAAGAAACACTTACAATGAAGTGTCATATAAATAAAACTTATGTATATATTGTGTCATATCGTCCGGCTTTCGTAAGTGATACAACATGTTGACGTACAAACGTAATATGTGTAAATGACTGGTGTTGTTATCGTTTCTAATGTGGTCTGATATGATATGTGATTTTATTTATGCCATATATTTGCCATATATTTGACTTAAAAAAAAAGGATTATGTAAAATATGATCTTATTGACACTGATGCGTTGATGATTAACAGGAAACCACTCACCACTATGGCTTAACTGACCCGAAAAAACCCTGCCGGATTTGGTCTCCGAACATCAAAGGGAAAGTGTTGCGGCTTGTTAATGAGCTCATTTAAAGGATTATGAGCTGCGATAAAGTTCGCATTAAAAAATATAGAAATAAGCCTAAACTACGAAATTTTGTACTTTTTACAATTTGATTAGGACTGAAGAGTATTTGAATGTTTACATGACGCGTCGATGCCGCTCGTGAATGGCCCAATTATGATTTGGTATACTTCCACTTAATATTGAAACAGGTCGATTTAAGAACATAAGGGATCCACAAACAGGTAGATTGAGAAAATCCAGACCAGGAGAATGTATTTGTAAAATTTGCGAATTAAATAAAATAGAAAATGAATTCCATGTTGTATGTGAATGTAACACCTCCATGTTGTCAAATAGACGTAATGTATTGTATTAAAACATACAGGTAACATGCCCTAACTTTGCTTCTTTAGTTGACCCAAGTAAATTCTTATATCTTATGACACATGAATGTAAACTATTATCAGACATATGGACAGTCCATTTGCAGTTTATATATAACCAATAGTGTTGCCCCACAATGCACATTAATTGTTTTCAATATGTTTCAATCAGTATGGTGACATATAAGAACTTGAGGGCTGGGTACCAATTATTTATGTTTATTGTATTCGGATACTGTATGTGTGTCCATGTCACAATAATAAACTTTCTTTCTTTCTTCTTTCTTTCTTTCTATATACCCGAACTTGCATATAATGAATGCGATATCATAACGTCATCCTAAGGTTTGTTGGATTTTAATGGAAATCACTATTTACTGTAAATAATCAGATTTAATCGACATCTTTTTTTTGTTATCCTATTTACAAATGAACATTGCATCTTTCGACGATTCCCGTGTCTTTTTAATTAACTGCACAATATACCATGTACTGAATAAAATATTTTATGTGGATACAATATGAGGCCATCCCCACACCTCAAAAGAAAATGCCTTTCTCTCTCTCTCTCACACTGCATGCGTTTGTTAATTGATTAAGGATCAAAAGTCCATTGCCGTCTTTGTCAACCCACCAATGAGGTTAGTGCTGTAAAAACATTATCCTGAATGTCACAGTGCTTTGGTGGTAATTGAGCAAATCCATTATCATTAAGAGAAATACTTAACCGCGGGATATCAGTTGTTACAAATTACACTCTAAAATATGATTTAACCTTTCTCACTATATTTTATATGGACTAATATGAATGAATGAATGAGGAATAAATTAATATATTAATAAAAAAATAAAGACCTTAAAAGAAAGATAAATAGATTGGGGGAAAGAGGGGAGATAGAATGGAAGGTAGGTAGAAGAAAAAAATATACAAAAAAAAGAGAAAGTGAATGGGGGAAGAAAAAAAGGAGAGAAGATATGTAAATAAAACATTCTAATCAAAAGTAGGACTACCGTTTGATTAATTACCTGACCAGAGGGATCAAAGGTACATTGTTTGTAGCTTCTGATGTGGTATTCGGAAGCCTTTATGCTGTCCAGTGTGACTGAAGTGCATCCGATATATTGCTCATATAGCTGTCTAATACGAACTTCGGAGACGAATATTAAGAATTAGAATTTACCATGAAATAACCTTAAATATTAACCTGGTTTAAAAGTTTAAAGTCTGCCCACAGCTTTGAAAAATCAGCTGTTTATATGCAAAACGTTGAACTAAAAATAATACTACTATAATAATAAACATGACTCATGAAAAAAGTTATTGTTCCATGATTTTTCTTAATTTATCGCGGAACATTTTATTTTCGGGGTGGGGTTGGGTAATGAACACTAAGTCCTGGATAATGTTGCTAATTTATGTTCATATCGCTTATACAGCTGACTTATATTCAGGGGAGATAATATGGGGGGGGGGGGGGGGTGGAATGGAATCTGTTCTGTTGAAACAACAGAAGGCATGTTGAAATATAGGAATCTGGGTCCAGTCAATATTGTATAAATATATGTCACCTGTGAAGTCATGACTATAGCTGGTACCTAGCAAGGCCCAATAATTTTCAACTATACAGTCAGTACACTCGGAGATAAACTTTTTTATTAATTATTTTTAATCACAAAATTAATGAGAAAATAAATTTACAAGTTTAAAAATATTCAACATTTTCTGTATAGGTCATTTATATATTTGTGTGTGTATGTGTGTCAATAAAGCCTATACTGTAGTGCATCCGATATACAATGTATTTCTCATATAGCTGTCCAATACAAATTTCGGAGACGGAAATTCCTTTCGGAAACCAAAAATATCGTTCGGGTTTGGAGTGAATGAAATTTCGGATGCGATAGGATTTAGTCGGAACGACAGAAATATTTGTTCGTGTCAAATTCGTTCGGACGCATCCGGTGTAAAACCGCCTTTACTCTCCAATATGAAAAACAGATACGAAAATAATATATATAAATCAATCTGAAATACTTATTCAAACTTATTTTTTTTAACTGATCAACAGGCGCTGTTAATTTGTTCTTCCTTGGTTTATACCCTGCCATTAAACCAACAACGCAATATATTAAAATTAAGATGACGCTGGGAGCTATATGGGCGAACTTTCCGAACAGCAACATGAAGCTAGGGGTGCTATTTCCACCACACTCAAGCGATATGGAAACAGGTGCAAGAATTGGCCCTGTCACGGGAATACAGGTGAGTTGGTTATTAATTTCGCGTATAAATTCATGCAAAAGAATACATTTCAATGCATATCTTTTTTTTTTGCCTAAAAAATAAGTACCATATAATTATTTTGCCTCGTATACCACGATACCAGAATATTAAATAAAAGATACTCCATTATCAGGAAAAATAATTCTTTGGATGAGCCACTTATATATATCATTGTGGATATGGAAATTTAGAAAACGGGCCGGATGTAGCGAATAGGACGCAGAGTCACAAGACAGTGATTCACGGTTCGGATTGTTTTCCTCTACAAATGTAAAGCTTTTTTATTCTTTGTTTCAGATTGGAAACCGGGGGTAAACTGCGCAGTCCTAAATGCAAAAATGTACAAGTAATGAATAAGTTCAATTATTAATTGAAACTAATTTGTTTTATTTTATTAGTTTTTAAACTTTGGGACTTTTAAAACATGTTTTATTTTGTACATATTGTATATAACAGATACTGTTTTGTATGTATATAATAAATCTGTAGTATCATTGTATGATTTTATGCATGTGTGCGCTTTTGGATGATACTTTTATTCGTTAATCTGTGGGTGAGACGATAAATAGACAGCATTGCATGATATTTGTGGTTTTTTTTTGTACAGTGTTCAAAGAGATACTCATCTGTGTATGATAAATGTCTATAATAAAACTATATGGCACAACCTTCCCTGTTAATGTGATTAAAATATAAAACAATACAGAAAACAAATATATTGCCAAACATCAAAGTCACAGAATATTACTCTATCTTCCAAATTAAAACAATATAAATCCAGACATATGTACAAAAAATATCTGAAACTTGGAATTGTTTCTTAGAAACAATAATCCTGACTGTAATCGAAAGCGACAGTATGCAGTTCTGAAATAATATAATTTTTTTTATTAAAACAACATAAATGCATCACAAAAGAGTGCCTAACAGTATCTGAGTCGTAGAACTGATTATTTGCAACAAAAACCCTAACGATATTCGGGAAACGACGGCATGCAGTCCAGAAATGATATTATAATTTATATACTTTCTGATAATAATGATAATGTGATTAAAAATAAATATTTCCACGTTTACTTTCTTGTAAATTGGATATTATAAATTTAAATAAAAAAAAAAATTTCAGAAGCAATGAAAACCTAACGACGATGATGTTATGATATCGCAGGTATAACATGCATGTGCAGGTATATAACGGCCAATTTAAATGAGCTCATTAACAGGCCGCAACACTTTCCCTTTGATGTTTGGAGACCAAACCCGGGGGGGTTTTCCGGGTCAATTAAGCCATAGTGGTGAGTGGTTTCCTGTTAATCATCAACGCATCAGTGTCAATAAGATCATATCTTACATAATCCTTTTTTTTTAAGTCAAATATATGGCAAATATATGGCATAAATAAAACCACATATCAAATTAGACCACATTAGAAACGATAACAACACCAGTCATTTTCACATATTACATTTGTACGTCAACATGTTGTATCACCTAAGAAAGCCGGACAATATGACACAATAAATATCGCCAATTATATACAGTCGGACCCTTCTAATCCGGTCTTTGATAGTCCGGCATTCGGCGTAAACCGGCACATTTCTTGAGAACGGATTTCCTACATTATATTTTTAGGTCGTAATCCGGCTTTTTGCGTAATCTGGCTCCGGCACAATTACCGAGAACCAACATCCCTATTTATGATAAACATCATCTACGTAATCCGGCACGCCTCAGTGACTTCCCCGCCGGTGAACATCAAACAGCTCACTGCCAGTCATGCATAAGTCGCACACCCGGCAGAGCAAATAGACCCGCGGTTTCGGTGTAAACTGATAATTAATTAGCTGTGACTTCCCATGATCGGAAAATCCACTAAACCTCGCTGCTTTAAAGGATTCGACCCCGCGCCCATCGTTACGTACAAGAAAAACAAGAAAGCGTGGATGGTCAGCACTATGTTTGAAGAATACGTCAGCCAGATAAACAGGAAGATGAAGCTTCAAGGAAGGAAAACTGTGCTGTTGGTCGACAACCACACTTCTCACAAAGACCAGCACTGGGATCATGTTCGACTGGTTTATCTGCCGCCCAATACCACGTCAAAGTTACAGCCACTGGACGCAGGGGTTATTCAAGCCTTCAAATGTCACTACAGAAAGATACAGGCAAAGGACTGGATTGCACAAGTTGAGGACCGTGGGGCAATAGAGAAAACGTCTGTTAAAGATGCAATCTACTTCATAAGACAGGCTTGGAACGAGGTCAGCGAGCAGACTATCGCCAACTGTTTCAAGCATACAGGCATTCTCCCAAACAGCTATGAGACAGCCCTGCCGGATACTGCCGAGCTTGCCCGAGTTGTCGCTCAGCTACCAATCGAAAACACGCTGACCGCGGATGAATATCCACGGTTGATTCCGGTGTTCCTACAGGAGATATGCTTAGTGACGCAGACATTTTGGATATTGTGTCGGTCGGGAAGAAAGACGATGATGATAGCGAGGACGAGTGTGACGCCAGTCCGGACGAACAGCAGCCGCCAACTGCTAAGATCGCCAGACAGGGACTGCGGGATATGGTCAGATACGCGGAGACGAAGCCCCAGGATTTCCGCGAGCGGGATTTGCTGCTACTGCGAGACATGCTGTCTAGACTCAATTCAGCCGCTCTCCGTGACAACAAGCAGTGCACATTGGACAGATACTTCAGTGCAAAGTATCTCAGTCATTTACCCTGGTGAAAACTAGTCACACTGTGTAAAAATGTATATGGACATTGTATATAGGTGATGATTCTGTAATTCCTCCGATTTGCATTATTTTTTGTATCGATACATTCTGCTGGAACTTTTGAATAAAGTTTATTTGCACATTGTTTGAAGTGTTTTATTTACTTTTATTATTACTCAATTTTTACTTTATGCATAATATAATTCATTTTTAATTAAAATCACAGATACGGCAAATATTGCTCTTCCCTGGGTTTGTGTTTTTAGCTGTGGGTGTCCCTGATACGTAATCCGGTAAACTGGGTAATCCGGCATAATTCCTAATCCCCGATGGTGCTGGATTAACGGGGTCCGACTATACATAACTTTTATTTATATGACAGTTCATTTTTTGTGTTTCTTAAAAAACAGAGACAAATATATAATAATATCCAATGTTCATAAATTTTATTGACAGATAACGCAAATGTGTCATGGTGATCAGCCGCACGTGTCGTGACCGAACATTGTCACTCAATATGGAAAGGGTTTCTTAGCTGGTACAGGCCTATTGTTGCAAAAATATGCCGCATTTGATAAAATAATGAAGCGGCCGTGTGACACAGATACACACTTACTATAAGCACAACATAAAATGACTATATGGCTTATTATAACTTTGTTGCGCATATGGCATGTGGCGCAACTGGAATCTGGCGCATATGGCAGTTGCGCATATGGCAGTAGCGTAACTGACAGGTGCGCATTTGAGAGTGGCACATCTGGCATGACACCCCTACAAACACCCAGAATAAACAAGCTGACTTATACAATTCTGACAATCACAAGGACACAACTAATGATAATGAAGAAGACAAACAAACAGACACGACCCAAGAAACAACTACTGACCAACAAAACCAAACTGAACAAACCAACCCAGATGACACATTTCATGAAATAGACAAATTAACAGCCAGATGTAGTCTGCAAAGGCAAAGTCCTGTACAAAGTAAAGTGGATGTCCAAACTGTTACACCCTTCATGGGAATATGAAGAATCATTACCACCTGCATTAGTCAGAGAATATGTGATACATAGAACTAACACTGGTAAGAACAGGAAGAGAAAACCAAGAGTTTAAACCAAGAACAAAACAAAAGAAAAAAAAAAAGATGGAAAGTGTCTCATAGCTTGAACTCTCATCATTCTGAATGCAACAACACCTCCTCTCATATTCAAACATACTTCCAACTGCCGTGAATACTACTAGAATGATCTTTACCTTTCTATCAAAATTTTATTGGCGCAAATTTTCGGACTAAATCAAGGATTTATCTGGTATTATTCACTGGCAGTGTCATCCATTACATAAACCATTATCAATCACCTTATGCATTTTGGAACAAAGAGAGGGGCACAGATGGCAACCTTTCTATATCTCATACAAACATTTTATGATATTAAATGAATTGAACTATATTAAAACTGAAAGAAAAAATAAATAATTGTACTAAGAATAATGCTATCTTGCAGCAAATTATATGCATGCATAATCTGGCAATTCAACTGGTACAGACAACAATAATGAATACCCACAGTATTATCCCAATTAAACACCTGATGGAAACATACTCTAAAATTCATAACTCCTGAAACACCTAAGAATAGCTATGTCAAAATAATATAAACATTCAAGCATATATCAAAGACAAAACAACACCCAAATTGAAACTGCATATCATCTTAAATAAATGAATTTTGTCAAACAGAGATCACCGTACCTTTTTCTTTTTGATGCTTTAACTGGTGTTGTCGTAGTTGTATATTGTCACATGATATTGATAAAATTTCATAATCATCAATATGAATCCCTGGAACAACTCATTTTCACTGGGACAGGCGCAAAATAAAGCATCCAAATAAGAGCTCATCTGTTAAGATGCTTAATAATGATGAGGTTCAATAGAACCAAATAATTCTTGTATAATGTAAAGAAAGTTATGTGATTAAGATGTACTATATAATGATGTTGATATTGTAAATATTGTAAATAGTTTGTATTATTCATTATTGATATACTCATAACTCTACCGTAATATATTAATAATGTATCCTATTATGAAGCGGTACAGAGTGACTTTGCATATTGATAAGATTTTGAAAGAATACGTTGATATTTTGTGTACTTTGTAAATAATATTCCTAAATGATCTTTGTTTCATTTAGTGTACTTTAATAAATTTTATATTTGATCAAATATGATCCTCACATCAATCAAGGTTAAGTAGTTTCATTATTATATGCTTCAATATGGTGTGTATTCTTTAATTTACCAACAATTATAATTATTTTTAATGTACAAAGGATATTTTATATTTTTAAGTGTGAAAAAAATGACATGGTATTATTATGTAAACTGATTTGATAACATGAATTCTGTGCTCATTATATAAAGATCTTTTTCTTATTGTATCAAAGCTGTAATCTACTATACTTTTCTGTGTTTTATGATGATATTTCACAATTACTATAAATGTGTAATAACTAAGTTGTTGTCAACCAAGTAATCAGTTACTCTTCACAGGTATTTGTTAACTCTAGAAGAAATTCTTTAAACATTAAAACTAGGTTAATTGACTCGGAGCGTCAATTTTACTAAGGAAGGGCAACTATCACTAGTGGATAAAATACCTAAATAAAGCTTTAGGAACCAGATTGTAAAAGCTTCAGATTAGTCCTTCAGTTATTTCCACTTTGTTCATTAATGTAACTTGAACTAGAATACGGGTAGTCGACAAGCGACTACTTGTATCCGCCTAAATCAGAGTGGAACGGGTGATGTGTTGCATATTAGCATGGATGTCTGCAGCCAAATTGTGTATGTATGTTGCGCTACCTACCAAAAAATCCAGAAAGCTCTATACACATGCAAAACTTTGGCCCAATCGGTCAAACGGTTCCCAAGATATGAGCTTGGATATCTGCTGCATAAACTAGAATGCAGGTGGCGCCACCTGTCATAAAATCAAGAGAGCTGTCGGGGATGTATAAACTTGCAAAATTTTAGGCAGATATGTCAAACCACTGCCGAGATATGAGTGATTTTATCCCATGGCAGACAAACAGATGGGAGCTGTGCAAACATGGCTGCAGGTGGCGCCACCAGTTTTGCGTATGATAAAGAGCTATGTGAGATTTATACACATGCAAAATTTTGGCCCAATCGGTCAAACAGTTCCCTAGATATGAGCTTGGATGTCTGCAGCGTAAACTTGATTGTAGGTGGCGCCACCTGTCATAAAATCAGAAAAGCTATCCAGGATGTATAAGCATGCCGAATTCTAGGTGAATTAGTCAAACCACTGCAGAGATATGAGTGATTTTAACCCAAGGCAGACGAACAGATGGACACTGTGCAAACATGGTTGCAGGTGGTGCCACCATTTTCGGTGTATGTTATAAAGCTCTCCAAGGGCTACATTTGTGCAAAAGAATTTTCCTGATCGGTCAAACGGTTCCCGAGATATGAGCTTGGATGTCTGCAGCATAAACGTGAATGTAGGTGGCGCCACCTGTCATAAAATCAGAAAAGCTATCCAGGATGTTTACGCATGCCCAATTTCAGGTGAATTAGTCAAGTCACTGCAGAGATATGAGTGATTTTAACCCAAGGCAGACGAACAGATGGACACTGTGCAAACATGGTTGCAGGTGGCCCAACCATTTCTGGTGTATGTTATAAAGCTCTCCGAGGGCTACATTTGTGCAAAAAAATTTTCCTGATCGGTCAAACGGTTCCCGAGATAAGTGGGTTTATGTATGGAAACAGACGCACAAACGGACGCAGAGCGCAAAGGAAAGGTCAGAGGTCAAAACAAAATCGGGGCGCAGCAGTTCACATGTGACCCGAACATAATCCCGGGTTTCGGAAAATTCCGCCCAGCGGTTACGGAGGAGTTCTCCGGACACCTACGCGGCGGCGGCGGCGGCGGCCAGCTGAAAACATAGTATCCGCAAAACTCTGTTTTGGCGCATACAATTATCATTCCTGATTTCATAACTATACAAGTGTTTCACAGATTAAATGTTATCATTACAATTAGGTTTATAATTTGGAATGCCAGTGTTTCATAGTCCAGTGCACAAGGTTCATGTAACATCAGGATAAGAGTTAATTAGTATGTGTCTAACTCTCAATGTGCCAGTAAAGGTAAATTGATTAACAAACTGTCTGGCATTATTTAGACTGTGTATTCACCATTTGGCTTTGACTGGTAAAGAACTGAGATGCCTACTTTCATGTATGAATGTGTATCTGTTATGTAATACGTGCCTTGTATGATCTGCTATAGAAATGTTGAAGTCAATTATGAATGTAGAACATGTATATATATGCGTTCTGGTTACTAAACCAGGCAGTCAGTGTCTGGACTTCATCAGATACAAGTGATTATAATAAACAAGTAAACTGCAACAGAGTTCTTGTGGATTCAATTTTACCACATTTGACAGAGCATCAAGGGGAACAAAAACCCACACGGCGATAGTTCCTCTGGGAAGGTGTAACCTACAGTGAATTAAATTGACTGTTAGCAGCTCTCTCAGTTTGGGCAATTAAGTAAAACTGTAAAATTGAGCCCGCTCTCTGCTCTAAGGCTCATTGGTTTATTCTAAGATTGCGTTATATCGGCACTTTGGATTTAACTACCTTAACGGTTATGGGAAAATCGTAGCCTTAACAAGTACAATCGTACAAGAGACTAAGGGGCAAAAATCGGAAACCGTGACTGGATGTGGTTCAGTGCGCACAATTGACGAGCGATTGATTATGGAGCACAGCAACCGCAAAGGCGGATAATTATAATTGCCTGCAAAGGAATTATAAGCAAAAGGTGTAAACAAATATTTATTGACCGAATGGCAATAAAATAAAAAAGTACCCAATCGAAGCTTAGGGCAAAACGGAAGGAAGGGTTAGCGGACAACAAGGACAGGAAGGAAAGCATAGAATGCACGAACGATCGTGGAGTCTCACTTTGTCACTAGGTCAAACTCATGAGGATCCAAGGACATCGGGGGCAGAACCAAACAAGGAGTCGGGTCAACCCATGCTCTCAGGGATTGACCGACCAAATGATAGCGGGTCGCCTGTGCAGACGGGGACCAGGGTTAATCAAGTGGGGGAAGATACCCTGGCTCCGAGCTCACCTGAACGGTCAGGGAGCAGACCGATCAGCCAGCCTAGGGGAAGGTGACTGGTCTTGTAGTAAAGGGATCAGACCAGCCCTGACGGATAGTACTGGAATAGGGGAATTCCAGTAGGAATAAAGCAGAGCAGTAGAAGGCTGAACAGGCTGGTGATGGAGTGCACAGGCACTTCCGCCTGTAAAATCAGAATGGATAAGGGAGTAATGGTAGTGACACTCGCTGAAACGATAAAAGCGGCGAGGCCTGACTGGCGCCCCCTGATTAGGGCAGGGCCCAAGTTAGTGGTGGAGCTTGCAAGGGGCAGCAAGCAAACCAGACCAAAAGGCAATGAACAGGAATCCGTGGTGATCATGTGATAAAAAGCCAAAGAGGTTGTATAGCTCAGACACTGAAAAAAATGGTCTGGAAGGTGCTCATGCACTTCCAGGAGGTCGAGAGCGCCATGAAGGCACTCGAACAAGGGTTCAAGTTTGGGAGCAAACTCATTCGCTGCGAGGCATTCCAGAAAGCCATTGAGCCAATACAGTGCCTGAACTGTTACAAGTTTGGACACACGGCCAGAGCTTGCAACGAGGCTGGCAAGTGAAGGCACTGCCGCGAGGCAGGCCACTATGCCAAAGATTTTCGGAGGGCAAGCCGAAGTGTACAAATTGTGGGGGTGACCACAGAGATATGTACAAGGGCTGAACAGCCTTCAAAGGTGCCCGCCTGAGGCTGATAAACAAACAGAGAACAGCAAAACATGGCAATAAAGGTGAGCCAGCCAGCAGCAATGGGAAAGGCCAGGAAAAGGGAACCCAAATGCCTGGTGTAACTTAATTATGCCAAGGTAACTTGAGGCTCCCGGTGTCCCATGGCCGCAGAGGACAGGACTCAGAAGGCTCACGCTCCTGAAAGGGGGCAGATCGTGGCTAGCAGTAGTAATACCAAGTAATAAAATACTGAAAATAAGATTTTAGATAACAAGAACCAAAATGGCAACTTAAGGATAAAGCCATCAGTAATCCTTACTTAGTTCATTGATACAACTATAATTATTCTTCTTAATAATTTTATTTTTACAAATATATTATTACTTCATTCACACATTTCAAATGGCTAGTTCAATACTATATAGCAAGCCAGGTATTTCACAGATTTACCATCATAACATTTATTATTGCAATTATGTATTATTATGTGTCTGGAATCTTTTCATGGTTGAATGTACACAAATCTTCATGTAAGAGTTAATTAGTGAGAGTGTAAAGGTAGTCTCTCAAGGGTTAATTAATTGTCTTTGACACTTAGCACATCAAGATTAGCAAACTGACAGGAAGAATAATCATCAAGGTATAATTCACCTAAGAGTGAGAAATGTTCATTTATTTGTATTGTCTTTAACTTCTATATATGAGTCACCTAGGACAGGGACAGGCAGTTAAAGTTAAAGTTACAGTTTGGAGTTTGTATTTAGATAGAGAAGAAATTTTACATAGTTAGGATCATTGCCAGCAAGTGAAGTCATCACCATTTAGATAGCCATTAGAAGAATAACAGAAACTTTGTACATTAAGAAAAAGGAATAAACCATTGTTACATCATCATCAAGTCTGCTGCGTCTAGAACCCCCAACCAACAATATATCACCAACCAACAAACATTAAAATTCCAACCGGTGATAGTAGCACCTCCACCTGGCTTGTCAGAGGGCAGGCTGTGGCCAAAAACTGCAATGGATTGGACAAGGGGGTCGCTCTGACGAAGGAGCAAGCTGGGGCTGAAACCCAGCCATAAATACTGATCCATCCAGAGAAACTCATGATGAAGTTCCTCTGTGAAGTGATCACAGAAAAGCTGAGACTGGCAAAAGTCCAAGAACCCAGAGAACAGGCCGTAACCGCCATGAAAAGGTCGGCTACTTGACATCTAGGTCTAGCATTGTCACAGACAGCACTGTCTGACATGGGGACGGACAAGGACTGTGAGGCTCGATCGGTAATAGCCAGAATTAAGTGAAGGTATCAAAAAGGATAAGGGTAGCCATAGGCAACCTAAATCCAACTAGAATATCAGCAGAGGCTGACAAAAGTCCTCAGCCAAAAGAACAGTGTTTAGAGGTGGTAACAGTAACAAGTACTAAATATCTGTTCTCACATGGATATATATCTGTACATGTCTCAGTAATAAATTTAAAATGGAGAGGTATGTACCATGATTCATAACAATCCACCAAATGCTTCCTGAAATATAAGCTTCTAAGTTTTATTCTATTATAAGCTCTGTGACCTTGAAAAGTAGGTCAAGGTCACCCATCTTCGAACTTGACCCAGATTTTGTCCATATACATCTTCACCAAAGAAATAAAATTCCTATTGTGAATCATTTAAGAGATATCCCGCTCACAAGGACAAAGTTGAAAAATCCAAGAAAAATTCATTAAAAATCAGAAATTGTAGGTGGTGCCTCTAAACTCGTGCAGCAATTACAGACCATCAGTCCCTATGATCATAGTAAGTATTGTGAAAATCCACCAAATGGTTCCTGAGAAATAAGCTTCTTAATGTTTTTTCTATAATCAGCTCTAAAACGTAGAAAAATAGGTCAAGGTCACCCATCTTCAAACTTGACCGAGATTTTGTCAATATACATTTTCACCGAAAAAATAATATTCCTACGGTGAATCCTTTTAGAGATATCCCGCTCACAAGCCCAAAGTTGAAAAATCCGATAAAAATTAAATAAAAATCAGAAATTGTAGGTGGCGCCACCAAACTTGTGTAGCAGGTACAGACTATCAGTCCCAATAATCATAGTAAGTTTTGTGAAAATCCACCAAATGGTTACTGAGTAATAAGCATCTAAGTGTTTTTCTATAATCAGCTCTAAAATGTAGAAAAATTGGTCAAGGTCACCCATCTTCTAACTTGACTGAGATTTTGTCAATATACATCTTTACTGAGGAAATAAAATTCTGAAGGTGAATCCTTTTCAAGATATCCCGCTCACAAGGTAAAAGTTAACGGACGCCGGACGGACGGACGGCACGACGGACAGCTTGGGTGACGACAATAGCCCATCAGCCTAAGGGCTGAGGGCTAAAAAGGCCAGTAATAACGGTTTCAAGTAGGCGGTGGGGGACGTCATGGTTAAGCTCAATCTATGTCATGTAAACATGAATGGCCTGTACTGGAATAAGAGAGAGATCCTCAACTATATTCTCAGGCATTCTGTAGATATCATGGCAATCAGTGAGACTAAGCTGACCAGAAATGTATGGCTATAACCTGCCACACAGTGGATGGCCAGGCGGTAATATGGGAGGCGGCATGGCTCTCTTAATCAAAGAGAACCTAGTATACCGTCAGACAAACTGGCTAGAAAGGCTCGATATAGAGGCTCTAACAGTTAGAGTCAAACCTGTCAACAGCAGTGACCTGGCAATTGACATAATAGTGTATTACATTCAATCACAGTTGCGGCCCATGGCCAAGCTCTTTGACAAGATTAAAAGATACAGCAGTCACTATGTAGTTTAAGGGGACCTTAACGCCCCACGTACCTCGTACAGCAGCAGATCCTCTAATCTGCACTGATGGATTGCATTGACCGGAACAGTATGGTGATCATGAATATAGAAGCCAGACTAGGGTCAATCCAACAACCAGTGGAACAAACATACTCGATCTGGCAATAGACTCACCAGAAATAGTTCTGGTCAGCCATTTCCATGTAGGGGAAGATGCAGGCAGTGATCACATGCCAATTCATTTAGAGCTCGACTGGAGAGCTACCAGAAAGCCACTAAGCATGGTTAGGCCCTGGAGAAAGGCAAACTGGAGGCCAAATAAAACAAGTGGCCCATGGGCCATGACACTTAGCTGAATTCAAGATACTTTGAACAAGACCAAAAATGACTGCCAGAGTGCAAAGAAATCATGAATTTATGAATAGTCCTTAGACATGGGTTACAGTGGGCTTTTTGACAGATGACCACTTCATTTGAAGGTCTCATAAATAGAAAGAAAAAATTGAAAAAATACAGGTAGTGCCACCAGTCTGCAGGAACTGATGAAACACTCCATGATCAATATGTATCCAAACATTTGACTTTCAGTCAGCTGAGCTAAAAATTAGAGGAAATGCAGGTAGTGCTAACAGTCTGCAGGAACTGATGAAACACTCCATGATAAATATTCATGCAAAGAATCATGGTGATCAATGAACTTGCTGTTCAGATACTGAAGTTTTTGTATAAAATTTTTTATTTTTCTGAGGAGTACTTCTGAGCCCTATAGCTCGCAGGTTATGGGTAACAGAGACCTAATTTCGAGTTACCCAGGAGATTTTTCATGGACCTATCTAGATGTGAAGCATGAAGATTCTACCTCCAGCTGTTATGATTTATGCCCTGTTAACAGATGAGGCTTAATTTGAAGGTCTAAAAAATGGAGAAAAAAATGTGTAAAAATTAAAAAAAATACATGTGGTGCCACCAGTCTTGTGAAACTGTTGAAACACTCCATGATCAATATGCATGCCAAAAATCATGGCCATCAGTGCATTAGTCATTTAGATACTGGAGCTTTTGTAATTAATTTTACATTATTCTGAGGAGTACTTCTGAGCCCTATAGCTTGGAGGATATGGGTAACAGAGACCTTATTTCAGGTTACCAAGGTGATTTTTCATGGACCTCCCTTGATGTGAAGTACAAAGATTCTAGGTCCAGCTGTTATGATTTGTGCCCTGTTAACAGTAGAGTCTTTATTTGAAAGTCTCAAAAATAGAGAAAAAAATGCGTAAAAATTTAAAAAAAATACAGTTGGCGGCACCAGTCTAGAGGAACTGATGGCTCACTCCATGATCAATATGCCTGCAAAGAATCATGGTGATCAATGCATTAATTATTCAGATACTTGAGCTTTTGTGTCAAATTTTTAATTATTCTGAGGGGTACTTACTAGGAAGGATATGGGCAACAGAGACCTTATTTCATGTTTTCACAGATACTTTTCATGGACCTCCCTTGATGTCAAGTTAGAAGAATCCAGGTCCAGCGGTTATGTGCCCTGTTAACAGATGACAGCTTCTTTTGAAGGTCTCAAAAATAAAGAAAACAATTCGTAAAAGTTTGAAAAAATACAGGTAGTGCCACCAGTCTGCAGGAAGTGATGGAACACTCCATGATCAATATTCATGCAAGGAATCATGGTGATCAATGCAGTAGTTATTCAGATACTTTAGCTTTTGTATCAAATTTTGCATTATTCTGGGGGGGTACATTGGAGCCCCATAGCTCAAAGGATATGGGTAACAGAGACCTTAATTCAGGTTTTCAAGGAGATTTTTCATAGATCTCCCGGGATATTAAGTTTGAAGATTCCAGGTCCAGTGGTTACCATTTGTGCCCTGTTAACAGATGACAGTTTCATTGCAGGTCTGAAAAAAAACCAGAAAAAAATTCGTAAAAATTGGAAAAAATATAGGTGGCGCCACCAGTCTGCAGGAAGTGATGGAATATCCCATGATTAATATTCATGCAAAAAATCATGGTGATCAATGCAGTAGTTATTCAGATACTTGAGCTTTTGTATCAAATTTTGCATTATTCTGGGGGGTACTTCAGACCCCCATAGCTCAAAGAATATGGGTAACAGAGACCTAATTTCAGGTTACCAAGTTAGAAGATCCCAGGTACAGTGGTTAGGATTTGTGCCCTGTTAATGGACGGCCGGACAGACAGCCTGACAGCCGGACGGACAAAGAGTGATCGCTTTAGCTCAGATGACTTTCAGTCATCTGAGCTAAAAAATTGGCAGACAGGCTCCGAAATATCTTTTGAACCATCGACCCCAGCAGAAATTGAAAACCTGGTTGACAAGCTGACCTTTGAGATACGAGCACTTGTAAAGGAAAGAAGGCGGATCAGAAGGCTCCAGAACCAATTTCGAACGGAAGAGTTATACGAGGTCACAAGTAGTATGGACCACAGAATATCCGTGGGTGAATTCTGGCGCAAGGTCCACCAGTATACTGGCTCGCTGACAAGCCAATTGGTTGGAACAACAGACCTTACAGGCCCGATGGGATTTGCTGGCTAGTTTGAAAAAGGACAAGGACAACATGTTCGCGGGACACCAGGTCAATGAGCAAACACATGAAGAGGTTGTTTAGTACGTAAGGCAAGGGGCAAAAGAGTTTAATTTTCCTCTGAAAAAGGTGGAGAGCTGTTATGCTCAGATAGCAGAGGATTAGCCGCTACTGAGAGGGATCTCAAAAGCGGAAGTCAGCAGAAAGCTTAAACAAGTGACCCATGGGTCATGATGCTCAGCTCACTGGGAAGAGATTCGCAAAAGGAAATTTTATCATCTGAATGGTAGTATATACCCATTCAACTGAAGCATCAAACAGATTAACCAACAGGCCAAGATTGTGTCTGTATTTATATATCTCAAAAATAGAGAAAAAATGCGTAAACTCAAATGTGTAAAAAAAATACAGGTGGCTCCACAAGTATGCAGGAACTAATAAAAACACTTAATGGTCAATATCCATGCATTAGTTGTTCAGATACTTCAGCTTTTGTATCAAATTGTCCATTATTCTGAGGGATACTTCTGAGTTGTGATGTTTTTGTATGAATTATACTGCCATAATGAGTCACTCAGTCAAGAGAAACATCTCACTTTCGTCAAAGTATATTCCCGGGCTCTGGCTTATATTATAATATTTGGCTTCGGCATGGTCACATGGCTGTTAGGCACAAATAGTAAGAGGGGAATTCCTATTCCAATTAAAACAAGTTGACATGTTCAGTCCAGAGTAGAAATATTGCAAATAAAAGAAATGGCGACCTTTGATTGGCTCGATTATCCTGCCGTGAGACTGTTTAAGATTGGGGAGGCCCGCACTAAGTTACTTCTAATCAAAATAGCTTACTCTAAGATAAAATATCCTGATAGTTACGCTAAAATCGTACTCTGTGCACGGAATGTTAAAAAAAAAAGAAAAGAAAACAGCTTCTGTTCCTGACACTGCCATTTGGGGGAAGGATATTCCCCTGATCGGATAGTCGCACAGCGAAATTTGAATAAAGGTCAACCTTGTGGCATTTTGGGTACACTCGCAGAGCAGGTGACACCTGTATTATAGGATCACTGCGTGCAACCAAACTAGCTCCCGGTACTGTTTTGCAATGGAAGGCGGCTTATTTGACAATGAATTTTGGTACAAGTGCACCATTGCGAATTAATATTAAACACTTTTGGCTTTCAGAGCTCACTGCTAAACCAAACCACTGCTGAGATATGAGTGATTTTATCCCAAGGCAGATGAACAGATGGATGGTGTTCATAAGTGGTTGCAGGTCGCGCCACCAGTTTTAACTATGAGGAAGAGCTATATGAGATCTATACACATGCAAAATTTTGGCCCAATCGGTCAAACCGTTCCTGAGATATGAGCATGGATGTCTGCAAAGTAAACCTGAATGTAGGTGGCGCCACCTGTCATAAAATCAAGCTGTCCAGGATGTATAAACATGCAAAAGTTTAAGGTGGATAAGTCAAACCACTGCTGAGACATGAGTGATTTTATCCAAAGGCAGATGAACAGATGGACTCTGTGCATAAATGGTTGCAGGTGGCGCCACCAGTTTTGCTTATGATGAAGAGCTATGTGAGATCTATACACATGCAAAATTTTGGCCCGATCGGTCCTACAGTTCCCTAAATATGAGCTTGGATGTCTGCAGAGTAAACCTGAATGCAGGTGGCGCCACCTGTCATAAAATCAAGAGAGCAGTCCAGGATGTATAGACCTGCAAAATTTCATGTGGATAAGTCAAACCACTACTGAGATATAAGTGATTTTATCCCAAGCCAGATGAACAGAACGACACTGTGCATTAATGGTTGCAGGTGGCGCCACCATTTTTAGTGTATGTTATAAAGCTATCAAAGGGCTTCATTTGTGCAAAATTTTTAGCCTGATCGGTCAAACGGTTCCTGAGATATGCAGGTTTATGACTGGAAACAAACGCACAAATGGACGCTGGGCAGCAAGGAAAGGTCAGAGGTCAACCAAAAATGAAGGCGCAGCAGTTCACATGTGACCTGATGATAAACCCGATTCACTTAAAATGCAAACCAAGTTGAAAGATAAATTTCCAATAATCTGGGAATTCTGCATCTAAACATTGTGTCTAGACATCCCCCCCCCCAGCCAGGTCAGTTGCCATGGTGATGTCTAGACCCCACCTGTGTGTACTGAGTGACCTCTTGACTTGGCTGCTGAATTTCAGCATGTTTTCAAATCTGTTTTCAAATACAGAAAGCCTTTTTCATTTGGCTACAATGCTTTTTTTACAACTGTATTTACCCAATCAATCCTTATAAAATTGGCAGAACCCTACCATAGAACTAGAATACGGGTAGTCGACAAGCGACTACGTGTATCCGCCAAAATCAGAGAAGGACAGGTGAAGTGAGGCATGGATTGAGTGGCAAGGGGATATAGTTACATGTGTTAAATATTAGAATGGATCTCGGCCACATAAACATGATTGTAGGTGGCGCCACCTGTTATTTAAACGAGAAACTATCTAAGATATATACACATGCAAAATTTCATGTGGAAAAGCAGAGATATGAGTGATTTTATCCCACAGCAGACAAACAGATGGACGCTGTGCAAAAATGGCTGCAGGTGGCGCCACCATTTTTGTTCATGTTATAAAGCTATCCAAGGGCTACATTTGTGTAAATTTTTTTTCCTGATTGGTCAAATGGTTCCTGAGATATATGGGTTTATGTGTGGAGCGTTAACATGAATGTAGGTGGCGCCACCTGTCATAAAATCGAGAAAGCTATCTAGGATGTATATGCATGCCGATTTTTATGTGAATTAGTCAAACCACTGCAGAGATATGAGTGATTTTAACCCCAGGCAGATGAACAAATGGACACTGTGCAGACATGGTTGCAGGTGGCGCCACCTTTTGTTGTGTAAGTTATAAAGCTATCCCAGGGCTACATTTGTGTAAAAAAATTTTCCGGATCGATCAAACGGTTCCCGAGATATATGGGTTTATGTGTGGAGCGTTAACGTGAATGTAGGTGGCGCCACCTGTCATAAAATCGAGAAAGCTATCTAGGATGTATATGCATGCCAAATTTTAGGTGAATTAGTCAAACCACTGCAGAGATATGAGTGATTTTAACCCCAGGCAGATGAACAGATGGACACTGTGCAAACACGGTTGCAGGTGGCGCCACCTTTTGTTGTGTATGTTATAAAGCTATCTCAGGGCTACATTTGTGTAACGTTTTTTTCCGGATCGGTCAAACGGTTCCCGAGATATATGGGTTTATGTGTGGAGCGTTAACGTGAATGTAGGTGGCGCCACCTGTCATAAAATCGAGAAAGCTATCTAGGATGTATATGCATGCCGAATTTTAGGTGAATTAGTCAAACCACTGCAGAGATATGAGTGATTTTAACCCCAGGCAGATGAACAAATGGACACTGTGCAGACATGGTTGCAGGTGGCGCCACCTTTTGTTGTGTATGTTATAAAGCTATCCCAGGGCTACATTTGTGTAAAAAAATTTTCCAGATCGGTCAAACGGTTCCCGAGATATGTGGGTTTATGTGTGGAAACAGACGCACAAACGGATGCTGGGCAGAGATGAAAGGTCAGAGGTCAAGGTCACTTGGTTAGGCACCAGTTCACATGTGACCCGATAATTTGTGTAAGTTTCGGAAAAATCTGTCCAGTAGTCTCAGAGGAGTTCTCCTGAAACGAATGCGGCGGCGGCGGCGGAACCCGGTCAAAAACATAGTATCCGCAAAACTTCGTTTTGGCGGATACAATAATTATTGAAAGTTTAAACCAACCAGCCTAACAGTTTCTTATAAATCAGTGTACAAGCTAGGAGAGTTTAAAATTACATTTTTGCTTGTAAAAATCACATAAATGTAGGTGGCGCCACCAATACCTCAAAATTAGATATGACATATGTGACAAACAATGGTATAAAATTTGGTGATTATAGCTCTAGCCGTTTCTGAGATTTAATTTTAGTGTGCTTTTTTGGACAGATGATTAAGTTCAACCTCCTGTAACTCAGCCAAAAATCTCCAAACTGGATCCATTCGAACAAACTTGAGATTGTTCCAGGGATAATTTCTGTGAAATACTGGACAATTTGGCTGGACAGTTTCAGAGAAGAAGATTTTTAAAGGTTTTAAGCTTTTCTTCTATAAAATCTAAATTAATGCAGATACCCAATAATAAGCTCCAGGGCACCAAGTTTCACATATGACTAATTCTTACATGTAATTTGGAGCTGCTAGCTCTGACGGATTCTGACTTATGGCCATGGACGGCGGAAAGCCAGCCCTGGAGAGCGGACGACTGACGATGGACGTACGAAGCTGCGCCTTCGCATAAGCTCACAGGTTCGCTAAAACTCAGGTTGTGCCACCAGTCTGCAGGAACTGAAGAAACACTCGATGATTAATATCCATGCAAAAAATCATGGCCATCAGTGCATCAGTTATTCAGATACTGGAGTTTTTGTATCAAATTTTTATTTATTCCTGGGGAGGGGGGGGGGGGGTACTTATGGGCCCCATTGCTCAG
Source organism: Sipunculus nudus (assembly GCA_026874595.1). Taxonomy (NCBI): domain Eukaryota; kingdom Metazoa; phylum Annelida; class Sipuncula; order Golfingiida; family Sipunculidae; genus Sipunculus; species Sipunculus nudus. The sequence continues at coordinate 110,669,411 of CM049306.1, read as the reverse complement.
AGGATATGGGTAACAGAGACCTAATTTAATGTTTCCATGAAGACTTTTCATGGACTTTCCTGGATGATAGGTTAGAAGATTCTACGTCAAACAGTGATGATTTGTGCCCTGTTACCAGATGAGGCTTTATTTGAAGGTCTTAAGTCTCACAGCAACTGAAGACAGACTCCATGATCAATATGCATGCAAAAAATCATAGCCATCAGTGCATTAGCAATTCAAATACTGGAGTTTTTGCATCATATTTTTTTTTTTTTTCTGGGGGGTACTTCTGAGCCCCATGGCTTCAAGAATATGGGTAACAGAGACCTAAATTAACATTTCTACAGAGACTTTTCATGGACCTCCGTTGATGTAAAGTTAGAAGATTCCAAGTCCAGTAGTTACGATTTGTGCCTTGTTAACAATTAATTGACAACTTCTTTGAAGGTCTCAAAAATAAAAAAAAAATTCCTAAAAATAAGAAAAAATTCAGGTTGCGCCACCAGTTTGCAGGAACTGATGGAACACTCCATGATCAATATTTATGCAAAGAATCATGGTGATCAATGCAGTAGTTATTCAGATACTTGAGCTTTTGTATCAAATTTTTTATTATTCTAGCGAGTAATTTTGAGACCCATAGCTCAGAGAATGGACCTCCCAGGATGCCAAGTAAGAAGATTCCAGGTCCAGCGGTTACGATTTGTGCCCTGTTAACGGACGGACGGACGGCAGGACGGACGACGGACAAAGAGTGATCGCTATAGCTCAGATGACTTTCAGTCAGCTGAGCTAAAAAGCAAAAAAATAATCAAAATTTGAAACAGTGTTTCAGATGACTTAACTTTTACATAACATTTGATGATGCGAGCTGTTGCCCCTTTGAGATAGCATAGGTCAACACAAGGATGATGGCAGATGTATGACAGTGGACAGACGATGCTGCACCATGGTATAAGCTCACACATTGGCCAAAAATTGATTTTCATATAGGCCAGCATGTCCACAAACCAATATGATTCATTATTTAAATTGTACAGATGTCTGATTCCACATTTTTAACTCTGATCTGTTCATTTGGGATTATACAAGCACAACCAGTTTATTAATATTTTAGAAATGTTATATATTTTCTTGTTTTAAGAGCATTCATGAAACTCCTGAGGGGAAAAAAGTTGGAGAGCTGGAGGGTGGTTGGGAGGAGGGGGACATGAAGTCCATGATACAAAGTGATGGACACAGCTGCGGTGTTTATGTCATGCTGGTAAGAAGAAACATATATAGATTAATTTTATAAGTCTCTGGGCAAATTTATGACAGATATTAAAGTAAAAAAAAATATTAAAATATATAATAGGAGAATGAAACTGGCCAATTTTCCTGCAAGTGGCCTATCCAACTGTATGCAAAATATGTCCCTACATGCTTGATTGAATGAAGTTGATTTAACCGTGATCTGATTACATATATTGCACTTAATGGGCAACATATAATCATCATTACACTATATGATCATGTTTTCCTTGACACAGTCATTAAATAGTTCATAAATGAACTGTTGCTATCAGGAACATAATATCATTTTTTAACCATGTGGATGACTTTGATTTCTGAATGTTTTGGCCATATTGAAGGGATACCCTACAGAGAAGGTGACATATCAACATCTTAACCTCATGAGGCAGTATGTGAATTGGAGACTGCTGCAAAAGGCCATAACACCAGCATCACAGAGAACTCTCTGCGAATATGCGAGTTGTTCAAAACCATGACCCGTGCCATGAGGGTGCGTTGCGATGTATGTGGCAGGTGGTGCCATTTTGTATGCGTGAATATTGATAAGGCACCAGATAATGATTATGTTTGCCCCATATGCAATGCGCAATTTTATTAGCTCAGTTTACTACGAGTTATGTGTCATCTGTGCTGTACTGATTACCCATGTCTGTTACCCAACTAAACAGTAGTTATGCTGGCCAGCAAGCCAGCAATCAAACATACGACTGCCATACTCTCTCTTCACCTCTATAGTCAAACTGCATAAACACAAAATCAGCCACTCAGCAAATATTCTAAGATCACTGTTTAATAAAATATTATAATTTTGCATTTAAGGGTAGTGACCTTCACACAGTTCTCATCATGTTTATTTGAACATTGTGATTTAGTCACATATTACACCTGTAGCTTACTATAGTGTATGGTGTAGCTTACTATGGTGACCATACACTATATGTCTTAGCTAAGTCTATCTAAAGTCTTTCTTTTTTTGTCACATTTTAATACATATAGCTTATCATGGTGACCACAATGATAATAGTGTTTAGTCACACTTAACACATACAGCTGGCCACAGTCACCATACAAAATATGTTTTAGCCAAGTCTATCTGAACATTCTGTTTTGGTAACAATTATTACATATAGCTAATCATGGTGACCACAATGATAATAGTGTTTAGTCACACTTTAACACACATCTAGCTGGTAACAGTGATTATACACAATATGTTTTAGCCAAGCCTATCTGAACATTGTTTTTTTGTCACATTTTAATCTAATAATTTATCATGGTTTCCTCAATGATAATAGTGTTTAGTAACACTAACACTATAGCTGGTCACAGTGATCATACATAATATGTTTTAGCCAAGTTTATCTGAACATCCTGTTTTTTTTGTCACATTTTAACACTGATAGCTTATCATGGTGACAAAATTGATCATAGTGTTTTAGTAACACTTTAACACTTAGCTGGCCAAGTGATAATACACATGATTATTTTGCAATATAGGGCAGTGAACATTACATTGTTCTCATCATGATTTTTCTAAACATTGTGATTTAGTCACATATTACACCTGTAGCTTACTATGGTGACCATACACTATATGTCTTAGCTAAGTCTATCTAAAGTCTTTCTTTTTTTGTCACATTTTAACACATATAGCTTATCATGGTGACCACAATGATAATAGTGTTTAGTCACACTTAACACATACAGCTGGCCACAGTCCCCATACAAAATCTGTTTTAGCCAAGTCTATCTGAACATTCTGTTTTGGTAACAATTAATACATATAGCTAATCATGGTGACCACAATGATAATAGTGTTTAGTCACACTTTAACACACATCTAGCTGGTAACAGTGACCATACACAATATGTTTTAGCCAAGCCTATCTGAACATTGTTTTTTTGTCACATTTTAATCTAATAATTTATCATGGTTTCCTCAATGATAATAGTGTTTAGTAACACTAACACTATAGCTGGTCACAGTGACCATACACAATATGTTTTAGCCAAGTCTATCTGAACATTCTGTTTTTTTTTTCACATTTTAACACATACCCCAGCCAGCATGCATACGTTGGGCCAACGTAGGATATACGTTGCACATATGTTGGAACGTTGGATATTGGTTGGGGTTGGGGGCACAACGTTGGGCCAACGTTGGATATACATTGCACAAATGCTGAATATTGTATGTTGGCTCAGGTTGGACATGCAACGTTGGGCCTATGTTGGATAAATGTTATCTCAATGGAATAACAAAATATAGTTTTATCAACATTTTAAACTGACGTTTATGTCATGTATTTAAATGTGTTATTTCTCAAACAGTTCTCATTACATTGAATTATATACAAAAAAAGACAATTAGAGAAGTGTAAAGTCATTTATTGAAAAAAAAATTACAAACAAATTCATCACAAATAAAGACAAAATTTGTTACTATTATGATGTTATAATTACCATAATCTTGCAAAGTACTATATAAGTGTCAAATCCATTTAAAGATTGTTACTATTTAATAATAATAATAATAAATATATAAATGAAAATTATAATATAATGTTTAAATTTATATAACCTATATATTACATAATATCTACATATATGTACAAGTAATAATATATTATATATACAACCTATAATATATTATTTATATATATATGTATATATAATTTGTAATGTATTATTTATATATATATATATATATATATATATATGTATATATATATATGTGTATATATATATATATATATATATATATAATGTATCATATATAGTTAGTACTGCTTCATGTACTACAGAACTGTTTCGTGAGTACAGCTAACGAGCCAGCTCACTCTTCAGGTACTAACTGAACTGATCAGATATGTGGGTAAAGTTCGCCATAATAGGTAGGATAAATCTGCATTGGGTTATACAGTTCGGCATTTTAGTGCATTCATTTCATCCTTAAATAGGTAATTTCAGGTATTATGAATAAAGACGCATGCCTGTTGAATAAAAATACCTTTTCTCATTTGTATATATAGACACCAATTATTGATTATGCCTGCATAAACAGCTAATCTTATGCTCAAATGTATTGCTTTTAATATCTATCAATACTCTTCTTGTGATGAACCAGTTAATTTAAAAAAAAAAAAACAACTGGCTTTTGAAACCCTCTTTTTTATCACTTGTGTCAGTATTGACCTGAGAATATTTGAAATCAAGTATTTCTTGGAAGGGTGTAATAAATATCCATTAACCAAATGCTAATTTATCAGACTTTAAAAGGACTGGTACAAGCGGCGCCATTAAAATCAACAAAAATCCTTTTCTTAGATATTATTCTTACGTCATATTAATAAAATAGACTTTTAAAGAGCATTCGTGACAGATGATTTTTTTTCAGACTCCTGAAGCCTTCCCATGAACGTGATCTTTTTCTGCGTTGAATGGTGTTTATGGCGTTGACGTTGAATGATGAATAAAGGATTGCTGTGGTGCTTCAAGGCGTCGAACCCTTCGCCAGAAATCACTTTGTCTGCATGCCGCAAAGCTGTATTTTAAGCGCGGTGTTTTCAAAAGCATGCGAACGATTTATGAAGGATGCGAACATGGAAAAAATGGCATTCGCATTTTGTGCTTTAAAGTTTTCTCAAAATGCGCGGGTGTTCGCCGACAATGCGCGGGGGTTCGCATGCATCGCAAATGGAAATCGCATGCATGCGAACCCCCGCGCATTGTCGGCGTACCCATTTCGGGCGAACCCCGACCGCGCATTTTGGGCGAGCTTTCTAAGCATAAAATGCAAATGTCGGACTTTGTCGTGAAAACACAGCCTAAGTAAACGTCAAGAGTACCGGCACGTAGTGCGCGCGGTATTCGCGGCGGACGCGGAAGTTTCAATGACAGTGACACAGTGGCAGTGCAAATTTTTACTGATTTCACGGGCACGCGAACGATTTGCGAAGGATGCGAACATCGAAAAAAAATGGCAAAATGCAGCATTTGCATATTATGTTCAAAAATTAAGGTCGCCAGAAATGCGCTGCGGTTCGCATGCATGATGTCTCCTCCTTGAATTTATTCAGTCTGTTTATATATATATATATATATATATATATATATGGCTTGTAGACTTATATAAAAAATGCTTATCAGGATGCAAGTAACGTTCGATATATTTTAAGAAAAACCTTATGAAGAAAAACTTATAAATTGCGTTATAACATTCATAGCAAAAATCCATTTAGGTTGTGTTTGCCGTGTTTTCAGCCTTCTGGTGATGTTTAACCTGATTCAGTTATTTGACTCTTGCAAGTAAATTTATTAGGTGTGCAATCAAACGGCGGAACAGCAGTATTCATATGGGTAAAATGACGTTAATTATAACAGCAGCTTCATCAAAGTTGAATACTTTAAAAAATAAAAATGTCTTAACATGTTTTTTAAACCTCTTACCATCTTTTAAATAATAACTTTTTTTCTGTATTTTAAAGAGATAGTATAAAATCTATACACCTACATATATATATATATACAAATTATTTTTTTAAACACGTTTGTTAAATTTAAAATTTAATCGCAAAAGAATTTTTTTTTTATTAGCGATGTTTTAGAAATAAATTGAACAGATTTATAATATAATGAAGACTTTTGAGTAATATATTATCTGATTTTCCATGCATATCAAGGTAAAAAATAAATAAGTACATATGACTGAAAAGCTATAACCAAAAAAGAAACCAGCAAAAAAAAACAGAAAAAAAATTTAATTGATATATTTGTGTGATTCTAACCCTCTTTCTTTATCATGTTTTGATATGCAGACAGCGTCTTTAATTTTTTTTTAATTTAAACAATATTTCAACAAGCAAATGATTACGTGTATTGAAGATATGTTGAAATTACGTATCACCCTGATAACAACTACAGCTATTTCACCGAACTGTGAAACAACATTAAGTGTCCCCTTGCAACCCCTGTCACATCTGGGCCATCTGGTTTGGCTTGACCCCGAGATGACCCCTAGGAGTGGACAGACTGGAGCAGGTCTATTCAAGCATTGCTGTGACTGATACAGGTTCCGAACAGGCTGTCGCACTGATTGTAGCAAACATCACTCCACTGATTCAACTGAATATCGCAAGGTAAGCAGGATATATAAATTGAATAATAAATTTATAAATTATATGTATACTGATTTTCAATCTGATTCTAAACATTTAACAGGCAAACAGTTATGTGGTCAGTCCCATGTCGGGATATGCTTTGTGACCTACATAGCTTGGGTAGGGTAGCCATATTGTGTTAAATGGGTGGCCGGCTCTCAGTTCCTAAAATAATTTTACTGGTCAAAGTTCAAAGCTAGGCGTTCAGTTAGGGACTCTCCATTTTTATTGAAAAGTTATTTGAAATTATCAGTAGCTTGCTCATTTTTATAAGTGACCAAACTCTTAAATTTCAGTGGGTGTTAATCCATTGTTTATACGATAGGATCCGGGGTGCATAAATAAAATGAATAAAAATTCAAGTAAACTTCAAACATAATCCAACTGAATCTAATCTAAGGAAGCAGCATCTGACCCACTTGATAAACAACTAGAATACGGGTAGTCGACAAGCGACTACTTGTATCCGCCTAAATCAGAGTGGAACGGGTGAAGTGTTGCATATTAGCATGGATATTTTATCCCATGGCAGACAAATAGATGGGAGCTGTGCAAACATGGCTGCAGGTGGCGCCACCAGTTTTGCGTATGATAAAGAGCTATGTGAGATTTATACACATGCAAAATTTTGGCCCAATCGGTCAAACGGTTCCCTAGATATGAGCTTGGATGTCGCAGCGTAAACTTGATTGTAGGTGGCGCCACCTGTCATAAAATCAGAAAAGCTATCCAGGATGTATAAGCATGCCAAATTTCAGGTGAATTAGTCAAACCACTGCAGAAATATGAGTGATTTTAACCCAAGGCAGACGAACAGATGGACACTGTGCAAACATGGTTGCAGGTGGTGCCACCATTTTCGGTGTATGTTATAAAGCTCTCCAAGGGCTACATTTGTGCAAAAAACTTTTCCTGATCGGTCAAACGGTTCCTGAGATATGAGCTTGGATGTCTGCAGCGTAAACGTGAATGTAGGTGGCGCCACCTGTCATAAAATCAGAAAAGCTATCCAGGATGTATACGCATGCTAAATTTCAGGTGAATTAGTCAAGTCACTGCAGAGATATGAGTGATTTTAACCCAAGGCAGACAAACAGATGGACACTGTGCAAACATGGTTGCAGGTAGCGCCACCATTTTTGGTGTATGTTATAAAGCTCTCCAAGGGCTACATTTGTGCAAAAGAATTTTCCTGATCGGTCAAACGGTTCCTGAGATATGACTTTTGATGTCTGCAGCGTAAACGTGAATGTAGGTGGCGCCACCTGTCATAAAATCAGAAAAGCTATCCAGGATGTATACGCATGCCCAATTTCAGGTGAATTAGTCAAGTCACTGCAGAGATATGAGTGATTTTAACCCAAGGCAGACGAACAGATGGACACTGTGCAAACATGGTTGCAGGTGGCGCCACCATTTTTGGTGTATGTTATAAAGCTGTCCAAGGGCTACATTTGTGCAAAAGAATTTTCCTGATCGGTCAAACGGTTCCCGAGATATGAGCTTGGATGTCTGCAGCGTAAACGTGAATGTAGGTGGCGCCACCTGTCATAAAATCAGAAAAGCTATCCAGGATGTTTACGCATGCCCAATTTCAGGTGAATTAGTCAAGTCACTGCAGAGATATGAGTGATTTTAACCCAAGGCAGACGAACAGATGGACACTGTGCAAACATGGTTGCAGGTGGCGCCACCATTTTTGGTGTATGTAATAAAGCTCTCCGAGGGCTACATTTGTGCAAAAAAATTTTCCTGATCGGTCAAACGGTTCCCGAGATATGTGGGTTTATGTGTGGAAACAGACGCACAAACGGACGCAGAGCGCAAAGGAAAGGTCAGAGGTCAAAACAAAATCGGGGCGCAGCAGTTCACATGTGACCCGAACATAATCCCGGGTTTCGGAAAATTCCGCCCAGCGGTTACGGAGGAGTTCTCCGGACACCTACGCGGCGGCGGCGGCGGCGGCGGCGGCGGCGGCGGCGGCGGCCAGCTGAAAACATAGTATCCGCAAAACTCTGTTTTGGCGGATACAATAATGATACAAAAGACTCACAGCGTCATACACAAATTACAAGTTTAATTTTAAGAAGAATATTTTTGTATAAAATAAGCAATTTTTAAATGCACTTAGGTTGAATGATATCAATTTCACCGTGTATCAATGTTCCGGTGTATCGTCTTCATTCTCTGACACGTTTAAAGTACACGAGCTACCCAACAGGCGGCGCTAGGGATTACATTCTTATCACACATCGGACACCGTTAAATGCCACACCCAAAAATTGTTTAGGGACAGTGCATGGTTCATTAGCCTTCAGGTTAAATGAGAACTACAAGTGTTACACTGTCTGTACCCGTAACAGAGTGTAATAGAATTGTTAATTTAGACATTTTTGGTAACAAGTGGTAAAATTGAAAACAAGGTAATGTACAAAACTAAAATACTACAATAACCATGAAAAATTATTTATCAACAGTTATATCATTATGTAAATGTCAATCTTGCTGAATGGTCATCCGATGTACAAATATAAATAGATACGGCAAGATATGGTTAAAATGGAAAAATATTTCTTTTTGTTGTAATATATATATATATATATATATATATATATATATTAAATTAAATATTAATCAAGTATTAGTCAAAAAGTCATTTATACAGGATTGATACATGAAATATGATATATATCTGAAAAATTCAAATGAACAAACAGGTACAAACTATATATATATATATATATATATATATATATATATATGTATATAAATATACATGAATATATATATATGTCACGCACCATCTTCAGATCTGACACATCTTAAGATGAGTCAGACCCAATAGGCCTATTGATCTTGATCTAGCCATGCAGGATTACAGCTTTAAATTAAAAAATAATAATAAAAATATGTATATTCACACATATAACAATTATATACACATGTTTATTAATATATAGACCCCAAAAGAATTTACAAAATATAAACAGCAATACTGTTGGGTAATTAAAAAATAATAGAAAAACCAGGGATCAGCTGCTGTACATACATAGGAAATATTAAATCAGAAGTTGGAAACTCCAGGATTAGGGGAAGAATGTATTTATTTTGATAATCATATAGACCTGATCATTATGATTGAACATTCTTATGCATACTGTAATAATATTTATCATGTACGTACCCACATATGAACAATATGGAAATATAATCAAGTGTACTTTTATCTTATTATATTCACTTTTAACTGGTGTTATACAGAATGGAGAATGTGCATGCACTCGAGCAACAAAGTAAAATTCTCTTATCATAACATTTGTCATTATATATCAGTTAGGTAAATTCTGTTATATATTTTTTTGCAGATTGCCATTTCTCTCAACAATATTGGTCAAAGTGGAAATATTTTTTTTGTATAAATCATAGGCCAATCTGTTAGTTGACATTAACAAATATGTTGTGGGAAAATCTATTTGTTGGGAATGGTTTATAGTCAGGTTTGGTTTCAATATTTTTAAACTGCCTTCCATTAAGTTATTTAATATTATATTTATTTTATTATATAGCAATTAATTCCCTCTATTCTGTGTTTCCACTTGCACTTAATTTAAGGAAGTTAGGTGTAATATAGTTATTTTTCCCCCAAAAAGGCCCTTTATTTGTTCAAAATGAGTTCTAGCAAGAGGAAAATGTGTCCAGGCAAGTCAGTTTGGTCAAGCAGGAGAAGAGTCAATGCAAGAGTTGCCCAGCATTTAAATGATATCTCTAACAGTGACAGACAAGACAAAACCCCTGAGATAAATGTTTCACCTCATCTTTTGAGGTTTATCAAAACAGAAGAACCTGAAAATGATGATAATTTTGCAGATCAAACATTTAATGAAATAATTGATGCTGATGAAGAAGAGCAGTGTCACTCCCCAAACAGTGATGTTGAGTCTGAGCTAGTTGCAAATGCATCTTTTCAGCATGAGGGGTTGAATGACAGTGATCAAAGTAATGTTCGTTTTTCTGACTCTGTTGATTCCGATGAGGATTTTCAGGAAAACATCAGTGAGGAACTGGCCAACTGGGCAACAAATTACAAAATTGCACTCACAGCTTTAACAGCCTTATTGATTATATTAAGAAAATATCATCCTAATTTGCCAAAGGATCCAAGAACATTGTTGAAAACCAACACCAGATATGTGATTAAAGATATCGGGGAAGGCTCATATTTTCATTTTGGTATTGCTAAATGTATAGAAATGTTTTTGTCTCAAGGTAAAGATCTTCTGCAAAAGTGTAATACCATTTGGCTTCAAATAAATATAGATGGATTGCCACTTTTCAAAAGTTCAAGTGTTCAATTTTGGCCAATTCTTGGTATGGTTGATAAAATACCAATAAAGTATCCATTTGTCATTGGCTTGTTCTGTGGGAATTCAAAACCTAAAAGTCTCGTGGAATATCTTAAAGATTTTGTACAGGAAATGAAAGTTCTACAAATTGAAGGAATATATCATTGTGGACAGCATTTTTTTATTAGAATTTCAAATATTATTTGTGATGCACCAGCACGTTCTTTTGTTAAATGTTGTAAGCCACACAACGCTTACTTTGGTTGTGAGAGGTGTAAGCAGGAAGGTGTTTGGGTAAATAAAATGACATTTCCTGAAGTAGATGCTCAGCTTCGAACAGACATTGAGTTCAAAGAAGGTTTTAATGAAGACCATCAGACAGGAATAAGCCCATTGGGTGAATTAAATCTTGGTCTTGTATCCCAGGTGCCATTGGAGTATATGCATCTTGTGTGCTTAGGTGTAATGAGACTTATGTTAAAACTTTGGATTAGAGGCCCCCTAAACAACAGAGTTTCTGGAAGAACAGTTTTATGCATATCTGATAAATTGCTATCACTTCGTAGTCATATCCCAAGAGAATTTGCTAGGAAGCCAAGATCACTGAAAGAGCTTGATAGATGGAACGCTACTGAATACAGACAATTTCTTTTGTACACCGGGCCGGTGGTTCTTTTGGACAACCTTAATGATTCATTATATAGACATTTTCTTTTATTATCAGTTAGTATTTTTTTTCTGCTGGCCAGTCCAGTCCATTATAAACATTATTTGAATTATGCCCACAAACTTTTAGTGCAGTTCGTAAAGGGATGCCTTGATATTTATGGAAGAGATTTAGCAGTGTATAACATGCATAGTTTGGTTCATTTGGCACAGGATGTTAAATTACACGGACCGTTAGATGGATTTTCTGCTTTCCCGTTTGAATCCTTTTTAGGCAAATTAAAAAAAATGATAAGGAAACCACAGTTTCCCTTGCAACAGGTTATTCGTGGACTTTCTGAAAAATCAAGTTTTTCTGATATGTTGCAACAGTTTAAAGATTACACCAAAACTCCATTTGTCAAGAAACAACACTATGGAGGTTCTGTACCTTTAGGTTATCATTTATGTAATCAGTTTGCGGAAGTCCAGATGAAAAACTATGTGATTTCTTTTGAAAAACCTAATAATTGTATAAGGGTGAAAGGAAGAATTGGATATGTTCGTAATATTCTGTGCCATGAGAAGACAATATATTTCATATTTGAGCCTGTAACTCTTCAAGGTAATTTTTTCACTTTCCCATTGGAGTCATCATCAATTGGAATATATGAAGTCAAGGGACATAGTGGTGTAGAACATATAGTAAACCTCAGTGATGTTGATTGTAAATATACTCTATTGCCCCACACTGATGACAGCTTTGTTGCTATTCCACTCACTCATATAGACTAAATTTTGACAGACATGGGGCCTGTTACTGGTTTCAGGAAATGGGCCTATTACTATTAAGTATTATTTTCAATGTTTCACCAAAAGTAATAGGTTGCTTTTACTATATTACTATACTCCTATTACTATTATCATTATTTTTAATTTTATGGACTGCCTTTTTTTCAATTATTGCCTATTACTGATGATAAATAATTGAATTACTGCCTATTATACCATTCCCGAGTTTTGTACCATTATTGGATTAAGTGGTTAAATTTAACTCTGAATTAGAATATTTTTAGTGGAGCATTAGCAGTAAGATCTGGCTATTCCAATTCCTGACAAAAGGTTTACCCACAACTGTTTCATGGTATTAAAAACTGTTTCATAATATGAAAAGGGAACAATTTCGAAATGACAGTAGATTTCAATTTTTTTTTTATTTGGATCACCTTTTCGTCTCTACAAAATGGGAAAATACAGTGTTGTACTGTTTGTCGATGAGCATGCAGTGGAGGTGATTCCTACATCATGGCTGATAAATTCCAACCAAGCTGCATGGCCATCGATGAAGGCATCAAAACTAACTGCAGCAGTGTTTGACTGCCTTCCCTGCAAGCCGGAGTGGCAGAAGTATAATGTCAGGGTATTATACGAAACAGGTTTGTACTTTTAATTAAATTAAATTGTTAAGATGAAAAATAATACTGTTGTACAGAAATCTAAAAAAATATATAACCCTTCCAGTAATCCAGATATACTCTATTTATGAGGGATGACCACACCACCAGTTTCTATTCATCTGTATAGATATTAATATATACCCCTCTCTCTCTCCCCCCCCCCCCCTCTCTGTAGGAAGAACCAAATGTTATGATAGTTGGAAAATTAAAGAATACCGTTACAGATGATATTAACATATACCAAGTGATGCAATATTCCAGATTTTTTTATTCATGCAAATATAACTCTGCCAGTGATTCAATAGTTCTGTCGTTATTTATCAGATTTGCCATTGCTTAGTTCTTGTTCAATATTCTTCAGATGACTACCTATATGCTAGATCCAAACTTCCGGATGCTTGTGAAAAATCAGATATTCAGTCTGATGCACAGGATGAAGAGAGACCTCGCAAGAGAAAAAGGTATAGTACAGTAAAATATGCAATCTTAAGTGTGCAAAATTTAGAATACATATTCATTGTAAATCTGTGTAAATCATTGTAAAATTAAATAATAATTTCTTAAATTTATTTCTGTCAAAATATAATGGAAATATTTATTTAAGAACATTTTAATGAACAAAATATCATATATTTCAGTGCATTCAAAATCAAAATTCTTTGAATACAACACATATATAACCTGTTATTTACAGGACCTCAAGGTACAACTCAGAAAGCAGTGAGGAAGAACAAGGAACATCTAAGGATATTGATGCTAAACGAGTCCGGTCACCCTCAAAGAAAAACAGTGCAAGGAAGACTGTCACATTCAGTCCAGCACTGCCCCCACCACCTCAGGCATTGGATATGCCCATCATCAGAGAAACCGGTAAGCTGGAAAGTTATGTGCTGAGTAAAAAAACAAGCATATATATATATATATATATATATATATATATATATATATATATATATATATATATATATATAATGGGGAGTTATTTTGCTTATTATTCAATATTAATTCAAGGTTAATGCCATAGCGAAATCCGATAACAGGTGCCTCAGGTCAAGACTCATGATCAGATCTGAATTAGGTTCACTGCTTTAAAAATTAGTACTTTTACGATAATTTTCCAACTGCTGACATCATGCTTCTTTAAAATGTCCATGTACAAGGGTATAAATGACAATATGTTCCCTTTTAAATTGTGTCTTACTTGCCATTTTATTATTTTAAAAAATAGTAAAAAAGTAATATAATTATCATATTTTAATCAATTGCTTTCCCATGCAACTTTTAAATTGCAAAAACAACCTGTTTTTACAAATAGAATATTTATATACAAATTTAGCAACTGAACATATGAAGCATCATTATTCTTGCAGTGGACTTCAGTAAACATGTGTTGGACATGTTATTTTTTTTTTAGATGATGAAACAGGACACTGCATGGATGCCATTAGTCCACAACTTGTGATTCCAGTGAAATACAGACTGGCACCACTTACAGTTCAGAAACGTCCTTCAGGTAAGATATGAAGATATTAATATTTGTTAATAGTTCAGCATGAATCCAACAGAAGAAGAGAATAAGCATCGGAACTTGTTCTGTGATTGGTTTACAGTTAACACTAGAAACCTAGATCAATCTAGATCTGAGTTGTTGTCAGATAATACAAGTAACACATATTTTTATTTTTTTTTTTATATTGCTTCAATGTTTATTTTTTTAGGATTCCTCAAAGCACCCCAAGAAAGTCCAAGCAGCCCTTCCCATTGGCCCACACCTTCAACAACTGGCCAAGTCCAAAAACATAGTTGTTGTGAAGGTAAGTTGAAAGAAGGGCTTTGAAAAAAAAAATATTGTGAGTATAACAATGTAACAGTCTCTTAGTACCTATTAGAATCTGTCTGGTATACAGTCTGAAGAAACAGTATTGCTGATAAAGTGTCCCATGGGTCATGACACTCAGGTGTCAGCACATCTGTCTGATCAAAGCTCATTACTTATGGATTCAATGCAAAACATAGGAGTTAAAGCATTAAAAAATTAGTTGCCAAAATATCACCAAAGATGACTATACCCCATTTTATATCAAGCTTTTATTTTATGCAAAACCATTGATTGCTGCATACAGGTAGTAAGACTGCATCTGTAAATAAATATATTTAATATGTATGATTTCAAGACAATCTTTTTGAGTGATATTGCTATCATTTTTTAAAGTGGCAGTGATGTTTCAATCAATTACACAACTGATGCAGGTAAATTTTAACTCTTTCTGTCTGCTATTGAATAAATTTTAAGATAGAATGTTCTTTTCTTATATGTTACTGATAATAAAATGAACAAGCTTAGTAATTTAAAGGATATCTTACCTTCCTCTCAGCTGTACGGAAGATGCGGACCCTTATCGAGCAGTTAAAAGAAAAGGTGGAGCACAACACGATGGTGCTCCACACAATATCGACAGGAGCAGCTTCAAAGAACCCAGCTGATTTGCCAGTTGTAAGGGCACCAAAGTGGCCAGAAGATGCACCAACCCTGCCAGTTCAGAATTTAGCGGAACTGCAGGGACTGAGTACAATGTGCGAAGACAGTGATGAGACATCAGATATATTTGTAAGTTAAAGAAAATTTTCTATTTAACCAGCTTCATAGATCAATCCATTTAGCACTGAAAAGTTAATAAGTTTTTCAATGTTTATGATTCAGCCAGTATTCATGAGAAATTGCGTAACTCTCAACTTGAGCTGGTTCTGCCATGTAGGATCTCCCAGCAAGGCTAGGGTTTGCCTCAGGTGTAATTCCATCGAGTAATCGCACCTACAGTAACCATGATACCAGCTACACTGTACTAATCTACCAGTACCATCAGTATCATCATACTGACATGTTTCATTAAAAAATATTCAAACATTGAGAACTTGTGTTTGCAATAGTTAAAGTAATCTATAAATATTATTTATTTGAAATCATGACAACAGCTACTTTTTTCATATCATGTAATATACAGTCTGTCTTTATCTATTTTTACAGCATATAAGTAACACATAGATTTAAGAAAACCCTGCTACTGTCATACCATTAATAAAATCATTCAGTGTGTCCTCATAAGGACATGCACACCCTGTATTCTGGAATTATTCATGTGTGCAAAAGCAGCCTCTTTATAATTCTAAAAGTTTATTATCTGTCTATAACTTTTGGAATTTTTATTTGAGCACTTTTGATTTAGTTCCTTAAATCAGTTGTGAGTATAAAATTTAATAATATATATATATATATATATATATATATATATATATATAATATATATTATTATAGTATATATAATATATATTATTATAGTATATATAATATATATATATATGTAATCAAAACCTGTATTATTTGCAGTTATGTAATTGGTTTAATCCACAGGTCTATCATCTATCAAAAGTTGGTGGAACCAACATAAAAGAGGTGGTGAGGGGTGTCCTCAGGTCACTGATGACCAATACTGTGGCAAAAGGGCTGAACTGGGAGGGCAGATGCCGGAATCCTGCCGACAACACACCAAGAAAAACCGGCATAATTACCCTCCCTGGCATTGTGTCTTTGATCCAGCGTGAGTATATTTTTATGAACAGTTCCAACCAAAGCTAACGAAGAAATTCATTTCAGGCTGTTACTTTAATTTATGCTGACTTTTCTTAAACAGAAACTGAACTGTGGATATCGTGAGATTTTACATGTTCATGGATATTCAGATATATATAACATTTTACAGGACAATAGTTAATCTTATATTTATTAAAAGCTAGTGAAACAATGTTTAAATGTATACTGGGAGAGTCTTGATTAATATTTGTCCCCATAGAGTAAATATGGTTATATCTGCATTTGTTCACGTCCTAGTAATTACAGTCACAGCAATATACAGTAAAACCTGAGAGTTAAGACCACCTGATGTGCCACACCAAAAGCGGTCTTAAGTCACAGGTGGTCTTAAGTCTCAGGTGGTCTAAGTCTCAGGATGAAGCGAACAAAGAATATAAAGGCATATATGTCTACGTAAACATTTATTAATTTATTATAAAAATACATACTGGATATATATATATATATATATATATATATATATATATATATATATATATTATATGAATTAACAGTGTTGTTTTTCTTCAGAGTTATATATATATATATATATATCTTATAGATAATCAAGATATTCACAACAATATTTACAAGTTAACAACAATATTTACTTAAATCAATTAATCAATTTTGCTCTGCTTAATAAGGGAATCTTATTAATAATTATCAAAGAAAGCTGGTCCTTTTATAACTTTATTAAACAAGCCTTTATCAAAAGCTTTGAATAGCCTGTTTGTTATATTGCACAAACCACAAACCGCTAATTAATGATGTACCATGAGTACACACTGAGTCACTTTGTTTTAGAAACAGACCCCATTAAAATCTCAAGGCAGGTATGAAGGGATCAATCATTTGATTACAGGTGACTGCTCACGTTATCAAACAGTCTCTATATTGGTACTATGGTAGTTAGCATTGAGTCCTTTTGTCTTATTGATGAATATTCTATTGATGTTATCGAAGCAGGTCGTCAGTTTATCGTCGTCACGAACTGACTTGTTGTCAAGTCAAAATGTGTGTGATAAGCAATGACAGTTGATCTCTAACGTTATGACAAACTTACTTTCATGACTCACTTTCTTTTAATTAAATCCGCGCAAATGTTATTTACACATGGCTAAGACTAGTTATGAACTCCGGTCAACGACCGCAGCGTAGTGAATGCGACCGCGGTGTCAGAAATACAACGGGAGTTCTATTCGATGAATATTAATGAGGGATTTCCCCTAGAGCACGTGATCCTTTACCGTAAAGATGTTTTAGACAATCGTTAAACAAATACGATGTGTTCAAAAATAGGCTGTGCTAAAAAAATAATGGTACACAGGCATCAGAATTAAAGAATTGCGTCGTTTTACATGTTCCCTCGCAATATTCGCGGAACTTTCATTTTTGGAGAAAGATTAAAATGACGCGGGCCCTAGGCCATTGACACCTGGAGGGGTATTGTGAATTAATGTCCAATTCACCGCGGGGAAAGTAGGTCACCATTGCCACCTGCACATTCAAGAGACGGTCAATGGCACGGTCGTTTTAGTCTTAACTTATGACGCCAGGTGCCACTACCGCTACACCAGGCGGTCGCTTAACGGAGGTATAGACCAGCGACCGGCCACATCTGAGCGGTTGGTGGTCGCGTACCACAAACGGTCGCTCAACACAGGGGCATTAAAGAGTGATTAAGCTCGGTGCATTCGTTTTTCGGTCGTAAGTCACAGACGGTCGCTGGCGGCAGTGGTCGCTTGGTTCAGGTTTCACTGTAAAATGAAAATGTAACCTTCCAAATATGAACTAATTGACAGGGTTCCTTCTTTGTGTTCCAGGTGCTGTGAGAGAGAATCCGCTTTCCAAAGACGCCACAGACCACCAGGTTAAAAACACAGTACAAAGCTGGCTGCGGTTTGCTAGTGACCGTGACGGAGGGAAGAAAGACAGAACCAAAAAAAAACTTGAAAAGGAGGCACAGCAGGATTAATTATAGGAAATATTGCAGGAGCCAGAAACTTTTTTTTTGGGGGGGGGGGGATATAACTTTATTGAGCAAGATTCAATTGGGTACCCAAAATTAAATTCTAACTTTTCAAATCTTTTAAGTTATTACAATAGATAAAAAATCAGTACCTTTATTTTTTTCCAATATTGGACAAGCCACCTTTATTCTCTGTACCCATTTTTTTATTTAATTTTAACACCATGTATACATTAGGATTCTTAAATTTCAAGGAATTTATTGAAAAGAGTAGCTTTTATTCAAGTTTTTAATCCGTAGGTATTATTTACATCAGTGTAATCAGGTTAGCATAGCTGCACTTTAGCTTGATCAAGCTTAGCTTGGCTTCTCTTCTGTGCACTTCAGTATAGTTTTATAATACACGCAAGACAATCTGTCATTACCTTACATATTTTGTTTATTTAAGTTATTGTAATAAGAGTATCAGAGTATTTTTATAGACAGTTTTAAGAGATATAACGGGGGTATTATGAAAGGTGATTTTTGAGTTCGTGCCTTTTTTTTAAATCTGACAGTCATTGTGAATTTGTACCTCCCTAAACTTTGAAAAATGCTGAGTTGAGTTTATGGCCTCAAATACTACTGAAAAGACTAAAGTAGTTGGTTGTTGATGAACATTTATCCCAGTTTTAAAATAATGACACTGTGACAGGCTCTTATTGTTGTAAGATCTTTATTTTAATTCAGTTTGCAACACATAAAATGAGATTTATATGCATTTGTATACATCTGTTCTGTTTATGTTTATTTAATTTAAAACAATGTTTACATAAGGATGTCATTATTTAACATTTGAAATTTCAAGTATTTTTTAAAGAGTAGGTTTTATTCAAGTTTCTAAACAATAGGTGTTATTTACATCAGTCCATCTTCAACTTAGTCTAGCTTGTGCACTTTAGATTAGGAGAATTATAATTACATTTAAGCTAACCTGTCTTTAGCCTGCATATTTTTTTTTGCTTCTGCAATTTAGATTAGGAGAATTATAATTACATGTAAGCTAACCTGTCTTTAGCCTGCATTTTTGGTTTATTTAAGTAATTGTTATTAATTAATTTTGTAAATAAACAATTCAAATATATTATTCAGTATCATGTCTTAATTATATTGATTGCTTGTCTGAGGAATTCATGGGTAACACTTGTTTATTTCCTTGAGAATTTGAAAGGGACAGGAATCTGAGAACATGCAATGTAAATTATCATAAGTGAACGTACACAAAACACTTTTTTTTTATTAAATAAATGAGCTGGGCATTGTAAATGACTTATTGATTATTCTTGGTCCAACATTATTATTATTATTCTGAATTGGCACAAGATTGGTCCTACATATAAATAATATTGCAAGTTTTCACTACATAGTTCAACCATGACCCAACACTTATACTTTTTTATGTGCATTTACACAAAATTGGTCCTACAAGGGTCGTACATATCAATAATATCACATTACATTGGCCCAACATTTTTCATACATATATATATAGTACCCTTTCATCAGTCCTACATAGGCCAAACATTTGTCCTACATATATATGGTATACCACTACATCAGTCCTATACATTGGCCCAACATTTGTCCTACATTTATATAGTATACAACTACATCAGTCCTACATTGGCCCAACATTTGTCCTACATATATATAGTATACCACTACATCGGTCCTTCATTCGGCCAACATTTGTCCTATATATATATAGTATACCGCTACATCGGTCCTACATTGGTCCTACATTGTCCCTACGTTGTTGCCAACGTTGGCCCAACGTATATCCAACGTAGGCCCAAAGAGCAACAAATCGTAGGGCCAACGTAACTCACCAACGTTGGTCCTATGTAAAACGCCAACGTTGGCCCAACGTTAGTCCAACCAACCTTTGCCAGCTGGGTATAGGCTCCTGCCATCTTTATGCAAAAGATATTAATACACAGACTGGATAATGATGTCTTTGTATAAAATAAATTGAATAATCAAAGGCCATAAGCCTGTTCACTAGCACATCTTTTTATGCTATCACTGTAATATGACAAATTTAACAAGTTGATCTTGCATTAGCAAATACATGCAATATAGTCTTTAGCGTATATATATAATATATATATATGTCAGAGACGAGATTGAAATCCAGGCGGATTTTAAATTCACCTAGACGAGATTGCGATTGTGATCTCGCCTAGGCGAGATTGCAATTGTGATCTCGCCTAGACAGATTTTAACTCGCCTAGACGAGATCACAATCGCAATCTCGCCTAGGCCAGATTAAAATCCATCATGGAGCAGGCCAGGATTTTAATCTCGCCTAGGCGAGTTTAAAATCCGTCTGGTGTCATCCAGGCGAGTTTAAAATCTGTCTGATATTACTTAGGCAAGTTTAAAATCTGCCCAGGCGAGATTAAAATAGTGATCTTATCTAATTTCCTAATATATTAAGCATTGTAATTGACATATGAAAGATGTTTTCAGTCGGATTTTCAATATTTTAACACTGAATGGTTATATATAGTTAAAAGGTAATATATTTATTAATATTTACAGAATATTATAGTATTAATGTAATAATTAACTTTTTTACAGTAATGTAATAATTATTCATGTGATAATTAACATTAATTTTGGAAACAGAATTATGAAATAGATATTTGATTATTATTTGACCCTTTGATGTGTTTCATGTGGTCTACAGCATCCTTATCATACCAATTATTTGCTAAACATTAATTAATCTTTATTTTTTTTCTCCAGTTTTCTTAACAACATTGGGATTGTAAATATCACTAATAATTTTTACCAAAAAAATAATTTGTAATTGTATTTGAATATATGGCAATTAGAGAGTAACAAGAGGTATATTGAAGCACACTTATGAGATATTATGAAGAGCAAATCTGGGGGAAAAAGTCATCCACTTGCATATTGAATCAATCATAGACAGATAGATAGACAGATAGATAGATTAGTTTAGATAGCTATTACTTCACTATTTAATGAGTATATTACACATTAACATAAACAATCATCCTATTTGATAATTCTTACAGGACAAACAGAACAAATTAGTTGGTTGATCTAGTTCAAATGTTTCTTTTCACCCTGGTGTTCAACACTCAACAGTCAAAACATGTACACTTATGGTACAAAATATGCAGGGTATCAGTATTTATGATGGACTTTGATACACCATCCTTTTTTTAGGTAATTAAACATCATATGAGAAAAGGTAAAAGTTGATACACAGATGTATGCAAGTGAATATTTCTTTGTCTTATTTAGTCTTTTCTTATAATGTATATAATATTCTTCTGATCTTTTTTTTTAATGTTTTGTGAGGCATTTTGTGAAGCTTCAATATTTATGTAGACTGTGTTACAAGATAACTGCCTTTTTTTGGACAGTATTATATCATATGATTTCTAGATTCATAGAGTTATAGATCATTTATGCATGTGAACATGCATTGAATTATATTGATAAAAAATAAATGAGCTATGTTTCTTTTGTCTTTTTAAAATACTACATTACTAATTTTACTAATACCAGTTTCCCTTCAAATTAATATTGACAACAAAATTATTATGTAAATAATCAGCAGCAGCCAACATCATATATCATTTGAATATGCCATATATAATACCAATGTAAGTTTCTTATTACATAGTTTATAAATAAAAATATAAAATAAAAAAATTAGTGTGAATTATTACATAAATATTATAATATTCTGTAAATAATATTAAATATATATTACTTGTGAACTATACATAACCATATTAATAAAAAATATATAATATAAAATATTCCATTTCCAAAATTAATGTTAATTATTTAATTAATAATCTAATATTCTGTAAATATTAATAAATATATTACTTGTGAACTATAAGTAACCATTCAGTGTTAAAATATTGAAAATCTGACTGAAAACATCTTTCATAAGTCAATTACAATGCATAATTTATTGGGAAATTAGATCAGATCACTATTTTAATCTCGCCTAGGCAGATTTTAAACTCGCCCAAGTGATATCAGGCAGATTTTAAACTCGCCTGGATGACACCAGACAGATTTTAAACTCGCCTAGGCGAGATTAAAATCATTGCCTGCTCCATGATGGATTTTAATCTCGCCTAGGCGAGATTGCGATTGTGATCTCGTCTAGGCGAGTTTAAAATCCGTCTAGCCAAGATCACAATTGCAATCTCGCCTAGGGAGATCACAATTGCAATCTCGTCTAGGCGAATTTAAAATCCGCCTGGATTTCAATCTCGTCTCTGACATATACATATCAAACCTGAGGAGTAAATACTAGGGGGGGGGGGGGGATGCTGGGGCTAGGGATTGATTATAGAACAATAATAAAGGTTGGTGCTTACAACAGCATCACAATTGCAATCTCGTCTAGGCGAATTTAAAATCCGCCTGGATTTCAATCTCGTCTCTGACATATACATATCAAACCTGAGGAGTAAATACTAGGGGGGGGGGGGGGGATGCTGGGGCTAGGGATTGATTATAGAACAATAATAAAGGTTGGTGCTTACAACAGCATCCATTTTGGTTTTTAGCCTTTTTGTGGGGAATGGGGGTGGGTTGGGGGTATGAGAATCTGGTGCCTAAAACTGGCCCTGCTGTTTCAAGCTATCCTTTTCGGGGGGTGGGGGTGGGGGGGGGGGTGTCTTCTGCCTGTTACTGGCACTTCTTTTTTCAAGCTATCTTTTCTACTTTGATTGGAAAAATTCGAGGTTAGGCCTTGTGCCAAAAACTGACATTTCTGTTTCAAGCTATTAAAAAAAAAATGCCTAAAACTGGCACCCTGTTTCAAGCTTTTTTCTCTAAGGGAGGGTAAAGGGGGGAGGAGATTCTAGTGCCTAAAACTGGCACTTCTGTTTCAAGCTATCCCTACTGGGGGGGAAGGGGTATGGGGGGGAGGGAGCCTGGCGCCTTTCAAAGGCATTTCTTTCTCAAGCTATCCTTTCTTGAGGAGGGGGGGGGGAAGAGGGAGGATTGTAATCTTAATAAACTCTGTTTCAGTATGGGAAAACATTCGGCGAAGGCACCCGCCAGGTGTGGTCATCCATCGTCAAGCTCCGAGGAACAAGCTCCTCCACCAAGGAAAAGGGGCAGGAAATCTCGATCAACAGAGTCGGTGAGCAACCCGACACCCCCAGTCCAGGGGACACCAGTGCAGGACACTCTGTCAGGGTCACAGGTCGTGAGACCATCTGACAAACTTACCAAGAAGATCGACAATGTTGCAGCCTCCCTAAACAGCGTGTCAACTGATCTGAACAAAAAGATAGATAAGCTCTCAAATGACAGTGACCGCCGTATTGATGAAAACTGGCAAGTTTCAAAACCACACAGCAATCAACCCCTGCAGCCAGCAGCCTATCAGAAAGCCAACACAACGGTGAGTCCATTTCACCTATCATGATCTCAGAAGAGCAGAATGAAAGTGTAGGTTCCTCACTGACACTTAGCAGTAGGGTTGCTACAGCAGTGAAGGCCAAGATCATCGCAGGTCAGTACATTGAAATGGCCCTCCTTCTGTCTAAGCAAGAAAGAGCACAAAAGAAGGGTTTTGGTTTAGAAGTGGACGGTAATAATTCAGGCCCCCCGACACTCAGGTGGGTCCCAGAGCCAGAACGTCCCCTTGCACTGAATCAGTGGATTTCCGCATTCACTGTCTATATGGCAGTTCTGACTGAGCATGACGCGACATTGGCCCCTAGACTGCTCAAACATATGGACACAGGGAACTGGCCCAAAAAGGTGCTGCCTGGCACAAGTATGACCAGGACTTTCATAAGCTGCGGGAGACTGGAGCAGTATCCTGGGGGGTTAAACACTTAGAACTCTATATGGAGGCAGTGACGGACAAGATTGGCAGGATAGATTTGACAGAGAAGACAGACAGTATCCCTCGTCAGCCCTTTCGTGGCGGCAAACCACCCCAACACCAAGTGCTTCTCCCAACCAAAGAATGACTACACCAGTCGACCCGGCAATCCTACTTAGATTGTTAAAGGAACATGACTTCCCGGAACAAGAGACAGCTTTTCTAGTAAAAGGGTTTCAGGAGGGATTTCGCTTACAGTCTACAGGCCTCAGCCCTCAGGCCATTCCGGACAATCTAAGCTCAGCAAGAAGTAACAAGCAGGTAGCATATAGAAAGATCGTAGAGGAGGTAAATGCAGGTAGGTTTAGAGGTCCATTTAAGCAACCCCCCTTTCCTGAGATGGTCTTCTCCCCCTTAGGTCTAGTACCCAAAAAGGAACCTGGCAAATTTAGATTGATACACAACCTGTCCTACCCGGAGAACAACTCAGTCAATCACAGCATTCCTTCAGAATTCACTAGAGTAGAATATGCATCGGTACAAGATGCAGTACACATTCTGAAACAGATGGGGGCTGGTGCATATTTGGCAAAGTCAGACATTAAATCAGCTTTTAGGATTATCCCGGTACACCCTGACGACCATCATTTACTAGGATTTACCTGGGAGGGAGAATACTATTATGACACCTGCTTACCAATGGGGGCGGCATGCTCATGTCAGCTTTTCGAGAAACTTAGCAAAGCATTAGAGTACCTAGTTAAAAAGAAGAATGGGACAAATAGTGTAGTCCATGTGTTAGATGACTTTTTATTTCTGGGTGCTTCAGAACTGGATTGCAAAAAGTTATTGACTAGCTTTTTAGGCTTGTGTAGGGAGATAGGCATCCCCATAGCAGCAGAGAAAACCCAAGGTCCTGATCAGGTGTTGACATTCTTAGGGATAGAGCTAGATAGCTTAAGACAAGAAGCAAGACTTCCCTTAGATAAGGTGGTTAGAACCAAGGATACAGTATCAAACTTTCTGCGGAGGAAAAAGGTTCAACTCAAGGAACTACAGTCCATAATAGGTCTGCTTAATTTTGCTTGTTCGGTAGTACTACCAGGTAGGGCATTCTTAAGGAGATTAATTGACTTGACAAAAGGCTTGATTAGGCCACACCATCATGTGAGGATTAACAAGGAAACCAGGAAAGATTTGAAGGTTTGGGATCAGTTCCTTTCTGCACATAACGGCAGATCCTTTTTCATCAAGGAGGTACTAGATTCATCGGATTTAGATCTTTGCACTGATTCTTCTCAGGGGTTAGGGTATGGAGCTGTTTTTGGCTCTGCCTGGTTTAGTGGGATCTGGCCTGATACTTGGAAGAAATACAACATTGTAATTTTGAGCTATATCCAATTGTTTTGGCAGTAGATCATTTGAGGGTCATACTGGGTAACAAAGCAATAAGGATACATACAGACAACCAAGCTCTAGTATCAATTATCAATAACAAATCTTCAAAAGATCCTCAGGTCATGATCCTGATTAGGAGATTAGTCTTAATAACACTAAAACATAACATACTACTAGAAGCAGTGCACATACCAGGTCAATATAATGCCTTAGCTGATGCACTTTCTCGTTGCCAGGTGTCTACATTCCTGAGGTTGGCACCCTACATGGACCCATACCCTCAGACAGTGCCGCCAGTGCCAGAGTGTCTCAATTAGTACAGGTGGGAAAACAGATGATAGAGGGTAGCATAGCAAAATCCACCAGGATAACATATGAGAGGGTATGGAAACAATCAGAAGAATTTTGTAATAACTTGGGGCACCAAGAATTGGCGACCAACCAGTAGCACCTTCTACAACATTTCTCTTCCTAGTCGATAGGTTTGATAAAGGGATTCGGGGTAGTACATTAACGACGATGGCTTCAGCTACACCAGTACCTGCCGTGAGCGAACCCGAGCACGAGCGGACACCTTCAATGTACGAACACTAAGCCATTGTCCGGACGCGTTTCCCATTAAAATTGACCTATCATGAGCGGACACCTGCTAAACGCGAACAGGTGACAGTAATATTTGGTTGAAAACCCTATCATGAGCAGACACCCGAGTCAGAAATCCGGACGGACAGCGACTCACGGAGATCGTTTTCAGTACATGACCAGATGACCGAGGGGTTTCCCATGCTGACCAACCTAACACGCTTCAATGCGTAATACCAGAGAGCTTTGTCCGATAAGCTCACTGGTAATACGCCACTCACAGTCAATGCCAACAGCCAATAAAATGACGTTGTTTAATCACATGAGCCATCAACTGCTTGTAAACACGTGGTCCTGAGGGGTTTCCCCGAACTGACACGCTTCCCTTGTTCAATTTAACAATAACATCAATTCATAATACCCCTCTCTGAGTCAATGCTGACAACCAATAAAGTGAGACTTTTTGATCACATGAGCCATCAACCGCTTGTAACACGTGATACGATGGGACAGGCTCTAATTATAAATACATGTTTCGGGGCCGATACTTGTTTTGACGGGGCCCTGAAACAAGCATCAGTGTAATGGAACAGCTGGTGCAAACTGGTTGATGCCGACTCCCGCTAAGAATACTTTTCCTTGAAAAATCACAACCATGTACAGTTTGACATGAATATTTAGATATTGTGATATGTATATAATGTAAATATGTTAATATCATGTTTTCTTCTGGAATAAATCAATTTTCTATTTTTATGGTTTTTTTTATTTCAACTGTTGAACCAATATCAGTACAATAATCCCCCCCCCCCCCCCCCCCCCCCCCCCCCCCCCCCGCCGAACCTTCATCCACGCCCATATGTCCCTCCCTCTCACGAAGGGACACCTGCAATGTAGGAACACTTTGGCGAAATCTCGAAGGTGTCCCCTCACGACAGGTACTAGTGTATATCATACTTTCACAAGTTGGGGAACTTATCAGATCCGACTACAACTTTCGCTATCAAGAAGCTATTGTCAGGAGCACAAAAAATTAGACCTGCAGTGGACTTGCGGTACCCGATCACCCTGGCAGTGATCAAGGTGAATACACAAGGGCGCTTTTAAGAGCCCTGTATGTGGTTTGCTATCATGGTTTCTTTAGAAAAGGGGAACTTATCCCAAGGGGGTGAGCAGCCAAATAGGAAGTGATTCAATTCTTAGACTGTACTTTCATACAAATAGCTGGCCAGATTACACTCAGGATTTGTATGCGTAATTTTAAGAATAGGGATACCTGTGTCCCAACAGTTGTCAATATTCAAGAGAGACCTGAGATGTGCTCTGTAAAATACTTGAAAGATTTCCGAAAGTTGAGAGGATGAGAGCCAGGGCCTCTATTTTCATTCCTCATGGGATTCCCTTTTACCAGGAAACCTTTCGACATCATCCTGAAAGATAATCTTCGGCTAGCTGGGTTTGAAACCAGTAGATACTCGGGTCATAGCTTCAGAATTGGAGCAGCCACGGAAGCTGCAGCAAATGGTATGTCAGATGCCAAGATTAGATCTTTAGGCAGGTGGAAAACAGAAGCTTTCAAGCGATATTTAAGACTCCATATGCTTTAAACCTATTTTAAGTAGGCTGAGTAGGGCAAGGGTAAAAGAGTAAGTAGAGTTAGAACGCTTAACAAGATCATCACATTTGACCTGTATCCTGTTTAGATTAAGCCAGCTAAAAAGCAATTACTTATTAATCTTCTAATAAAGTTGGGTGAGACCATTACATGTGTCTGAAGTGAGATATGCTGATTCAGTTAAAATGTTTGGCTGAAACCATAACAAACGAACTATTAAAAGCAAAGGTAGGAGGCATTAATGTCGTAGGTTACAGTAGGTTAGTTTTGTCTATAACCATTGCATAGGCGCAGAACATAAGATAGCTTAGGGGCCAGTATAGGTCACAACACATAGGTATACAGGAGATATGCACTAGGGATTATACGAAAGTAATTTTCCAATTAGGGTCAAGAGGATCCATGGGGACCTCCCCGACCAACAATATAAGGACATAGGAAATAGTTAAGGGGTAGTTTATTATCAAATAAGCATTTTGCTATTAGGGTATTAGGATAGAGTTAAACACCTTTAATCATGAGCTGAGACGGACCAGGACGTAAAGGACTCATTACTTGGATCCGTGGGGACCAAGTATCACAACAAAAAGAAGGGAAGCATAATTTACTTGGATTCGTGGGGACCAAGCACTTTAAGTTAATGAATATCTACTACAAGTTTTACCTGGATCCGTGGGGACCAAATAGGACAACATTTGGTATAACTGCATTTACTTGGTTCCGTGGGGACCAAGTATGACAACATTTGGTATAACTGCATTTACTTGGTTCCGTGGGGACCAAGTATGACAACATTTGGTATAACTGCATGTACTTGGATCCGTGGGGACCAAGTATTCTACACTAGAATATCAACACGCCTTACTTGGATCCACGGGGACCAGGTATTGCAGCATTAGGAACATTTTCATGATACTTGGATCCGTGGGGACCAAGTACAATATAATATATCTTCAGGTTCCGCTTGAATCTGCGGGGAGCAGGTTTCAAATCTTTGTATTTTTATTCACATAATGCTCTCATAAAATGCCATGTTTTTTCCAGTGGAAGCTGCTGCTCGTCAGCATAGTAGACAAGTAGTAATGTATATATTTACTTTTTTTATAACATAAAGTATAACTGCATGACTTGCTTGGATTCATGGGACCAGTTATAAAACATTGAGAACATAAATACAATTACTCTGCCCCAAGCAGATAATAATTTTATGCTCGCCGCACCATCAGTGTTTTGTGTGTTGGGCGCCAATAAAAGGAAATGATGGGGGGGGGGGGGGGGGGGGACAGAACTATAGTATATTCACAAATTTTAAAGCCCAAGACCTGCCTGGTTGAAAAGAAGGCAATGATAACCAAAATCAGAGTTAAAAACTGTCCCGACAAATAGAATACTTGGAGGGCGGACATCGGTATTAGTACGGCGGCGCTGGGTGATAATTAAGGTAACACTGTGTTCTGGGAAATCTGGTACTCTTAACGTATGGAAACCCATAGCCGGCAGCGTGAGGACCTTGCTAAATAAGCAGATTCAATTGAAACAAGTAATTTAATTTTATCTGCAGTATAACCAGTTCATGAAGACGCGGAATTAACTAGGAGAGGGCGAATATCCAATATGGCCGCACTGCTTAAAAGAGGGCGAAAGTTCAAGGTCGCTAGATTTTGAATAATGATTACAGAGGACCTCACTTTGACAAGAAGGGTCACGATTAGTAAATATATGTTACATACATCCCCGTCCGTATTCTAACTGGACTAAAAACTCCATTAAATATTATATTAAGAATGATTTGGGGCGACCATAATGCACTGCAAACCGGAAGTAAGTACCGGCCAATAGCAGTCCAGGTCATTGTTTGAGAAGACATGCCCGCGCTGGGACAAGATCACTCGTCAACCAGGACTCGGCAACCATCTACCACTAGTACCAAGAGAAACGACGACCAGTGAATTCATCTGTCAGGAAAAACGACAACCAGCAATGTACTATCTGGAAGAAAACTAATATTGGAACGATACAGAGAATGACCCTGCGCAAGGAAGACACGCAGATTCGTGAAGCGTTCCGTAATTTTTATTTTACATATAGCTTTACCTTCCCGAAAAGGTATTTTTTAATTCTTTCATATATGAAATATTAATATAAATACGTAAATTTTTATTGTTTTATTTCATTAGAACCCCCCCCCCCCCTTTTGGTACATATGGAAGAGAAAAGCGGCAAAAATTGCGACTTTAACATCTCGATGTCAGCTAGCAACGTACTGAATAACGTTACGGCGGATAAGATATTTTTTTATATGTTTTCATACCCATTGACTGTTTCATCAAACATCATGAGCATAGTTAATGATGATCATGCTTTTCTCAATTGTTAACC
This sequence comes from Sipunculus nudus, assembly GCA_026874595.1. Lineage (NCBI taxonomy): Eukaryota > Metazoa > Annelida > Sipuncula > Golfingiida > Sipunculidae > Sipunculus > Sipunculus nudus. The sequence continues at coordinate 110,639,071 of CM049306.1, read as the reverse complement.
ATAGCTAGTACTGATCAGGTTTTTCTCAAGCGTTTAGCATGGCTAGCCTATAATTCATTAATCACTCCTACTTTTCACAAGTATTAAACATACCTAAATATAGCCCTAGCACCCGTCCTCTCTTACTAAGCTACGCTGTGCGAGAGCCCTAGAAGATGACTTGAGGAAACTGGAGACATTCCACATGACAATTAAATTCTTATATTTCGTCTTAAAATATCGTATTTCGTTAAGAAATAAAGATATTCTTATCAAATACGTATATAACATACCACTTAGACAGTGTTTGTCCACTTTAAATGTTGATTAGAAGAATATGTATTATCCTAATAAACGATGATACACGGGGAACGATGTCTGCTCTGGGTTTTTCCCCCAGCCACGGCAGGCCGGCAGCCGCCTGTGTAACCAGTGGTAACGGGCCGTGTTGGCTCAGCGAGCAAAGGTCACGCAGTTCATTGTTTCAGATTCTGAGACAATTTCAAGCACCAGCGTTGCAAAGTTTTAAAAGTAAGTCTTGTTTACATACTAAAACATAATATTTAGCTGAATTTCTTGGTCATTCAAATAAAGTACTGTATCTCCCTTAGATTACTTAAAGTTTCCTTGTCACAAACGTACTATTTGATTTTACACGATTTTTTTTTCCAACAAGGGTTTGAAGTTCGCCAGTTTACTCTGTAGCTTTTTATGCGGCGCTATCCAGGGTCCTGGATACCGCCGCATATAATGCAGTTAACCTAAATATAGACCACGCTTTTCTCAAGTGTTAAGCATAACAAAAAACTGACTGTGCTTTTCTCTAGTGTTAAGCATAACAAAAAAATAACCATGCTGTTCTCAAGTGTTAAGCATAAAAAACATCTGACCGTGCTTTTCTCAATTGTTAAGCATACCTAAATACTCAGCATGCTTTTCTCAAGTGTTTATCACCTAAAAACTAACTGTGCTTTTCTCAAGTGTTAAGCACACCTAAAAACTAACCGTGCTTTTCTAAAGTGTTAAGCACACCTAAAAATTGACCGTGCTTTTCTCAAGTGTTAAGCACACCTAAAAACTAACCGTGCTTTTCTAAAGTGTTAAGCACACCTAAAAACTGACCGTGCTTTTCTCAAGTGTTAAGCATACCTTAATACTCAGCATGCTTTTCTCAAGTATTTATCACCTAAAAACTAACCGTGCTTTTCTCAAGTGTTAAGCACACCTAAAAACTAACTGTGCTTTTCTCCAGTGTTAAGCACACCTAAAAACTAACCGTGCTTTTCTCAAGTGTTAAGCACAACTAAAGACTGACAGTGCTTTTCTCAAGTGTTAAGCACACCAAAAGACTGACCGTGCTTTTCTCAAGTGTTAAGCACACCTAAAAACTAACTGTGCTTTTCTCCAGTGTTAAGCACACCTAAAAACTAACCGTGCTTTTCTCCAGTGTTAAGCACACCTAAAAACTAACTGTGCTTTTCTCCAGTGTTAAGCACACCTAAAAACTAACCGTGCTTTTCTCCAGTGTTAAGCACAACTAAAGACTGACAGTGCTTTTCTCAAGTGTTAAGCACAACTAAAGACTGACAGTGCTTTTCTCAAGTGTTAAGCACACCAAAAGACTGACCGTGCTTTTCTCAAGTGTTAAGCACACCTAAAAACTAACTGTGCTTTTCTCCAGTGTTAAGCACACCTAAAGACTGACAGTGCTTTTCTCAAGTGTTAAGCACAACTAAAGACTGACAGTGCTTTTCTCAAGTGTTAAGCACACCAAAAGACTGACCGTGCTTTTCTCAAGTGTTAAGCAAACCTAAAAACTAACTGTGCTTTTCTCCAGTGTTAAGCACACCTAAAAACTAACCGTGCTTTTCTCAAGTGTTAAGCAAACCTAAAAACTAACCGTGCTTTTCTCAAGTGTTAAGCACACCAAAAGACTGACCGTGCTTTTCTCAAGTGTTAAGCACACCTAAAAACTAACCGTGCTTTTCTCCAGTGTTAAGCACACCTTAAGACTGACAGTGCTTTTCTCAAGTGTTAAGCACACCAAAAGACTGACCGTGCTTTTCTCAAGTGTTAAGCAAACCTAAAAACTAACTGTGCTTTTCTCCAGTGTTAAGCACACCTAAAAACTGACTGTGCTTTTCTCAAGTGTTAAGCACACCTAAAAACTGACCGTGCTTTTCTCAAGTGTTAAGCACACCAAAAGACTGACCGTGCTTTTCTCAAGTGTTAAGCACACCTAAAGACTGACCGTGCTTTTCTCAAGTGTTAAGCACAACTAAAGACTGACAGTGCTTTTCTCAAGTGTTAAGCACACCTAAAAACTAACCGTGCTTTTCTCAAGTGTTAAGCACACCAAAAGACTGACCGTGCTTTTCTCAAGTGTTAAGCACACCTAAAGACTGACCGTGCTTTTCTCAAGTGTTAAGCACACCTAAAAACTGACCGTGCTTTTCTCAAGTGTTAAGCACACCAAAAGACTGACCGTGCTTTTCTCAAGTGTTAAGCACACCTAAAGACTGACAGTGCTTTTCTCAAGTGTTAAGCACAACTAAAGACTGACAGTGCTTTTCTCAAGTGTTAAGCACACCTAAAAACTAACCGTGCTTTTCTCAAGTGTTAAGCACACCAAAAGACTGACCGTGCTTTTCTCAAGTGTTAAGCACACCTAAAAACTAACTGTGCTTTTCTCCAGTGTTAAGCACACCTAAAAACTAACCGTGCTTTTCTCAAGTGTTAAGCAAACCTAAAAACTAACCGTGCTTTTCTCAAGTGTTAAGCACACCAAAAGACTGACCGTGCTTTTCTCAAGTGTTAAGCACACCTAAAAACTAACTGTGCTTTTCTCAAGTGTTAAGCAAACCTAAAAACTGACTGTGCTTTTCTCAAGTGTTAAGCACACCTTAAGACTGACAGTGCTTTTCTCAAGTGTTAAGCAAACCTAAAAACTGACTGTGCTTTTCTCAAGTGTTAAGCATAACATAAAAGTGACAGTGCTTTTCTCAAGTGTTAAGCATAACATAAAAGTGACAGTGCTTTTCTCAAGTGTTAAGCATAACAAAAAACTAACCGTGCTTTTCTCAAGTGTTAAGCACAACTAAAGACTGACCGTGCTTTTCTCAAGTGTTAAGCACACGTACCTTAAGACTGACCGTGCTTTTCTCCAGTGTTAAGCACACCTTAAGACTGACAGTGCTTTTCTCAAGTGTTAAGCACACCAAAAGACTGACCGTGCTTTTCTCAAGTGTTAAGCACACCTAAAAACTGACTGTGCTTTTCTCAAGTGTTAAGCACACCTAAAAACTAACCGTGCTTTTCTCAAGTGTTAAGCACAACTAAAGACTGACCGTGCTTTTCTCAAGTGTTAAGCACACGTACCTTAAGACTGACCGTGCTTTTCTCAAGTGTTAAGCACACCTTAAGACTGACAGTGCTTTTCTCAAGTGTTAAGCACACCAAAAGACTGACCGTGCTTTTCTCAAGTGTTAAGCAAACCTAAAAACTGACTGTGCTTTTCTCAAGTGTTAAGCACACCTAAAAACTAACCGTGCTTTTCTCAAGTGTTAAGCACAACTAAAGACTGACCGTGCTTTTCTCAAGTGTTAAGCACACGTACCTTAAGACTGACCGTGCTTTTCTCAAGTGTTAAGCACACCAAAAGACTGACCGTGCTTTTCTCAAGTGTTAAGCACACCTAAAAACTGACTGTGCTTTTCTCAAGTGTTAAGCATAACATAAAAGTGACAGTGCTTTTCTCAAGTGTTAAGCATAACATAAAAGTGACAGTGCTTTTCTCAAGTGTTAAGCATAACAAAAAACTAACCGTGCTTTTCTCAAGTGTTAAGCACACCTAAAAACTAACCGTGCTTTTCTCAAGTGTTAAGCACACCTAAGAACTGACCGTGCTTTTCTCAAGTGTTAAGCACACCTTAAGACTGACCGTGCTTTTCTCAAGTGTTAAGCACACCTTAAGACTGACCGTGCTTTTCTCAAGTGTTAAGCACACCTTAAGACCGACCGTGCTTTTCTCAAGTGTTAAGCACACCTTAAGACTGACCGTGCTTTTCTCAAGTGTTAAGCACACCAAAAAACTGACCGTGCTTTTCTCAAGTGTTAAGCAATACATAAAAGTGACTGTGCTATTCTCAAGTGTTAAGCATATAAAAATCTGAACGTGCTTTCTCAAGTGTTAAGCATATAAAAAATCTTACCGTGCTTTTCTCAAGTGTTAAGCACAACAAAAATCTGACTGTGCTTTTCTCAAGTGTTAGCATGACAAAAACATCGTGGTTTTCTAAAGTGTTAAGCATAACATAAAGTGACAGTGCTTTTCTCAAGTGATAAGCATAACATAAAAGTGACAGTGCTTTTCTCAAGTGTTAAGCATAACATAAAAGTTACAGTGCTTTTCTCAAGTGTTAAGCATTACATAAAAGTGACCGTGCTTTTCTCAAGTGTTAAGCACAACAAAAATCTGACCGTGCTTTTCTCAAGTGTTAAGCACAACAAAAATCTGTGCTTTTCTCAAGTGTTAGCATGACAAAAACTGGTCATGGTTTTCTAAAGTGTTAAGCATAACATAAAAGGTACAGTGCTTATCTCAAGTGTTAAGCATAACATAAAGTGACAGTGCTTTTCTCAAGTGTTAAGCATAACATAAAAGTGACAGCGCTTTTCTCAAGTGTTAAGCATAACATAAAAATAACAGTGCTTTTCTCAAGTGTTAAGCATTACATAAAAGTGACTGTGCTATTCTCAAGTGGTAAACATATAAAAATCTGACCGTGCTTTCTCAAGTGTTGAGCCTATAAAAAATCTGACCGTGCTTTTCTCAAGTGTTAAGCATAACAAAAATCTGTTTGTGCTTTTCTCAACTGTTAAGCACAGCAAAAAACTGACCGTGCTTTTCTCAGGTGTTAGCATGACAAAAACTGATCGTGGTTTTCTAAAGTGTTAAGCATAACATAAAAGTTACAGTGCTTTTCTCAAGTGTTGAGCATAACATAGAGTGACAGTGCTTTTCTCAAGTGTTAAGCATAACATAAAAGTGACAGTGCTTTTCTCAAGTGTTAAGCATAACATAAAAGTGACAGCACAACAAAAAAAAAAAAAAAAAAAAAAAAAAGACAGTGCTTTCCCCATGTGTTAAGAATAACAAAAACTGATTGTGCTTTTTTAAGTGTTAAGCATAACTAAAACCAACCGTGCTCTTCTCAAGTGTTAAGCACACCTAAAAGCTAACCGTGCTTTTCTCAAATTCTGAGCAAACCAAAAAACTGACCATGCTTTTCTCAAATGTTAAGCCTAACAAAAATCTGACTGTGCTTTTCTCAAGTGTTAAGCACAACAAGAATCTGACCATGCTTTTCTCAAGTGTTAAGCATACCAAAACACTGACCGTGCTTTTCTCATATGCATGTGGGTGTTAGAGTAGGGTGGTTGGATCCGTGGGGACCATCCACATTTAAGTGAGACAGGGAAAGTATCTAGGGGACTATCCACAATTTTTGATTCAGTGAAGATGGATCCATGTGAACCGTCCACAACCTAGTGAGCCATAGAGGAGGGTCCTGTGGGGATCATCCACAATTTAGCGAGTCAGGGAGGATGGATCCATGGGGACCATCCACAATTTAGTGAGTCAGGGAGGATGGATCTGTGGGGACCATCCACAATTAAGCGAGTCAGCGAGGATGGATCTGTGGGGACCATCCAACATTAAGTGAGACCAGGGATAGATCTGTGGAGATCATCCACAATTTAATGATTCAGGGAGGATGGATCTGTGGGGACCATCCACCACTTAGCTAGCCGGGGAGGACGGATCCATGGGGACCATCTACAATTTAGTTAGTCAGTGAGGATGGATCCGTGGGGACAATCCACCATTAAGTGAGACTGAGGATAGATCTATGGAAATCTTCCACAATTGAGTGAGTCAGGGAGGATGGATCCACGGGGACCATCCACAATTTAACAAGTCATTGAGGATGGATCCACGGGGATCATCAACCATTAAGTGAGACCAGGGATAGATCTGTGGAGACCATCCACAATTTAAGGAGTCAGGGACCATCCACATAATCACTAGGACAAGGATGATGGTTCCGAGGGGACCATCAACAATCTTAGGTTAAATATCCAGTCACTTGGGTGGGGGGGCTTTCAGCCTGTGGCGTGTTGTACCCCACCTTCCCGTCAGTGGGAAAGAAGGGATAATTGCTGAATATGTTGAATATGGAAATTTTAATGTTATTTTTAATAAACCTTGGCCAGTTTTTCCCACAATTCCATGTCTTGTGCGCTTCTTTCAGCACTTCCGAGAACAGAGCAAGTGACTGGATGGGTATGAATGATATAATCAAGTTTTGATTAATTATGGGATAACTGTGAGCAGGTTCGGGTGTGTGCATGTTGGTGTGACAGAGCATAAATACAATTATTCTGCCCCAAGCAGATAATAATTTTATGCCCGCGCACCATCAGTGTTTTGTGTGTTGGGCGCCAATAAAAGGAAATGATACGGGGGGGGGGGGGGGGGGGGGACAGAACTATAGTATATTCACAAATTTTAAAGCCCAAGACCTGCCTGGTTGAAAAGAAGGCAATGATAACCAAAATCAGAGTTAAAAACTGTCCCGACAAATAGAATACTTGGAGGGCGGACATTGGTATTAGTACGGCGGCGCTGGGCGATAATTAAGGTAACACTGTGTTCTGGGAAATCTGGTACTCTTAACGTATGGAAACCCATAGCCGGCAGCGTGAGGACCTTGCTAAATAAGCAGATTCAATTGAAACAAGTAGTTTAATTTTATCTGCAGTATAACCAGTTCATGAAGACGTGGAATTAACTAGGAGAGGGCGAATATCCAATATGGCCGCACTGCTTACAAGAGGGCGAAAGTTCAAGGTCGCTAGATTTTGAATAATGATTACAGAGGACCTCACTTTGACAAGAAGGGTCACGATTAGTAAATATATGTTACATACATCCCCGTCCGTATTCTAACTGGACTAAAAACTCCATTAAATATTATATTAAGAATGATTTGGGGCGACCATAATACACTGCAAACCGGAAGTAAGTACCGGCCAATAGCAGTCCAGGTCATTGTTTGAGAAGACATGCCCGCGCTGGGACAAGATCACTCGTCAACCAGGACTCGGCAACCATCTACCACTAGTACCAAGAGAAACGACGACCAGTGAATTCATCTGTCAGGAAAAACGACAACCAGCAACGTACTATCTGGAAGAAAAACCCACCACCACCCCCTTCGCCACCGACTCAAGCACTCTGTGTTCTACTTGTTAATGTTAAAATTTTAAAGTTTATTGTTTCTAAACAGTATATTTGTCGAGGTGTAAACTGTTTACTTTTACTACTACTACTTTTACTTTAATATGACCTATACGATATATATGGCGTGTTGTACCCCACCTTCCCGTCAGTGGGAAAGAAGGGATAATTGCTGAATATGTTGAATATGGAAATTTTAATGTTATTTTTAATAAACCTCGGGCGTGTTGTACCCCACCTTCCCGTCAGTGGGAAAGAAGGGATAATTGCTGAATATGTTGAATATGGAAATTTTAATGTTATTTTTAATAAACCTCGGCCAGTTTTTCCCACAATTCCATGTCTTGTGCGCTTCTTTCAGCACTTCCGAGAACAGAGCAAGTGACTGGATGGGTATGAATGATATAATCAAGTTTTGATTAATTATGGGATAACTGTGAGCAGGTTCGGGTGTGTGCATGTTGGTGTGACAGAGCATAAAGTGATTTACTTGGATCCGTGGGGACCAGGTACTTCAACAATAGAATATCCACATGCCTCACTTGGAACCATGGAGACCAGGTATTTAATTTAGAAAAACATTTTCATGATACTTGGATCTGTGGGGACCAAGTATCTACATGCCTTCAAATCTCTCGTCTTAAAAATCAACTATAAATAACATTATGCTCACATGAAATGCTACCTACTGCCAGGTAAGCAGCAGCTCGTCAGCACAGTAGACAAGTAGTAATGTATATATTCACATACTGTTTAAATATGGTTTTATGTGGAATTTTATCCCCCATTTCTCTTATTTCGCACTAAATAAAGCAACTAAGCATGCCAGTTCAAAATTACAATGCCTCCATCAAAACCTTAGGGGACACTCGCAAAGCTTGTAAAATTTTTGTGATTTGCATATTTTGGCAACCAGCAACTTGGGTGAGGGAGGCTTTCAGCCTGTGGCATTTTTTGGACCCTCACCTTTACAGAATATCATAGAATTTCTTCATAACTTTTTACTATGGATAAATATTTGGCATAAGTACAAGTACAGTTATGTTCATAAGCTATACAGAGCTTGTTACATTTGTACTATTAAAAGGTCTCGGCCAAAGTTCTCCACAACACACAGTGTCTTTGCTTTGTAATACTTTGCGTTGAGTGTGAACAGAGCAAGTTGCTTGGTTGCCTGTGGCTGTTTGCCTGTGTGAGTGTATCTCTTGCCCCATCTTGCCACTCAGCCCTATAATAAGCCCTGGAAAAACTTGGGCAGGTCGCTTAATAAGCGTTCCACCCCCCTTCCCTATCAGGTATGAAAATTGAGGCATGTTTCTGGGCCGAGAGAGGCGTGCATGCATGAGGTTCACTACATCCATTCCCTTCTGTAGTAAAGTTGGCAATGTATAACCAACATCTGGCCCTACCTTCTTTTTAATCTTTTGTTTATCCGGTTTACTGGAGAGGGTAGCATAAATTTATTTGATCACGGCTGTGGTGCAAACAAAATTGACAGGAGTCACTGATCACCTTAATATTACACATCAAAAATATTACTGGTAAACAAACAAGCAACGAAGTGTTTCACAGTTTGGACATGAAAGGAAAACATCATAAGCCAGGGGTCTCTCACGGCGTACAGCGGTGTGTAGCATCATTAGCGGTAAGAAAATTGGCTATTGTTTTGTAATAATTCATGGCAACATTAGTTCATTTATGAACATTATTTGTATCGACTGCAGAGTATGCCCTAAAAAAATGGTAATGGTGATTTTCTTAGGGCATTAATGAAATTTATTCGGGGTGCCACCTGGCGGCAAGTGAACTTATTACAGCCATGAATATGTAATCTCACCAGATTTATTTATATATTTCAATAAATTAAATGTTTATTTTACCCATTTGGTAATTTCAGTGGAAAGAAATAAATGAAAACTAGATGTGTCGGAACGACACGAATGCCCCCGACTGGGGCAAATTAGAAACATTTGTTAAATTTGAAAAAATTTTTAAGTTCAGGAGGTGTCATATGGTCAAAAGTAGGTCAACAAGGGCAAAATGCAAACTCGATCTGTTACGGGTCATTATCAAGCAACACATCAAAAATCAGGCCAGATCTGCAGGCACTGTGAAAAAAAGTCCATACACGTGCACTAATGTTAGACCACCGTGAAATGGTCAAAAGTAGGTCAACTGGGACAAAACCCGAACTCAATCTGTAACTGGTCATTATCTGCCCACACACCAAAAATCAGGCCAATATCTGCAGGCATTGTGAAAAAAAGTCTGTACATGTGTATTTGTCATGAAAATTTCTATTTTTCATGAAATTTTCTAAGTTTAGGAGCCGTAAAACGGTCAAAAGTAGATCAACCGTGACGAAATGCGAACTTAATCTGTAACTGGTCATTATCTGCCCACACACCAAAAATCAGGCCAATATCTGCAGGCACTGCAAAAAAAAAGTCCGTACATGTGTATTTGTCATGAAAATTTCTATTTTTCATGAAATTTTCTAAGTTTAGGAGCCGTAAAACGGTCAAAAATAGGTCAACCGGGACGAAACGCGAACTCGATCTGTTATGGGTCAGCCTTTTTAGTTTTAGCATGTGGCTGAGGGAGATAGGCAGGGCAATAAAGGCTCTAGCTCAGTTTGCATTCGCATTCACTCAGTAAAACAACACTCCCGTCTTGTGGGAAAAATTTTGGACCGCCTCTTGGCGGTCCCCAAAGACCTTTTATTCTGATACCAAAAGAAGAATGCAAAGATGGGGAAACCAAAACGGCCCCATCAAACAACATCAACAAATATATAGTAAGCCATTACATTTTGAACGATCATGTCATAGCAATGTCCTCTATATGAGGCTCATACGAGTCCATAGAAATGTATGCAAGACTGTTTTACCATTGTGAATAAAATGCCCCTCAAAATTGTCCTCCTATTTTTGGCATTGTTGTTAAAAGTCCATACATTTATGCCTATCATTTCTTGTGGCAGTTTAAATGTTAGCACTTCACCATGCGTCACTCGACATATACAGCCCGCTAGACAGCAAGTACCAGAATAGAAGACCTTATACCTGACATACACTGTATCACCTTCTGTACCAGAAAAACCGTTAACCAACTGTAACCAATTACAACAGCTCTGGAGGATAGCAGGGGATGGAGGTGGGAATATCCAAACGTAAACTAGTTGTCAATCAGCAGTTGTGGAAAAAATGTTGCCGTCCCACCCGGCCTCCCCCTATTTATTGTTATGCATAACGGCGGTACTGCGACCGCGGAAGAAAAGTAGTACCAGAGCGTGATTGGCCCAGACGGCTGACGGTAGCAACAGGATACATCATATGTAACCGGACTACTTCAAGCGAATAATTTGAACAATTATCCGCTGGAGTAAATGGACTACCAGTCGACCCATAAAAAGCTTATTGACCTCTGTTCAATAATTGTAATTATGGGTCAGCCTTTTTAGTTTTAGCATGTGGCTGAGGGAGATAGGCAGGGCAATAAAGGCTCTAGCTCAGTTTGCATTCGCATTCACTCAGTAAAACAACACTCCCGTCTTGTGTCAAAAATTTTGGACCGCCAAGAGGCGGTCCCCAAAGACCTTTTATTCTGATACCAAAAGAAGAATGCAAAGATGGGGAAACCAAAACGGCCACCGATCGTCAAAATACTTTTTGTTTTGGCGATCTCCCCCCATCCTAGAGCCTTTATTGGCCTGCCTGGCTTCACTTTATTATTGTCCTGTGTATTACAAGTATTATATAAAGCATAGACAAGCCATAATGTCATTATATGAACACATATAATATGATAAAGTGGTAAGGAAACAATCAAAGACCAGGTGTTTTTAAGATGTCTTTTAATATGGTACCCATTCCTACTGAGCTTAAGGAATATGCTGGAATAATGTGTTACCCGATTCTATCGTTCTACTTTAACTGATGCAAGTATCCACTCTCGGGTACACTTGCCTAGCTACCTGGGATAGAAAAATGCACTAAGCTGCCCAACAACTAAATGTTTATTCATCTGGGCTATTTACATGTACACTTTGCAAGTGCCCGCTCTCGGGTGCACCTGGTGTTATCGTTCTACTTAAACTGATGCAAGTATCCACTCTCGGGTACACTTGCCTAGCTACCTGGGACAGAAAAATGCACTAAGCTGTCCAACAACTAAATGTTTATTCATCTGAGCTATTTACATGTACACTTTGCAAGTGCCCGCTCTTGGGTGCACCTGGTGTTATCGTTCTACTTAAACTGATGCAAGTATCCACTCTCGGGTACACTTGCCTAGCTACCTGGGATAGGAAAATGCACTTAGCTGCCCAACAACTAAATGTTTATTCATCTGAGCTATTTACGTGTATACTTTGCAAGTGCCCGCTCTCGGGTGCACCCGCCTAGCCACCTGAGACTGAAGAATACCCTGTTAAAGCTACCAACAAGCACCATGCCTAAATACCTGAGACTGAAGGGATACCTGAAGCTACTAATAAGTAACATGTCGAGACACTGTTAAGCTCTGTTAAATATGTAAACTCTTTAATACACTGCATACTGTGCAAATGTCCACTCTCGGTTACACCTGCTTAGCAATGCAACACTGGACAATGCTACTTCCTATCTTACACTTTTGGCTATGATTTTATTCAGATAAAGCTAAGAGATCATAGCTCACTTACTGTAAGGAATGCGTTCTTATGTAGGAGCGGAAAGCGTTTGAACGCCATCTACCCATGTCTCTGATCTGAGAGTCAGATAGCCCATTTGCTGCAGCCTCTGTTGCTGCTCCAATTCGAAATGAATGACCTGAGTAACAACCATGCAACCCTGCTTGTGTCACGGCTGTTTTTAATGAACTATCAAATTTTGACCTTAAAAATGGCGTTCCGCCTGGGTAGCTAAATAATGGACCTGGACTGCTGCCCCGAAGCTTTAGGAATTCAGTTATAGCTGCTACTGGACACATCTTGTCGCGCTTTCGAAAACTTACTTTATCTAAGCTACCAGCCTGTAAATTTTTTGCACACCTAATGAGAATTTCTATAACGTATACCCTAGCTGATTTTCCCAAACACTTTACATCCCTCAACTGCACCACGGTTAACTTACTGTCCTTTGATCGTGCAACAAGCTCCCCAACCCTGAAAAACCCATGAAAACAGACTATAAATTAAAGGCCCGCAGCATTGTTCTATCATAGTAGGAATGTCCTTGTAGGGAGTTACATAACCGATTGAGAATGCTGGCTGTAATTGGAAGCCTAATGTCTTTTGACGGACGGCACTTCTTAGCGCCTAGTAACAGTCTTTTAACTGCAAGGGACTCTGTCGGGTCAGGCAATGAACGGATCTTGTGGACATATGCTATCGCCGAAAAATAGGTTAAAAGTGAGCTTCCCAGGACTCCTTTTATAGTGAAGAGGCTGGTTAGAAACAAAAAGACTGTTGCAGGGTTGACAGGTGGCGAAGCTTTTTCAGGTTTGCCTATTTCATTGCAAAATGTTCTAAGTTTTTTCCACACACTGGCATAAGCGCCTTCAGTGGATTTAGCCAAGCTCTGTTTTACTAGGTGTGTGCCAGCTGCCCTCAGGTTAGAGATGGTGGCAATGGAGGATACGGAGTGGGGGAAGCTTCCATATTCTGACTTTCTCGTCAGAATTTGTCCACCTGGAAACGAGAAAGACAGTCTGCTAGCAAGTTTTTTGATCCAGCAATATGTTCGGCTCTGAAGAAAATGTTGTGTTTTAGGCAAGTTAATACCATCCGTCTAACCAGAATCATTGTTTTCTTGTCCTTCGATGTTTGTTTATTAAGGATGTGAACGAGGGCCATGTTATCGGTGTGCAAGCAGATTTGTTTGTTTGCTAACTGAGGTCCCCACACTTCCATAGCCAGCACGATAGGTAGCAGTTCCAAGACCACTATATTATACGTCTTCCATTCTTGGGGCTAAGGGCCATAGAACCAGCTAGGACCCAGGATGGCTGCAAAGCCAAACTGCTGTGCAGCATCAGTGAACAGGTTCAAATATTTTGAACTGAGAACATAGCCTGTACGGAAAAAACTTTTCCCATTATATTTTTCAAGGAATGTTAGCCACATTTTGAGATCATTTTTTGCCTCTCTTGACAGTTTTACCTTATGGAAGGGTTTTCTTAGGCCCATGGTGAGGTCTATAAGCCTGCGTAGAAATGGTCTACCCGGAACGACGCTGGTAGCGAAATTTAAAACACCAATTAGGGATTGAAGGGACTTTAAGGTTGCTTTTTTCTTGGCTAGTAGAGAAACAATAATGTCCCTGCATTTTGCTAACTTGTCCTGTGGAAGCCGGGCCACTTGTTGCACTGTATCTAGCTCTATGCCTAAAAAGGACAGTGCGCTGGTGGGCCCCATAGTCTTATCTCTAGCAATAGGCACACCTAGTGAGGCACAAACTTTCAGAAAACCAGTGTTTTTTCGTACAATAAATTCCAGGGCGCTGGAAAATTCTTCAAAAATCCTACAGCTTGCCAAACAGCCCATTGGCAGGCATCTGTCGAAAAAATAGAACCCGTCCCAATGGAATCCTAGTAAAAATTGCTCCTTTGGATGAACGGGTATCAGTCTAAAAGCTGATTCCACGTCCGATTTTGCTAAATATGTACCTTTGCCTAATTGTTTAATTGTATCAATGGCTTGTGTAATGTTGGCATATTGAACCATAGAGTAGGCTCTGGGGATCCCATCATTTACTGAGCTACCTTCGGGGAAAGACAGGTGATGTATCAACCTGTAATCTCCTGGGTGTTTTTTCGGACATACGCCTAAGGGAGAACAAACTAGTTTATCTATCGGTGGTTGTGGAAAAGGGCCTGCCACTCTTCCGGCCTATATCTCTTTGTTCAATTTTTTCCAAACAATACAAGGATGGTCATAGGCAGATTTTAAGTTCTTTTGGGTCTTTCCCTCAGGTGGAGCCAAGCAATGCAAACTGAAACCTTTACTGAACCCTTCTGACAAATATTTTATTTTCTTAGTATTGTACCCTACACTAGTAAGTTTGTTTTCGAGTAGCTGGGCTTTTACTGGGGTTTGCACGAAAGGGCCAGTTGCTTTGGGTATTGGCTACCAGATAAGGACAGTCCTTCACAGAGTGGGACCCCTTACACTTAGAGCACATGTGTTGATAACTACAGCCCCCACAGAACTGTCCCCTATTGTACTTCCAACAGACAGAGTCCTGTTTGCCTTGAAAGGCTGGGGTTCTAGTTCCTTGACCCTTACTATATGAGGTGTGAACCTGTGGTTCAGAGAACGAACGCCTAGAGAATTTATGGTCTATGTGTTTTGGTTGTCTTGAGGCAAAGTTACCCTGTCTGGAGTTTATGCTGGCCATACGGGCTTCCTGGTATAGCTCTGAATGCACACGATCCCAGTCTAACTTAAATTCTGCCCTCCTTTTCCGGAATTCTTTATCGTAGTATGCCCAGTCCCCTCCCTTGGCTGCAATTTTGCGCACAGTTGACATGTGCTTCATAAGCCTAGGACCCTCTGATGGTTGTTTTTCAGTGTATATGGCTACAAATATGATGAACGCATCCGTCCACTGATTAATTGAACTAATAGGGATAGATTTCTTTTTAGCCCACCTAATTGTTACTGCATCCCCATCGACTTCAGAACCCCCACATTCCAAGTAATAATTGTCCTGTTGTTCTGAGCTAATCAGTGATCTAAGATCAATAAATTTATCTGCCCAAATATCCTCTCTTACCGACCGAGCTACGGAGGAACTAAGAGAAACATGATCCCCTTCCCTGCTATTGCAACTAGCCTGTACACCTGGTCTGATTGTTTCCTCACCTGTCACTCCGCAAAACAGCATCATGTGTGATCTCTTCTAGGAGGTCATTGTCACTGTCATCCACCCCACTTTCAGCTGAGGAAGCTCTATCGTCGCGTCTGTAATTTGCCTGATCGCGGTCGGCCCTCAGTGCTGCGACCTCTTTTTGAAGGTCAGACACCGAGGTCATCAGCTGAGTCAACACCTCAGCGGGGGCACCATTGGTAGCTGTAGCTTGATCCTGTGGACAATCTCGCCGATTTTGACCAGAAGATGAAGACGGTGTCCTCAATGGCGTTCTGAGTGCTTGTCCAGACAAGCGGGTCCTCTTGGCCGGTTGCGCATGCGCATCTGCGAAGCGAGCCGGCAACCTCTTTGCTCGTCTACCTCTGCCAGACATCCTGTAAAATTGAGATTAAGGGCGCAGTGATGTAAGATAGTGTTAGTAACCTGTTGCTAAGTTAACAACGCATTCACTGACCAGTGTCTGAGAATGCTCTCCCTGCAAATTTTTTAATCATGCCAGCAGGATGAAATTTTAAGTGGCCAATCGACAGGCATCTTTTTTTTTTTTAAAATGTATATATTTATATATATATACACCTATATATATATATATATATCCACACATATGGCTGGCTGTCCACGCATCTTTTTGCCAGTAGTAGCCTGTAAGTGCATGCCACTGAATGCTCTCCCTGCATATTTTGGTATCATCCCGGCAGGATGAAATTTTAATTGGCAAATCAAGCATTTTTTTTTTTTATAAAAATATATCTTCGTATATATCCATATGTATATGACTGGCTATCCAGCATCTTTTTGTCAGTAGAAGCCTGAAAGTGCACACACTTAATTGGCCGACAAAGCATCTTTTAGACCATACTATATACAAGTGATGGCTCTACAATTTTTTTTTTTTTTTTTAAATTGTATTATAACATATATACAAGTGCATGAAATACATATGTGCACAAACACACCCAATACATGAACATACAGTGGCGTGTTGTAACATGTTTATAAAAGTGGTGATTATGACATAATCAAGGCTGTCGAAGCATCTTTTAGTCTCTACATTATTTCTGTAAATGCTATCAATATAAATTTATGTTTATATACTTAGCCCTGTGTGTATAATACAAGTGCCCAAAAAAAAAAAAAAAAAAACTCAATACCATTTACGTAAACACCAGGTGGTCTCATTCTAACCACTCATCTGTATTATAAGCCTTGATTACTACCCACGTTTTTGGAGGGGATCACTATGTGATCCTGGCTGCTCCAGCATCTTTTTTTTTTGCACATAACAGGGACAAACATTTGCATGATCATGGTACTCTATATATCAATATACTGCTACAGTTGATTCCAAAAGGCTTGAACAAGGCAACCTCTTAAACTTTTGTACCAACATTTGGTGCCAGTCCAGTTAAAATGAACACCATCTGGGCCATACAAGTGAGGGCCCCATTTAAAATGCTTCGAGTTATCCCAGAAAGTGGTGTATGAGGCGTCCCCTAGCACGACATCCAAGTAGTTATTTGCAATATCCACCCTGTGTTGATAATTGGAGGGGTAATCCCTGCCGCAAAATGGAGGAAAACGTGGCCCGAAAGAAGAAGCTACTACTTTAGAAACGTCTAATTCCTGGTGAAGATATTCGGCCAAAACAGACAAGTTGTAACCCACGACCTCTGGCCTGCCCCGGTAACCTTCCAACGAAAGGTCATTCCCTCCCACTGCTAATATAACAACATCCGGTTGGATTTCGTGTACTATCCATAAATCGTGCTTGCCTATATCTGACGCTAGCCGTCCCCCCGTACCATGAACGTGTATTTTGACGGTATCCTCGTCGAAACCAAAATTTTGTTTGAGGGGGGGTTTAGGATCCTTTAACAACTGCTCGTTAAGCCTACGGGACTCTGAGGCTCCCAAAATGAGGGTGCTACTATAAACAAACGCCGCCATCTTGATAAGTGTCCGATCGTCCTGATCGACGGTATCTGAGCTCCTTTTCTTAGTAACTTACGATCCCTTAGACGACGTGGGGGGTTTAAGCTATAGGTTGATAAATTGAAGGCAATTGATTACTGTACCTTATAATTAAGTCGGATCTATGCTTTGTTGGAACGATGCTGTTTTTGTCCCTGTGAATAGTGTGATGGTGTTGAGCCAGTTGTGTTGTCGTCGGGGCCGATCCAAGCGGTGGAAATATCAGGGCGTCTCGCATCCTTCGTTGTATAATAGCAGGCCAAATGAGGTCGTTTCTTGGCAGCTGTAGTAGCGATGTCGTAAATATCCAAATGTAAACTAGTTGTCAATCAGCAGTTGTGGAAAAAATGTTGCCGTCCCACCCGGCCTCCCCCTATTTATTGTTATGCATAACGGCGGTACTGCGACCGCAGAAGAAAAGTAGTACCAGAGCGTGATTGGCCCAGACGGCTGACGGTAGCAACAGGATACATCATATGTAACCGGACTACTTCAAGCGGTTAATTTGAACAATTATCCGCTGGAGTAAATGGACTACCAGTCGACCCATAAAAAGCTTATTGACCTCTGTTCAATAATTGTAATAACTGGTCATTATCTGCCCACACCAAATATCAGGCCAATATCTGCAGGCATTGCGAAAAAAAGTCCGTACAACTGTTTGATTTCGGAATGATGGAATGACGGAATGACGGACATGGGTAAAACTATATGCCCCGGCCACTTTGTGGCGGGGGCATAAAAAAAAAGCTTATGCTGTTGCCTCTGTTGAATGACTATGTGCCTGTTCTATACATCAACAGAAAGCTAAGAACAATCTCCTTTTTTAGTCCTGCTATTTACAGGTAGCTGTAGAAAAATCCAGAGTCAGCAGCACGCCCAAAGTTACTTGTTGATATAATTTCTTAATGTCCTCTGTGATATACTGACCCGTTAAAAACCTACATAGAGCTTAATTAGCAGTCAAATGCTGCAGTAACCATATACTACCAGTTTTTTTGTTGAACAAGTACCAGTATTGACTATGTTTAAGTGCTATTTGTTAAAGTCTTTAAAAAAAGTCTTTAAAACAAAAAAGGGACCCACAGGTCACATCGCTCAGCTGAATTTTGGAAAATATTAGTAACTGCAAAATATTTTTCTTTCTTTGGGTTTTTCATGTATATTATCATTAGAAAAGCTATGAGAAAATGGCCCTGCTAAAATGAAACTCTGTAAATTATAGAATAATGGACATGAGCTAAACCATTTAGTGATGCAACAAGGGAACAAGTACAGTAAGTGTTATATAAAAGTAACATTTCATAAACAAATCATGTGTGAAGGTAATTAAGTTTTCAAAAGTTAAATATATGGCCATATGAGTTAAAAATTAATCCCACAAAGTTTGACCAATATTCCTATTTTTAATACCAAGTTAACAGTGTTATTCACAACTAGGCCCCGCCAACTTTAAGAGATATGAATGAAATGCTACAAAGTATTTATATCTTCTTAAATCTTGTCAGTTAGCACTTACATTAGATCCTAATATTTTATCACATTTGAATATTAGGATTAAATTCCTGAAATTTTTTTCTTTAAAAAAATCAAAATTGTCCAAGTCCTATCAAAAAGAATTTATTTAACGTGGGGAGCATAGAGAGCTGCAGTGAATGACCTGCAGTGACCAAAGTGGACTGCTTGACAATGTGAGGGAATACAACAAGAGCCTCCAAAAATATTCAATAACTAGGCTAATAATGCAGCCTGTATTGTCAAATTTCAGAATTAACAGATTAAATCCTTAGGTGTACATGCTGTGAAAATTAAATCTACAGTGCTTACAAGAAAAAAACGTGCCTTGGCCAAAGTTTGGCAAAATTTAAGGTACCAATTTTTTATTTTTGCTAATATTTTAAAAAATTTAAAAGATTTTGATCTAATTTTGGGTATACAATTTAATTTTGATTAATTTAAGTTATATTACTGGAAAAAATTCCTTAGCTTTAACATGTTTTGTGTTAAGTGATCAATTATCTTTCCTGATTTTTTACAAAATGCATAATGTTTGAGCCCATAACTTTTTTAAATTATTTAATACAGACCTTATTCCTGGCATGTATATAGGAACTACATAGAGGAATATTTATGGCAAATATGAGGAAAAACAGATAAGTGGTTTTGATATTAGGCGGTCCTGAAGTGTGAAAATAGGGTTTTGATAAAAAATTGAAGTCTTTCCTTAATTTCTCAAAGGATCGAAGTCGCAAAGACCCATTTTTCGGCTTTGTAGGAGATCTTTGGGACATCTAACATTATGCCGAATTATGGATTCCTAGGTCTTACGGTTTCAAAACGTGCCATTTCTATGGACGGACGGACAATGGACCAAGATTATAGCTCAGATGACTTATAGTCAGCTGAGCTAAAAATAACAACCCTGATCGCCCTAGAAGGTAATGTTGTCCCCTTTCATTTTTCAGAAATGACATGAATTTTTCAAATTCTTGCTAGAGGGCTCAAAAGTAATAATATTGTTTTAAATTTTTCATTACACAATGCTCATAAGTAGTTCTTTCAGGATTAGTAAACAAAATACTGTTGCTCATTGCTTGTTTTACACCATCTGTCTCAATTTCAATTTCTGTCTCAACCAATTATTGATAAATTTGAAGAGAGGTTTGCTGCTACTTTGCCCAAACATTTCAACTAGTCAAGTAATTTTTGCTTTTTGAGTCCATCTCACAGCTTTAATTAAATATATATATGGACTTCTACCTGTCATGCAAGTGTAAAAAGCAGACTCCTGATAATCAGTGAATGAAATGTAACACCATATTTATTTCTTAAATAACTACTTTTTTATCAGCATGTTACTGGATTGAGGAATTATATCTCCATTCACTCTTTATTTATCAGAGCAGCCATCATCATTATAAGTGGTAGTAAATCTAGGATAGAGCTGTGGAGGAAAAACAATGGTCCAAGGATCCAGTGCTCATTTGCATGTAAACATTTTTACTGAAAAAATTAGAAAAAGAATTAATGTTTGTGTGCGGTAAACTCGATTGAACAAAATGTTGGCCCATGAACACATTGTTTTTCAGAACAAACTTTATACCCATTCATTTGTATGAATTTAATCAGAAAGTAACATCAGACGGTCAAGATCACTCGCACAAAGGTTATGCTTATGAGTAATTTGTTTAATGGCCTGGTCCTCTAATTTTTTTTCATCTGACGCAACACTTGCATTACAAAAGGATATGAAAACTTAAGTATTAAATGTTTTCATTTGGTACTATTTATATTTCCAACGAGACATGAAATCTTGGTCAATCAACAGGTAAAACAAAAGGCATTTTTACACCATGGTTTCCTTTAGTATATAGTAGTGCCACTTCACCCTGAAAGGTCAGACCTCATTATGGACATTACTGTCCACCAAGATATCATGCCCGTACATCTTTGGTCATATTATTTGATGTTAGACCTTGTTTATGTACATTTGTGTACCTAAAGTCCAAATATGAAATTAGAATGATTCCATGTTTTCAATTATTTATTTACCACTTTCAATGTTTGTTGTTTGACAAAAACATGTAGCTAAAACTGTGACTCTCATACCTATGAACATATCAATGTGGCCTAACAAAAGTTTAGAGGTTAATGACAAAGATGTTTTCTGTAAATCCTTCACCGATATTTCAGTGAAATATTTTATATATTCATAAGATACAGCAGATTATTGTAAAAAATACAAATGGGAAAAACAGCAGTTTGAAGTTGTACCTTTATATGATATTATATAGTATACAAATATGGTTTTTATACCATATTTGGTAAATAAATTGGTTTTGATCTTGGACATTACTTTTTTCAATAGACCTTTGGTTGAGGTTGTCCATATCAAGTTTTTTTTCGAAAAATGGTATTTAGACCCATTTTTGGACCACCTTGTGAAATGCGACCACTGGCAAGTTTCTGATCAACAAGATCTACTTTCCTCAGCATGGCTGTAGAGCTGTGATTCATGTTCTTGTCCAAACCACATGCTTAGTAAAGTTTTCTGCAAACCATGTAGGACACCATCAATGTAATCTTTTCAAATGTTATTAAGAAAGTAAAATCCAAAGCCATTAAGAAAGTCAAAGTAATTAAGCATCGTCAACCAAGTTGGACACTTTACACCACTGGTAACATGATTCCGCATTCCGGCAATCTGTTTCTGGCCTGCCTCTTTAGCATCTTGGATAATACCTGTCAAGGTGCGTGCAGGACCCTTCGGGTGTTTAAGTTCATAGATAACCAGATAAAGTTGCCAAATGGACACAACTCTCAGTACGCCTAGTTCAATTTCAGGTGTACACTTTTGTTTTACAAAACTTATTATACTATGACCTGAATATATAAAATGAAAAAAAAGTTATACTTTTAATATGTCAAATGTAGGTTGTTCACTGTGTTGCAATTGTTTTTGTTTTTTTATTTTATTAATAATACCCTTATACAAAATGACACCTGGGACTGGGGATGTCTGTGGTCACATATGCATTTTATGAAATATGCACATTCAATTTAAAGAAAAAAACTAGAAGCTGCTAGTCAAGAATTAAAAAGTGTACAACACTACAGCTGATATGCTAATGTTATGTAGAATGACTTTACCCTATATGTCATTTTAAATGAGGAAACCAAACTAGGTAATAGGCTCAGTTTTATAGCTATTGTCTCCATCTACAGCAAAAACAGAAATATTTATTAGCCAAACTGTCATTAAATTATCTGGGAATTATTAAAAAAAAAATTTAAGCAAACACATGAATCCTAATTTTTTTACCATTATCAGAAGATCAGAACATTCAAGTTTTTATGTGCAAAGCACCCTGTAATATATTCATGTACTTGATGCCAATTACACATTCAAGTGAATATACATGTTCTTCAGAAACATTTCTTTGGAAATTTTAGTACTTACTGTTACCCAGGTATCTTAAAAAGCAAAAGTTAATAAAAAGATCCCAGTTTTTTTACCACCATCAGTGGATCAGCAGAGTATGAATACTGTGTAACATATTAAGTATTTAATGCCCATTACACATGGTAGGATGAAGAACATCCATTCTTTATTATGAATTAGCAAGGTCATCAGTTGTTATTCTTAACCAATCATTAAACTACTGGTATCAGACTTGCAAAGTGTCTTTGACACTTAAGAATAAACAGCATTAGATTATGCTGCATTTTAAGTCAATTTCTCAATCTGAACACTGAATCTTATATAAGATTTATTTATAAAAGGGGTTTCTAACCATTGTTTATAGAGGAAGTTGAAAAACCACTTTTGCTTAAGAATTAACACAAATTTGATTATTATGCATTTATGTTTTTTTTTTTTAAAGTTTGAACAATGGTTATTTAGGTAAAATATAATCAAGTTTATAAAGGCAGGTTATTTGAAAGGATATGGATAGACATCAAATGAAGAACTTTCTTTTAATCTGAACAAGTTGTATGTTCTTTATCAACCAAAATCAAGACATATGATGCATAAGGTCCGTATACATTAAAGAGCAAAGGTTTACAATTTTACATGATAAAATCATGTTATTCAAACATGATTGGAATTATTAGAAAAAGTATCAGAAAAAATAAGATGCTTCATCTAAGTGTTAGAGGTTCACATATGATACTTCTTTCAGTTACCATCATTAAGGATAAAATGACATTGTTTAGTACCTGCTGCACTAACTTATATATGGCTTATAAATAGATCATTATGGTTATGTTTATTTCTGGTCTGTACTGTCATTACTTTTACATTTGCGTAACAGTGATTCTCTTCTGTCTGATACTTTATTTATGATGTATTCATTGATTATACCTACATTATGGTTCATGAAGTGTCCGTATACAAAAAATATGCCACTTTAATATCCTGTCAAATTGGTTTTCCCTGTAAATTTACTTTTCTAAGGCCAGTGTTATGTTTCCCGGTATTTTAGAAGGTAAAACTCTCCAGCAAAACAGAGAAGGTTCACAAGTGTTTCAGGGTTTATTTACCAAAAATAAAATTTTTATATTTATCACATTTGCAGGCCAAGGATCAAAGTGTAAAAATACTTATTCCATTCATGAATTATGTTGGTCAGTGAACAGAATAACTGAGTATATTATTCACATAATTAGTGTTTTACATATACCCATTCAGTTTTTTATAACTTCTGTTAAACATGAAGTGTCCATAGACAAAGCTTTGCCAACAATATACATCATCTGGTTAAACCAGTGCGGTTCAAGTTTGTGCTCTGAAAATTTGTTCCTGGGTTCCTGAGGGGAAGGTTTGTTTAAGCAACATAGACTTTCACATGTGCAGTTATTTTGAAAATTTCACCTAAATGCAACATAAAGTGTACACCTGAATGTGAACTAGGCAAGTAATTTTTGGAATAATGTACAAGGAATTTTGTTTGCCACTGGGGATAAGATGATAAAGTTGCCAAATGGACAAAACTCTAATTAATTTGTAGAATTATGTACAAAGAGCTTTTTTGGCCAATAAGGACAAGATAATAAAAGTTGCAAAATGGACACAACTCTCAGTAATTTGTAGTACAATGTTCAAGGATTTTATTGGCCAATAAGGACAAGATGATAAAAGTTGACAAATGGACACAACTCTCAATAATTTGTAGAATAGTGTACTAAGATATTTTTTGGCCAATAAGGACAAGATAATAAAAGTTGCCAAATGAACACAACTCTCAGTAATTTGTAGTATAATGTACAAGGATTTTTTTTTGGCCAATAAGGACAAGATGAAACAAGTGACCCAGGGGTCATGACACTCAGCTGACTAGGAAAACATTCACAAAAGGAATTTTATCAATGCCAAATTTTGTAGTTGGTATCCACATTCAGCTTAAGCACAGCTCAGAGGATATGGTTAACAGAGACCTAATTTCATGTTTCCAAGCAGATCTTTCATGGACCTCCTTGGATGTCAAGTAAGAAGATTCTAGGTGCAATGATTACAATCTGTTCCCTGTTAACGGGCAACCACATTTTTGAATGTCGCAAGAAAATGCGTAAAAATTTGAACAAGGCCTACAGGCCTAATGCATACCTGTGCATTGGGAAAGACACCAGGTATAATGCTTCAATGCTGGACAATTCTCATATATGAACAATGCAAGTACTAAACATTTTAAATAAGAAACAATTACACAAACACCACATATATGACTCATGTGACCAACACTGGCATAAAATTTGGTGATGTTAGCTGAATCCATTTCTAAGACACTCACATATAGTTATTTTTTTTTTACAGATGACTAAGTTTAACTTCCTGTAACTCGGCCAAAATTCACCGAACTTAAACCATTCAAACAAACTTGAGAGAGATGGTATAAAACATTATTTCTGTGAAATATTGAACAATTTTGCTTTACCGTTTCACAGGAGATTTTTAGAGGTTTTGTACCTTTTTCTTTATAAAATCTAAGAAAATGCAGAATTTTTCAGATGGCTAATTTTTTGCATTAAATTTCATGATGCTAGCTCCAGTCATTTTTGAAATAGTATGGGTTAACGTACAGACTGCGGACGCTGCCTCACCATCCATTAGCTCACAGCTTCGCTAAAAATTACTACAGATGCATACTGAATGCAAAATTATAATACAGATAAATCTCACTGATGGCAAAATCTTGAATTAAGTTGAGTTTGGATACCTATTATTTAAAATCCATGTACAGCCATCTTTATATACCTACAGAGAGCTGTATACCTGTGATTGTAAACATTGCCTGGCATGAGGAATATCTAAAATCATAAATCTACATTTTTTAAAAGCTTTTAAAAAATATTCTTGTCAATTATATACAATAGATAACCTGAAATCTAAATGTCTAGAGGCATGATGTAATGGATGCTGATAAACAGGTGCCAGGCTAGATGTATCTGCTTCACACAGCTTACATATGGTAAAATGACCAATTCAATCTTTATAATTCGGCCAAAATTCATTCTTTGGAACCATAAAAGACAATTATTATAAGAATTATTCAGTGGATTATTCTTGT
Source organism: Sipunculus nudus (assembly GCA_026874595.1). Classification (NCBI taxonomy): domain Eukaryota; kingdom Metazoa; phylum Annelida; class Sipuncula; order Golfingiida; family Sipunculidae; genus Sipunculus; species Sipunculus nudus. The sequence continues at coordinate 110,613,896 of CM049306.1, read as the reverse complement.
AAAATATTAAACAAATTTGCCTCAGTGGCCTCAGTCAAAAGTGGTTTTACAGGTTTATAACTCGTATGGGAAAATACAGCAAAATGGCTAAGTTAAGCTTCTCATAACTTAACCAAAAATCACTGAACCAAAACCATTTCAACAAACTTGAATTATCAACATCTAAGAATAATTAATGTGTGAGATTTAAGAATCTGGCCCAGTGGTTTTTGAGAAGAAGATCCTTGTAGCTACTTAGCTTAAATGGGATGTTATGGCATATGACTAAATTCAGCTTCCCATAACTCAGCCAAAAGTCACTAAACTGAGACCATTTGATCAAACTTCAGAAAGCACTACCCTAGGATCATTTCTGTGTGATATTAAACAATTTGGCCATATGGTTTCAGAGAAGAAGTTTTTTGTAGCTGTCAGTATGATTCGGGCACTGATGACCCCCGTGCAAAAAAGGCCGATGCAGGTGGCGCCACCAATACCTCATTTCAGATATGACTCATGTGACCAACATTGGCATAAAATTTGGTGATGATAACTCCAGCCATTTCTGACATTGTAATTTCACTATGCTTTTTTGGACAGATGACTAAGTTCAACTTCCTGTAACTCGGCCAAAAATCACCAAACTTAAACCATTCGAACAAACTTGAGAAAGTTTGTTCCAGGAATCATTTCTGTGAAATATTGGACAATTTGGCTGAACAGTTTCAGAGAAGAAGATTTTTAAAGCTTTTTTAGCTTTTTCCAATAAAATCTAAGAAAATGCAGTTAGCAAAAAAATAAGCAAAATCCGATAGAGTTTTTTAGATGACTGATTTTTTGCATAAAATTTTGTGATGCTTACTCTTGCCGTTTTCAAGAGAGTATGGGTTAATGTACAGATGACGGTAAAGCAACACCATCGCATAAGCTCACAGGTTTGCTAAAAATCTAGGTGGTGCCACAACCTACAAAAATAAAATTAAACATACAGCTGGATGTTTCCAAGATCTGATTCCAAATCCAAAACTGGGTCACTGTAATTTTGTATATTAGCCTTTGTTTTTATTCAGTTGAAAATAAAAAAAAAACCTCGGATGCACAGACAGACGGACAAAGAGTGATCGCTATAGCTCAGATGACTTTAGGTCAGCTGAGCTAAAAAACATGTATGGGTACCAGGACAGAAAATTAACTGGTACATCACTGAGTTAGCTAAGGTACACATCTGATTAGTCTCCCTCTAGTTTGTTAGGATATGTTATGACATAGGCTTCATCATGTTCATGTGGACTGGAAGTATATGCACATATCAGAAATATATTGCACAGGCACTGCAATGTATTGACTGGGCTTAGGAATCTGAATACAAGTGATATGACATGATTTGTATGGAGTGGATGTCCAATCGCCAAGTTGTAAACTTGGTCTTGCAGGAACTGAACAAAGAAGTCAACAACTGCAAAACATATATTGCCTTCTCTGTCAAGATATTTTAATACATGAATTATTCCTCTTTAACATACGGGAATATTCTGACCCATACACTAAGAGCTTATGCTCACCCTTCACTATCTCCAACCTTTTGTAGGTAGCGATCTCACGAATGTGCAAAGCACAATTAAGATGTACCTGTATGGCATCTATAATAGAAGGTGCAAGATCAGATAGAGATATTCTTTTGATGCCTCCAAACAAATAAATATTATCTACAATTGCACATTTCCTAATAGGCCTGTGACCAGCACACATGTCACTATACAATTTGAGAGTGTCTGGTGTCAAACAATCATTTTTAAGTTCAGGTAATTTCTGAAAAAATGAGAGATGTAATGATTTGACTGTCAATGTTCTGAGTTCCACTGATTTGTTTCAGGAAGAATCAATTCCTCGAAAAAAAACAGCTATGAGTAAATAATGGACCAAGTTTTCTCACATCATCAGCCAAATGCACCAGTTGATGGACATTTAGTGTCATAAACCTAGCTGGATATAGAGAAATCCAGCTTTCACAGAATTTAATAAGAAGGTTTTCTGCAAGATCAATCTCAGATCTGTGGATATTTCTTTTCAATAAAATGTTCATTGCTTGCACTAATAACACATAATGGACCATATACTGCTCTTGCAAAATGCCTGAGAGCACAGGAATTCCAAAATACAGTAAGAAGGAACGAAGCTCTGATGCCTTCCAGTACTTGAGATGAGCTGACACACTTCTTGGCAGGCGACCTATGTCAGAAGGGGGTTTGATACTGGCAAGTTTCTGATCAACAAGATCAACTTTCTCAGAGTGGCTGTAGAGCTGTGATTTGTGGCCTTGTCCAAACCACATGGTTAGCAAAGTTTTCTGCAATCCTTGTAGGACGCCATGCATGTAATCTATCCCTATCCCATTAAGAAAGTCGAAGTATTTAAGCATCATCAACCAAGTTGGATCCTTTACACCATTGGTAACATGATTCCTCATTCCAGCAATCTGTTTCTGGCCTGCTTCTTTTGCATCTTGGACAACACCTGTCAAGGTGCATGCAGGACCCTTTGGGTCACCTTTGTCAAATGGAAATATGTGTGCCCAGCCTTTACCAGAAGAAGCTGTTTCTCCCTTCTGAAGACATTTCCAACATGAAAATTGACCATTGTATTGGTTGCTATTACAAACAAGGCTCCTTGCAGGCAAATCAAATGTACCACATAGTAAAACTGCTTTGCAGGTAAATTCACCTCTTTCTGGTGACTTTACAATGATTCCCTTTTCAAGATCAGTAAAAGTAGAATAAAAGGGTGTGAGAAAAATGTTCATGTTTGGTTTTGATTCACCAAACCACAGACCAGCTAAAACTGTGCAGTCTCAACTCATGCGTCTCTTATATGGAAGTTCATTTATAACCACATAAAGTGGCCAAATGGACACTTTGCTGCTCTTGAAAACAGGCACTGCATCAGTATTGAATGTGAAACTGATATTATCAGGAGAGCTTAAAATACCTTCATTACAAAACAGATTTTGGTAGACATCACCATCATAGATATCACTAATTGTATCTCCATTTTGTCTTTGGAAGCGCCACTGTAAATCATTATAGAAGCCTGGTCTGTTAAATAATGTTTGCAGTTGACTTACTAGTGAGATTCAAGAAAATATGATTTTGCACCAATAGCTCTCAAATCTTTCTGACAATACATATTAGTACATACTGTGACATTCTTGTCTTCAACTGGCTGAAAACAATGTGAACAAAAGTAATGAAACAGAAGAGGGTTTTTTAGGAAAGTGAAGAACTGTTTAAACGAGTAGACATTTCTACAAAAATTGTTGGATTCTGGAAGGCACAGATAATAATGGCAAGTAAGTACTGCAAAGCATCTATTGATACACTATATTTTGAAACATACAATGCAAGGAGAAGCATCACAGCCCCTACACTCACAGATGCACCTTCATATAAAGGCAATTCATTTGACGGTCCATCTGTAGGTGAACTGTGACCCTGTTCATCACTTTCTGTGGTGTCCTTCAGTGGATCTGGATAATAGGTCTCTAACAGATCTTCCAAAATGTCAAGCTCTTCCAGTGTCACTTGGTCACTGCTCATCTCCATGTTAACACTACCAGTATCCCATGTTTCCTGTTCTGACTCAACAGAATTAGCACTGACACTTGCACACAGTAGGTCTTTTAGCTCCTCAACTGTTTCCACTGTATCATAGAAAGGTTCCTCATTATTCTGTTGGTAATAACTACAGCTAGGTGCATCTCTTTCAAAATTTCCACTATTTGTCTGTTCAAAGTAGAAGTCTTTATCTTTAATCACAATTTGCTCATATTTTGTATCTATCTTCATGTATTTCTTACAGTAAGGTCCTCTACATTTACGCCCCCTCTGCTCACACTTATCTCCTTCACTCATGGCTGTTACAATTTGTCAGAGAAATGTGTCACTCAAGTGATTACAGTAAATGACTTTCTGTTGACCTAAGGGAGGAGATCAACTCCATTTAAAGATTACTCAACAATTTAAACCTGAGTACAAGCACCAATTACAGAAACAAGCTCCTGAAATACTATCATGGATGTACATAACCCATATTATTGTAGGTAGCACCACCAGTCTTGTGTATGATACATCAAACTGTATGGGCTTGTAAAATTTGGCTAGACACTTTAAACCACGAGTTTTGTGCAAAGATGCATAAAACCCAAAAACAATTGTATGTGGCACAAAGCCTGTATACAACCAAACAGTCCAAGATGTATGGACATGCACAATTTCAGGCTGACCTGTCAAATCACTCTTCAGATATGTGCAAAAATTATTGTAGGTTGTGCCACAAGTCTTGTAATCCACAACACAATCAAAGATGTAAAGATTTGCACAATATCAGGCTGATAAATCAAATCCCTACTGAGAAATAAGCAGTGGCATAAACCATGCAAAAATTACTGTAGGTGCCAAAACCAGTCTTGTGTACATGAAAGCCATCAAAGATGTATGGAAATGCCATAATTTCAGGCCAATACATAAAACTTCTTTTGAATCGGGTGCACTGGGCTGACCAAGCTCAGCTGTGATAGGCAGTTGCTCCCTGACTGCCCGTACCTAACGCAAGGTTCAGTAACCATTGTCCTTCTCTTTTATTTTCTTAAATTTTAAATTAAACTTTCAGGCAACAATACAAAAGACATCCACAACAGCTCCCAAATAAATACTGTTCACCATATTGCTTTAGCTAAACCTTGGTTATTTAAGGTTTAAGGTGGCTGTCATAAGTTGTCAGAGATAGTAATGTGTGACTTCAGTGATTACAGTAAAACTGACAGACACTTACTTTAGCATAATTTAGGCTGAAATGACTTTCTAAGTTGACCTAAGGGAGCAGATCAACTCTCATTATGGTTTGATGACAGAAACCCCTGGCAGCTCATCCATAAAGTCCAAGAGGTCATCATTTCTATGTAAGCTGAGGAATCTGGAAAAAAAAGAGCCCGCTATAAATATATATATATTTATATATATATATATATATATATATATATATATATTTTTGAGAGACCATGTGACATGTTTTCAATGCATGTGATAGCTTTGTTAGTTTGTATGTACACCCTTCATAATACACTCTACAAAAACATTTATAATCTTTTATCATGCAGGTACCTCTTATTGTTTTATTATGATGGCCATACATAGGTCACAAACAAGGGACCCATGGGTCACATCGCTCAGCTTAAGTTTGAAATTTTTGCAAATGCAAAATATGCAAAATATTCTATTGTGACTGGCATGGGAAAATACTACATTTGAACTGAGCTAAATTGCAGCTATAGGCACACCTGGCCATCTGTGATGGAATAACACTGGATTTTGAAGGGGGGGGGGAGGAGGGTTTAAACTGAAGGGTCAGCAGTTCAGAGTATTGTGTATTTGGTCAAAATAGTTAAGATCATTCTTTTATATAAGCATATGAGAAGCTAAGTTATAGTAGTTTTAAATATATGATTGCAAAATAATACTCTCACAAGACTATCATAAAGAAAAACAGTAAAAGTTTTCAGATACTGAAAAAAATTTACAGATGGACAGGCAAGTGGACAGAATGGACTAATACCTTTATTTCACTTTCAAGGGAATAATGCATTTAAGTTTATATATCAGCCTATTTTTTTAGCATATCCACTTTTTCCATTTATAGTTTTTATCTGATTCATTTTTTTATTTACAAGTTTTATAAATTTGTAATAAAAAAAATGAAAATATAAGTTAAAATATTAGAATTCTAAGTTGGAATCATTACATATCAAGAGTGTAGCTCATATTGGGTCATATTATGCATACACATATATTTTATTATTTTTAAATCACAAATGTTTAAACAGAATTTAAAAGAAAATAATGCCACAACATGGCCTCTACCAGATTATTCCTTGAATCTCTATTAAAAGTTTTGCACATTGATGATTTCAGTACATGCTTAATTTTATTCACCGAAATAAATAAAAACATCTTTTCAAATTAAGTATACACACTGTTGGTTGAATAAGGGACAAACAATATCATTATGCTAATTACAATCTCAGCTATAATTTATTACTGGAATTAATAGTCAATTTCACACCTGGTGAAGTTTTTACTCTTCTGAAGTAAGGAATTACTTATCTGATGAACATCCACACTTTCATAGCAATACACCACTTTGTGGATACAATTAATTGTGCACTTTAATCATTGTAACCCTGGTGGTATAAAACAAAATCTAAAATGCAGCATAGCCAAGAATAAAATAAAATACAGAAAATTATAACATTCATCTTGTTAATGCACCATCTGGGGGGGGGGGAGTGCAGGGCAGAGGGGAAGCCTGCTAAACCTTTACTTTTTACAAGCCACTAAAGAGCACTCTAAACGGGCAACTAGAATGCCATGATATGTATAGATTCTTTCTGGACAAAAATATTGCATATTATTTCTAAGTTTCAATGATTTTCAATAATCTTCAGCAAACCCTCTTAGTAAGAACTGGTGAAAATTTGATAAAGATACAAAAAAAGCTTGAAAAGATATGACTGTTAGTGTAAATATAAATAGTGTCTGAATTTGTCGGAAATCTAAAATAAATGTAAACAGTAAAGGGTTAATTAATTAATGCAAGTGAAGGCTGTACTACTAGGTGGGCTAGATGTAAACAACACTTGACATGGTGTATGAAAACTTGAATAAAAGCTACTCTTTTCAAACAATTCCTTTGAAATTTCAGATTTTAAAAGATTAAATCCTTATGTATATATGCTGTTTAAATGAAATCAACAGTATTTACAGGGAAGAAACATGCCATTGCCAAAGTTGGACAAAATTTAAGGTATTGATTTCTTATTTATGCTAATAACTTGAAATATTTGTGAAATTCAGATCTAATTTTGGGTAAACAATTGAATCTTGATTAAATAAAGTTATATTCCTGAATAAAAATCTCCAGCTTTAGCAATTTCTCATGTTAGGTGAGTAAATATATTTCCTGATTTTTAAAATATTGCATTATATTTTGGCCCATAACTTTAAAAAAATACCCAATACTGACCTAATTTTTGGTATGTTGATAGAAAATGTATGGAAGAATATGAATACTAAATATGATCAAAAACAGATCAGTGGTTTTGATATTAGGCAGCCTAAAAGTGTAACAATGGCTTTTTTATGGAAAACTCAGGTTTTTCCTTAATATCTCAAAGGAACGAAGTCCTCATGACCCAATTTTCTGTATGGTAGGAGATTTTGGGGACATCTAACGGTATGCAAAATTTTGTATTCGTAGGTCTAACGGTTTAAAAAAGTGCCCCGTTAACGGACGGACAGCCGGACGGCCGGACAGACAAAGGACCACGTCTATAGCTCAGATGACCCATGGGTCACGGTGCTCAGCTGTTATATATGATAAAAAATATGATTTGGGAAAGAGGCACATGCTAGTTTTGTATGGTAATAAATATAAGCTTTATTACGAGTTGTTGGTGTTTAGCTTATGTATGATTTTGATAGTATCTTTCGAGACAGGGAAAAGAAATGAATTCATTTATTTTATTAATAAATGGAGTGCTATTGTCACACAGATTTTGACTTGGCCATATAACTTATAAGCAGCACATATAATAAAAGAGTTTAACTATTTATTAAAATTTAAAAACAAATATTGTGCAAATGTAATTTTTATTTTAAAAAAAATAAGAAGAAAATCATATGACTTTTTAAATAATATAATACTGAAATGATTACTGAAATAATATGATTGAATATATTTATGAATGCATACATGAATACATTTTGAAAGTTTCTGCACTGATATTCAAATACTTTCATTTTTACCTGAATTCCCATTCTTATGCAATAAAATTTTTTACTGCAGTATATATTCATATTCGTATTCAAATACATTTGCAAAGCATTCGCACCATGTCTAGTATTTATTCAGTTTTAGCCAAACTATGATGTTGAGAATCCAGAATATACAAAATTCACAAATTTAAATAATGATCATAAGTAGCTGGTTTTATGGCTTTTATTTATATTAAAAAAAATAAATGTAATATATTCACTTTGGTCTACTTTCACATCAATCTACACACTAGACACAGTAGGAATCTAGATTAATATTATCAACTGCATCTTTGTCTATCATTAATTTCCTTCATATGATCCCTAATGATTAGTAATGAATAATATGATTTATTTTTTTATCATTAAAATTTAACTGAAAAATACCATAGGTGACTGCATGGTGTTATTTGGAATATCATTGACACTGACATTCTATCCATCCATACAAGATTCTTACATCATCAGTAACTGCAAGTTGATTTCTTGTTACTCATCAACTAACCAATTCCTTTTCTATTAATTTTTCTTTAATTTGTTATTAAAAAAAACAATAAAAAATTATTAATTTATTGTATATTGTTATGTTGTTTTTCAAAACAACTATTCGATGAGTTGGATCAACTGTGGCTGGGCATTAGCTGCCTGGCTGTCCCAGTGTATGCTTTGCTCAAGCGTGCATAATCTGATGAAAGGTCAACATACAGGTGACTGAAGAGGGGCTGTATTGAGCCTGGGTGTGACATGGTCTCATAAAAACATTAATAAAAGCTACAATATTTGGCCAATTTCTTTTAGTTTTCTGAACTACAAAGATGAAATCCTTATGTGTACATGATATGAAAATTATATCAACAGTGCTCTCAGGAAACAAACATGCCATGGTCAACGTTAGGCATAATTTAAGGTACTAATTTTATATTTATACTAATAACTTAAAAAATTTGAAAAATTCAGAACTAATTTTTGGTATTCAATGGAATCTTGATTAAATAATGTTACATCTCTGACAAAAAATCTCTAGCTTCAGCAATCCTATTAATATATTTCTTGATTTTTTAAAAAGTGCATTATGTTTGGGCCCATAACTTAAAATAATTACGCGATACTGACATCATTTCTTGCATGTGCATAGCGAATGTATAAAAAAACATGTATATTATACATGATCAAAGTCAGATCAGTGGTTTTGATATTAGGCAGTCTTACAGTGTAACAATGGGTTTTTAATGGAAAAATGAAGTTTTTCATTAATATTTTGAAGGAATTAAGTCCTAGTGATCAAATTCTTGGCATGGTAGGGGATTTTGGAGACATCTAACTGTATGCCAAATTTAAGGAACTTAGAGCTGAAGCTGGGGAGCTGAGCTCTAGCAAACTGCATAACACTAGCTTGATGTAAACAATGTGTGATATGGTGCTTAAAAAATGGAATAAAATCGATCAACTGGTTTCAAATTTTTGCAGTTAACAGTTGAAATGGTAACAAAAACATGCCTTGAAAATTAAATCCTCAGCAGTTACAGGGAAAAAACGTGCCATGGTCAAACTTGGGCAAAATTTGAGGTACCATTTTTATATTTTTGCCAATATTTAAAAAAATTCTCAGATTTTGATCTAATTTTTGGTATACAATTAAATTTTGATCAATTAAAGTTGTATTACTGAAAAAAAGTCCCTACCGTTAACACTATTGGTCTTAAGTGACCAAATAACTTTCCTGATTTTTTTACAAAGTCCATTATGTTTGGGCCCATAACTTTTTAAAATTAAATAATACTGACTTAATTTCTGGCATGTACATAGGAACTATATAGAGGAATATTTATGGTAAATATGAAGAAAACCAGATGAGTGGTTTTGATATTAGGCTATTCTGAAGTGTGAAAATAGATTTCTTATAAAAATTGAGGTTTTTCCTTAATTAATATCTCGAAGGAACGAAGTCCTATTGACCCGATTTTCGGCATGGTAGGAGATTTTGGGAAATCTAACTGTATGCCGAATTTCAGATTCCTAGGTCCAATGTTGTCGAAACGTGCCAGTCTTACGGACGGACATCCGGACGACGGACCACGACTATAGCTCAGATGACTTATAGTCAGCTGAGCTAAAAAGCATATTATTTTCGTAATGTATAACAGCCGTTTTCTGGAACGTTTGATCATCTCATCATCAACTATACTTGAGTCGGTTGAGTGTTTAACTAGTTTAAATTATTACCCTTGGCCATAAAACTTTACCTACATTGCAGCAGAATTATTCGAAAAGTTAAACTATTTATTAACTAGATGTGTTGGAAGGACACGAATGCCCCCGCCTGGGGCAAATTAGAAACATTTGTAAAATTTTGAAAAAATTTTAGGTTCAGGAGGTGTCGTATGGTCAAAAGTAGGTCAACCAGGGCAAAATGCAAACTCCATCTGTAACGGGTCATTATCAAGCAACACACCAAAAATCATGCCAGTATATGCAGGCACTGTGAAAAAAAGTCCATACATGTGCATTTTCCATAAAAATTTCTGTCTTTCATGAAATTTTCTATGTTTAGGAGCTGTAAAACAATCAAAAGTAGGTCAATCGGGACGAAACGCGAACTTGATCTGTAACTCATTATCTGCCCACACATAAAAAATCAGGGTGGTATCTGCAGGCATTGAGGAAAAAAGTCAGTACATATGCATTTGTTATGAAAATGTCTATTTTTCATGAAACTTTCTATGTTCAGGAGCAGTCAAATGGTCAAAAGTAGGTCAACTGGGGAAAAAGAAGAACTCGATCTGTAACTGGTCATTATCTGCCTATACATAAAAAATCAGGCCCGTATCTGCAGGCACTGCAAAAAAAAAGTCCATACATGTGCACTTTTTTATGAAATTTTCTATGTTAGAGCACTGTCAAACGGTCAAAAGTAGGTCAACCAGGACGAAACGTGAACTCTATCTGTAACTGGTCATTATCTGCCCACACACCAAAATTCAGGCCAATATCTGCAGGCATTGTGAAAAAAAGTCCGTACATGTGTATTTGTCATGAAAATTTCTATTTTTCATTAAATTTTCTAAGTTTAGGAGCCGTAAAACGGTCAAAAGTAGGTCAACTGGGACGAAACGCGGACTCTATCTGTATCTGGTCTATATCTGCCCACACACCAAAAATCAGGCCAATATCTGCAGGCATTGCGAAAAAAATCCGTACAACTGTTTGATTTCGGAATGACGGACATGGGTAAAACTATATGCCCCAGCCACTTTGTGGCGGGGCATAAAATTAATAATAAGTATTGTGTCAAGTATAATTTAAATAAAAATGATAACAGTATCACCTGTTTTTTTATCAAAGATTTTTTAATTATATTGTCGAAATAAATGATTATTAAAATAATATTACAGAATATATTCATGAATGCATTTGTATTCAAATACTTACATTTTTACCTGTATTTCTATCATTATATATGAAATTATGGAGTACATATTCATATTTGCATTCAAATACATTTGCAAAGTACTGACCATGTCTGGTATTTATTCAGTTTCAGCCAAACAAAGTTCTTGAGGATCCAGAATAAACAAATATCACAAATTATTTTATTTATATTCAAAAAATAAAACTAATATTCACTTTGGACTATAATAAACATAAGCTTTAAAAATTAATATTGTTCACCATACTGCTGTAGCTAAACCTTGGTAATTAAAGGTATTATGTGGCTGTTATAAGTTGTCAGAGACTTACCTTAGGATAACTTATGCTGACATGACTTTCCAAGTTGACCTGAGGGAGCAGATCAACACTCATTAACGGTTTGATGACTGAAACCCCTGGCATCTCATCCATAAAGTCCAAGGAGTCATCATTTCTATGTAAGCTGAGGTATCTGAAAATAATGGGCCCCATGGGTTACAGCTCTCAACAGGAACATAAATTTTTTTTTGCACATGGAAAATGTACTTATTTAGATTTTTTTTATAAAGCTATTGAAAAGCTAAGAGGAAGTGACACAGCCATTTGGTGATAATCAAACACTAAATATATGAATGCCTGAAGGCTGACACAGTTTGCTATGGCCAAGTGATCCCAAAGGAAACAGCAGTAAAATTACTAACTCTAAGGCAACCATACAATAAACATCAACATTTGCTTCAAAATTTATATTGTTCATCATACTGCTGTAGCTAAACCTCGGTAATTAAAGGTTTTATGTGGCTGTTATAAGTTGTCAGAGATAATAATGACAAGACACTTACCTTTGGATAACTTATGCTGAGAAGACTTTCTACGTTGACCTAAGGGAGCAGATCAACTCTCATGAACGGTCTTATAACTGAAACCCCTGGCAGCTCATCCACAAGTCCAAGGGGTCATCATTTCTATGAAAGCTGAGGTATCTGGAAAAAAAGTGCCCCATGGGTCACAGCTCTCAACAGGAACATCATACAATTGGAAAAAAAAAATTTTGTACAGCTATTGAAAAGCTAAGAGGAAGTGACACAGCCATTTGGTGATAATAAAACAGTAAATATATGAATGCCTTGAGGCTGACACAGTCTGCAATGGCCAAGTGATCCCAAAGGAACCAGTAATGGTCATATTAATGAGGACTGGCTTAAATTCTTAATAATGTTTATTCATAATTACAAAAGATGTGTGAATTAAAACGTCAGATTATTTTGTAATACACATAGCTGTTACACGTAAAGTTTCAAGGGAGTCTCAACAAAAGGGTCAGTTTATATATATAATTTCACTTCTCTTTTTCTCACTGATTAAAAATTAACTTTAAAGCAACCATACAATAAACATCAACGTTAGCTTCAAAATTAATATTGTTCAACATATAGCTGTAGCTAAACAGAGGTGTCTGAAAAAAGAGGGTCCCAGAGGTCAAAGCTCTCAAAAGGAACTAAATAAAATTTTTGACAATGGGAAAATTATATTCCTGTGTTTTTATATACAGCTGTTAAATAGCCAAGAGGAAGTGACTCCATTTGGTGATAATCAAATACTAAATATATGACTGTCCTCCAGTTATTATATTTACAAACTCGCTTCACATGTTGTGGTCAGCTTTTCACAGAACACTGTGATTCCATACGTTTCAGCTTGCACCAACACAATTAGGTTAGATTATTACTTATATCATTTTTATAAACATATTTTCACGGTCCCCCTAAACACCCAACACACCAGTGTTTTGGCTATATGTCACGAAACGATCACGAAACACCCACTCAACTTCAAACCTGAACCCAAAACGTAACACTAATCGATAAATAATCATCATATGTATAGGATATATCTGCAATTTTTTTTCATAAATTTATGACAAAGATAAAACCGCATGTTTCGTTCCGTGGTCGGTTCATTGGCGCCCACTGCAGCCATTTATGCCAGCTATAACCCTGCTCCCTAGTGGCGCACTTGTCAGTTGTACAAAACATCATTGCTTTCTTTTATTTTACAGAATAGTGGCTCAATTCCACATTAACATATGCAACAGATGATGATTTATTAACTGATACCAGTGTTTTGCTTCGAGTTTGAATTTAATAGTGTTTTGTGGTGTTTCGTCACAAGTACCCAAAACACCATTGTTTTTGGGTGTTTAGGCAGACCCTATTTTCAATAGAACAATATGTTTTCCTGTTTATGCTTCATTGTATCATGTGGCTTGATCCCCGTCTTACTGAGAAAAAACCTCTTTTTCAGCAGTGGAACCGGTATACCACTGGCACTGTAATGGCTGGCATTGCCAGAAAATTAGATCAGCCTTGACAGCAAAGATTAATAGTAATACAGAAGTTTTATAATAATAACATGAAATAATTAGAGATTATACCATCACACATTGGACTGTAACTTAAATGAGTTCCATCTCAACCAAACATCGACCGATGACACTAGATTAGATAATTCAGCGGAGCTAAAAATGCATTTGAATACACTTGTCCGACTTGATCCATACTCACCAAATATTTAATCAGATGACACTGTTAATAAAACACTCTTGATTGCAACATATAATAACTTACTTGTAGACCCAATGTAACAACAAATCTTGGGAGCAAAATGCAACTGCAGACTGTCGAAAAAAGGATGCTGTCTTCTCCCGCTAAAGAACAGTCATCTAAGCTCACTGGCACAGCGCGAACAATATGTTGCTTGGCATTGTGGGTCACCCCAAAATAAGGAACCAAACGGAACACGGAGCCCGTCACCAGAGTCTTAATTTTTCAAATATAACGAAACAAATACACATTTTGAACAATTATAGCTAATCATGATAGGGACAAAGTATTTTCCGGTACGTCTGGTCAAATATAGTCCTTATCAATTACACCAAGATCAATCTTGAGCTAGCTATGCCAATGCAAAATATATCACGATAGGTCAATTTAAGCATTCATTTGAATATAATACAATAGTGGTGCTAACGATCTTATACATACCAAATTTGGTATTAAAAGTCATTCAAGATATAAACTTCTGACACTTTCTAAACGTGTTCCGTTCCATTCTTTGAGTAACTTATATCATTCCGTGTTCTGTTCCGTTCCGTGTTTTAAGACTGCGCGCCATTTTTTTACCGCCACATTTTTTTTATCCCGCCATCTCCGGTTGCTTTGTACTTTTGATGTGCCGGCTACCCCAAAATACGGAACGACACGGAGCGCGGTACAGGATACGCCTTTCAGAATATCATGAAACAAATACAAATGCTAAACAATTTAAGTTTATCATGTTAGGAACATAGTATTCTGGCTAAGTCTGATCAATTAATTCCTTATTTGTTAACCCACAATCAGTCTTGAGCAATGTCAATACAAAATATATCGCGACATGTAAATTTAATCATTCATTTGAATATAATTCAATAGAGGTGCTGAAGTTCTTATACGTACGAAATATTGTACAAAGATGTCAACCAAAAATAAAGTTTCGATTAGACTGTTTTCAAACATATTCCGATCCGTTATTTTAGTTTCTTATATCATTCCGTGTTCCATTCCGTTTCATGTTTTAAGTCTTGTTCACCAATATTTACCACCACATTTTTGTCTTTACCGCCACATGTCCGGACAGTGCCAAACACCGCAGCTGCCCGGTTGTTTTGACAGCGACCGTAGGTTGCCCGGAATACACGGAATATTACATTTATTCATTGGTTTATTCAATGGGCTGAAACATGGCATACAGATGCGTGATATTTGACTGTGACAAGGTTATTATTGTAATTAATACAAGCAAATTACTGCCATTTGCAAATAGTGAAGTCAGCACTGAAGATCATGAGTTCACATCACCAGAGTTTGAGATTGGCTCCCTTGCGCAGGCCCCTTTTAGGATCAGTGATATCAATGACATGGGAGAGGAATATACGAAAGTGGAAAACTTCAAAGCTTGGGTCTTATCAAAGGAATTTGAAGGTATGTATAACCTGGCAGTCACGTTTACAATACTAAAAAGACTTTATGCCATTTCTTTTCTGGTAAATACAATAGTAACTTACTAACTATAGTGGGTGGTTGACACTGACAAACTTGCAAATAATGTCTTTCCGTGTTACTTTATTATCCATTGAGGCTTTGTTAGTCCGCCATGTACATTTATCTGTGATAATAACTGATCCCCTGTGATGTGTTTAATAATGAAAGTTCTGTTGTTTTTTTCCCTTGTTTTTGCATCCATATGTATTATAAAATAGTAATAAATATTAGAAATTTCATTAAAATTTTCAATATAATAATATACTTCTTTTTATATAATTTTTTAAAAAATTATACATATTATACATATTATATATATATATATATATATATATATATATATATATATATATATATATATATATATATATATATATATATAAAATGTTGTTTAATATAATTTTGGCATGCTATATTTTTTATGGAAGGGCTTATTTCCACTCCCCCTATAGTCCGTCCCAGTACCCGTGTCCTGACGTTTTTTCTTGCGATTATTATTTTAAAGAGTATTCTTTAAAAATGTCATTTGGCCTGAAGTAGATAAACAAATATTCCACCCATTTTGTTTAAGAAGTAACATGTCATGTAAAACGTATATACTTTGTGACTCTACTGCCTTATTTATGCTGAAATACTGTGGATGGCCTCTTCCCAGCACTGCTTGACAGTACCTTCCTCCTTGGTACACTTTCTATGTCTGTGTTTGGTGTTTGTTAGACAACAGTCAACAGTGACGTCACAGTGACTGGTCGCGTCACCTTCAATTGACTGACCAGGAGCGGATCCAGGATTTAGGAAAGGGGGGGTCCAACCCAGGAGGACAAATGAAAACCCTAAAAAAGGTCCTCAGGTCTGAAAAAGGGGGGGGGGGGGGTCCAGGCAGCAAAATTTTGTCTGAAGCCCTTACAAAACGTTGTTTTTGATGAAAAAGGGGGGGGGTCCGGACCCCCTGGACCCCCCTTGGATCTGCTTCTGCTGATGTCACAAGTTTGAATTGCTTGTTTATAATCAGTTCTTAGGAATTATTAAACTACCTTAATCACTGGAAAGAATGGACAGCCAAGTTTTGGTCACTGAAACTGCCAAAATACTCAAGACTCAAGACTCAAGACTCCAGGATGTCCCAAATAACCATTTGTAGAGCACAGATTTTTGACAAGGTGTTTCCAGTACTAATTAGATATCTTTATTAAATATCTTAGGGCTAAGGATTTAGTATGAGTCTTCTGGTACTTACCGCTGCAAATCATGGACAAGGTTGAAGCAAAACTTTGCACGCTTGTTCTTCTTGGCTGCTATGTTGTTTTGGCCCTCAAAAGACCCGGATGGGTTGCTGTGGCAATAAATAAAACTCAGAAGCCTTCAAAAGTCTGGAGCCATTTTATTAGCTCAGCTGACTTTAAGTCATCTGAGCTAAAATCATGGTCCATTGTCGGTTAGACTGGCACGTTTTGAAACCGTTAGACCAACAAATTCACAATTCGGCATACTGTAAGATGTCCCAAAATCTCCTACCATACAAAAAATTTGGTGAATATGACTTTGTTCCTTCAAGAAATAGGAAAGACCTCAAATTTCCATTAAAAATCATAATCAGATTTCAGGACTACCTAATATCAAAACCTGCACTCATCTGTTTTTCTGAATATTTACCAGAACTATTTTCCCATATACATTTCCTGTGTACATGCCAGAAATTAAGTCTGTTATTTACAAGTTTTGGGCCCGAACATAATGGACTATTTTAGGCAATTAAAAACAGGATTTAGGCTCTGCCCTGCCAAAAACAGGTTTTTGCTGGCCTAAAACCCAACCCTGCTTATATAGTACCATATCGAAGGTCAGGGGTGTGATTTTGAGAAAATATTTAGAAATACACTCCTTTTACCATACCTTTTTGGTTTACAATTACAGATAAACCCTCAGCCTCTAAATTTCTTGAAGTTCTCCAGAAGAAAAGCAAGAACTCTGATATAAAAGAACTAATACAATATTCAAAGAATCATTTCTCCTCTGGTGGCAAGCGTAGAAAAGCTCACAGGTTCGAAGCGATCATGGAGCAGCTTATCAAACAAAACGATAGGAAAAGAAAAGGTAAAAACTGGATGTCATAAAATGTTTTGCAACTGTGTAAAATTTTTAAATTGAAAATAACATGGTATAAATAAAAAAGTGAGAATCAAACTGAAGATATGTTTCAAATTCTGTACAAGGGTCAACAATTTATGAAAGAGTCAACCAGTGAATATCATAATAGTCTAGATCTTATGTTCATAAAGTGCTCACATGGTTCAATAAGAAAACATTGTCAGATCACAAATATTATTTTGCAACAATCACTTGTTCATCGATTCAAACCAAACATATCAGCCATGGCCTATATTATTTACTTTTTTTTTTTAGATAATATTGGGACTTTTTTCTCAATTTTTTATTATTCTATATTTTTACCTTCAAGGTAAACTTAGCTGAGCACTGTGACCCATGAGTTTCTTGTTATTTTCTAGATGTGTCTGGTGGCGAACCTGATGTACCAAAATCAAAAAAGGAAAAACAAAAGGGTAAGGACTGTTATTATAAATTTACGTATGAGTTCTTGGCAAACAGTCTGTTTTTGCTAGAAGTATGAAGGAAACTGGTCTTTCACAAGAAACTACACAAAAAGGAGATAAGATCTTTATATGTATATATATTAATATATATATATATATATATATATGTTAGAGACAGATTGAAATACAGGCAGGTTTTAAATTCGCCTAGGCGAGATCACAATCACATCTAGGCGAATTTAAAACCTGCCTGTATTTCAATCTGTCTCTAACATATATATATGTGATTGTGAACTTGCCTAGACGGATTTTAAACTCGCCAAGGCAAGATCACAATCGCAATCTCACCTAAGCAGGATTAAAATCCATCATGGAGCAGACCAGAAATCCATCTGGTATCAACTTGGCGAGTTTAAATCTAACTGATATCACTTAGGCCAGTTTAAAATCTGCCTAGGCAAGATAAAAATAGTGATCTGATCTAATTTCCTAATAAATTATGCATTGTAATTAACATAAGGAAATTAGCTCACTATTTTAATCTGGCCTAGGCAGATTTTAAACTCGCCTAAATGATATCAGGCAGATTTTAAACTCACCTGGATGATACTAGACACATTTTATACTCGCCTAGGCGAGGTTAAAATCCTTGCCTGCTCCATGATGGATTTTGATCTTGTCATTTTAATCTTGCCTAGACGAGATCACAATCGCAGTCTTGTATAGGCAAATTTAAAATCCACCTGGATTTCATTTCATCTCTGACATATATATATAATATATGTGATGTATAAAATAAAAAGCAGAAAGAAATAGCAAAAATCAAGATACCAACAGTTTGAATTGCAATTGTAACCACTTTTAATTTGTTAGAATATTTTTTATTTGTCCATGTGATGGTGTTCACTTATTCAGTCATAATGATTTGAAAGGAAATTCTACAAATTATCTATATTGGTGATTTTGTGCTCCACTGAGTTATATTGTGTGTAAATTGATGTTAAGGATGAAATTTAACATTTTTGCTCAGTAATTTTGCCTGAAAAAATCCATGTGGCACTGAAACAGAAAGATAGTTATTTTCAAATGTACTGCATTTCATTGTTTAGATGTGTCTGGTGGTAAACCTGGCTTTCCTAATTCAAACAAGAAAAAACAGAAGGGTAAGGATTGTTATTATAGATTTACATATGAATTGCCCAAAACATGTGATTCTAAAATTAGTTCTAGGCAAACATTCAAACTAGTCTTTCACAAGAAAATTTCAAGTTTCATAAAGAACAAAATCAAGGCAACCTTATTAAGTTTCATTTTTTCAAGAAGGCATCAGTGGCCATTATGAATGAGTGTAAAAGCAGAGATACCTAAAATCATAATTTATATATGGTAATCACACCAAAGGCACTAAATTGAGAAACATAACATGTAAATCTGTGTGGACACATCTAAAATGTGATTTTGACAAGCCTGGATTTATTTTGCATAGTTTTAGTCTATAAATATTTAGCGTTTTCTGTTACAGTAAACTTGTGGTGGTAAGTATGTGATTTGTGGTATTTTTGGTGGCAGTAGTTGACACAGTTTATAAAAGATGCTTGGATTTTGTGATTGGTCCTCTGCCATGAGGAGGGTGGATTACAAAAAAATATATGTTGTGATGCTAATATGCATTAAAACAAATAAAATGCTTGTGAATGGTTTATTTTATACCCTGACTGAGAAGTAGGCGATAGTATGGTTTTGATACTGTTGTGTGCGGCTGACAAATCTTGTGAGCGAGATAGGTCATGAAGGGTTAATTAAAGAAAAAAATCATTAAGAGTTGTTTCCATGTGTGTGTATATGCAGGGAAAAATAGGTATGTTTCCATGTGCGTATATATATGCGTGAACTCGTGGTGATATATATTTGTTCAGTTGAACAAGCAGGTCTTCCACAAAAACATTGTGAAGTGACATTATAATCTGAATCCCTGAGTTAACGCAGACCATATGCGTGAGAATCATGTCTGTGGTTATTTCATTCATATATGTATATACACTGAACAACACATGGAAACACCCCTTGACCTAACATTTGGCCTAACTTTTACTATAGCACATTTTTTTTTCCTGCATGGGCACACTTGTGGCAGAAACGACTCTGCTTGGCTTGGGTGGCATCTTCCTCCTCGACTACAATAAAAATTTATCTTCATTTGTCCATCCTTAATTCTGATGTGAGCGAGCTTCACTGAACAATGTATAAACTAACAGGTGCTTGCTGCATGAGTTTCCCAGAAAGCTAAACCTACTGACACCTGACTCACACACCTTTGGTTGATAATGATATTGCATCAATGACACGAGACCCATACGTCCACTGGTTGATCATGACTTCAGCCCTTCCACTTCACCCAGTCAACTTTTTTCCCTTATTGCATGATTAATTTAATTCCTATAGGTCCAGATCTTTGTGTACATGTATTATAGAGTACAAAATATTCTTATCAAATATAATTTATGCTCAACTGAAAATGGGAAAATTAAATTTTTACAGCATATATTTGATATAATATTTTATATATATATTATTATGCAACAGCTCATCTCCACTTTCTTCTTGACTATATTTTACATGGTTTCATATTCCCATTGAAGTAGTTATTTTATGCACATATATCTCACACAGCTAAAATACTATACGTATAGAAATACTACTTAAAATAGTAATTACCTGCCACAACACTAGGGCATATAGTCCTGCTATAATTAAATTTCATATGTGATTAAAATGATTAAAATGACATATTAAAATGTGTAAATGGTTTTGAACAGGGTCCATTTTTGAAAGGTTTAAAATCTGATTAAAAACATTTTTGCATGACATGAAACCCCTTAAGATTTTTAATAATGCCTACTTCAGTATGAATGCAGAGTTGACTTTTTAGGAATATTCAACAAAAGAGTGGTGAACAGCAGACCAAGGTTAAATATAGGCAGATTATAATTTTTTTTACCTTTTTTTGTGGATAGTTTCAGAAAAGAGTGCTAAACAGCAGACAAATGTCATATCTATAGACAACCAGTTGGCCCAGCTGAAGGAAACAACCCCATACCTGTCACTGTTAAAAGGACCAACCTCAACCAATGAAACTTTAACAGACTTCATGAAAGATGTTAACTCACCGTCACCACCTTTAGCAGACACTGAGTCATCATGTCAGATGGTAACTGATACATACAACAATGAGGGAGGATCATCAATGGATTGGTCATTCATAAGTGAGGCTGATAGTTGCATTACAGATGGCATATACTCAACAGGTATGTGTAGACATAGGTTTGGTACATAAAAAAGTTGATAATTGGTAGTTGGGTTATGTAGGATTACTAGTATATTGCTAAGGCAGGCACTTAACTATTTAGTTTTGCATATTTTTAGTGAGACTTTGACCATGTTTAGTATAAAAGTTCCACTCAACGAAAGTTCACTGGTTTGGCTCAAACTCCTCATATATATGTGGTTTTTAGCTCAGCTGACTATAAGTCATCTGAGCTATAGTCGTGGTCCATTGTCCGTCGTCAGTCTGTCTGGCCGTTAACAGGGCACATTTTGAAACCGTTGAACCTACGATTCCAAAATTTTGCATACCATTAGATGTCCCCAAAATCTACTACCATACCTAAAATTTGGTCATGAGGACTTCGTTCCTTTGAGATAATAAGGAAAAACCTCCGTTTTCCATTAAAAAAACCATTGTTACTCCTCAAGGCTGCCTAATATCAAAATCACTGATCTGTTTTTGATCATATTTAGTATTCATATTTTTCCATACATTTTCTATGAACATACCAAAAATTAGGTCAGTGTTGGGTATTATTTTGAAGTTATGGGCCAAAATATAATGCAATTCTTAAAAAGTCAGGAAATCTATTTACTCACCTAACATGAGAATCACTTAAGCTAGAGACTTTTTTTCAGGAATAAAACTTTATTTAATCAAGATTCAATTGTTTATCCAAAATTAGATCTGAATTTTGCAAATTTTTCAAGTTATTAACATAAATAAAAAATCAATACCTTAAATTTTGTCCAACTTGGCAATGGGACTTTTTTTCCCTATAAGCACTGTTGATTTTATTTTCACTGCATATATACATAAGGATTTAATCTTTTAAAATCTGAAATTTCAAAGGTATTGATTGGAAAGAGTAGCTTTTATCCAAGTTTTCATACACCATGTCAAGTGTTGTTTACATCTAGCCCACCTAGTAGTAGAGCTTTCACTTGCATTATGTAACCCACCCCAGGCACCTTGCCTTGGCTCAGCTTGGCCACTACTTGCAGGCTTCCCCTCTGCCCTGCACTCCCCCCCCCCCCCCCCCAGATGGTGCATAAACTAGATGAATGTTATTATTTTCTGCATTTGATTCATTCTTATTCTAGGATATGCTACATTTTAGATTTTGTATTGTACCACCAGGGTTACAATGATTAAAGTGCACATTTAATTGTGTCCACAAAGTTGTGTATTGCTATGAAAGTATGGATGTTCATCAGAAAGTAATTCCTTACTTCAGAGGAGTAAACACTTCACCAGGTGTGAAATTGACTATTAATTCCTGTAATAAATTAAAGCTGAGATAGTAATTGTATCAGAAATTTTGCATGTACATGCATATTCTAAGGCTTTTCCATAAACAAGACTGCTGGTGCTATCTTTAATTGTATCCGCCAAAACAGAGTTTTGCGGATACTATGTTTTCAGCCCACCCCCGCCGCGTAGGTGTCCGGAGAACTCCTCTGTAACCGCTGGGCGGAATTTTGCGAAACCCGGGATTATGTTCCGGTCACATGTGAACTGCTGCGCCCCGATTTTGTTTTGACCTCTGACCTTTCCTCTGCGCTCTGAATCCGTTTGTGCATCTGTTTCCACACATAAACCAACATATCTTGGGAACTGTTTGCCGATCAGGAAAATTTTTTTGCACAAATGTAGCCCTTGGAGAGCTTTAAAACATACACAAAAAATGGTGGCACCACCTGCAACCATGTTTGCAGTGTCCATCTGTTCGTCTGCCTTGGGTTAAAATCACTCATATCTCTGCAGTGGTTTGACTAATTCACCTGAAATTCGGCATGCGTATACATCCTGGATAGCTTATCTGATTTTATGACAGGTGGCACCACTTACATTCATGTTTACACTGCAGACATCCAAGCTCATATCTCAGGAACCATTTGACCGATTTGGCCAAAATTTTGCATGTGTATAGATCTCACATATCTCTTTATCATATGCAAAACTGATGGCGCCACCTGCAGCCATTTTAGCACAGCTCCCGTCTATTTGTCTGCCATGGGATAAAATCACTCACATCTCGGCAGTGGTTTGACATATCTGCCTAAAATTTTGCAGGTTTATACATCCCCGACAGCTCTCTTGAACAGCTCTCAAAACGTTTACTGTTTTTCTTCATGACAGTCTTATCAGAGTAGTAGTTTGCAATCATATATTTAGAACTTTACTATAACCAAGTAGGAGGGCCCCGCTCCTCTTAGCTTCTCATATTCTTATATAAATGAAATACATTACAATAGAAATATTTTGCATATTTTGCATTTGCAAAAATTTCAAACTTCAACTAAGCGCTGTGACCCATGGGTCCCTTGTTACCAAAAACAGATCTGCTGATTAATACATCCATAGATTTAAATAAGAAGAAAATCTGAAGAACCTGAAATGCTCGGGCAAACATTTTGGGGAGTGCTATCTTAGTTTAAAGCTTCCCAAGTTGAAACCATTTATGTGTAAAAATTTGAGGTGTATTGTAAAATTGAGTCTCCTCAGTATTTGATGTAATTATCATATAATCATATGATTAGACATCTTGTCATTATATGCCTATTTGCTTATATGATAATGTAGGCCTTTGTTATCAATGCAGTGTTTACATAACTAGTTTATTCATGTTTGAGGCACCTGGTAATGATCAATCACTGATACAAGGTGCTAAAGCTAAAAATTTGCGCGTCCCATCGGACACTTGTACATTAAGAACCAAGCGTCCGTAAGAAAGTTTGAGCACCAGTTTTATGTATGATGACCGTGTAAGATTCATACATGCTTAAACATGCTTGTAGGTGGCCCCACCTTTCATTTAAATGAGAATTCTAAGATGTATGCACATGCAAACTCGAGGCTGATAAATCTAAGCACTGTCAAGATATAAATGATTTTAACCCAAGGCAGACAAACAGATAGACACTGTGCAAAAATGGTTGTGTTTGATACAGAGCTATACAAGAGCTGCACTTGTGCAAAATTTCAGCCCGATAGATCAAAAGGGTCCCAAGAAATGTTGAATTATGTGTGAAAACAAACGTACAGATGGACGCTGTGGAGAGAGGAAGGGTCAAAGGTCAACCAGAAATGAGGGCACAGCAGTTCTCATGTGACATAGATCAAATTCTGGCTAGGGGTTACAGAGGAGTTCTCCAAAAATCTATGTGGTGGCCACAGGGGTGGACTGAAAACAAAGTATCTGCAAAACTGTAGTTTACAGGGTTTAATTTTAGCAGGGCCTCTCCTTTTAGCTTATCAAAAGTTTAATACATATGAAAAACAAAAAAATAAGTATATTTTTCCTAAGGAAGATCACTTTGCATTTTTTTTATTTCCGAAACTAAGACTATAATTAAATTGACACCTTTTTCTATTCTTGTATTTCATATCATGTTTATAGGAACTTCATACTCCACCATGGATGTCCAGAATTAACGTGAAAATGTGAGAGTGTTACAACAACAACTGCAGCAAAAAGACTTCTACATACAAGGTCACCTTTAAACATTTATCATGTAATTCTCGTTGATGATTTTCCTTTCCTGTACTGTAAAATGCTTAAAATGGCTTAAAATTAGCAATTAGATTTTTCTACCTGTGAAAGTTAATGAGAAGTTTTTTATATAATTCCAAAAATTATAACCTGTTTGATAAAAAATTGCAAATTCTAAATAATGTTTTGCAAATTTTTGAGAACTAAGTGTGATGTATGTCCGTACGCGATGGCAGGGCACTCACGGAAGGACCTTAGAACCATTGACCCAGGAACAACAGGAACGCGTTGACCCGTGTCGCTTACAGTCATCTAATGAACTCCGGCAACAACAAATAAACGGACAAAGAGAACGTTTTCATTCATTCATTAACAGCTGTTAAACAACCTGAACTGGAATTTAAAAGTGGATCGATCGATATTGCGTTAAGGTCCACAGACACTATAAATACCCTTCATTTAGTGATTTTGAATTGGGTTGCAAACAAGAACTGATATCCAGGGATATCCAGGCCTAATGATGTGTAGTTTCCTTGTGATAAGGCGGAGACATTTTGGACGTTTTGGACTTTATTATGGCTGTGCACGGATTATGAACTGAACTTTCGTTATGACTCCTCAGAGCAACCCCGGAGTCATTTTTATTTCTTCGAACCAGCACCAGTGACTTTGATTTACAGCAGATAAGTATTTCTTCATTTTATACCGCACCAAGATTTAGTTATTATGTGTTAGAGACTTTGTGTTCATGTATTGTATATATTGTAAATAATGTTTGTTTAAATAATTATACATATTTTGTACTATATTTGTGAGTCAGTTTTTCATTTAACATCTTCGTTGTGTGAGTGGAACTCGGGGATGTTTTATGCTACACGCAACATAAGAGAAACATAAAAAAATAATTTATTCCAAGTTAAATCAAATGGGATATTTATTGTTTACAGAGCAGGCACAGATAATATCATCTCTGCAGCAGCAGCTGCAGGCTGCAACAATGAGAATTTTCTGTCCAGGTAAAACAATTCATTTGTTTTCTTTGTGTCAAGTTGACCATGAATTCTTGTACCATGATTTCTTTGGAATAAGATCATTTACATCTTGGCACATCATGTTTGGCCTTACAATTTTTTATCTAACAAATGCTTAGTTTATTTTTATGCCCCGGACACAAAGTGGCCGGGGCATATAGTTTTACCCATGTCCGTCATTCCGTCCTTCCGAAATCAAACAGTTGTACAGACTTTTTTTCGCAATGCCTGCAGATATTTGCCTGATTTTTGGTGTGTGGGCAGATATAGACCAGTTACAGATCGAGTTCGCGTTTTGTCCTGGTTGACCTACTTTTGACCGTTTTACGGCTCCTGAACATAGAAAATTTCATGAAAAATATGAAATTTCATGACAAATACACATGTACGGACTTTTTTTCGCAATGCCTGAAGATATTGGCCTGATTTTTGGTGTGTTGGCAGATATTGACCAGTTACAGATCGAGTTCGCGTTTTGTCCCAGTTATCCTACTTCTGTTTTACGGCTCCTGAACATAGAAAATATCATGAAAAATATGAAATTTCATGACAAATACACATGTACGGACTTTTTTTTGCAATGCCTGAAGATATTGGCCTGATTTTTGGTGTGTAGGCAGATATTGACCAGTTACAGATCGAGTTCGTGTTTCGTCCCAGTTGACCTACTTTTGACCGCTTTACAGCTCCGTAACAAAGAAAATTTCATGAAAAATATGAAATTTCATGACAAATACATATTTACCGACTTTTTTTTCGCAATGCCTGAAGATATTGGCCTGATTTTTGGTGTGTAGGCAGATATTGACCAGTTACAGATCGAGTTCGCGTTTTGTCCCAGTTGACCTACTTCTGACTGTTTTACGGCTTCTGAACATAGAAAATTTCATGAAAAATATGAAATTTCATGACAAATACACATGTACAGACTTTTTTTCGCAATGCCTACAGATATTGGCCTAATTTTTGGTGTGTAGGCAGATATTGACCAGTTACAGATCGAGTTCGCGTTATGTCCCAGTTGACCTACTTTTGACCATTTGACGGTGCTCTAACATAGATAATTTCATAAAAAAGTGCACATGTATGGACTTTTTTTCGCAGTGCCTGCAGATACGGGCCTGATTTTTTATGTGTAGGCAGATAATGACCAGTTACAGATCGAGTTCTTGTTTTGTCCCAGTTGACCTACTTTTGACCATTTGACTGCTCCTAAACAAAGAAAAGTTTATGAAAAATAGAAATTTTCATAACAAATGCATATGTACTGACTTTTTTTCCTCAATGCCTGCAGATACCACCCTGATTTTTTATGTGTGGGCAGATAATGACAGTTACAGATCAAGTTCGCGTTTCGTCCCGGTTGACCTACTTTTGATTAATTTACGGCTCCTAAACATAGAAAATTGCATGAAAGACTGAAATTTTTGGAAAATGCATATGTATGGTCTTTTTTTCACAGTGCCTGCATATACGGCATGATTTTTGGTGTGTTGCTTGATAATGACCCGTTACAGATAGAGTTTGCATTTTGCCCTTGTTGACCTACTTTTGACCATACTACACCTCCTGAACTTAAAAAATTTTTCAAAATTTTACAAATGTTTCTAATTTGCCCTAGGCGGGGGCATTCGTGTTGTTCCGACACATCTAGTTCATTATTGTCTTACAGTTTTTGCCAAAAGTTAAATATGCATGCATGCTTATTTAAATAGCAAATATATTGTTTCAAAGGTCAAGCTATCTCATAATGTCAGTAAGTGAAGAGAACAAGAGTTCTCTTTTTAGCTCAGCTGAATAAAAGTCATCTGAGCTATAGGCTTGGTCCATGGTCGGTCTGTCCGTAGATGTGGCACGTTTTGAAACCGTAAGACCTAGGAATCCAAAATTTAGCATATTGTGAGATGTCCCCAAGATCTCCTACCAAGCCAAAAACTGGGTCTTTACCACTTCATTCTTTTGAGAAATTAAGGAAAAACCTCAATTTTTTATTAAAAACCTATTTTCACACTTCAGGACTGCCTAATATCAACACCACTCGTCTGTTTTTCCTCATATTTACCGTAAATTTTTCTCTATATAGTTCCTATGTACATGCCATAAATTTGGTCTGTATTATATAATTTAAAAAAGTTATGGGCCCAAACATATTGCACTTTGTAAAATATCAGGAAAAATGTTAAAGCTTGGGACTTTTTTTCAGAAATATAACTTTAATTAATCAAAATTTAATTGTAAACCCAAAATTAGATCAAAATCTTTTAAATTTTTCTAAAATATCAGCAAAAATATAAAATTGGTACCTTATGTTTTGCACGAATTTGACCATGGCACGTTTTTTCTCATAAGTTATAAGTAAAGTCTGCTGGGCTTCTATACCCGTATTCTGTATTTATATTTAAAGGTGTTGTAACTCCCTCCCCCCCCCCCCCCAGTCACAGAGCCCTAGTTCCTGAGCACTGAGGATAGTATTTTTATTGCAACTTCAAAAAATCTATGTGTGGCTATGCCAGTATGGGTGGTCCAAGTCTTCCATGATTTTTTTAAACAGTCATAGGAAGCCATAGTTTTTCCAGGATTAGCATGCCTTGAAATTAAATTTGGTAAAGACAAGTATTATTAAGACTTGTCAGGATTCCTTGGGTGTGACTACCAACTTTGGATATTAAAAAAAAAATTACTAGTATTCTTGACTCTCAGCTGAGGATTCTGTTAAGTGACAGTTCTTCAAATTTGGATATTATTTATGAGTATACTTTATACAAATTTTGATTTTAGCCCCATCAGAGGATGTAGTCAGGTGGCTCCAAAGTGTTCTGCATGTGTTTAGCTCTGGGCATTCTGTGACACAGAAGGTAATTTTAGGTTATTAGTGATGTATCTCAGGCTGCATGGGGAGATAATATGTTTCACAAGATTTATCCCTGTCAGCATGTAATTTTCGGTTTGTTTAGCCTGATAAATAACCTACCAACTCAAGAGAAAATAACTGAAATTATATACAGTATGCTGTTTTACTGTTTAATGGATACACTTAAAACATTTTAACTCTGAATGAAATGCACAGTATCCTTCTGTTTGTCTGCCGAGGGATAAAATCACTCATATCTTGGCAGTGGTTTGACTTATCTGCCCTAAATTTTGCAATGGTATACATCTTGGATAACTTTCTGGATTTTGTGGCAGGTGGCGCCACCTTTATACACATTTCTGCTGCAGCATCCATGCTTATATGCAACACACCTCTCTCTGTTTCCCCTCGCAACTCAATCCATGCATCACTTCACCTGTCCCACTCTGCTTTCACGTCATCCATGCGTATATGCAAAACATCCTGTCTATTTCCCAGAGCCACTCAATCCATGCCTCCCTTCACCCGTCCTACTCTGATATTGGCGGATACACATAGACGCTTGTCAACTACCCGTATTCTAGTTTTGTATGTACCTGTCCACACACCAAACATTTACAGATGTTGATAGATGACTTGTTTCTGCCATCATGGCTGAGTGAAAGCTGGAAAACAATGACAGTTAAATTGTGATTTACTTTTAGTTTAAGAGACAAGTATCACAAGATGTTACAACAAACCAAGAGCCTGAAAGACAGGGCATCAGCAGCAACTCATTGGTTAATGGACACATGGATCAACAAGAGGACAGTCACAGAAAGGTCAGGCTTGAATCATTCTGTTTGACGAATTGCTGAAGTTTATTTATTTTCTTCTTTTTTACAGGGAATTTATATATATATATATATATACAAAGTGACTGGTCTCACTAACAAATTGTATGATTATGATTTTAAGCAGATATATAGACAGACATGCAGCCAAACCTGTCTACTCACCAAAACATTTACAGATGTTGATTGATGACTTGCTTTCTGCCGTCACAGCTGTGTGAGCGCCGGACAACATTGACAGTTAAATTGTGATTTACTTCCAGTTTGAGAGACAAGTATCACAAGATGATGCAACAAACCAAGAGCCTGAAAGACAGGGCATCAGCAGCAACTCATTGGTTAATGGACACATGGATCAACAAGAGGACAGGAGAGAGGTCAGGATTGAATCATTATGTTTGACAAATTGCTGAAATTCATTTATTTTCTTCTATTTTACAGGGAAAACTATAAAAAGTTCATGGTTGCCTGACCATTTTGTATGATTTTAAACAGATATATAGACACACATGCAGGCAGAGATTAGGTAAAATACTTTGAAGATGTATATGAATATTAAAACAAATATTCAGTTATTGCAAGAATATGAATACAAATATATGTATAAATGATTGTATGTGAATAGGAATACAAATACAGGTAAAAATGAATGTATTTGTATATTAATGCGAATAAAGGTAAAATGAAAGTATTTGAAATGGATGCATTGATGAATACATTTTATAATATCATTTTAATAATCATTTATTTCAATTATAGTAATAATAAAAATATATATCTAATGTGATATTGTTATAATTTTCAGTTAAAATTATAACTGGCTTAATCATGGTTATTATTTATTATTGGTTATACTCTAGCTAATACTATGTATTTGAGGTAGTGCTACTCTTGGGTAGGGATAACATATAATTATTGAATAACAGTTCATCAGTTTGTTATAAACATGATAATTAGCATGACTTCTAATGGACATTTTTTTCTAAATACTTCGGTTACAAAGCTACTCTAAGACAACTCTTGCATCAACTTAAAAATTTTTTTTCATTTTGACTGAAATGAAGAATCAATTGGCTGGAACATACACTAGTGTTATAACAATTTACATGAGCGTACATATGCTAATTAACTGACACTGAGAAAGCCATAGAAACCAAAGATGAGCTTGGGAACGCTAAGTTCAGAATGACCTCCAGCACATGGCTGATTGGATAAACAGAGATAGTTATCAAGATTGAGCAAGGCTTAGTTGGTCACTGTTACATATGAAGTGAACACTGTCATGTTTCCTGTGTCCCTAGATGGCCTTTGATATGTGGTCAAATATACCTATCATACATAGATAAGCCATTGTACATATGCTTTGAGATACTGTAATTTCTGCCAAAACACTAACAAAAAGATTTTGGTGTTTCCAGAGGGAAACAGATGGTTTTAGTCCCAGCCTTTTAATTTCCATACTATATATTTTTTTTTATTTTCTATTGCTTAGGATTTCAAGGAAGACTCTGATTTCACAGTTCAGCCATGTTTAAAACCAGGTTCTCAGGTATGTCATATGTTCAATTTTATAGACTCTTGATAAAATTAAAAATGGTATTTAGCATGATTTTGACATTTTACAAAAGTTATAACAAGATCCATTTTAAGCTCAGCTGACTGAAAGTCATCTGAGCTACAGCCATCTCTCTTTGTCCCTAATATGGTTTTCTGTTCATCTGTTAACAGGAAACAAATTGTCACTGCTGGGCCTATTTCTTCTAACTGAAACAATGGAGATTACATTGAGATCCGTAAAAAATTTCCTTGAAAAACTGAAATTAGGTCATTCTGACCTATATCTTCCAAACTAGGAGCCCAGAACATGATTATAAGCACCCAGTGAGTGAGACTGCACAGATTATATTTGCTTTCCCTAAAATGTAATGTAAAATCCTTGGAAGTCTTTGGCAAATATCCATTGTGGCATTATGAAATTATGTCATGGTGACCTATTTTGCAAGGTTCTGGCCAAATTAATATTAAAGCAGCCAGACAGGGCACAGAAACACAAATTGTTGTGTTGACATCCCTGGAGATCCTTAAAAAATCTCCATTCACACCTGAAATTAGGTCATAGCGACCTATATTCTCTTGGTTAGGGGGCCTATTATTACACCCCAGGATAATTTGAATATGATAAAGATGCTGCAGTATATGAATAATGGAATGCATTGATTGTCATCATTCTTTCCTGCATATTGATCATGATTCATTTCATGAGTTCCTCAAGACTGGTGTCACCACCTGTATTTTGAATTTTTAAACATTTTCTTTCTCTTATACTATACTTGATATTCAAATCATCCACTCTGACCATTAACAGGGCACAACAGTAACTGGTAAGCCTAGAAACTATTAACTGATTTTTTTAATTTTCTATGAACTACTGTCAAAATGCATGATTTTTTAGGACGCTTGGAGTAATTCTACCCATTGTTCAAGGTGCCTTGATTTCAGCTGAGTGCCATGGCCACTTTTATTTTAAGTTTTGGAAAAATAAAATTCAAATACTAAGTTTTCTAAATTTTACATGTTCCTTTTTCATATACAGTTAACAACTATGAAAATTGTATAATTCTTATATTTTACATATAAAAATAAAGGTGAATTCACATGTATTATTTAGAATTCATACATAATTGTTGCAGGCACAAGTCCGTCTTCTGAAGGACCACCTAGTAATGACTGGAGGAAAAACGCTGCGAACAATATTGTCCTCCGTTTCGAAAAAAAAGTGCATCAACCTTATTTTACAAATTGTTAAGAGTGATCTTTCCATTAAAACAATTGGCCGATTCGTCAGGAATGGGCAAAAGAATGGATAAATCCCGAAATGGAGGCAACAAACTGGACCAAGCTTAGTGGAGGCATGCAAGAGTAAGTATTGTAACACAGTTTTCAAAGGGGGTGGAGGACGGGGGGTGACCTTGCTGTTTTCATTAAGAAATTATATCTTTATTTCCCAGTTTGTTGCCATTGATGTATTTGGGAATTTATGACAGCATGGCTAGTATCAGTACATAATTAAGGTTGCTGTTTTACTTCATGTAAGTTTCTAGTGACTGAGCAGGCAAGCAAATTTTTCCATTAAACTTGCTTGGAGGAGCTTGTTTTATGTAATGTTACCTATAACACATTTTAAACTGGGGCAGGGAATACCTTTGTTTACTTGTTAAAAAATTTCATAAAAATATGGGTAAATAGTACATGAGCTTATTTTTTTTTCAGATTACACATTGGCATGGGCCAAGAAGAACAGTGTTCCTTTGCCCACAACATCGGATCTAAATAGAAAGATCACCTCGGCCGTAACTGATGCTAGGAAGAAATTGAACAGATTGCTTGGTTAAACAGTTTTTTTAGCAAACCTGTGAGCTAATGCAGTGGTGTGGCATTGTCCGTACCTTACCTGTACCAGTTTGCTGTATCAGACTGGCAACTGTATCAGATTAGGCAACTGGTCAAGAGTTCACTCAATGCAGCCAGGTTTAGGTCAAAGGTTCACTCAGTGCAGTAGCTGAATTCTACTTATAGCTTTGGCAGACTGCCAGCTGTGTCAGATTATGCAACAGGTCAAGAGTTCATACAGTGAAGCCAGTTACAGGTCAAAATTCACTCAGTCTAACCAGGTGCAGGTCAAGAGTACAGTCAGTGAAGTAGGTTGACCCAGCAATTCGTCACAGTTGTCTCAGGGCAACTGCCTTTCTCACCTAGGCTTGGTCAGCCAAGTGCACCAAACAAGTTTGATTTACTGACCTGATATTTTGACTTGTCTATGTGTCTTTGATGGCTTTCTCGTTCACAAGACTGGTGTCACCACCTACAAAGACTTTTGCACAGTGTATGTGCCTGCAGAATGGTTTAATGTGCTTGTTATGAAATGCTTTGGATTATTCAATAAATTCTTTGTTATATGTCAAGAATATTGATATTGTTTTGGTTTTGGTGAAAAATTGTACTGTAAGTTCTGTAGATAATTATTTGCTTTATGAAAAAGTGTGTGAGATTAAAAGGATTTAGGGAATGCAATTGCTGGCAATCCGATAATACTCATAGTGCAGAGCAGTTTATAATTCCCTTTGTGTTACACTAAATTAATTATTGCTGAATTTTTTTTATTAATTTTGGAAGATTTGCTAAAAATTTATGCAAGAAAGCGTGCTGCAGATCTTGCATAATGCAAATCTTGTATAATTTAAGCAAGATCTTGTGTTTAAGCAAGATTTTGTAAATTAAGCAAGATTTCATATTTAGCAAGATTTTTTTTTGCATAGTGAGATTTTCTTGCTTATTTAAGCAAGATTTTATTAAGCAAGATCTTGCTTAGCTCATTTAAATAATTCGCCTCTATTTCTGACATAAATCTTGCTTAATGACCATTTCTTGCTTATTTTTTAAGCAAGATTTCATTAAGCAAGATTTTGCATAGCTCATTTAAATAATTCGCCTCTATTTCTGACATAAATCTTGCTTAATGACCATTTCTTGCTTATTTTTTAAGCAAGATTTTATTAAGCAAGATCTTGCTTAGCTCATTTAAATAATTCGCCTCTATTTCTGACATAAATCTTGCTTAATGACCTTTTCTTGCTTAAATATTTAGGCAAGATTTTGTATTAAGCAAGATCTTGCTTAAGCTCATTTACATAATTCGCCTCTATTTCTGACATAAATCTTGCATAAAATTTAAGCAAGATCTGGCATAATTTCCTTCATAATTTCTGGCATAAATCTTGCTTGTCATTTCGTAAGGGTATGCCCCGGCCACTTTGTGGCGGGGGCATAAAAATTATATGTTTATCATATTTTTAAACTGGGATGGGGGAATAACATTAAAGGGGGAAAAACTGATAGGTTTGAACTAGGGGCACATAGTTCACAATATAACTGTTCATGCCTCTAACCAAATGGCCACAGTAACCAACAAATTACGCGGAAGTTTTTATTTGGGAGATTCTAATAAGATTTTTACAGCGGGAAAAAATTATTTCACGGACATTACCAGGATTTATCAAATAAAAACTCTTGAAGACAGCAGTATATCCTTTGTAGCTGCAGTTCAAAGCACTCTGACGATCTCCATTTAACCTTTGATGTCTTGTAGCACCAGGTCATGCCAGTGATCAGTGGTCCGTGCAAGGTTTGTCCAAAGTGGATTACTAGTATATGATCATCAGCTAATGTGATTTTTGTCCCATTTACAAAACCTTCTTATTCAATTATTAAGTAAACAAAATATTATCGATTAAAAAACATTTTTTACCTCAAGTTATATTGTTCAAATCACATCCATGCTGTAACAAGTCTGAAGCAAAGATGGCCCATCGGTATCAGTTAAGCGACAGTTTTGCCTATTTACATACATGAAGTGGCAAATCTGATATAATTGTTCCGATAAATTATCATGTTACTGCCATGCACTAAGACATAACGATGTGTTGTTATCAGGTGAACAGCGTAGACATTTGATTCATCTCCGCATGCAAAACCGTTTTAATCACAGCTACAATTACTGTTCATACGGACCGCCAGGCAATAGCTAATATCGGCACAGTATGTTGGTGTATGAATTCATATATGTAATGTAGAAAAATATGATTCAGGAAATTTATAGTGTGGGAACTAATGAAGGATACAAACTGATGTAGACATTACGGTATGTGAGATCTTCCAGTTATCCTGGTTATAATAAAAAAAAGAACAAGGTAATGAACTCCACCGCTACGTGGGCAGGACAACTTTTTTTCACAAGTCCGAATTACGGAGAATTATCCGCTTCACAAGCATGATTGCACCTTTTTTGTTGAAAACTTCTTTATTTACAAGATTAAACTTCCAAAAATTAAAGTTCTCCACACTAACCGTAAATTCCAGCAAGTCTATTTCAGCTGCAACAACATCATTTGTCATGTATACATTTACTAGTTGCGGAAAAGGGACTTTCCAAAATGGTCGTGTCAACTAGTGCAATAACGTAATAGTTACAGCTAATCCCTGTCATTAGGCGGGTGATCTATAAATAAATTGAAAAGGGGATTTCCAGATAAATGTACATTCATGTTTGGCCAATATTATGTGAATGGCTGCTTGAACATCATGTTCGATTAATATTCAGATGTCTTCTATTGGACTTGGT
This sequence comes from Sipunculus nudus, assembly GCA_026874595.1. NCBI lineage: Eukaryota > Metazoa > Annelida > Sipuncula > Golfingiida > Sipunculidae > Sipunculus > Sipunculus nudus. The sequence goes on along the minus strand of CM049306.1, from coordinate 110,578,296 downwards.
GTGTCATGTTTGCTTTATAAGCGTATGTGATATTTAAAATCTGAGTTACAGTCAAGGTAACAGTTGCATTTGTCTAAAGAATTACTTGATAAATTACAAGAACACATGAATTACAATATATATGTAATTTGCTTATGACATATTTCATTAATATATATTATTAGTGAACGCAGGTCAATAAGACATTTATGGTAGGGCAGGATATCGTTATTTGGTTTTCACAGGTAGTAATTAAAGTTCGCGTAGTAATTAATATGCTGGAAGTAGGGCCAGGAGGCCCAATCAGAAGGAGGGACTTCATTGTCTTCCGCGACCGCAGCACAAACAGCATTACACCTATTAAAACATGGTGCAGGCATCATCCAGCAGAATTGTTGCGATTACACAACTACGACCACTTGCGAAATCTACTACCTCGGATACGAAAGAATAGATTACCTCAAGACGACAACCCACAAAGCTTCACGACCAGCACAACCAATACGCGACCAAGACAAGGGATCATGGCGACCCCTGACCTGGCCCGGTTGACCTGGATCTTGCTGAACAGCGAAGGCACGGACGATCGTGCCGAACACACGGAGAGTTGAGGTAAAAGTTTCTTGAATATTTTCCCCCATGTAGGAGGGCTCACATTTATGCCAGTGTCGAACTTGACTGCTAATTCTCTAAAACATCCCATCTTAAAGACGCATTTCCAGGCGATAGTTTGAACTCTGACCTCGCCGGGTCAAACCAAAATGGCGGCGTTTGTTTACGATTTGGTGTTAATACTAGGGGCATCCGAGACCCGCCGGCTGAAACATGCCCTGTCGGCACTTCCGCCCAGTATCACGGCCCTAAAACCTAACTTTGGGTTTGACGAATCTGCTGTCAACATGAATATTCATGGTGTAGGCGGTCGTTGCGTCCGCACAATTAGACAGTACGACATGGACGTGGTAAAAAGTTTAAACCCACAGATCGTTTTGCTCGCCATCGGGGGGAATGACCTCTCGGAAAAAGGCTTTGAGGGTAGACCTGAGGTAGTGGGTTTCCGCATATTTCAGTTGGCAGAGCTCTTGTACCAGGAATTTGGCGTTTCACGGGTGTTGGTATCCTCCCTGGGCCCCCGCTATCCCCCTTATTGTGGGAGGGAATATCCAGACAATTACTTAAGCAAGGTCAGCGTTACAAACCAGTATTTGGAGGCAGTATTAGAGGACACTGATTTTTCCACATTCTGGGATAACACTAAAAATTTTACATGGGGTCCCCACTTGTTTGATTATGATGGTGTGCATTTTAATACAACCGGTACCAAGTGTTGGTATAAAAGTTTGAGGGGAGGTCTTGTAAGGGCTCTGCGGGGTCAAGTATGAAGGGATCAAACATCTATCTGTACTTACCATTTGGATTTCCACCAGTGGTTGGATTTACATCAGAATTGCTGAAATTGTCAACAGGCATGGATTACTATAAATGAGTAACCTGATGACAACTTTCCCGTGTTCGTTTACAATAAGTAAGCTATACAAACTTATGTGTTAAGCTGACACACAGCTTCCTATATATAGGCATGGGTTTATGAATATTCAGAGGTGCCAATTGGGTTTATGTATATCCTGTATACAATTGCTATGAGGCCTTTTCTTTTTTTTTTATTTATAAGAAAAGGGACTTATGTTCATTTTCTCATAGGTATAAAGAGATTGCCTTAGGGGCTTGTATATATTTTCTCAAAAAAAAAAAAAAAGATGCAAAACTATTAAAAAAAAAAAAAAAAATTGGTATATATCGCACATGTATATATGCAAAAAAAAAAAAAAAAATGCCTGGTGGGCTACTGTATATTGCACTTTTATTTGTGTAAACAAAAAAAAAAAAAAAAAAATGCCCAAGGGGCTGCTCTATATTTGTACTACAAAGAGTGTCGACTTGCTTGTCATACATCCTTATACATGGCGTAAAAATAAAAAATAAAAATGCCCAGTGGGCTACTTGAATATATATTTTAATTATATACTTAAAAAATGCAGTATGCTAATTTGGCATAGCTAAAGAATTGGCCTTGTATATATATGTATATAGATAAATAGCGCAACACATTCAAGCTTGCACCTGCTGGTCATATACATGATATATAAGATCATATAAGATACATGATCGGTTACCAGTTTTGTAACCGAACTGCTGCTGTGCTATTTTATGTTTCAGGATGACAGGCAGGGGAGCAAGGATTCGTAAGACGCCAGCGCGTTTCTCGCAAGATGTATCTCAGCCACAAAAGAGGCTTCGCCAGATTGAGGAACAGCCATCAACATCATCTTCTAACGGGTGTTCATCCAGCAAAACTACAAGGAATGGTAAAAACAGAAAAGGCACTCAGGCCGAGGAGCAAAGTTCATCAGCACTGTTGGCGCAGCTGGTATCGTCAGTGTCATCACTCCAGAAGGAGATGCAGGAGCTGAGAAAGGGTAGAGCAAATCAAGCTCAGTCATGCGAAAGTACCAACGGAAACCAACCAGATGAAACAGGGATTGATGTGGAGACAGATGACGACTCTGAGGATGACATCTTACTAGAAGACATCACACATGAAGCAGTTTCTTCTATAACAGGTGAGGAGACTCGCATGTCAGGCAGAAATGTTAGTTCTGGTGAGGCTTGTGGAGGCACAGCTCATGTAAAACTTAGCTCATCTGTTAGGCAGGGTCTAAGAGAGGATATATGGGCAGACAAATTCATAGAATTACGCTCCGTGTTAAACCAGGAACAGCAGGATAAGTTCTACCTAGAATGCGACGAAATAGGTTCTCCTGGGGATCAGGTGTCTATTAGGTGGGCAAAACAGAAACCTTCTCCCATCACATCTATCAACATGTGGACAGATGCCTTTATTGTATTCACGGCTGTGTATACTGAGAAGTGGGCATCTAAAGCCCCCCACCTTATGAAATATATGTCGACAGTTCGTAAGATTGCAGCCAAAGGGGGGGATTGGTCATATTACGACAGGGAATTTAGGAAGAGAAGGGCTGAAATGAGGTTAGGATGGGAGGAGGTACAGCAAGAACAGGAGGCTCGCATGGCAAGCATAGACAGGGTATCCTGTCCTTACGTAAAGCATCACAGAAATCCAGGGCAGAAGGTAACGGCAGCAAAAGGGGGGCCTTTCAGAACCAGGGAGGGGCTCACAAAAGCAGCTCAAGATGGGGCATGCTTAAGTTCAACAAAGGCCAGTTTTGCAGCGGGTGCAATTACCAACATGTTTGCGCCAAATGCAAAGGCCAGCACCCAGTTAAAGACTGCCCTTACCAGTCGAACAGAGCCAGAGAGAACTGGCCCTTTCGTGCAAACGCCGGTAAAAGTGCAAGAACTAGAAACAATGCTCACTGAGGTGGGTTTTGATAGCAAAATGACAAAATTTCTAGTGGAAGGTTTTAGACATGGTTTTAGTATAAGTTGCTCAGTTCCTCCTTGCCCTAGGGTCCCACAAAATTTGCAATCAGCAAGACAGTTCCCTCAAGTAGTATCAGAAAAATTAAAAAGAGCTAGATGCAGGCCAAATAGCGGGTCCCTTCATCGCACCTCCTTTTACATCTTTGGTTTGTTCCCCGCTTGGGGTTTGTCCCAAAAAAAACCCCGGAGAATTTAGATTAATTCACCATTCATCTTTCCCTGAGGGTGACTCAGTAAATGACAGAATTTCTCAGGTACATGCTACAGTAAATTACACTTCAATTTCTCAAGCCATCGATATAATAAACAGTACAGGTAAACGAGCATATTTGGCAAAATCGGACATACAGTCAGCTTTCAGACTTATCCCAATTCATCCTAATGAATATTATCTGCTGGGTTTTTCTTGGGATGGTCTATATCACTATGACCGCTGCCTGCCCATGGGATGCTCAGCTAGTTGCAATTTGTTTGAGAAGTTCTCGACAGCAATAGAATTCATTGTTAGGCAAAAGACAGGCTCTGAAGTGATTCATGTGCTGGACAATTTTTTATTCATAGGCAAAACAAAGAGTGAATGCCAGAGGGCACTTGATGTATTCTTACAGATCTGCCAGAAATTAGGAGTACCCATTGCTGACGAAAAAACTGTAGGTCCCTCAACAACACTGACGTTTCTAGGAATAGAGCTAGATACTGTTGCCCAAATAGCCCGTCTTCCAGAAGAAAAATTGAGTAAATGCAGGGATATGATAAAAACAGCACTTGTAAAGAAAAAGGCTACACTAAAAAGCTTGCAGTCATTGTTAGGTTTGTTAAACTTTGCCACCGGGGTGGTCCCAGGGCGCCCATTTCTGCGTAGACTTATTGACATCACCATGGGGCTTGCAAAACCATTCCATAAAGCTAATCTAACTAGGAATGTTAAGGAGGACTTGCGAACATGGTTAGCATTTCTTGAACAGTATAATGGGAAAAGTTTTTTCCGGTCAGTGGGAATATTTTCATCGGAAAGCTTAGACCTTTACACTGATGCTGCACAACAATTAGGATTTGCAGCAATACTAGGTACCAGTTGGTTTTGTGGCCCTTGGCCAAAGGATTGGAAAACCTACAATATTGTAATTTTAGAAATGACGCCCATTGTTTTGGCGATAGAGGTGTGGGGGCATATCTTACAAAATAAGCAAGTATGTATCCATACTGATAACATGGCCCTTGTATTCATATTAAACAACCAGACTTCCAAAGATAAACAAGTCATGATTCTAGTAAGGCGGCTGGTATTCAGCTGCTTGAAACATAACATCTTCTTTAAAGCGTGACACATAGCAGGGTGTAAAAATGTCCTGGCAGACTCCCTTTCGCGCTTTCAGATGCAGCTGTTCCGACAAGAAGGACCGACAATGGCCTCTGTCCCGACCCCATATCCTCCACTTCCCGCATCGCTGAACTGAAGTTGGCAGGCATTTCATTTGCTGAAGAAGTCGCTGGCAACATCCACAAGAGGAGCCTATACCAACGTATGGCGTAAGCTTAGGGAATTCTGTGTCAGTCTAGGTTTCGAGGTGAAGGCACATCCTCCAGTCAGTGCTGCAACAATATTCCTCTTCTTAACTAATCTTTACACAAAGGGAATGGCAGGTAGCTCTCTACTGTCCCATTGTTCTGCAATTTCTTACTTGCACAAGATGCATTCCCTAACAGACCCCACAGAATCTCCTGCCATCAGAAAATTGGTTTGGGCTGCAAAAAGACAAACACCCACTTTGGACACTAGACTTCCTATCACATCAGAAGTTCTACAAAAACTGGTAGATTCTCTAGAAAACTATGATTACTATGACAGAGCCCTACTTAAAGCACTGTATCTAACATGTTTTCATGGGTTTTTCCAAGTAGGGGAACTAGTGCCACAGTCAGAAAAGGCCAAAACAACGGTTTTACAGTTTGGAGATGTTAGGTGTTAAGGTAGCAATGGAAAGGTAGAAAGGATTAGCCTTTTAATCAGGAGTTCCAAGAATCTTCAGGCGGGTTCAATAGAGAAAGTCATGCACCTTACAGCGTAGAAACAGACTCTGCCCTGTCACCGCACTCCTTCAATTTTTACGACCTCGCAGTACAATCACGGGCCCCTTATTCTCATATCCTGGGGGAACTCCCTTCATTAGATCCAAATTTGATACAGCGCTCAGGGCATGCGTGTCTGCAGCAAAACTGGATGGGAAATATCGGGGACATTTCTTTAGGATAGGAGCTGCTACCGAAGCAGCAGCCAGGGGATATCCGACTCACAGATCAGGGATATGGAAGAAGCCATAGGTATTCTGTTCATTAGTTATGTTAACCAGAAGCCATAGGTCATGTAAGTAATAACTTATGAAAGCCAACAATGGACCATTATACTATACCTCAGTCTCGACACCATAATAACCAGTCAGGTCTCATGCTCTGTACTTGTATAGCAATGAACAGGAATAACTAAGTGTCATAGTTATTGGGAGGACCCGAGAGTGGCCTCCATAGTTCTTGCTAGATTATATATAGAACTCAAGCAGGATCCTATAGTCTTAGCACAGTATTTTTATAGTGATACAGGAACCCTAGGCGTTTTAGTTATGATATGGTGGACCCAAGAGTGGCCATTGCTAGACCATATAATATGGAATAATCTTTTTTAGATTACATATTTAATGGTGATACCTGATGCGAGTCTCCTCATATACATGTATTTCATTTTGTTGTACAAGGACTTTTAATGGTGATAACTAATGCCTGATATGAGTCTCCTCATATACATGTATTTCATTTTGTTGTACAAGGACTTTTAATGGTGATAACTGATGCCTGATACGAGTCTCCTCATATACATGTATTTCATTTTTATTGTACAAGAACTTTCTCATCTACGAAAATTAATTTTATGGACTTTAACAAAGGCAAACAGTCTCAAGTATGGGGGGAAGATTGCAGGACCGGTCCTTACTTTCTGTAAGGAACACCCAATCTGTGGCGGAATTAAGTCCCCCCATATTGCATAAATACCTTATTTTGGATTTTATAAAGAATCAGAATTAAAATTCCGAGAGGACCACCAGTGGTGGTCCAATATTTTCCCATAAGAAATCGTCTTGTTACTTGAATAGGTATGGGATATGACAAGGTGTGATTGCAGTATGATAAGGTATGATTGCCAAACGAGCTTGAGACTGTTTGCCTGAATGTACTTTCATGGAACCCAGGAAGTAAAACCTTGATGCCCGTCCATAAATATTATTAGTAAACGCAGGTCAATAAGACATTTATGGTAGGGCAGGACATTGTTATTTGGTTTTCACAGGTAGTAATTAAAGTTCGCGTAGTAATTAATATGCTGGAAGTAGGGCCAGGAGGCCCAATCAGAAGGAGGGACTTCATTGTCTTCCGTGACCGCAGCACAAACAGCATTACACCTATTAAAACATGGTGCAGGCATCATCCAGCAGAATTGTTGCGATTACACCACTACGACCACTTGTGAAATCCCTCCACCACCCCTGCACCATCCAAAACTAATTGAACTTTCATCATATAAAATAAATTGGGGTTTGATATTTCAGTGTAACACTTGGACTTTACTTTGCCTATCATAGTTGATAGGAAACATGTAAGGACATTTTAAAATTGATGTTGAGATTTGTTGTTCATGGGGGCGGAATTAAGTCCCCCCATATTGCATACATACCTTATTTTGGATTTTATGAAGAATCGGAATTAAAATTCCGGGAGGACCACCAGTGGTGGTCCAATATTTTCCCATAAGAAATCGTCTTGTTACTTGAATAGGTATGGGATATGACAAGGTGTGATTGCAGTATGATAAGGTATGAATGCCAAACGAGCTTGAGACTGTTTGCCTGAATGTACTTTCATGGAACCCAGGAAGTAAAACCTTGATGGCCGTCCATAAATATCCCTTCAAATATCTTTTATGTCATTTAGACTGCAGCCCAGGTTCTGTAGTTCTCCCCATTTGTATTATAATGGGTATCTTTATTGTATTACATTATTAGGTGTTTAATTAATAGTGTTTAAGTGAGGAGGGTTGTTAAATGAATCTTTGTGTTTTAACAGTTTTAAATTAATTAATGTACTTTCATGGAACCCAGGAAGTAAAACCTTGATGACCGTCCATAAATATCCCTTCAAATATCTTTTATGTCATTTAGACTGCAGCCCAGGTTCTGTAGTTCTCCCCATTTGTATTATAATGGGTATCTTTATTGTATTACATTATTAGGTGTTTAATTAATAGTGTTTAAGTGAGGAGGGTTGTTAAATGAATCTTTGTGTTTTAACAGTTTTAAATTAATGATGTGCTATTTGTATCTAATAAATGACAAATTAGGCATGATAGTGATTGATTCAGATTTTTCAAAACAAATTAAGTACATCTCAGCAATCAGTCATAGCTCTGTCACTAAACAGTCTCGTTCCAGAGAGCCAGCTGCAATTCTCAGTCGACTTCTAAGCAATCTTCATGCAGATAGATGCAAAAGACTTACAGCTCATGCACGACTGACTAAGTCTCAACAACAACCAAGAGGACAACGTTTGCCGAGCTCAAAACAGCAAATGACAACATCAGTGCCAATCCCTAAAATACATATACCAAATACAAAGGCTTCCTCAGTAAGTAATTATTTAACTTGTCACATGACATTTGAACCATCAAGTTGAGCATGTTATAGGGTCCACACAGGTCGCCTTAAAAACAAACAGTTAAAAACATTTTTAACTTCTTCCGGCCACAGAAGTAAAATTACAGACCAAAAGATAGGGGGACTGTAACCTAAGACACAAATGCATTCCTACTGGCCGTGTTATACAAAGTTCAAAGAAAAGTTCTAGGGAGCAGCCATCAAACTAACAGTAGAGGCCTTGAACTTTTTGCCACCTGCCTTGTCGTGCTGATACTAGTAGACAGAGCTGAATCCTGGCCCGCCTGGACCTAAGGCACCAATGAAAAAAACCAGCAATGAGCATTCCACTATGCAACCTCTGTACAGGGTCAAGGTCTATTGAGACAATAATAGGACCCTTGCAGTGCTTGTAGTGTCATCTAGCATGGGTAATAGTACTACTGCTTAACCTAGTGTATATTCCAATAGTAGCAACACCTATAGGATGAGTAAAGGACCTTTTATGTATTTTTTGACGGTGTTCAGCAAACTGGTAGGAAAACAACGGGATTAAATGTTGCATGTTTTTATTATTATGTAAAGGAGGCAGGGCACATGCAGGTGGTTAGTCAGTTTTTCTGTGATACTCTGTGATACTATCTAGTTAGTTGATACACAAGCCAGGGCTGAATAAACATCATTTTACAGTTTTGCTTAAGCCCCTCTTCAGAATGTATGTGTGAGTGAGAACACCACTTCACTCTTAGAAGTAAAAAGCAAACCATATCGTCAAAGCTTTAATCGGATTCTTTACATTGTTTGGAATGTGGCTTATGCCTTAAGAAATTCAAAATTTAACCTCTGGATTATATTCCTACAGTTGACTAATGAGTTGGCTGTGCAGCAAATTATTTTGAGTGCATATCCCCCCCCCCCAAGTCTCAAGGTGCTTTAGAAAGATTCCACTCACCCTGAAAACCATGATAAAGACCTGTTTTCATAACAAACAGGGTGGGAAGGTGTCCTGCTGTGTAGGCAATGCAAAGCCAATAAAGCAACATCCATAGAGAGTAAACCCTGAAACTCTGGCTAACTTAAGGAGAGCAGTAGAATACCATCACCATGTCAAACTGGGGGCATCATTTTAGTTAAACATAATTTGTAATAATAATTTTTATTTTAAAATGTCTGTTTATGTATTTTACTGGAAGTCAATCAGGTCTTAGTGTAAAGGGGAACCAACATAAGATTGAACCTCAACTATCCGGGAGATTACCCAAACCTGACGTTTCACTTCGAATATCAGATGTGTCAGCGATACTCTGGAAAATGAGCTCACCCCAGTCAGAGGCAACTGGTGGAAGCAGCTTAAAAAGAAGTTGGGGTATTTTTTAAAGAAAAGCTCAGGCAATGATGGAGACCTTGGACGAGCAATACCAGAAAAAAATAAAAAAAGCACGAGGAAAAAAGGAGAGAAGAAAGAAAATATTGTGGAACTGGGAAATACAATCTGTACATTGAGGAAGAAGATAAATGATGTGGTAAAAAATGTCAACAACAAAAGAAGATGCTAGCTCTTTGCATGCTTTATTTTGAGAAAAAGGGCTTCTGCTACAAGTGTAGTTTTAGATATGCTTCTGTCCAGCAAATGTAAAGCAATGTTATAAACTTGTGTCACCGAATGGGTCATTGCACTTGCTTCAGTTTCACCCAATAACTGAACAAAGGAGAGACATCAGAAGTTGACTCCAGCCTGGGTACATGTCTCTTTTATGGATGTTTCAAAGTTACAAATTCAAACAGTAAAGTCATTAAAGCTTTCACTTTGAAAAACAAAATAAATGTATAAAAAGATGCTTTGCATAAGAAATTAGAACAAAGTGGAAAAGAGGTTTGTTTCCGTCAACACATTAATAACAGAGAAAGAAAAAACAAGAACTGATCCAAAAGAATCAGCCAATGAAGAGTTAACTAGGGAACTGGGGAAGACCAACAGTAAAATAGCTAGAAATATTAATAAAGGAGAAAGATAACACAAGAACTGATCCACTGGAATCAGCCAATGAAGAGTTAACTAGGGAACTGGGGAAGACCAACAGTAAAATAGCTAGAAATATTAATAAAGGAGAAAGATAACACAGGAACTGATCCACAAGAATCAGCCAATGAAGAGTTAACTAGGAAACTGGGGAAGACCAACAGTAAAATAGCTAGAAATATTAATAAAGGAGAAAGATAACAAAGGAACTGATCCACTGGAATCAGCCAATGAAGAGTTAACTAGGGAGCTGGGGAAGACCAACAGTAAAATAGCTAGAAATATAAATAAAGGAGAAAAATAACACGTACAGGAACTGATCCACAAGAATTAGCCAATGAAGAGTTAACCAGGGAACTGGGGAAGACCAACAGTAAAATAGCTAGAAATATAAATGAAGGAGAAAGATAACACAGGAACTGATCCACAAGAATAAGCCAATGAAGAGTTAACTAGGGAACTGGGGAAGACCAACAGTAAAATAGCTAGAAATATAAATAAAGGAGAAAGATAACACAGGAACTGATCCACAAGAATCAGCCAATGAAGAGTTAACCAGGGAACTGGGGAAAACCAACAGTTAAATAGCTAGAAATATAAATAAAGGAGAAAGATAACACAGGAACTGATCCACAAGAATCAGCCAATGAAGAGTTAACTAGGGAACTGGGGAAGACCAACAGTAAAATAGCTAGAAATATAAATAAAGGAGAAAGATAACGCAAGAACTGATCCACAAGAATCAGCCAATGAAGGGTTAACCAGGGAACTGGGGAAGACCAACAGTAAAATAGCTAGAAATATAAAACAAGTGACCCATGGGTCATGACGCTCAGCTGACTGGGAAGAGATTCGCAAAAGAAAATTTTATCATCTGAATGGTAGTATATACCCATTCAACTGAAGCATCAAACAGATTAACCAACAGGCCAAGATTGTGTCTGTATTTATATATATTTCAAAAATAGAGAAAAATGTGTAAACTTTAAAAAAAATAAAGGTGGCTGCACCAGTCTGCAGAAACCAATAAAAACACTTAATGGTCAATATGCATGCAAAGAATCATGCTGATCTCTGCATTAGTTGTTCAGTTACTTCAGCTTTTGTATCAAATTTTCCATTATTCTAAGGGATACTTCGGAGTCCTTTAGCTTAACCCTTTACTGTTCAGATTAGCCTGTGGATTGTCACACTCCTACTGTTCAGATTTATTTTGCATTTTTTCCACATTTTGACATGAATCTATATAAGAGACATTAACTCAGTAACCGTTAAAGGTATCTTTGTGAAATTTTCAGCTTTTACTGTCAGGTATATGTCCATCATGTTATTTTATTTATTTTCTACATACCTGGTTTGATATGTATGTAGCTAAGGTATATACAGGTAAAAACAGGTAAATCTGTACTAACTGTATTTCCACTCACTGGAATATCACCAAAATGACCCCTTTCATCCTGTTCAGGTAACCCATTAACCATTTGATAAAAACAGGGAAATTTAAGGATTTTTTTTCACTCTAAGGTAATTATTAATTAAAGGTAAGAAAAAGGTAAATGATTTGGTTTAATACTGGAAAGGGAACCACCAACGAACCAGAATGTGCAAGTAAAATTGGATTTTTCTGTGGAAATCAAATATTTTTCACCTGAAAAGCTTGCTGACCAAAAGAGCACATTCTATGATTATTAACATATAACACATATGTTTACCTGTACAGGTAAGTAAAGGTAAATTATTTTTTTTTCTGAATATGTTAGCAAACACCTTGTTCATCAATATAGTTACTATAAATTAATACCTTCTCTATTTATGGACTGTATAATTCATTTTGATATAAGAACAGGTGCTTTTAATACAGTAATTAAGTTACCTATGTGAATAGTACCTTTGTTCTTCAACTGATCTAATTACCTGTGGCAGTGACAAAATCATGCTGAAAAGTGGCTGAGAAGAATATGGATAAACAAGTGTCAACTGTGTAAAACCATTATATTTTGATTTTTCAGACATGTAAAACATAAATTGATAATTTTGGTTATGGTTACACATAAAAACATACTCACCTGTACAGGTGAGTTCAGGTAAATACAGGTAAATTATTTTTTTCATGAAGTATATATTTTATACATGTAATAAGGGAGAAAAAAAAACATACAACTTAATTTTGAGTGCCATGTGTAAAATTTATGAATTATAGGTACTAACTGCACTATTTATTGGGTTACCTGAAATGATACCTTTGATCTTAAACAGATTAAATTACCTTTGTAAGTACAGAATATAAAGACAACTTTTCATTTTAAAAGTGGAGAGGAAAATTTTGAAGGAGTTAAAACAATATGCAGAAGCTATCTTTTAATTAACTGCACAGCGACGAGACTTGTGGATTTCAATTTTGCCAATTTCTACCTGTAAAAGTTTACTCACCTGCACAGGTAAGATCAGGTAAATAAAGGTAAATTCTCATTTTTTTTTAATTTAAATTATATATTATACTTGTTATAAGGGACATTGCAATAAAAACTATTTACTTTGTTCCAATGTGCAAAATATATAATTTATGGGTGTGAAATGCACTAATTATCTGGTTACCTGTAATATACCTTTTTATGTCAAATTAATATATTTTTACATGTGCAGGCAAAAACAAATCGCTGACTGATTTTAAAATAAAATCTGGAAAAATGTGTCTACCCTGTTTGTTAACATTTCATGCAATAATAAAATTGCTGTTTAGTTGGTCTGTCGCGTTTATCTGCACAGGTAAAAATCCAGGTGCGACAGGTAAACAGGTGTGCACTTGGTTCGATCAACGATTAGCCTAAATAAACGTTGATATATCCAAATCTTTCCCATTCGAAACAGTGCGATGGTACTAAAATTTGAAATAGAAAATCAAAACCAAAATGTCTTACACTTGTGAAAACTCTTTTTTTCTTAATTGAGGGTATCCATGCAATTTCTTTTGTAGTACCTGCCCCTCCGCGGCTGACGGTGATTGAGCGATAATGAGTGAATTTAGCAATATGTAGCACACAAGGTACATTAACGAGGCGGTTTTGCAGACTTTAGTCGCAGAATTATACTATCTAGTCAATATAACGGAAAAATAAAAATAAATAAAACATTTACCGGGGAATTAAGATGCAAGACGACACGTCTGTTTGGGTTTTTTTTCCTGAACGGTCCAATTTTACCGCGTCATCCCTCAGCCAGCGGTGACGCACTGACGCTGTAAACTTTTCTCACCCAATCGTATCTACTTTTACATCAGCAAGGTTCACGTGACTGGGTCTGGCGTGTTTATTTTGTAAAGTCTTTTAAATGGACATGGTTCACGTGACTGAGTCTGGCGTGTTTATTATAAGAAGCGTCATGAGATGCTGTGCCGACTGGCGGTCGAATTATTCTTTTTTTTTGTGGGGGGGGGGGGGGGGGGGGGGGAGTTACCTGGAAACATCCTCTCACGTCATGCAAGAGTTACCTGGAAACATCCTCTCACGTCATGCAATATGTATGCATTAGAATCGATTTTTTCCCGCAGGGATCAGAAACAATGAGAACACTGGTAGTACTAGTGGAACAATAATTTATTACATATATAATAAATAGGCCTATGCACATTAATGTAAACAAATCGTTATTAACAAGAATAAAGAATATAAAATAACGGAAAATCAATATTTTTTATTGTTGGAAAGGTGTTTTTAAAATGTGCTATTGGGGATAATGCACATAATACCAAAGTTTATAAACGTGGGAAAACGATACTAAACTGTGAAGTAACACCAAAGAAACATATTTTCACAGTACATTTTAATGTAGGTTATGTTATTCAAATATATAGGCCCACGTAAGTCCAACAATGCTTATTAAAATCATGCCTAGTTACTATGATTTCATAGCAGTACATTCTGGTATCTTAGAGGACAATTGCACGTAGGCCTACATATCTTCATGCACTTACTTATCCAGGTCTTCAATTTGCACTTTATTTCAGTGACATTTAAATGAAGCATAATTACGTCATATGAAATAAATATAAAATGGAAATATAATATATAATTACATTTATTCAATTCAACTTCACTTGAAGAAAAGTAGAAAATTTATTTAATAATTTTGAGATGCACATGCAATTCCTTGGTTAACTAGCTGTATACACGAGACCTAACTTCAAATCATTTAGCTAATCTGGTAACCTCCGTATGCAACTTTGTACATTTAAGCCCTCATATAGTCAGAAATCATGCACTGCTGATAAAACTTCAGCTTCAGCAGGAAAGCATGCGGTCTCCCCAGGCTGCAAGGTGGTGATTTCACGGAGAGGCAGAGTTCCAGTTAATTATAAAACAATATGCAGCAACGATTCAATAATTCTTAAGAAGCACCTGGAATGTTCCAAAAACTTCTAATAAGTTATGATCTCTTGGGTGTTTGTTTATTTATTTATTTTGTATTCACCAGTCCCGTCAGCTGTAGAGACGCGGACCATGACCTACACCTGGCAATTAAACATGTCGTTCGGTTCCCGAACATTGTAAATGATGTCATTATCCTTTGATGATTAATGTTATAGATGCCAATTTAAAGTAGTAATTTTCACTCCGAATCCCCGTCTGGTTGGCCACATGTTGTGTGCTGTCTTTCCGCTAAAATCTTCTGTGTGATAGGAAAATTTCCTTGTGCTAATAAAACTGTCAATCAAACGTGAAAATGACAAGGTCGGTGGGTAAAAATAGAAGCCGACACCCTGTGGTATTTTAGGTCTTCCAAAGGGGCAAGTTTGAGACAAAGCCATCAAACATTTTGCAATATAGATATATTTGTATACCTGCGTCTTTTAAATCTTATCATACAGCAATGGAAAGGTACAATTATATTTCAGTCTAATTTGTCCACCTGCATGATTTCTCGATCGTCATTTTGAATACACCATGCGCATGCATATCGAAAGTCTGCATCTTTGGTCTTTATATTTTACTTTCACTGTGTCACCGTCACTATATATATATACGCTATAGCTTCTAATTTAAGATTGGCAAATGCATTTTATTCATTTTCTTGCATGTATCATGACTGAGACTGACTCCGCCGTATGACTTTAAAGGATTATCATGACCACGACACATTTTCCATATTTAATCCCTGGGCCATGCATGCAAGCGTTGACTGGGTTTTGAGAGCGATATCAATATAAAGCGGCGTTTATACCGGGTGCACGTACGGTATATGCGATATATATGCAGTCTGCGGTATACGTTATGTATTTTTTATGAATATAGGCGGCGAATGAACCCGATTTGAGAAACTTTCATGGATGAAATATAAAAAGGAGTTATAAGTTCTGGTATTAGTGATCAGATTTTATGTTTAAAAGGTACAAACATTTATAACTGTTCCTTACAACAATCAATAGCCTGTTATAGGCAAACGTATTACAAAAAAAAAATTATTTACTTCAATTCATAATATAATAGGTTATATTTTTAAAATTTAGTTTGCTATGTGCCATATATATTTAAGGATGTTTTGCAGCTCCGCCGAAAATCTGTTTCACTGGCAGTGACAACTCCTGGTGCTTTTTTCAATCACTAATGAAAATTATAATACGCACATAGGCCTATATATATACACACACACACAAAAGCGCGCACACGTGCACGTACACATGTAGCCTATACATATACAGGAAGTATAAAAATTTGTAAAATCTGTTCAGTATGTGTTAAAACCGTATTAATACATATTTGTTCAAGCGTATAAGTCACTTACTGTCTTGTTTTACATATTCAAGGATCTGGGTGTATAGGCGTACAGTTCGATCCACGTACGTCGTAAAATAATTACTTCAATATTTCATGGAGTATAAAGTTATCTTTATATTTTACACTGGAAAATTAACTATATCCATATAATATCTGGCTGTTTCTAATTTAAGACGGTATTAATTTTATTTTCAATCCAAAAAGCCTCTTAGAATGATTGACAGTTCTTGTGCACGGCCGATTGTGCCCGATTACGATTGTACATAGAATGTTTGGCACAGAAATGATCACTAGTAAACAATCAGACATCACATATATATACGACATGATATATGACAGTATCTTCGATTTTTAGTTAAGAAAATATGTTAATATTTAAAATAAATACTCATTTTATTATATGATATCAGTTAAAAATGGTTTTCAAGTGCCAGTACATGACACAGTAAGGAGGTCACGCAGATCACGTGCGTGGTGTCTGTCAGACGCGTCAGTCAGTCGGACGGCGATCATTGGTCACAAGTTAAACCAATAAAAAAGGGGATAATATATGATCTTGGAAATGTTTAACGGAAGTTAAATCTGTAAACACACTGCATTTGATTTTGTCACCAGGATTGATTGCCAACATTTGGTAGTTTACCGATTTCTGATGAATTTAGCGTAGGTGTCTGATTTTACTCTCGCAGCCGACATGTTACCAGGGCCCACGTAACAAGGCCACGTGAGTGAAAGTCAATCATTTTTATATTTTTTCCAACAAGTCTGCGTTCGCGCCAGTTTGGATCTTGGTCACATGTTAGAACAACACTTGACGTTTTTCTCTTTGATTTAAGTACAAATATGATGGATGACAATAAACATTTCACCCCCAAAACTTGCCCCAATTACGGGTATGTAAAATGGGCTTTAGCGCGCCCGGGCGGGCGTTTTTGAACACCAGGTCCGTGACAAACCGCGCGCCCTGGCGGGCGTTATTGGAGTTTAAAGCCTTAAAAGATATGGGTAACAGAGACCTAATTTCAGATTTCCATGGAGACTTTTCATGGGTCTCCCTGTGTGTCAAGAATGAAGATTCTTGGTCCAGTGGTTATGATTTGTGCCCTGTTAACAGATGTTCATATCTTTAAAGGTCTTAAAAATTGAGAAAAACATTCGAAAAAACACCCGAACAAATACAGATGGTGCCACCAGTCTGCAGAAACTGATGAAACACTCAATGATCAATATCCATGCAAACAATTTTTGTTATCTCTGCATTAGTTAATCAGATACTTCAGCTTGTGTATCAAATTTCCATTATTCTGAATTGTACTTTGGAGTGCCATTGCTCAAAGGATATGTGTAACAGAGACCTAATTTCAGGTTTCCACAGACACTTTTCATGGGCCTCCTTGCATTACAAGAATGAAGAATCTAGGCCCAGTTGTTACTATTTGTACCCTGTTGACAGATAACATCTTTAAAGGTCTAAAAAAACAGAGAAAAAATTCGTAAAAATTTGAAAAAAAATAGAGGTGGCGCACCCAGTCTGCAGGAACTGATAAAACACCTCTTGATCAATATGTATGCTAAAAATCCTGACCATCGGTGTTGTAGTTATTGAGATATTGCAGGGTTTTTTTTTATCAAATTTTCCATTATTCTGGGGGGGGGGGGGGGGTAATTGGGAGCCCCACAGCTCAAAGGATATGGGTAACAGAGACCTTATTTCTGGTTTCCATGGAGACTTTTCATAGGTCTCTCACTGTGTCAAGAAAGAAGATTCTAGGTCCAGTCTTTACGATTTGTGACCTGTTAACAGATGTTCATATTTTTAAAGGTCTAAAAAATAGAGAAAACAATTCGTAAAAAATGGAAAAATACAGGTGGCACCACTAGTCTGCAGGAACTGATGTAAAATCTCATGATTAATACGTATGCTAAAAATCATGACCATCAGTGATGTAGTTAATGAGATATTGAAGTTTTTGTATGAAATTTTTGGCTATTCTTAAGGGGGTACTTTGGGGCCCCATAGCTTAAAGGATATGGGTAACAGAGACCTGATTTCTGATTTCCAAGGAGATTTTTCATAGGTCTCTCAGAATGTCAAGTTACAAGTTTCTAGATCCAACTGTTACGATTTGTGCCAGGTTAACGGATGGACAGACAGACGGACAGACAGACAGACGGACGACGGAAAAAGGGTGATCGCTATAGCTCAGATGACACAGTCAGCTGAGCTAAAAAGGAGAAAGATAACACAGAAACTTATCCACTGGAATCAGCCAATGAAGAGCTAACTAGGAAACTGGGGAAGACCAACAGTAAAATAGCTAGAAATATTAATAAAGGAGAAAGATAACACAAGAACTGATCCACTGGACTCCACCAATAAAGAGTTAACAAGGGAACTGGGGAAGACCAACAGTAAAATAGCTAGAAATATAAATAAAGGAGAAAGATAACACAAGAACTGATCCACTGGAATCAGCCAATGAAGAGTTAAACCAGGGAACTGGGGAAGACCAACAGTAAAATAGCTAGAAACATAAATAAAGGAGAAAGATAACACAGGAACTGATCCACTGGAATCAGCCAATGAAGAGATAACTAGGAAACTGGGGAAGACCGACAGTAAAATAGCTAGAAATATTAATAACGCAAGAACTGATC
Source organism: Sipunculus nudus (assembly GCA_026874595.1). Taxonomy (NCBI): domain Eukaryota; kingdom Metazoa; phylum Annelida; class Sipuncula; order Golfingiida; family Sipunculidae; genus Sipunculus; species Sipunculus nudus. Next base: position 110,559,727 of record CM049306.1, on the reverse strand, counting down.
CACTGGACTCCACAAATAAAGAGTTAACTAGGGAACTGGGGAAGACCAACAGTAAAATAGCTAGAAATATAAATAAAGGAGAAAGATAACACAGGAACTGATCCACTGGAATCAGCCAATGAAGAGTTTACTAGGAAACTGGGGAAGACCAACAGTAAAATAGCTAGAAATATAAATAAAGGGGAAAGATAACACAATAACTGATCCACAAGAATCAGCCAATGAAGAGTTAACCAGGGAACTGGGGAAGACCAACAGTAAAATAGCTAGAAATATAAATGAAGGAGGAAGATAACACAGGAACTGATCCACTGGAATCAGCCAATGAAGAGTTTACTAGGAAACTGGGGAAGACCAACAGTAAAATAGCTAGAAATATAAATAAAGGGGAAAGATAACACAAGAACTGATCCACAAGAATCAGCCAATGAAGAGTTAACCAGGGAACTGGGGAAGACCAACAGTAAAATAGCTAGAAATATAAATGAAGGAGGAAGATAACACAAGAACTGATCCACAAGAATCAGCCAATGAAGAGTTAACCAGGGAACTGGGGAAGACCAACAGTAAAATAGCTAGAAATATAAATAAAGGAGAAAGATAACACAGGAACTGATCCACTGGAATCAGCCAATGAAGAGTTTACTAGGAAACTGGGGAAGACCAACAGTAAAATAGCTAGAAATATAAATAAAGGGGAAAGATAACACAAGAACTGATCCACAAGAATCAGCCAATGAAGAGTTAACCAGGGAACTGGGGAAGACCAACAGTAAAATAGCTAGAAATATAAATGAAGGAGGAAGATAACACAGAAACTGATCCACTGGAATCAACCAATGAAGAGTTAACTAGGAAACTGGGGAAGACCAACAGTAAAATAGCTAGAAATATTAATAACGCAAGAACTGATCCACTGGACTCCACCAATAAAGAGTTAACACGGGAACTGGGGAAGACCAACAGTGAAAAAAATGACCTGAAAAATGAACTAGAGAATGCAAATCAGCCACTTGAAGGACTGACAGTTACCTACTAGCGTTCAGGAAGATTTATAATATTTTAACTTACATTTCTATTGGTACAAAACACATCACTGTTTCAACTAGCCGAGACCCAAGCATAAACATAGCTCTTTGGTAGCTTTTTCCTTATTTTTTTCATTAATTTAAAGTAACATGACCATGTAATTGAGCAAAGAGAATTTTGTGTGTTACTGATGAACAATGGAAAGGTAAATAAAGACAAATATGTGAGAAATGAGGGAAAAACAAATAAATGGAAAAACAGGTTAAAGAGAGGAATAGGGGTTGTGCGGTGGGATGGACAATATGTTTAAAAAAATACTGGTTCAGTAATCTCCCTTGAGCAATTTGTCTTCGTAACAAAGTATACTAAATTCTTGCCAATAGACATGCTTATATCTATGAAATTAATTTATGATAATTCGAAGGGTTAACTGGGATTATAGCAAAAACAATGTTACTCTTAGAAATGAAATTGAATAAAAAACTTCCTGTGGTTGTTCACGTTCTGTTGTTTGATGAAAAGCCTGTAATCTCGATCAACTAATCATTGTGAAAGTAACATCAGTAATTGACTGTATTGTCCAGAGAGAAAGAAGAGTGTACAGGCTGGTGGCCCAAATTAATCAAGACTTAATTAATATCATTAGGCCCTGATACTGAGTCCAACAGCTAAACAGTGAGAGTTTCTATAATATAAGCCCAAGACAAGAAACCGCCTAGTGTCCTTGTAATCAGTGTCAGCCCGAGCTACTATGTTAGCTACTTTGTGTGAGTGTGGCACTCTTCAAAGTTGCCCAGTGTAAACAAAATGTAACAAAATTCTGGCTCTCAGTCCTTCAAGTCAACAAGGCTCTCAGTGAGGTATTCAAGTGCCCATATGACCGTCCTTCTCTCTCCCTACTAAACTTGCTGACATGCCTCTGGTAAAAAGATTAGTAAATGTTTAAACATGATGATCTAAGTTTAAGTTGCTATGGGAACCATGAAACACATACTTATTGTGTTAAAAAGGTGTAATCCTGTGTCTTGTTGTTAAGCAGTAGTAAACAGGCACTCGAAGAAGATGCAACGGATCTCATATACCATGGCTTATATTGCAGAAACTCACTGTATGGCTATCAGACTCAAAATATGACAGGGTCTAATCATATTGAGTCTGATTAAATTGGGTTATCAGGCAGGCAGCTGTCTAATATTTAACAGTAATTATTTTAATGCATCAGGCCTGTGTACTCTCATGTACATTTTTTCATTTCCTGCAAACAATGCAGGGAAAAATGACATTAGTATTTTACAATAGTCAATAGTCAATAAACATCTATGTACTGAACATTAATAAATGGAAATGTGTGTGTTATAATAACAGCTAAATGCAGGAGCAATCTATTGACTCCACAACGCACCATTCTCTAAAAAAAAAAGAAGATTCCATTCTTATTGGCTAGAAGGAATGTCAAGTCTATTTTTCTCAATTTTCAGTTCAGAGAAATAACCACAACTATAATAAGATATGATATATATGATGTATATTATATAATTTAGACACCAGTAAATAGCAGCATATGGAGGCCAGTTATGAAGCCATTCACAGATCCTGACTGAATGGAACAACTCTGATACCTCAGACACTGCTCAAAGCACAATGCCTAGCAAAGACATCGCTCAAAGAACAATGCCCAGCCAAGACACCGCTCAAAGAACAATGCCAAGCAAAGACATTCAAATTCTCTCTCGCTGGTCGCTACAGAGGACGCTTATAAAGTATTCTCCTCTTTTGTACAAACAGGAACGGTTCCCAAAGCTAAAACTTACCTTTATTCATTTAAATTTAATTTTACCTTTGTTCATTTTTAATACTTACCTTCGTTCATTTTCACAAATTTTCTGGTCTTTTAGTGTACCTAAAATGTGCAGTGGATATAGTTTCAAAGTTCGAAGGGAGGGCAGAATTCTACTCGGAACTAAATTTATTGACGTGAATACCGAAGTAAAACATGCAGGAAAACTTACCTTAAAACTTCTCCCTCTTTCACAACCTGTAGCTCAAATTCTGTGCCTTTTCTCCAAAAATTTCTGACGGTCTCGTTGACTTATGTTGACTGGCTCAGAGGACGTGACGAACTTCTCGGCGAGGCAGACGACAGATGTGTTAGTAATAATTAAGAAAAAAGAACTTACATTGCAACTTCTTTCTCTGTCTCAAACTGTAGTTTCATTTAAAGTTGAGTTGTTATGAGATGTTGAATTCCGTGCTTTATCTCCTGAACTCTTTTTCGCGGGTTGACGTGTGCTGGCCGGCTGAGGTCTTTGTTTGGTACTCCAATTCAAAGTCACTTTCCCAGTTCACTATTTTTAGCAACTGATAAAAACCAGTCACGTGATAACAAACTTTGTTCACTGTATCAGAATCATTCACGTAAAGTAATGAACAAGAAGTAAAACAAAACCTGCCGAACGTGTGAAACTCCCGCCCAAATGCCTCATACTTGTTGACCCCGTGACTGGACAGCTTAACTAACAGGTGCCGGGCCATTTGAAAAATGTAAATACGTGTGTCAACATTTTATGTTGAATACTACTGGTACTCATTCATATTTAAGTAATGGTTATAGTATTGTATTAATTAAATTTTATTTTATTTATTAGATCCGGAGTTGTGTGTGTGGGGGGGGGGGGCGTATTTTGTTTTTCCTTGAAAAAAAAGTGCCTCGTCTAGCTAGCCCTATTCACAATATGTTTTTAATATTTATTATTATGAGCAATTAAATTTACGATATATTAATGTATAATCAACACACGTCTTCCATTGGGTGACTCTTCACCTTAGTAAATAATGTAATCTATTCGTTATAAAAAATACCTTGATGTGTTATTCGAAATTAAACCAAAAGTTTATGTGTTAATTGAATATAAAACAAACAGATGAAAGAAAAATAATTTAGATGATATTTTTCAAGAGTGTGTGCATTTGTTTTTCCAGGTGAAAATATTTTGTGGTAACACAGGATTTCGAGTATCCCTAATCAAATAAAACTGCTGGTTTAAAAAAAGCCTCTCTTATCGCCAGGTGTCAACATAAGCCGGTGAAGGCTGTTCCATCGATTGTAAAACCCCAGGACAAAACAGGAAAACGGTCATATATCTAACATGGACTGTGTAAATTGTGACAGGTGATGTAAGACAACAATTTACTATTCTAATGGATCACATTATAAATGAAAACATCGTTAAACACAGAAAAATTACATTTAAAATTGTAATATTCCATGGGTTTTCATTATGATATTCAAAAAAGTCCATTTTTATATTCAAACATATTTAAAGGTAAACCACACTGAAGCTTGAAATGTTAAGTTATAAGAATCATTGGTGTATTTTCATTCATTTGTCCTCATGGTATTAGATACAAAAGGGCTGTTCAAAAGTATCATAATTTGTATTATGCATTACACAAATTACCCTGGTTAATGGTTAACTGTCAACATGTTTAGGTGGAGGGTTTTCATATACCAAGTATGTTAAATATACTTTGAGTATAGTGATTTCTCATTAAATATTACTGTATCTGAAATATTTTGCTCTGAAACTGTTTGCTTACTCCTTTGCACAAATGGAAACAAACTTGCACCTGGCATGAACAGTGGAAAAAAACATAGTTGCACACACACCACCAGGTAGGGAAAGAGCACAACTTCACCAATCAAGATTTTCAAGCCTCCAACTAGTCTTCTTCTGTATTTTACCTCATGATCCATCTCCTTGTTTGAGAACTGTCATGCATTCATAAGACTGGATATATTGCCACATGCTCTGGTTAGGTAAAAGACACGCGTACTGTGTTTACTCACATATAGAACCACACCAACATGTCAATACATAAACAGGAGATAGTTAGTCCATGTACTCATATAATTCAGATTTTAGTAAGGTCATCACAAAAACCCACTACCCTTAGCTTTTACTGAGGAGGCAAGGCACCGTATCACATCAAGACCGAACTTATTTCTGCTCCATGGCTCTGATCATTACATTTTCAATACAGTTTTATACATCACAACAGTCACCATCAATATTTACCATCATTTATATTTGAGTGTGGCGTATTGTTTTGATGAAACTTGTTCATCAGTGAAGACACTCTGCTTTATTTCCTAGTTACCTCCGCCAGGAGGGTATGTTTATTTCTGTATGTGTGTGTGTGTATTTGTTCACAATATAACTCAAGCAGTCATGAAAGTTTCAGAGTATTCCAGAAAATGGTGAAGGAAGAATCGATTAGATTTTGGTGTGGATCCAGCACATGGTCCGGATACAAGAAGGTCACTAATAATATTTACCATCCTACTCTCACTTGTGCACGAATGAACCTGGGAATATTGCCCAAATAGGTGAATGGCAGAGGCTTGCATACATTTGAATGCTGATTTCTAGTTAGCAAATAAAATCGACTTTGTTTTTTTTTTTGTTTTTTTTTACAAAATACAATATAAGTCTGGTATGTTAGTGAAATGATGCTACAGTTCTGTCTGTTTACAAGGTTAACAAATTTTATTTTTACCTGGGCAGAGTAGGAATAATGTAAAATGCTCCTGATTGCTTAACTTGGATATTTTACAGATAATTTGCTTTCAGATACAGTTACACTTATATTTATATATTGGAAATGAAATATATTGATAATGAGAATGTAGACTTCAATTTTTTGAGTTTCCTGTTAAAAATGTTATTATTGAGGGTCCAACTTTTTTTGTCCATCAAATGTTCAAAACTGCTGATGACAATTACAAAGTTAAAAGCAGGTTGGGTGAAATGAGAGTTTTGTTGAATTTTAGTTTTTGCACCATACTGTATTATGTGCCGTCTTCACATCCGAAGATACATATCTGAACTATTTGATCATCCTGAATGAACGTTGTTTAGTTATTGATTTTAATCATGCCATATGCAAAAGTATTACAGACTTGGTTTTCTTCAAGCCATCTACATCCAAGGTTTGACTTTTAACAATAATGGTATCTCGGTATCAAAGATAGCCGAAGGTGGTATTGTAGAGTAAAACTGTGATATAGGTTTTGCATAATCTATCTAACGTATACTGACGGGGTGCAAGACAAAAGGCAGCCGAGAATATAGAGAACAAGGGATAATTTTTAACTATTTTCCAGTTTTAACCAAAAAAATTTAACAAAGGAAAATTAAGTATAAAGGAACTAAGGAAGAAATACATTTAAACAGAACAGTCAGTAATGACAAAAAGTATAGGCTTTCTGTGATGGTAATCTTTTTCAAGTTTTCACATGCATTAATTCCAATACCCCATGCATCTCCGCATGCCTTCCCTTTGCTTCATTGTTTTATATGCAAAAAATGACCCAGAACAGCCTCTGCATCCGACGTCTATCCGATCGATAAGTTCATGAGGCTGTCTATAAATGACACTGATGCCCCGGATTTTAAAGGAGAAAGGTAACTTTCAAATACTAACCCTTTATGCCCAAGGATATTTATTCATAATAAAGGAATAAGAACTCTGAAACATTCATTTTACATTTAGATGTATAGTGAAATACTCTAAAGCCCTTCAAACGAACCTAAGTACAATTTAAAAAAAAAATGTGTCTGGTAGATAGACTTTATTAAGACCACCATTTATTTCCCGATGATATTTCCCTTTTGCTCCCCGTATAAATCAGTGAGCAATTTTAGCAAGTAATTTATATTTCTTAATATTATTAGGTAATTCATAATTATGAGATGAAACGATATATAACACCAACAAAATCAGAATATACATTATCCAAATAGCATTACTTTAAGAAACTGCATTCCCATTTAAAAATATATCGAAATGTAATAAGCTAAAACACGTTTAGGTAATTACATGTATTGTGTATCAAGGCTAGGGGGCACTTTTTAGGAGGGGCAAAATATGTCTGCTCTCACCTTTTATAGGGAAATATATGTTTTAACAAACAACGTTTCTTTATATCTCCTTCATACTTCATACCTGCTGCTTTCTTTAAATTATGTGAATGATGTAAACGTATATGTGAGACTTGGCATATATAATATGACTGAAAATATTTAAACATAGTACGAAAATAAACGTTGGTATAGTTTTGTGATGGTTAAAATTCATTTGCGAAATCAATTTTTAAAAATGAGCAAAAATTGCTTTAATATAACCAAACTATGTTTACCCATAATATAAAATATAGCTCTGTGTATGAGCAAATAGAATTATCATATTTTGAGAGGGGATATATTGTTCCTCTCTCTCGTAGAAAGATTTCTCTCAAAGGGTACTCTTATTTTACCAGGAATACTTATTTCCGGGATTTGTGCGCTTTCAGGTCAGTACATCATGGATTGGGCCCCTTACATCTTAACAAACAAGGCCAATAACTATTTTTATGTACATTGTGTACAATGTTGGTGTATTCTTTGCAAGAGTCTCATATAAGTTCGACTCTGTGATTAATTATTAAACATAGTCACGCCGGCGATATATCTAAGCGTGTTCTCATTTTATATTTCGTAGAGGGCTCAACAACAAATGAAAAATGACCTAGTCAAAGTGGATTTTTCATATTTATTTCCCTTTACAAATAGAAAACTTAATGCATCTAACGGTACAAAATGATTTAAAGCACTACTGAAAGCACGTAACACGGAACATGTTGCCAACATCATCATTGAGATAATAATCAGTTTTCCTTATATTAAAGAAAAAACAAAGGCTTCGTGTGAAACATCTTGAAAAAAAACGGTAGCAAATTGGTGGCTAATGTTTTTATTGTTTTATTGAAAGTAGGCTATAAGATAAAATTCATACATTTGATACTCGTATATCACCAGTTGCAAAACTATCCCATTTTTTTTTAATTTTTCTCCTATATTAAAGGCCCCGTACCTTGACTATTGTCCAGCCGGACTATTATTAGTTAGCAAGTATGACCAAATATATTCAAAACTAGGCCATCAATTCATACGGTACGAACCGTTTAATCTTTTCATTTTAGTCATCAAAGAGGCTTCAAATTCATCTAGTCCACACGGACTAAAGTTGTCGATTATAACATAAGCTTTAATTTGATACCAAAGAGTAAACTTTTGCATCAATTTGAAAAGACTGGCTGCCGGGGCCCCACTATGACTGGCCTTTGTCACTCGGACAACTCATGTTCATAATTTAATAACAAAGAATCCGAGAGTGACTGGTCCTTTTCAGCAAAACGTTATTTCTTTCATTTGGTTACTTACATGAATGATTTAGAATGTGACTGGAGCTTGTGTATATTCCCCAACACCACATTACTTAACCATTTAGCATAAAATATAACAAGTAAGCCACATCATACATCATGCAAGGTATATTAGCAGTCTTGTGGTGAGTGGAGCTGCCCCTGTGACTCCCCTATCCTTCAGTTCCACTTAAGTTTCTCTCCTTATGTGACTTTCATTTCAAGCAACGTTTACCTTTGTCACAAAAGAGCCGGCCATTATTTGTCATCTTGAGTCCTTATCAACAATCTCTTTATTAATGATTTGTATTCTCTAGTGAAGTCCTTCCCTCGTCCATTGTTCTTTGTAATTGTATAAGACTATTTTGTAAACAATCATATGTAAATCATTATAGAACTAGATCAATTGCATTCTTTTCTATGGACTAATATGTAACATACAGAAGACACTAAAGCTTTCCGATTTAGGGATTAGGATTTCGACATATGGCATTGATTCAATTGATTCTTATTCTGAAATATCGACATCCAAAGGCTGTTTCAAATATTGTGTTTCCCCATTTATGAATGATTTTTATTCCTTTTAAATTAAAGGTGCCCTTTCACTTAACTTTTGAAAAAGAATTTATGTGATTTCTGGCTTCCTCTGTGTATATTTTAATGATCATAGGGCAGTTTTGTTGGGAAAAGTTAAAATGACGCCTTCGTGAAGGATGTATAAACTTGTTTATCAACAACGTGTTTGTAAACACAGCTATGTTGACAAATGGGAAAACATGTAACCTAAGGTGGTAGGTTGCATGTATCCGGAGGTAGAAAGGTCACTTTTTGCAAAACGATATTTGCAAAACCCTGGCTTATCTGACGTGCTGCCCTTGTTGAATTTGTTATATTTAGGCGGGCCCAAACATATTATAAACACGTTGATATCAGCAAAATAAGCAGCCTGTGTGCGGTGATAACCACGTTTTCTGGCCTATTTTAATGAAAGCTCTAAGGGATTACCTTTAGTTTATGAAGGTCAGATAGGTGATTGGGCCCCTAATGTTTGTGAACTTTCATTATTTTGTTTTCTCCACTGTGAAGTGTCAGAATTTATTTTTGCTGTGTCTGCATCATAAACTGCTATATGTAATGATTATATTGACTGAGAGGACATACATTGTATAAGTCATCCCACTTTGTCACCCATACAGTTTTATGAAATGGGCTATTTCAGCTGTTTTATGTATTGCATGTGCATTGTCTTATTGCTCTGGCGAAGGCTACAGGGGTAGCAGAAAATTGAACAACAGTTATCTACATAACGTGATTAATTAAAATGTTGGCGTCGATGTCTCTCCTCTGTTTATGTTGATTTTATATATTGAGCAAGGTATTCAATTATTACTTATGTTTGTCTCTGCATGAAAAGTTTGTTGTATAGCAGCTTTCTTATGAGGGGGTGGTGGATATTATGTATTTACCTGAGATTTTAAGTGTTTCATCTTGATATCTAATAATTATATACCTACGCAAGATGGTTTTCTCTTAAGGAATTGTAATTGTTTCCTTTTTTTAAATTTATTTAGAGTCTATTTCTGGACCAGCTGGCCCTGAGATGGAAAATACATTTAACATTTCGGACACTGCTTCACCTGCCAGGTAACCATGAGCATATTAATAAATTTAACTCTCCGTTGTATTAACCCTGGTTTATTGCATTCGGCAAGTAAGTCGGCATTCATGTTATACTGGAAGAGCCATACAATATCCCCCTGAATGAGCTACCTGGTGACCTAAAGCATTCACTTCAAAGTGAACAAGCCCTGGGGGAGCCACGTATTTACCCTGGTTTTATTGCAGTATGTCGGCATTCATGTTATACTGGATGAGCCATACAATATCCCCCTGAATGAGCTACCTGGTGACCTAAAGCATTCTCTTCAAAGTGAACAAGCCCTGGGGGAGCCACGTATTTACCCTGGTTTTATTGCAGTATGTCGGCATTCATGTTATACTGGATGAGCCATACAAAATCCCCCTGAATGAGCTACCTGGTGACCTAAACCATTCTCTTCAAAGTGAACAAGCCCTGGGGGAGCCACGTATTTACCCTGGTTTAATTGCAGTATGTCGGCATTCATGTTATACTGGATGAGCCATACAATATCCCCAATGAATGAGCTACCTGGTGACCTAAAGCATTCACTTCAAAGTGAACAAGCCCTGGGGGAGCCACGTATTTACCCTGGTTTTATTGCAGTATGTCGGCATTCATGTTATACTGGATGAGCCATACAATATCCCCAATGAATGAGCTACCTGGTGACCTAAAGCATTCACTTCAAAGTGAACAAGCCCTGGGGGAGCCACGTATTTACCCTGGTTTTATTGCAGTATGTCGGCATTCATGATATACTGGATGAGCCATACAATATCCCCGATGAATGAGCTACCTGGTGACCTAAAGCATTCACTTCAAAGTGAACAAGCCCTGGGGGAGCCACGTATTTACCCTGGTTTATTGCAGTATGTCGGCATTCATGTTATACAGGATGAGCCATACAATATCCCCAATGAATGAGCTACCTGGTGACCTAAAGCATTCACTTCAAAGTGAACAAGCCCTGGGGAAGCCACGTATTTACCCTGGTTTATTGCAGTATGTCGGCATTCATGTTATACTGGATGAGCCATACAATATCCCCAATGAATGAGCTACCTGGTGACCTAAAGCATTCACTTCAAAGTGAACAAGCCCTGGGGGAGCCACGTATTTAGCCTGGTTTATTGCAGTATGTCGGCATTCATGTTATACTGGATGAGCCATACAATATCCCCAATGAATGAGCTACCTGGTGACCTAAAGCATTCTCTTCAAAGTGAACAAGCCCTGGGGGAGCCACGTATTTCCCTGGTTTATTGCAGTATGTCGGCATTCATGTTTTACTGGAAGAGCCATACAATATCCCCCATGAATGAGCTGCCTGGTGACCTAAGGCATTCTCTTCAAAGTGAACAAGCCCTGGGGGAGCCACGTATTTACCCTCGTTTGATTGCAGTATGTCGCCATTCATGTTTTACTTGAAGAGCCATACAATATCCCCCTGAATGAGCTACATCTAGACCTAAAGCATTCTCTTCAAAGTGAACAAGCCCTGGGGGAGCCACGTATTTACCCTGGTTTTATTGCAGTATGTCGGCATTCATGTTATACTGGAAGAGCCATACAATATCCCCCATGAATGAGCTACCTGGTGACCTAAGGCATTCTCTTCAAAGTGAACAAGCCCTGGGGGAGCCACGTATTTACCCTGGTTTTGTTGCAGTATGTCGGCATTCATGTTATACTTGATGAGCCATACAATATCCCCCTGAATGAGCTACCTGGTGACCTAAGGCATTCTCTTCAAAGTGAACAAGCCCTGGGGCAGCCACGTATTTACCCTGGCTTATTGCCATATGTCCGCATTCATGTTATACTGGATGAGCCATACAATATCCCCCATGAATGAGCTACCTGGTGACCTAAGGTATTCTCTTCAAAGTGAACAAGCCCTGGGGGAGCCACGTATTTACCCTGGTTTATTGCAGTATGTCGGCATTCATGTTATACTAGAAGAGCCATACAATATCCCCCATGAATGAGCTACCTGGTGACCTAAAGCATTCACTTCAAAGTGAACAAGCCCTGGGGGAGCCACGTATTTACCCTGGTTTATTACAGTATGTCGGCATTCATGTTATACTGGAGGAGCCATACAATATCCTCCATGAATGAGCTACCTGGTGACCTAAAGCATTCTCTATAAAGTGAACAAGCCCTGGGGGAGCCACAGCGATAGAAGTTGTTATACGAATTTCTACATGTGAAATACTGGATACCTTTTATAGGACCTCTTGATTAAAAGAAGTAATGATTGTTTGATATTAACATGATTTAATCATATTTATAGTTGGTGCATTAGCCATATTTCATCAGTACAATATGCTGCTACCTAAATCTAAGAATTTAAAATGCTGTTTTACCGACATACAGAAGTACATATAGATGGACTTCCAGCCACTGATTGACATGTGACCCTGTCTAAGCCGTGGAGTGATGGTTACATATTATTCACAGTGATAACATCATTATAGTATATGAATGCACTAACCTACCCAAATGAAATTTTATAATTATGATGCCTGTTTCTCCTGCAGATATCCGACACCACGACAGAATACAGCATGGATACAATATATGACTAGGAAGCCCTAATCAGCCAAAACAATGCACACAATTCTGAGTTTTAAATGTAAATCTCTTGTTTTTCATTTCAGACACTTTGGAGAAAGCGACTGAGAAATAAATAATTATGTGAAATCAGGGGGAAGAGGGGTCAGGGCGTGTCTGTCGTACAAGAACGAAAACTGAAAAAAAAGGGAACAGTATGAAGATCAGATCATATTGTAAGCCATGAACCCAAGTACGGAGTTGCCAACTATACTTGACAGAAATTATGCCAGGGGAGGATGATGACACATTGCCAGGATAAAAACACATCATCAGACCCGCCCCAAGAATCCAGATTACGCAATAGTGGACATACTGATGACAAGAACCCTGTCAGACCGGAGGCACCTGTTAATCAACCAGGGAGTTAGGGCTGAAAGTCTGGTTGCTGAAAATCCCTGGTAGGCAGAGGAGGAGGATGTAAAGTCTGTAAATGATTTGGTCAAACTTTACTGTCACACTAACAGTTCATGTATTTTTTTAACCAGGTGTTCTGTTATATAGGTAGTTATGATAGGGGTTTGTTCAATTAGATAACATGATGCATATACATATACATGCATATACATCAGGATATGCATCATAAGTCTCAAAGAATTGTCCGTTGGTGTTGTTTAGAGAATCTATGCAGACCGAAGATGAACGCAAAGGTATTAATTTTGACTTTTAACAGAACATTTTCTTGTAGCCGAAATTTGTCAATGCAAGCTTTTCTAAATGCGTGCCTATATTTTTTTAATGTATATGTCCACTGGTTAGTGGTGAATGTATCAATGTAATCTAAATGTCTGTTACACGTTTGTGAAGAGTTTTATGATCATCTTTCGTGTGGAAGAATTTTATATTAATAGATAAAACTTAATCAGCACTAAAAATATTTTAAATTATTCGTGTATTATGATAACTGGAAATTATTCTTGTTAAATTCTGTTTTACTTTCAGCAGCCATGCCAGCACTGGCATTTGCTGGTGTATTTGCTTCGTTGAAGGAGGACCTCTCTCTCTTTATGAGCAGAACAGAGGTGACTATATATAACACCCTCCCTCAAATAACAACTATACCCATTTTTAGTTTTATTGTGCATCAACGTTTGTTTACAAACAGATGGTTTGTTTAGTCACCAAATGCAGAATTAGTAATTAAATATTATAGTCTGTTTAAAACTATGACTTTTAATAACGGGAGAGAAATTAATAATACAGAATCAAATGCCTACCATTATTTTTCCTCGATGAGAGCTCATTCTTTAACTGATTTTAACTTATAATTTTATACTTAGATATACTCACTTATCACCATTAAATTTTAAAGTGTTTACACTTGTTTCTCTGTAAGAAGTCATTTTTGTCAAGCACATACGGAAGTCTCGTACAATAATACATAATTTATTATTTTTATGTGTAACAGTCAGAGGATTCACCTGTCCAGGTAATCGCACAGAATGCATTGGAGGAGCCATACGTGATCCAAGTATAGAATTTGATGTCGCTGGACATGGCAGTGCGGGTCTACCTTTCAATATTTTATGTGTACAACTTAGCCTGTCTCTTATGTGAGATGTTTATATATATATATATATATATATATATATATATATAGAGAGAGAGAGAGAGAGAGAGAGGTAGAGGTGAGGCAGCAAATGAATGAGTGTAAATGTTAGTTTTAATAAAAAAAAAAGAATATATATTGAGTGAAAGATACTGGGAGTAAGTGACCCCAAGGGACAAACAAGAGATTTTATATTCATTCAATTATCATTATACAGTGCAAATAAACATAAAAGATATTTGACTGTAATTAACAAGCATGATGGATGACCTTGACCGGTTAATGATAACCCCTTTGACATCCCTAAAAAAAGATATTTTGACAACCCGGTTGTTGTTTTAGCTAGACCCATTTGACAACCCTGAAGGTGTCAAATTGACAAACCTATGTGTAAAGTGTATTTAAATACTCCTTACTCTTAAAATGCATACTGTTATATATATATATAACTAAACGTTAAGCAGGCTGGAGCATCGTGTTATTACTCCGAGTTTCACGCCGTTGCCGGTATCGGCACCCGGGCGATCATCAGATAACTGACGCTTGTTGGGGACCCAGCTATACTTTCTTTTTACAAGGTTCAGTGGCTTCAGGTGTCGGCATTTCGAAATTAATTCACTTCGCCTGTTTAGTAGGATTATTGAATTGTCGCTTTTGTGGTGCAGTATGCTGTATTTCTCCTCTATACAAAGATTACATTGGTCTGAGGTAAGTTTCAATGTGTAAGAGTGTTGGATTATTTGCCAGGTGGTAGAATATTTTATTTGTTTTCTCTTCAGGGTCCAAATGTGCTTCGAAAGTTCCGTTTCTTTTTCGTAACGTTCACTGCGAAATGATTTGTTGTACAACAATCGGTCATTTTTTTGTTTCGAAAATAAATACATTATAGAAATAACTCAAAGAAAGAATTTTGTAGATGTTTAACCCAATTTTAAGGTAAATGAAACCAATATGAAATGAAGGTGATAATGTCAGTACTTCTCAAAGAGGAGCCTAATAAGAATGTCATAAAACTAATGCATATGTTATTTGTGTCACCATTTGATCTTTACTGATTATCAGTAATACGAAAAAGTAGCTGCAATATTTGAATTAATCCTTCAATTTGAAAATATTTGGTGTCATTTGCGTTCACGTAATTTCCGATTACAGCTCTTTATTTGAAAGCACGTAACACCACATATATTCCAATTGGGCCAACTTCGACGGAAATGCTAATTCAGTCGCAACACATTTAAAAATTCTTGTTAAAGTGGACTTTTCTTATTTATTTCCCGAACAAATTGAAAAATGCATGCAAGTGTACATTAATGCTCTTAAGCAATCTTGAAAACATGTTACACGAATTGGGTTTTAAAAATCATCGTTATGATCATGGACATTTCTCTCAATATATAAAAAAGATAATAAGAAATAAATACATGAAAAATTAATCACGTGAACATCTTGTATAAAATGCCCCGATCTGGGAATTTTAGACGATAATAAATTTCTTTATTGGTTAAGAACTTTTCGATATATTACATACCAGGTGTGATGTTTGTCTAAACGATTAGGTCATTTTTTTCTGATTTTTCTACACTACTAAAGGCACACTTTAATACTTTAAAGTTGCCGGCATGATAAATGTTTTCCAAGCGGACACTGCCTTTGGATAAAGTTTCGCAAACTGTGTATGCATGGCCCTGTCCAGTTAAGTGGTTCCAGTTTTGAACCCATCCGGTGTTGGTTTTTTTTTTTTTTTTTTTTTTTTGCTTTCCTGGGGCTTGACTGATGTTGGTGGCAGTTTTGCTCTCCATTTTGTCCCTAATTTCCAGAGTTTGTAGGACGAGTGCTCTTCATCCAAAGAACTTGGGGTCATTTTTCTCCTGGCATTCTGGCCAGGGGCGTCAATATGGGGGGGGGGGGGGGATGGGGGTATATATCCCCCCAACTTTTTGGCAAGGGGGGGGGGGGATGGTCATCCCCCACTTTTCAGAGAATTATATATATATATATATATATATATATATTGTAAATGAAATATAGATTTGAATGGATTATAGACAGGCTCCATTAATGAGTTTACTATGAAATATTATATTGAAATATATTTGAAATGTGATTGAGTATATATATATATTTGAAATGTGTCATATAGGTGCCAAAAGTAATATATATTTATAGTTTATATATATATATATGTGTGTGTGTGTGTATGTATCTGTGTGGGTGTGTCGGCGAGTCATCCCCCCCCCCCCCCGAAGAAAAATTGACGCCACTGATTCTAGCTGTACGACCATACATCACTTGGAACGGTGTACGTTTGATTGATGCATGTACTGAGGTGTGATAGCTTTGACAGGGCTCACTTTAATGTCCGATCGTCTCGTTCTCTTTAGCCATTTTTTTGAGGATGGTATGCCAAAGAAACCCGATGATCAACATCAAACGTATCCAATAGATTATCCATATTCTGGTTGAAAAATTCGCGCCCTTGGTCACTTATCAAAGTGTCCATGCAACCCAAAGGACACACAACGCCATACACATATTCAGCAACACATTTCGAACTTTTGTCAGAATAAAGCTGTGTGTGTGTGTGTGAGAGAGAGAGAGAGAGAGAGAGAGAGAGAGAGAGATTGCATAAACAATAACCTTTATGTTTACATGTGAGCTACCGCAGAAAAATTACTTTTGGTGGAAAACCTAAGTTTAAATGAGCCGATTAGTACTATGTATATAGATATTAGCATTTTATGCAAAATAAATTGATCCATACATATCTATACATAAATCATTCTAAACATGTGGTTTGGACTATATGTCAATACTCAGAATATTACATTGGCTCATGGTACAATGCAAACTTATATTGTGAAAATGCAAACCCTTGTCCCACATTTCATCGGTCATTAACTTGGATTATGTGATAAGTAAATGACGTATTAAGGTGTTCATAATAACTTGAGGTTGTTGCACTCCGGATAGAAAATAATATTTACATATCACAATTACCAGTAAACAAAATGCTTTTCAACCATTACACTAGACTGAGAAAAGCATACATTTTTTGCAAGAAACCCACAGTCAACAGAGGGATGCAAGGTTATGGTGTATGGAATGGGGTTCCAAAATTATATTTTGTCATGGCACACACGAGAGTAAAGGTGTTGAAGTTCTGTGAACTAATGATATTAATGTACATGTCAGTAATATGATAAAAGATCCATGTGGCCGTGTCCTTTTGTTAGAATGTTCTATATATGACACTGCTTTTGTGCTAAGGAAGTTTTAATCGGGGGAGATTTAAATTCTGTGTTGAATCCCCTGAAAGATAAAAGATGAGGTTGGAAGGAAATGATAAGTAAACCAGCTACAAATCTGAATAAATTAATAAAAAGATTTCTCTTTAATTGATGCATGGCGGCGATTATATCCTGATAAAAGAACATATACATGAATTCAACCCAAAGGTTGTTTTAAGGTTAGTTTTTTTAATTTTTTCAATACCGTTATGCCTAACATTGAAACTTCCACTGTTATAGTGTCGACTCTCTCAGATCATAAAATGTTTACTTTATCATTACAAGGGAACATCGATCCGGAAAGACAACCCAGCTACTGGAAGTTCAATCATCAATTTCTAACAGATGATAGCAATAAAAACACCATTAACAGATTTGAAGATTAAATATAAAGGTGTTTTGAACAAAAATATTGCGTGAGACACTGTTAAATGTGAGATCAAGAGTCACACTATTCAATTTTCAAAACGACAAATTAAACAAGGAGAAAAGACCGAACAAGATCTGCAGATGGACCTTAACATGCATAGTGAATTAACCGATGCAAATCCTGATGATATTAAATCGGTAGAAAAATTAAACGATGTTAAAGTAAGGCTTGACAGCATATTAGAATAAAAAACAAAGAGTTGCATAATTCGCTCTGGGCAGTGATAGTTTGAAGAAAGTGAGAAAAATATTAAATATTTCTTTACATTAAAAAACGAAATTATGTTTCGGAATGTATAACGGAAATTGAAAAAGATGGAAATTTTATTTATGATCAGTCCATGATTTTACAAGAATGTAAAAATTATTTTAGTAATCTTAATAAATACAAGGGAAACTAGATTGATTTATCAAACAGCCCCCTTTTTTATCAAAATAATATGGTTAAGTTAATTGGAACCGATATAAAAAAGCTTGAAAAGCCCACAACTCTCTCCGAATGTTTACGAAGCACTGAGACAGTTTAAGCCCAATAAAAGCCCGAATTTTATCTGTATTTCAGGGAATATATCTCTGATTTTTTCTATCAATCTATTAATAATTCTTATAAAACTGTATTTCATCGGTCTCCTTGTGTGTCAAGAATGAAGATTCTAGGTCCAGTCGTTACGATTTGTACCCTGTTGACAGATAACTACATCCTTAAAGGTATAGAAATAGAGAAAAAAATTGTAAAAATTTGAAAAAATACAGGTGGCGTCACCAGTCTGCAGGAACTGATGGAACAACTCTTGATCAATATGTATGCCAAAAATCATGACCATCAGTGTTGCAGTTATTGAGATGTGGCAGTTTTTTTTAATCAAATTTTCAATTATTCTGGGGGGTAATTGGGAGCCCGACTGCTCAAAGGATATGGGTAACAGAGACCTTATTTCAGGTTTCTATGGAGACTTTTCATAGGTCTCTTACTGTGTCAAGAATGAAGATTTTAGGTCCAGTCTTCACGATTTTTGCCTTGTTAACAGATGTTCACATTTTTAAAGGTCTCAAAAATAGAGAAAAAAATTCGTAACAAATAAAAAAATTACAGGTAGCGCCACCAGTCTGCTAGAATTTATGGAACATCTCATGATCAATATGTATGCCAAAAATCATGACCATCAGTGATGTAGTTAATGAGATATTGAAGTTTTTGTATGAATTTTTTTACTATTCTGGGGGGTATTTTAGAGGACCATAGCTCAAAGGATATGAGTAACAGAGACCTTATTTCTGGTTTCCAAAGAGATCTTTTATGGACCTCTCAGAATGTCAAGTTACAATTTTCTAGGTCCAGCGGTTACGATTTGTGACTGGTTAACGGACAGACGGACGACGGGCCAAGAGTGATCACTATAGCTCAGATGACTTACAGTCAGCTAAACTAAAAATACTTTACTTCCAGTGGATTACAAGATCTCTTCTAAAGTACATTCAAATAGATTAAAACAATTTTTTCCATCATTGATACATCCGGACCAAGCAGGACATGTTCACGGGAGATACATGGGTGAAAACATATAAGCACAATTCAAGATATTATAAATATATCAAAGATTACTAAATCCCCCAATATTCTTTTACATATCGACCTGGAAAAGATTAATTTTCTTATTTGGTCACAATGGTGTATACAGACATCCGCAGTTGCATTCAAAATAGAGGATATTTTTCACCTCGCTTTAAAATACGAAGGGGAGTTCGACAAGGATGTCCGTTTTCCCCTATATTATTTGTATTAACAGTGGAACTATTTGAGGTTAATATCAGAATAGCAAATTGATTAGAGGAATATTAACAATTGATCAAAATGAAGTTAAGCTTTCGCAGTTGGCCGATGACACAGCCTGCTTTGTAGCTGATATATAGATTCGGGTAAAATATCCTTGAAAATTTACAAAGCTTTGGGAAAAATTCCGGTCTAGGATGTTGAGCCGGCGAAGAAGATGGAGATCTTCCTATCATGCATGTTTTTAGTTAATATCAGGGAAATGATGTTTGGGTGTTATGAAAATTACATGGTGAAATATCAAAACAACCTCAATTACCCTATTATTTTGGGAACTTATTCATACATACAAGAAAATACTCAAAGAAACAGATTTCCTTTAATACTATTATGGAAAATATTTTATTTGAATTAAATGGCATAAAATATTATGCGAAAAAAGGACAGGAGAAATACTATATTGAGAACTGAAAACAATTATATGAAAACATAAACTGTTTATGATTAAACACCATAAACATTTTCTCTGTATTGTAGAAGTAATAACAATAAATTAAAATATTGAATATATGACATTACATCAGACATCCCCTGTTGTGTGTGTATTCATGTGTATAAATGTAATGACAGCCATGTAAACGGACAGGTACCCATGCGTCATCAGAACAGAATTGGAGTTAATTTTATATTACATTGTGGCAGACAATGAACTGTCGAAAAAATACGATGAAAGTCATGAAGCATCAAGGAATATACAAAAGGTTTTTTCGGTGAACTGTATGCAACATTGTGCGTATTTTATCCAAATTAGATTGACCAAGAATTTTCTAAAGTATTTACGTCGTATGAATATTCTGTCATATATATTTTCTATGTCAAAATAATTGATATAATATCCTTTCTCTCCGATGTCAATGATGAAAAGAAGAATAAAGAAAAAGAATCACTGAGACATCGGTAAAAAAAAACGTAGAAAGCCGTTTCGTCATAATTTAAATCACGTCCACAAAATAAAACGTGCGAGTTATTCAGGTTTGAGTTTGCTCGTCTCCTGTAAACCGTCTCCGGTGTCCCTTCCGATGCATACAACTCTACGTACGGTCAGGTATTTAGTGAAACCAAACTGAAACCTATGCACGCGGAATTTATAAGGCAGGCTGAACCACTTAACTTGAAAAATCACAAGTTTCACAAAGAAATATATATATATATTATATATAACTCCTAATCATGAAATGTTAAATACAACCACCTTTCCCCCTACTTCACCTTTAAAAATTTGAGTAAAAGGACGCTCAATTAAGCTCAAGGAGGAAAATTTTCTCCACGAGATACAAAATCATAACCGGAAAATCATACCTATAATTCCACAGTATCCGAGCCCGCCTCGGCCAAAGGGTGTTTTGTATAAAATGAATGTGAAGGGGCGAGAAAAACGAATTAACCATTTCTCTCACAAACATGCTTACATTTGAATACTTTTTATCTGCTCACAAGGAATACATCTGTAAGAGTAATGTAACCGGGGTATCAACATATGATGTTAAATGACAAAAGCGGCACACCAAATCAATTTTTTGCACGAGTCATGAATAAAACCAAGACCGAACAGTGAAGTCAGAAAAGGATAATGATAAGATACATCATCCGCTGACGTGATTGCACGCAGGCCAAGATGCACTCGCCTCAAAATTTACCTGAAGTATAAGAATGTAACCAGAGGCAACAGCATAAACAGAAACCCTTAAACTCCGAAATGACAATGATCACAATGTTTCTATGTCAGTAATTATAATTTACCAAACCCAAAATTAGAGTGTGTGAGTATTCTAATAAAGAGACTGGAAACAAGAGGAAAGCGTTATAAAAATGTTTTATAACATTAAAGTATACCTGGTCCCGGGGAGGATGTTGGCCCTTGGCTGTCAGACTTTGGATCGTCATCTGTAATGAATAACAAAATAACATTTTCATGACAGAATGTAGGCAAACTGAAGGGAACAAAAAGAAAACGAAGGTGTCATTTTTCAGAAAGAGTAAAGACAGGGAGTGGAATTCATGCACGTTACCTTAAAAAAAGAATAGGCCGATAAATACGAAATTGCGTTTCATACATCAATGTAACCTTTCACCTAATTTCGAGGACTGAATGAGAGCTAACTATTCCCACCGCCTTGGTATGGCCATTTATTTGTTAGATGGAAAAAAACCCCATTCAACACGACATGTAGAGACACTGATGCATTACAATAAATTCTAATAGAAATACCCAAAGCTTACAATGGTGTGCGGAATACCCCGAAGTTTAACCAAAATGACAAACGAAAGAATTTAGGGGAAGGTGAACAGATTGAAAAGAAAGGAACAGCCTGAAGAGAGAACACCTAACCTCGACAGCAAGTCTGCGTCCCCACTTAGACACACTATGCACACATAGAAAAACAGGTCTACATGTAAGTCAATGGCTACCATAATCACGGGCCTTTACCCTGAGATCACTTATCCGATATTCTGGTCTCACGATTTAGTTTTGAAATAAGTGTAGCAAGTCTCATGCTGTAACTCGGGTTGAAAAGAAAAGTGAAATAAGATAGTACGGGATGTAAAATAAATCGGCCATTTCGTATAAGGCTCAAGGAAGTCCAGAGTATTGCGACGTATCGACAGGCAGGTGAGAGAAAAGAATAAAAGTGACATAAAACCTTACCTCGATTTGCGGTTTGAGTGCACACGTCACTGGTGTCTGTGGAAATTTAAATAAAACCAATCTTTAATATCACTGATAAAAGCAATACATGTATGTAATATGACGGTCAGAATGCAAGCATATGGCAAACGTTAAACCTCTGTATTTCAGCTGCAATTATTGTTTTTCCCGTCTGGCCTCGGGAGGTCACTTGTTAACAAATAAACAGCAGACCTAACGCCATAAATCAGGAGGAAAACTTAAGTTCAATACCAAATAAAGAGAAGCCGGTGCAAACAAAAATCAGAACAAAAAGTTTCGAAGCTTCCTGGTTGAATGCAAGGATGTTCAAAGTATCGCTAAGTTTAAAGTCTGGAAAACAAAAGAACAAAGAGCCCGAACAGAAAAGAAAAACAGAGACTGCAAGTCTTACCTTAACGGATCGTTTTGAGTATAGGTTTCACTCGTGACCGCTGTAAAGGAAAAATATAAATATTCTGCCTCAGGCAACGACCATTCAATGAGATAAATAGAAAAAAAATATGTCAGTGCAAAGTACGTGATCGGGAAACATAAATTCTAACCATTAAGCTTAAATAAAACAAGAGCACCACAAACGTGCATAATAAGCCCGTCCTGTATCTGGTGACCTCTGACCTCATTAAATACGCCTGAATTTTGATGAGAAGTTAATTCAGATGAGAAACTGTTGGTAAATATGTAATAATAGTTTCATGAAAATCCATTTATGCAAGTAACCAAGGTGCCTCCAAAGTGCGCTGACCCGTTCTTCCATTAAATATGCATAGATTTTGCTGAAAATCGAACTTAATCGAAATATTTATTGATTATCGTTTCTGATGAGTTTTATCAAAATCCTTCATATTCTTCGTACGTTATTGTGGCAACGCCACAAAGTAGCCTAGTGACACGTGAACTTATTAAATATGCGTGGATGTTGCCCATAATCGAACTCGGGTGAGATAATCTGTTGCTAAGTAGTTATGGTGAGTTTCGTGAAAATCCTTCAAAGCCCTGGAGACACTAAAAGTTAACGAACGGACTCTGGGTATAACACAATACTCCCATCATATGACGGATATACAACATCTTTTGGGGTCACTAGCAAGTAATATTGAAATAAGAAACAGAAACTGTAAAGCTATATAAATCAGGTGCAGAATGGAAGTTCAATACGGTCAAAGAGAGAATGGCACATTCTTCGTGAATGTTAAAAGGAAGATCAAAGTACGGCCACGTTTAATCAAACATGAGACGCAGAAGAAAAAAGGTCAGATAAAGAGAATGAACAGAAAAGATCAAGACGAAACGCCTTACCTTCCCTCCTCGTCGGGACGTCGCTACTACTCGCTGTAATGGGGGAAAAATTCTGCCTCAGGAAACGACCAGTGAATGTCATATGTGCAGTAAAATAGGCAAGTCGAAATGTACTTGATCGGAAAACATAAAATAACCCCATAAAGCTAAAATAAAAAATCTGTCTTGCAGGCCACAGGCAATTACTATTGAAATAAATACACTAACTATAAGGCTATAACTCAGAAGGAAAATAAAACAGTTCAAAACGGCCGAAGAGAGGATAACACATTAAAATAAATCTTCGCAAATTGTAATAAGGTGAAGCAAAGTATGGCCACATGTAAAAAAGCACTGGAAGTCGAAGATATGAAGGGGCAGTAGAAGAGAAAGAATAGAAAACATAAAGACAATATGTCATACTATCGCTGCTGGTAGCTGCGGAGACGACGGTGATGCTGGTACCCGCTGTAATGGAAAATAAAAACTTTCTGCCTCAGGATACGACCAGTGAATGTCAAACTTACAGATTAATATGTAAGTCCAAATGTACGTAATCCGGCAACATAAACTCAAACCATGGAGCCAAAATAAAAAGCCCCACTTTCAGGCCATGAGCAATTAATATCGACATAAGAAACACTAACCGTAACACAATAAGTCCATGGGAAAATGAAAGTTCGATACGGCCGAAGAGAGGCTGACACATTAAAAAAATTCTTCGTGAACAGTTACAAGGATATTCAATGTATGGCCACGTTTAAACAGAAGACAAAAGTAGTATAGGACGAACATAAAGGGAACAGTGGGACACTGCGCCATACCTGTGCTGCCGGTGTCTGTAGATAGATCGTTGCGTTGCGATGGAAAAATAATTCTGCGTTGGGAAAATACCACTGAATGAAATACATGGAATATGTTAGCCCAAAGCCACGTGATCTTATAAGATTTCCGAAATAACATTTTTTCCGAGAGCCCCTGAGCAGTTAATTTTGAAATTAGAAACAACAACTGTCACGTTATAACCCAAGTGGAACAGGAAAGTTCAACACAAAGTGTGCAGAGCCGAAAAAATGTCATGTTTGGCGCTAAACTCACAAAAACGGACCCATTTCTTTACGCTCGGTGCCATTCGATTCCAACTGACTCCAACATGCAGCAGATGCAGCCAAATCACACTGCCCCAATCTCCTTAGAAATCAGGGGGATCCACACATTTAAACACGGAGAGGGAAACGTATATTAATAAAACTAATAGTTCCCTGAGTGATTTCAAGGATATTCCCCTACTGGCTCGTTTAAACGAGCATGAGAAACAAGGAACAAAGGGGCAGCTGAAGAGAATGGACAGAAAAGGAAAGCAGAGACAGTACAACTTACTAGTGTGTCCTCACGGGACTGGGCTCGACTGTGAAGGAAAATAACAAAAAATAATCCGGGTAAGGAAACCAATAGTGAATGAGAAACATACATAGAATGCACATGAACGCCAGGTTTAAAGCCCCGAACAACAATTCCTTCCGTATGCCCCTGGACGATCAGTATTAAGTTATAATAGGAATCGGGATCCCTTCACCCGTCCCGTCCACGGCTATAGATAATCACGGACGGCATTACTTTGTATTTAACAGGTATTTTATCGTTCATTTCCAACTATAAGAATAGGAATCCGCGTCCCTTCACCTAAAACAAAGTGATTATGTGATTTTGTCAAACACGTGACGGAAAAAACTCTTATGTTGTCATCTGCGCACGGATTTGGGTCGTGGGAAAATGTTTATTACGCCTACCTCGTCAACATAATTGCGGTTAATTACTAATATACGGTTATCATATATATTATGTGATCTTCAGCAATACACATACGGTTCTGAGAAAAAGTAATGTATACTCACCGTCCAGCGATTCCTCGAGTTTGGCCTCGCAACGTGACATATCGTCATGATCTGGAATAAAGAGATTATAATTACAAAATGCAATTTCATTGAAACGACGTTGATCCAGCGTCTTAACAGAAAACGTACTAACGGCTACCCAATGAGAAAAGTGCTATGAAATCACAACACAAGGTCCTTTTTACCTGTATTCGTAACAAAACGTTTGACGGGCACGACCGTCCAATTTTAATAATTAAGTTCCACAGGAGAACAGTTTTCATTTAACGACTGCTGAAGATACATGCCGCTGTTTAAAGGGAATCTTAAAAAATTATTTTACTGGCAGTACCACCAGTCTCATTTTGCCTGGCTTCACAACATTACAATTCAATGTGCTGTCTTCACTTTGTGCGTCAAATTATGTTTAAAATGAGTGTACACTCTATCTGTCTAAGAGGAGGTACGTTGGGGAATAAGGAGACTTACCCGTGTCTCCGCGCGAACGGTCGCTCCCTGAAAATGGAGGAATGAAAAGAAATTATGAAAATAGACTATATCAGTGTGTTCAAATCACAGAGGAAAACTCCAAAGTTGAACACGTCCAGTCTAAGGTGTTCAGGTGTCCTTGTGTCCTTATGTCCGGGGGGGGGGGTGTCCTGTTGGTACCCCTTTAAATATCTCATTCCTATTTTCTCAGTAAAGAAGGTCCATACACTGTATATAAAAAAAAATCACTTACCACGCCCCTTAGCGCATATCCAAGCTTTTAGCTAATCCCATCCTGCAGTAAAGGTATGGTCCGAGTTCGCCACTGCAGGGCCTGCGCAGGGATTTTATCCCAAATATCTACCCAGAAACACCTAGGGGTCGCATCAGTTTTGTTAAACAAAGAAAAGTATCATTACTGCTGGCTCTATAGTGGGAGTTCGTGTCCATCTCAAATATACGAGATCGTCCGGTCGTGATTTTATTGTTTAATGTATCAAGGTTTTTCAGAAAGGTTTTGGTAACAAGCTCACATCCGTTAACATTTTTCTACAGACCCCCCCTAGAAAATTTTCGCTTTATCTTCCAATAAATACACAGGGGAAAATCTTATGTTCTCCTAAACTGTAATTTTTCGTCTAAACTAATAGACAATGCATCTATACCCTTGTTTTTTCGGGTCAATAATTATTATAAGAAATTATAAGTCCCAAAAGACAGGAATTCCATGATTGTGTTGTAGAAAATTTATTCATTATTTGACTTAGTAAAATTCCGGGAGGACGGGTAGTACTGGATGCGACGGGGGGGGGGGGGGGGGGGGGGGGGGGGGCTTTTTAAAGAAATTTCATTCAACGTAGGTATATTGATTTGGATGTTTAAATCTTCTCAAATTGTTGCTAATTAACGAGTATAAATACCTTATTTTTATATTCAAGTATAAACCAAAACTGAAAAATATTGTATTCCCTTAGGACTCAATGCTGCATCTCAGTTGCTATTAATCCGCAATCTTGTTTTCATAGACGAGGATCATTATTAGTTGATTTTAATATTGACTGGGTAAGACACTATCATGTTTTAATCATGGTAATTTGCAGCTATATATCATTCACGAAAAATCTTATTTTCTTTTTGGAATGCGAAGAAACAAAAACGAAAGTAAGTGAAAAGTTAGTTTAAGTTCTAGCTGTTTTGCTTATATCAACCTGGGTTAACCTGTTCTGTTGGTGATAATTTTCCCTGTTTAGATTTTTCAATAATTTCTTAGAAAGCTGAATTGACGGCCTAATATGGCAATTAAGAGATTGCAATAAATATTTATTTAATGGTTCACAATTTAAAGGACCCTTTACAATAATCTGACAAGTTAGACGTGTCCATGTATGAGTTTTGTAGATAACGTCATCCAATCAGCAGCTGTTGATTTTTTTCGCATATAACCTTGAACACCATAGGGCTAATATATTGTAAAATGAATTATTTCTTTTATTTTAAAATAATTATTTTTCGGAAATAGTGTGCAAGTCAGATATTTATTTATCATTTACCATTTACCATAAAATTAGGCGTTTAAATCTTCAACCCTACATTACCATTTTTTGACATGAAGTTTTGACATGAAGGAAAGGACTAGTTATAGCAAAGGCAGCTTCTGGTCGGTTGTTCATTCACTGTACGTATCATTAAAGCTTATTTGTTGATATCATAACCGAGTAAATTTTGGCAATCAACTGTAATGATTTTTAAAGTTTTCTGTTTATTTTTGTTCTTGCAGTATAAAAGAACATCTTATGGTCGGTTGTTCATTCACTGTACGTATCATTAAAGCTTATTTGTTGATATCATAACCGAGTGAATTTTGGCAATAAACTGTAATGATTTTTAAAGTTTTCTGTTTATTTTTGTTCTTGCAGTATAAAAGAACATCTTACTAAAACTCCTTGAAAAGGGAACTTTACACAAGTACATTTGCCTCAAGCACACACCAATGATTAATATGAATACATTGTTCCCTATCAGTCTTGATGGTGTAATTTACGGGAGTGTAAGTTTGATTTAGGGAAGTGAAATTGATCTGCTTGAAGTTCTTGTAAGTTCGTGGATTGGCTAATAGAAAATATTCTTCTGCGTGTTGAATCATTACAGATGCTAACAGTGGAGCCGTTTTGCCAATCCTTGCAACTCTCTTGGTACCAATCTGGCTGGTGATGTCATGGAAGAATGAGAAAGGGCACAACAGGGATGATGGTGCCTCTCAATGGTCCGTCCGTCCTTCACAAGTCCCCTATGAAGAAAGATGGAGAGTTGAACAGTAGGACAACCATAATATCCGTAATATCGTGGGACCTAACAACGAAGGCTTTCTGGCAGCTGACATTCAAGGACAACAAACAGACATGTGAAATAAACTGAAAGGCAGTTCTCAGAACAGTTGGACAGAATAACCACATTTCCAAAGGACTTAGCAACACTCTGGACAACAAAATAAACAGCGGTTTTAGAAGCTAATCATGAATAGTCATCACAAGGTCATTGAATGCTCTTCAAAATTCTGATGGCACAATAAGCTGCTTATCGGTAGCTTCTGATCACTATTATCTCCATCTACAACATTAATCAGGATAGTTATGTTCTAAAAGGAATCGAACTTTGTGAACCATCCATCCTAGATAAGCAGATATACTCTATAATGCTTTGTACCTTAACTAATAAAACTGTGGCTCGGCCCTTGAGATCTAATTTTGAATGCTACTTTACGCAATTATCCTACCCGTTGTAATGAAGTCATCAAGGAAGGTGGAAAACAAACATTGTACAAGTCATTAACCTTGCAGTACAGATGCATTGATGATTGAATGATTAGAGCGATGCTCAAACCATGAAAATAGTCCCTCCATGTAAGCGAACTTCCAGAGGCCATTTTGCAAGATCCTGTTAAATACGGTTTTCATATCAATGGCTTTGACAACTTCTCCAGCTTCCAAAGGTGTCCGAACGTTTTAGAGAAAGTCACGAGGTCAGCATTTAAATCAATTCTGTGTACTTGTTGCGTGGCAGTTCTGCATTCTGTAGGCTGTTTCCTTTATTTTGCCGAAAACACTCTGTAAAAACTACAGCATTTTAGGAAGAGATAGTATTTCTGACAACTTTAGTGTAACTCTTTAAGTTGGTTTATTATTTGCCGTTGTTGTTGAATCTGCAGTAAGATTCACTCGTAATGTTATCAAGACAATTTGATGTAATTTATAGAGTTAGGGTGAATCCCTAGGGACAAACTGGTTGAAAATTTCCGAACGTTTCTATCACTTGCAACGTACAATAGGTTTGACCTAATTTGAGCCTTCTTCGCCTCTTGTGGAGAGAGAAGGCCTGTGATTCACCCATTATTGGTGCCCTTAAAGCAAATGGAAAAAACATGGTGAGTGGTCATTAGAATTTTCATTCTTTGTATACTGAGCGACGATGCAAGTGGGTTGTGTCCTGAATGATTTTCAGTTTTGAATTTCGATTAATTTCAATTAATTTATCAATACATGGAACATTCCTTAATACAAAATTATGGTGCTGGCACTCGTCTATGGTAATATTTAATATTCTACTCAATTTGTGCATGTAAGTTTTTTAAGATGGCTATATTGATAATACATTTTTTACATAAACGACCCAATTTGAAGATGATTTCGGACCTTATTTGCATAGCTATGAGATTTTGATGACTCCATTCACAAAAATCACAAAAAGAAATTATTTATCATTATCTCTGACCGTGAAAACATGGATATAGATACATTCTTTTAAAACTTGGACGGCAATTGGCAGAGTGGGGGGTGTGTAGCAAAATGTATGAAGATTTCGGATTGTCACCCAAACTTTTTTGAGAGGATTTGATGTGTACAACAATGAAATCAAGGGCGACTTCGTACATTTGAGATAGACACGACCCCCCCCCCCCCCATAATATATCACTAGTATATGGTTAGAAGAAACACGATAGTCTAAAAGTTAGGGCTTTTAACATTATCGACTTACCGTATATCCTTGATTAGACGCCGGACCTTAAAAAGTCGCCCGCCTTATTGAGTGGCCGGTCAAAACAATGTCTGAGAAAAAATAAACGCCGGTCTTAAATTGACTTTGTTTCCAAGTTCGCTTTGATATGTTTCCTTCGATTTATTTGCAGGTCATTGACGCAGCAACTATTATACCTTGAAGAAGTATACCCGGAAAAAGAATTACTGAACACAGAAGTATCCAGCCAGGAGGAAAAGCCTCCATTTAAACAGGAATTATATCATAATTTGACAAAAGAATGTACATATATAGCTGACCTTATGGAGCTCGAACCTGAAACTCGCTTGAACTACAAACACCTGCCTCATCAGAAATAAGTAAGTAAAAACGTTAATGTGGCACATGAAGCGGTTTCTGCTGCCACTAATTACGATCAATACTTATCACTATATAGTCCAAGTAAACTGTGCCAACCACTTTTTTTTAACAGTTCATATTTTTAAAAATAATTTTCTAGAAAGCTGCATATGGAAGTGAGGGCCTGATATAGCAATTAAGAATTCTATTATTTTTCTATTGCTCTTTACAATAATCGGACAGCATAAATGTCTCCCTGCACGAGTAACCACCTTGGCTATAGCTGGTCATAATATTCAGTGATTTCCTGGCATCATCCAATCAGCAGCTGTCAACTGATTCTGGATTTGCATGTGACAGGTGACTCTGACAGCCACAAGTGAGGCTGATATATTGTTACATTTTGACTGATTTCTCTTATTTTAAAATAATTGGATCGCTTAAATAAGGTTTAAGTAATGTGTTTATTTACATTGTAGAAAATAGGCCCGTAAATCTTCTACTCTAATTTAGGATTTGAAATGTAACTATAAAAAAATCCATTGAAAAAAATGGTAATCAGGAGACGTAACAGACTGTAATAATTAAAACATCAGTGGTTGGGAAAGGTCTTGTCTTAGTGTTGAGCATCTTCTCATTTCTCTGTTTTTTTTCTCATATTTCAATACTTGTGTTCAAGTGTAAATTTCTCAGGGAGATTTATCATACATATATCGTGAAAGACTGAGCGGTGAGTTTAAATTTTAATGCTAAACCAATGATAAAATCAAGAAAATTTAATTGGACTTGACATTTCGACTTCAACAAAGATTATTTTATATTTACACTGTTGTAAAATATGATGATAGACCGATAACAGACAGTTCAAGAACATATTCTTTGTTAAAATTGGTAAATAAATAGCCAAGATATTAAGATTGAAGGGGTCGCTGTTCTTTATCTTCCATTGATAAGACAATTTAACAGGACTACCCCCTGGCAGTCCTTCAGTCTTACACGCGCCATTCCGGTCCTCTGACATTAGGGAGTCTACGAACAGCTTACAGGCTGGCAGAGTGCAGTTACATACTTCAGCGAGGAACGCACTTTAACGCTCGATGAGGAAGCAAATATTTTTGTCATTTCTGACAACGCCTCATGGCGTACAAGTACACTGTCAGTAGACGTACAACAGACTAATCGTCAGTTTTTATGTGAACTTTATAACAACACCAAACATGAGGGGATAAATGTTTCGTTTAAACTCAGCTTATTTTTAAACTTCATGTTTGTTAAATTTCTGACCGCATGAATACAAGCATACAAGGGTTCCCTGAAGCAGGCAACATGTACAGGGAATGAATCATTACC
Source organism: Sipunculus nudus (assembly GCA_026874595.1). Taxonomy (NCBI): domain Eukaryota; kingdom Metazoa; phylum Annelida; class Sipuncula; order Golfingiida; family Sipunculidae; genus Sipunculus; species Sipunculus nudus. The sequence goes on along the minus strand of CM049306.1, from coordinate 110,528,074 downwards.
ATAGAGACGGAGTTTCAGTTTTGACGCAGGCAACATGTACAGGAAATGAATCATTACCATAGAGACGGAGTTTCAGTTTTGACGCAGGCAACACGTACAGGAAATGAATCATTACCATAGAGACGGAATTTCAGTTTTGATTGTGAGTTAACATGTATTCTCTTGTGTTAATTAATCACTCGTAGCCTAATGTTAAGATAATTGGCTGTTTACCACAATATGAATGCAACATGATCGAAGACCACTGCGTTGCATTCATCGATATTGTTTGTATCACGGCACGTACAAGACAAATTATCAGTTCCTACTGAGTCGGGTTGTCCCGGCTACAGTCTTAATCACCTACAATAATATCATATCAGACATGTGATGGCTGTGTGATGGGTTTATTTTGCCTGTACAGAATTGAGCTCCCGGACTACATTTAGCTTTTTTCAGCCCCCCCCCCCCCCCCCCCCCGGGAAGCATACAGCCCTAGAACACATAATAGGCGCTAGGAGCTTATTTGAGAGGATGGAGAAGGCAAACCTTTGCGGTAAAGTCTTTGCGCGGATAAAGGTTACCTTAAGTATGTACCGCTTGACCATTGCTGGAAAGAATAAAGCCACAGGGTACGTACTTGTCTGAGAATTTACCCGATACGGATCGGTATGGACATGTATAACTGTTATGAAATAGAAAGTAACAGGAAAAATGTGTCACAAATGATTCGTGTTTACACATGGCCATCTTGCATGTTTCGGAATAATGAGACAACCAAGTGTGAACCACTGGTCTTGCAGTCAATCATGTAAAATGAAGTTGAAAAAAAAAAAAAGATCTGAATAAAAAAAAATGTATATTTAACATATGCGTATTTAACATATTTGTTCTTTATACTTTGTATGTTACAATATTGTTCCCTGTACTTGTACATCACCTGTTTTATTTACATCGAAATTCTTACTGAACTGATTTCTTTACAGAATGACTAAGGCAAGTTATAAATGAAACTATTTTCAAATATGTTCATAGTACAAAGTGTTTCATGGTTTATTTAGGGCACTCATGTTCCTCATGTGTAAATAACGCTATCATTTTAGCTCAGCCGACATTCATTCATCCGGAGCAATAACAATCTGGTCCTTCCATTAAGTTGTCCTTTCGTCTGTCTTGTCCATTAACAGGGCACAAAGCGTAATCATTAAACCTATAAAACACATGATTAAGCCACACTGACCTATATTCCGCGAAAATTTGTTTTCTAGCGCCATGAACACGTACAAATATTCTTGAACTTGAACAAGTAAAGCTTTGCTATTATGAATTGATAACTAAGGCTTCTAAAATACTTGATTCCAGTGTTTTTTTCCCAATAATTATGTCACAAGAGTTAAAGGTTCTACAATAGCAGCAGTAAACTAAACAACAAGACCAGTAAGCAAGCACAGACCATAATACTACACCACAGATTATGTTACATATATACCTAGTACAGAATCTGTGACAATAGCATTTCTTAAAATAAGACAGTGAACAGAAGTATAAACCCGCCTGTAGTATAGTACGTTACCTTGTGCGCTCCGAATCCTAGGGTAACCAATTCACAGGAAGAATTACATACAGTCACGTCTACCATTTAACAGGTAATATTTAAAATCTGACGCCGGAATAAAATGAAAATTTCAGAACATAAGCACATTTCAAAATTTTCTTTAGTTTAAGAGTTCACACTCACTCCATTGATAAAGTTACTAATCATATACTCGCTCCTTCAGCGTACTGTCAAGTTGTCAACGCATTCCTGTCTCACACACCATCGACATATTGAAGTCCAGATTGTATGTTTTTCTAAATTTATTTCTACTCATACTTTTGACTGTTTTTTTTTTCTATGATTTTCATACTAGGTATAAATTCTTGCATTCAGTCATATTTCACAGATATATTGTTTTTCTATGCTGACATGAATGTTGACACTGCCTCTTATCTGCGCTACATCAATAGTCGCAGTGGTTCCCCCAGAGGACGATTTGGATGTACCATCTGGCAAGGTGGGCTCATCATTAAATATGGAAGGTATAAGTATGGCCGGATGAGGAACCCGTTCCGTCAAGGTCCTAAGCGTACGTCTGTACACCGGCTCGTGTACTTTCTTCACAGGCGTCAGTGTCCAGAGGTGTTCCAGCGTGACCCTCTGACCGGAAGTCCTGTGGACATCAGTCACCTCTGTGGAGAGTCACTTTGTACTAACGTACGCCACCTGGTGAAAGAAAACCACTCCGTGAACCAGGAAAGGATAAAATGTAAAAATAATGGTGCATGCCTGAAGACGCACACCCCTCACTGTCTCCTGTAATTATCTTATTGCCATTTCAATTCAAATATATAAGTCCCACCAACTTTCATACGTTTTAGTAATTTTCTTAATTTTCCCATTAGATCCAAGGTAGATAAGATATGGGCCTTGGTGATCAGATTATGGTGATGGTATAAATCATAAAGAAATTCCTTTAACATTAATGTTTATCTCAAACATTGCATGGTTCCATGTCCATGACGAGAGGGGATGGGGGTTTGCACAAAGAAACTTCGAATTGTACGAAAAAAGTATCTATTTATATGCTGGAAATTTTCGAAGGTATCTGTAACACATCTCACGAACACATGTAATTGTGGAAATAATTTAGTGTGTGAACATGCTTGTGTGTTTCTAAGTTTAATTAAGTTTAATGTTACTTCATGTGTACTTCTGTGCACACGGGTATATTTATGTGTGCATGGACATATTTCAGTTTGTATATCCATGAAGATGTAAATATTTGAAATTCATAATAATACATAAACATTGATATATATCACGACGGAGTTTTGTTTTTATGTATAGTTTGTAAATTGTATGTCTATTTATTCTCAATGCGTATTTTGTACATTGCCAGGAAGTAATTTGCACATAAAATGGATTGTCGTGAGTGATGAAAGGAAATAAAGTTGACCATTGTACATTGAAATCTGAAGGCGACAAATAAAGTACACTTCTGAAATTACATATAAAACTACAACCGATATGAGGCAAATATAAACACCTATGTCTTTCTATTTGCAAAATTGTTAAACTGATCAGTGGACTTTTTGTGTCACATTTCAACTACTCAAATGACAGCTTTACACGGCAACAAGGCAGGCTTCGAAATGAATCCGGGACCACCTGATTTTGCCGGCATTTGTTACGGAGTTACGGCAAAAATTTGGTTAGCGCCACGTTCTTTGCCGGTAATTAATTTTACAGGATCTAGACCAGATCGCATTTGCAAAGGAAATTATGTTTACAACTCAATAAACGAATGTGAATGCAAGTCTCTGCCATTCACTTATTCATTCATGCCTAAGTCACTGTATATTTGTGAATATTCCTTAATGACTTTCCTGGATCCAGATCATGTGCCGGATACACACCAAAATCTGACCGATTGTTCATTGACTGACTGAAGATGTTTTTCTTTATCGAGTAGCTACTGGCTGCTGTAGTCAAGACTTCAGCCTTGCGCGCTCCCTAAGCGTAATTATGAGATTTAGATGGAGCCGATAGATACAATGCCACCATAACCCGAGGAAAGCCACATCACCAACACCCGCTGTAATATAACCCATATGCTGTTAACGATAGTCTGTCCTCGAAATATGACACTGCGCTTCCCATGTCCTCCAGAGTACCCCCGTCATCGCATGTTGTTATTCCCTGCATATTAAATATATTATTTTTCAAAGAGATATAAAAAGTGTTTAGGTGCGTGTGTGTAAGCGTGTGTGCACTAGAAAAATCCAGGCCTCTGACTTGGTTGATGATGTCTCTGAAATATACGTAGTATAGAATTAAGTGCAAGCATAATTCAGTGCAACTTTCTTATCATATTTTATTTTCTCAGCTTTTACGTTCAGTAATGGTCTGGTATCACCTTATGTATTTATTAGTATTTTCTATGTGATTATGCTGAATGCATTTTTGTACATGGTGTCAATTTTTTAATTTTTCATTTTTAAAATTTTTTTTTATTTTTGTTCTACAATATCTATTTCTATATACTATGTACAGTCTGGGGGAGGGGGTGTCTGCTTGTGCAGTTGTTTTCATCCCCTGGCCCGGTTGTATTGCTGGTTTTGGTGTCCTGCAGCTACAATCCCCCTTGGTCGAGCTCTTGTGTGTCGGTAGCAGCTAGGATCCCCATCGGTTGGTGCTTTCTTCTTCCGCTGCAGCTTCAATCCACCTTGGTCGGGCTTGTATGTGATTGCTGCAGCTACAATCCCCCTTGGTCGAGCTCTTGTGTGTCGGTAGCAGCTAGGATCCCTATCGGTTGGTGCTTTCTTCTTCCGCTGCAGCTACAATCCACCTTGGTCGGGCTTGTTTGTGATTGCTGCAGCTACAACCCCCCTTGGTCGAGCTCTTGTGTGTCGGTAGCAGCTAGGATCCCCATCGGTTGGTGCTTGCTTCTTCCGCTGCAGCTTCAATCCACCTTGGTCGGGCTTGTTTGTGATTACTGACGCTGGGATCTCCCTTGATCAGGGACTTGGTTTCCTGCTGGTTTAAGGGGTTTTTGGTTCTTTACTTCTTACTATGTTTATTCTGTTGATGTACTTGAGGGGGGGGGGGGGTTGAGTTAAACTGAACCCTGTTTTTGGGAAAGTATTCGATGCACCGAACTTTCCATAGCTAATTTATTTTTATTATATTTTTGTGTGAGAAAAGTCTATTATATATTAAATTTATCAGATATATTGGTTGATAAGACTCATCTCTCAAAGACTCCAGAACTTTGCTCTATATCTGTTCTAATTTTAGAGAGCTGCTTAATCTCTAGTTTTGTTATTTGATTGTGATGTGTCAAATAAGTTGGGAAGGGGGGGGGGGAGTTGAATGAGGGAGGTTATCAGATATATTGGTCGATCTGACTCATCTTCCGAAGAGCCCAGACCTTGCCTCTATATCTGTGCTAAGTATAACTTTCATCATAAGTGGATGGGGATATGGGGATGGAGGGTGGTTTGTCATGGCTGCTTAAATAGTTTTAATGAGTTTGATCTAGGTTTTAGTTATTTTGGCTTGAATACATGCCTTAGTGGCACGTAGCCTAGTAACTTCTGCCTGGTGGGGGGGGGGGGGGGGGGGGGTCCAACATGTTGAGGGTGGGGGGTGGGGGGGGTGGGGGTGGTGTATCAGTTATTATTATCTATAATGATATTAAGTGTGGATATTTGTCTGTTTTGGGGATTAGTTATTCTGTGTTCTGTTATAATTTCTTTAATTGGATTGTTGTGTTTGATTCTATTTAAAACATTTATTGTTTGTTCTGTTTTGTACTCTGTGATTTAAGGGATGTCTGTTTTTTCTCTTAATATGTCTGTTTTTGTTCTTTTTCTCGCTCTTAAAACAGATCCCAGAAATGCATTCTGTTTAACCCTGAGTATTTTAAAGTGAGTTTGATTGTTCATTGGACAATTCCCAAAACTCAATGAGTCTCACGATATTCTGTTCAAGTTTGCAAGAGTTTAAGTTATGAACAATCATACAAATGCACACACAAACAGACAAACAGGAATGAACACATAGCCTCCGGGCACAGGCAATAAAATAGTGGTTTCCTGTAATTTGTATCTCAGGGAAAAAGAAATAATAAGGTAAGATAGTAACTGGTAGTTTACACAACTTCCCAACCAAGCTGCCAACTCTTTAATTACTATTATTTTTCATCAGTTCTTACTCTGAGTGTTTTGTATGCTTTGATTGCTCTGTGTCATTTTTAGTCATTTTTCACCATATTTATTTTTTAACTAGGGTTGTTGAATCTCTGTCTCAATAACACTAGATCTTGGAATATGTAAAGCAGGTGTGAAGTTTTTTATGTAAGATGTAGTGGCTAATTCTTGTAACATAAACTATGATAAGAAATTAAGTGCAGATGTTTACCAATAGATGTCACCATGTCTCAGACTTCTCAGGTCTTTATGACAGCACCATACTTTATCTCTTAGTTATCCAATAAACCTCACTGTTGGATTTCTATATGTTCCATGAAATACATATACAGTCTTTTATAATAGGGAAACAATGCAACATGCACAAAAATAAAAATGCATAAATGGTTTTTTAAATTAGTAAAAAGAAAACATATCAGACTTCCCATAAATACAGAGAAATATTGAAATAGACAGACTAAGAGCCATTTGTTATACCTTATTGTAAGTCATGTTATATAATGGGTAATGGCTGTATTACTGATAAGTTGCTATCAGTGGTGTATTACATCCAGTGGTTAGTATACTTATTTCTCAACCATGCATGACAAGTTATGACAACAATATTTTTTTAGGAAGTTAATTTTAAACAGTTAATATACTATTCAATTTGTGTAGAGTCACATTTTTAAAATTAGGATTTTGCCATAACATTTGGTTTATTGAATGAGAACTACATACCAGTTCTATATTCTATATACATATTACAGTAATCTTAATTACAGGAGTAATCGGCCAAAACTAAGGGTGTCTGAATATAACCAAGAGTGTCTTGATATAAACCAAGAGTGTCTGAATATAAGGAATTGTAATGGTCAAACTAAATGCAAAGATATTCTTACACTATGTCTGAACCCATTGAACTGGATCTTTGTGAAAAAGTGAGAGAAAGGGAGAGATAACCCCCTTTATGTAAATATAATTTTTTTTTATAGAGTCTCTTGGTTTGAACTAGCTTGTCCAATACTGTTATAAACAGTAATGTTTTTCATGCTTTTATATTATGTTAATATCAAACCTTACTAAGATCTGTGTTAGATGTATGATATATAAAATATATAGCAATTGTAATGATACACTAAATAAACAAAAAACATGAATCTTTAATTTGAGTGTTGACCAAAAAGGCTCATACTTAAACCCATCAATTAACTCAAATTTGATGCCAATTATATTATTTTGTGGTTTTATCATGAAGCATTTTCTAGACTTTATTTCAATTGAAGTAAATTTCTTAATGGGTATATACAAAAATTAGGTTAAAAGCAAAGTGAAAACTGGCTGTAATTTTATTTCAGAATTTAGTTCAGTGTGAACTGTGAACTTGTAATGTAATGCTCAGGCCAGCCAGTTTTTTTTACATTAGCATTTTTCTACACCATTAATTATAGAGTGAATAAACAAGTATTTTTTTTTACACTTGAGTCCAAGATACTGTAATAATACCTCTGTAACTAAGATGTCTGAAATGTAAAATTCAGTAATAATCAAAGGGGTATCAATCTGGTATCATTATTCCACCCTGATTATGTAAACTTACAATAGTCATGACAGATTTTTAACTAGCTGGAGCAATATCCAACAATTTCCTTCAGGTAACTCAGCGAGCTTGTACAGTCACACCCATGCCTCACACACCCCAGCCTCACACACTCCAGCCTCAAACCCAGCCTCACCTATCCCAGCCACACACATCCCAACCTCACACCCAGCCTCACCTATCCCAGCCTCACACACCACAGCCTCACACATCCCAGCCTCACACACCAAGCCTCTCACCCAGCCTCACCTATCCCAGCCTCACACCTCTAGGCTCATCTATCTCAGCCTCACACCCAGCATCACCTATCCCAGCCTCACACCCAGCATCACCTAACTTATCCTCACACACCCTAGCCTCAAACACCCCAGCCTCAAACACCCCAGCCCCACACACCCCAGCCTCACACACTCCAGCCTCACACACCCCAGACTCACACATCGAGCCTAACACATCTTCACCTCACACACCCTAACTTATCCTCACACACCCCTGCCTCACACACCCGAACCTCACACCACCAGCCACGCACACCAAGCCTCACACACTCCAGCCTCACACACCCCATCCCAACACACTTCAGCCCAACACACCCCAGCCTAACAAATCTTCACCTCACACACTCCAGCCTCACACACCCGAACCTCTCACCCCCACCCACCCACACGAAGCCTCACACACTCCAGCCTCACCTATCCAAGCCTCACATACCCCAGCCCCACACACCCCAGCCCCACACACCCCAGCCAAACACATCCTCACCTCACACACCACAGCCTAACATACCACAGCCTCCAACACCCCAGGTCAATTGTTACTTGTATTTATGGTCAGGATGAAGGGGGGACTTGTTCAATTATACAGTAACTGTTATATAAACAGCTTAAAAGAAAACAATGAACACTTAAGTAAGACACAGTCAGACTGACTGACTTTTTTTTAAATAAAGTTTTATTTTTTTTCAGATAACAGCACTACCTCCATTTTTAATCTATTTTTATCTTGTAGTGTATGTACATCTGCAGAATTCCATTTCAGTTTCAGACTACATGACAGGGAAGTATCACATGTTTTGTCTCATTAAATATCCTGGTGTTAACCAGGCCCAGTAACTACTGAACCTGCAGGCCCTGTGTGTGTATTTGAACTCACTGCCAAAAGACCCTAATATGTGAGTGAAAAACGCATCCATTTGGCACAGCCTTACCATTACACCTGCAGAGGGCTCACCCTGGGCGGGGGCTGACCATGATAATTGTCACTGCCATTGCTGAGATGGGAACTTTGGATCTCCAGGCTTTGAGTCCTGTGCCCATCCCTTGAGCCACAGAGGCCGGTGACTTTGACTTTATTATTGGGTCCTCAGAAGGAAGTCTGACATACACAATTGATGACCAGTCTAAGCTCATTTTAAACATTGTACTTGAATGACTGACTGGATTTTTTACATTTTTACTCACAAGTAATTCATGAATAAGCCTGGTTTACCCAGCTGGGTATTGCCTACAAAAGCCTGTGGCTCAAATATGGTGTAATCTAATCACTGAGAAAACTGGAAGATCAGAGAAAACCACTGACCTTGGATGCACAACTACAACCCACATTCATATGTATGCAGGGAATCCAACCTGGGTTGCATGGAGAGAGCTGAGGTTTTTACCAGGAGCATGACTGAATGCACTGAAATAAGTTAACATAACACTGGAAGTAAAACGAGCATAGCAGTAGTCAAACCTTGTAACTTTCAGCCATGTTACCTTATTCTACCCAACTGATGGCCAGGAAAACGTCTCTGGAAAAGTGGGGTGTAGATGGCGCCACCTCCCAGAAGAACCCCAGCACAGCTTGAGTAATTCATGGAAATCCTAACTTATAATTTTTACTTGACTTTTATCTAAATTAAAGTGTTTCAATTTATGTGTTATCACAGGTTTTCAAATTACTTCCATTGAGTGCCACAGAGGGCGCCACCTCCTAGTAAATGTTTTCTTTCTGCAAATTGGTATTCTGGGAGGCTCAGCTTCTCTGAATACCTCCAATACAACTTTTCAATTTGTCATTTGAGTGAGCTATTTGCAAAATTTTTTTCATCAGGTTTTCTGTAGGTTGTTACAAATCTCATATTGATTTGGTTATTCCCTGAGTTGACACTTCACACTTTGGTATCATTCTGTCAAATATATTGCAGCTGTTCTATGAAACAACATACCTTGTCATTATAAATGTGCTGTTAACTTATCTGTCGAAAAAAGCGTACTATTAATTGGACCAGGTTCAAATGAAAATGGAAAAAGTGTAACTGTAATGATAATTATATTTTTTTTCTTAATATTTCTGTCTAATCCTTTTTTTACTATATTTGTTTAAATCAGATCTTAAATTACTGGTTGTAGTAGTCTATTGTCTAGGCACAATTTCTTAATTTTTTTTTTCTTACCTGGTATGAATAACTGCTCTCTGTATTTTTATAATGTATAATTTTCCACTTTATATTTTTAAAATCTGCTCTGAATTGGTAAACCTTACTTTGTTATTTGTCCTTCTAAAAACTAGTCCGAATTTGTATCTAACTTTTCTTACTGCAATCACTGTCCTGTTGAATGAAAGTTTTATGATTACAATTTTTGCAGTTCATGTGACAGCTTCTTGCAGATCTTATAAATAATTATCTGTATACACCGGTACATATAAATACTTTAATATGTATCTTTGTTCTCTTTTTAATCTAGACATGTTTGTATTGCTTATGTTGCTTGGATCTTTTTTAATGTTATATTGAATTGTCTGTGAGAATAACCTATGGCTAATGCCACCCTGCTGTAAAAACAGATGGAATATCAAATTTTGTAATTGTATTAGTTTTTGTCTTGTTGATGCCAGATTGACATTACAGGTAGTTGCTATCTAAAATTAGTACACTTTCTGAGTTTCCATAATTGCTTGACTGATAAAAAAACATTTAAATCATATCTGCTTATGCTTGTTTATTGTAGACACCATTGTTGTGGAATCAGATACCTCTGATGTATTATCACTGATTTTTAATTACTTCCATTTGGCGCCACAGATGGCGCCACCTCCTGGTATATTCTTTCTAATCTATGACCTGATCTTCTTGAGGAGGTCAATTACTCCTCCTCCTGGGCACTTTTAGTTTTCAGCTTATCAGATTAACAACAATTCTTATAATAATTTTGGTACACTGAGTGGTAAGAGATAATTACATTTCCTCAGGTGTAATCTAATTTTTTTTTTAAATTAACTTTATGTAATGTACTAATCAAATTGATGCTGTGCTTTTAGGCTTCAAGGTTTATTATCCCGTTAATAAATGTTAAAGAGACTATTTGTGAAGTTGGATAAGATAGAATTAATATGCGACATATTGAATTATATAATGTCTGATGATGTATTGTATTTGTTTAACATCTTTTACACACATTTTGCTTCAACATTGTACACTTCTTTAATTTTAATGTGAACTGAAATTCAGCAAACATATTTAATCCATATTTAATCCTGTTATCCAGTGTTCAACTTTTTGTTAACTTTCTCAGGTAAATGCAGCATTACGGATCAGTACTGCCAGGTCAAAGGTATTTAATTTAATCTAATGCTTTCTCAAATAATATGGAAAAGTTATTATTTGGTTTATTTATTTATTTATACATATATTTTACCAAGATGGCCCATTCAACATGTTCAGCTGTTTTTTGATGGGGTCCTGGAAATATCACAGAGATATATACATTGACAAAGATATATACATTACACACTCATATTAAAAAAGTCATTGAAAATAAAAAAATGTTTAAAACAATGATCTAAACATACACATATTTAAAACATAGATTGCTACATATGACACAAATGTAATCATATACACTAATAAAGATCGAGTAACTGAAATTCTGAGTTTAAAACATGGAAATCATCATAGAAAGGATTTATATAGTTGTTTAAAACTGTTTAATAATACATCATCATTTTCAGCTGTTACCTCTGTGTTCCAAATAACAATTTTCAATAATAAACCATACATGCCATCATCCTTGCTTTTTCATGTGCAATATGTTTATATTTACCATTTTCTTCAGATTAACAAATAAAGCACCTCCTTGGTTCACAGAATAACAAATAGTCCACCTCCTGGGTTCACAAATCAAACACAGAAACTTTGAATTTAACAGCCCATAGGAGTGTGTGGAAAAACTACACCCTATGTAACCTTGTTTTCTGTATTTTTTAATATTATTAAACAATTTTTGGAATTTTATGCCATTATTAACCTGATGGTATTTCATCAATTTTTTTCTTAACTATATTATATAATATTTAGAAATATGAAATGTATAATCTCCTGACATTGTTCTACATGAACACATCATGGTGGACCATGTAACACTTATGTCAACACTTCTGTTGGCTGGAGTGGTTACTAGAAAAGCCACATATGGTATTTTTAATGCTGTGTATTGATGTATGGCTATGAATGATCTTTTCTATGTGATCTATCCAGCATGATTGAAATTAGGGAAATGTGTATTAAGGAATTAGAAAATAAGTACTGAAACTAAGAAAAAAAATAAAATTACAATTATAATTGGATGCAATTATTATTATTTGAAAAGGTGTAGATAGCATCTTTTTTGATAAATAATTACATTCTCATTTGACTGACTGAGCCACAGGCTGGCCTCGGGACCGTCCCTGTATAAATTTGCAGCTGTCCAGATTATTATTTTTTCAAATATCATGTGACACTTTGTCACTTACTGTTTTTGTCTGCTCCCAATGGGGGGAAATTCCCTGCACCTTCCTTGTAACATGAACTGTATTAACATTATAAAATGATAGATGTTATGTGTGTTACTGATGTATCAACAGTTTTTTTTTAAACCAAGCTTGTTTATGATTGTAATTCTTAGAGCCTTGTCATAAAATTATATATCTGTTATCAGGAATTAATTCTCAATTCACTCTTTATTTTTTAATTAGTTCCATTCAGTAACACAGATGGCGCCACCTCCTAGTAAATGTTTCAATTCTGCAAACTGACTTCTTGAGAGGGTCAGATACTCTTCAAACCTTAAATTTTGTTTTTCAAAATACACATTTTCCATTTGAGCTTCCTTTTTTTTAAAAGGGTTGTTTTCTGTACAATCTCTATGTGATCTCAGAATATTTATTCATATAAAAATAATAATATTCATGATATATTATATTTTTGTTCTATACCAACTTGTAACACAAAATAACATTTCCTCAGGTCAGTATAGAACAATTTAAATATATCCCCTTTAATTTAATACTTTTGGTTTGTATCAACGAATTTAATAATTAATATTATATAAAAATAAATTTAAAACAGGACTGGGAGTATTAATTAAGCATGGCATTAGTCACAACATATAAACCCCTCAGTCATGTCACCTCATTCTATCCAGTTGATGGCCAGGAAAAAACCATAGAAGTGTACAGATGGTGCCACCTGTTAAGGACACTTAAAAATCTTGAATTAAACATAGCAAGCCTGGAATGTAGGATGAAGTGCGGGGGATGAAAGCATTGGACTGCCTGGTTAAAGGTGTGGTCAAAGGTTCTCTGCACCAACAATGTCTGGTCGTGAAAGGTGAAACTGTGAAATCTTAAGTGATTGATGTTTGAGAGTCTCTCTAATGTCTTGATGATGGGGCCAGACTTCCCAGTTATTCCTAGCCCAGTGGGTGTAAAACATTTAATCCATAAGACATTGTTATTATTATTATTATTATTATTATTATTATTATTGTTATTAAAATCATTATTAGTATAAGTATTAGTATAATTATTAGTAGTAATAGTAGTAGTAATAGTAGTAGCATCAGTATTATTTTTATTATTATTTATTATGGTATATTGATAATACTAGGCAAATATACTACCTTCTTCTTCATATAGACCCGACCACTGACTGGCCATGGACCAACCTTGGCACAATTTGCGACTCCATAGATTTTGTGGAACCTCAGGTTTCTCATAACACTTAATTTACATTTTAATATTCTTTTAGACTCCATGAATTATAACTTTCATTTTTTTATAATATTGACAATTAGCAAATAACACTTTGTCATATCCTATGCTGTCTGATTCTGTACAAATTTTTGAATGCCATTGTTTTGAAATTATACATGTTTAATATACCTTTGCTTTTCAGCTTAGTTCCATTGAATGCCACAGATGGCGCCACCTGCTGGTGAATGTTTTAAAGTCTGCCAACTGGTCTTCAGGAGAGGCCCAGGCACTGTTTATACATAAACTGTGCAATTTAATGGAAATCAAATGATTATATTCTGATGACCATTTTACCAACTGGCTTCTGAAGTCTTGGTGGTGTTTTAAAGTCTGCCAACTGGTCTTCAGGAGAGGCCCAGGCACTGTTTATACATAAACTGTGCAATTTAATGGAAATCAAATGATTATATTCTGATGACCATTTTACCAAGTGGCTTCTGAAGTCTTGGTGGTGTTTTAAAGTCTGCCAACTGGTCTTCAGGAGAGGCCCAGGCACTGTTTATACATAAACTGTGCAATTTAATGGAAATCAAATGATTATATTCTGATGACCATTTTACCAACTGGCTTCTGAAGTCTTGGTGGTGTTATATTAAGATTGACATTTTGGTGTGATCTTGAAATAACACCCAGAGAGGCACCCAGACTTATCACATACAATATATTTTTTCCTAGGTTTAATATGGTATTTGTCAAATATTGATATCATACACTTGTTCCAAATGAAAATACTTCAGATAATAGATAGTGAAGCAAAACGTGAAGCATGGGTAATGTAATTACACAGAAATAACCCTCTCAAACAATGTCCCATAACTTGGATTAGAACCTTGATATAGCAGTAGAACAGTCATTACCACAGGTTGATAATAAGGTGCACCTTATTCCATCTGTTTTGTATTTGACATGTTTTGTCACATGAGTTGATAATCATGATTCAACCATTTAAGAATATTTCACTGTCATTTACAAACTTTTTTTTTCTGAAAAATCATGCATTACAGAACAACAAGGTACTGCTAGGTTTAATTCCACAAAGCTGAATGAAGAGCGTAGTCTAGTGAAGCTTAACTTAACCTCTTATTTAATCAGAGTATGCAAGGTCCACCTGATATAACAAATAAAAATAGATAAATAAAAAGATTTTAAGAGCTTCCTCATTGCATCCAATTATTTTATGGTCCATATTTACATGTACTAATAAAAGAAACTTCATAAGGCCCCCCCCCCCAAAAAAAAAAAAAAAAAGATATGGTTCTCCAGCACTTTTTTCCAGAAATCATTGCGGGCGGTATTTTATTTTTTACCTTTTTTAATGTTTCGATAAAAATGTCATATGATCAGGGAAAAGCGTGAAAATAACAATTTTTTTGCTAAACAGGTAAAAGCACTACATGAATTGTATTATTTATCTTCTTGAAAGATAAAAATCAAAATAAACATTTTTAATGCGGGGGGGGGGGGGGGGGGGGGGGGGGAGGGGATGTTAAAATTGACGTGGGCGGTGCCTGAGAACCATACCTTTTTAATGTTTTTGGCCTAATCATTACTTTTTAATGCTCAACATGTTTCTGCTTATGACTATTACTATTACTTTTACTTTTGCTGACAATTACTTCTCTGCTCCACCAACCTTCTTTATATATTTTTCTACAAATTTTAAATTTTTCCATTTAATTCCCTAGAAAGCTGCATGTGCAATTGACCAATTGCAATTGGCCTAATATGGCATTTGAGAATTTGACAATCTCCAGTTTATGGATCACAATTTTTTACTCTTAACAATCTGACTGATCAGATGTGCCCCTGCACTGTCATATCCTCTGTTTTCTGCTGCAGTAGAGTTTGATTTACAGTTTCCTACTACAGTAAAATCTATTGGTCAGTATGAAGTTGTAGTTGTCATATTTGTTTTACTGATGTTGCAAATGTTTTTAAAATAATACATGGTTATGCTTGAAGATCATAAAAGCCAATGCCAAGTGTTTTGAAATTAGTTCCAATGAGTGCCACAGATGGCACCACCTCCCTGTTATCATCTTCACAAGGGGTTTTCCTCTTTAAAAAGTGTGCAAGATAACGGTACCACACACTTATTAAATAATGTCAATTTAATGTCCTGACTAACCCAAGTATTTCCTAAAAATACAACAAAAAGAGCTTATTACTGGAAGATGTTTTGCTGGTGTTGTATTATGATTTATTCTAATTTACAGTTCGTGCATTTAATCTGGTAACACAAGAGAACATTTTCTTAGGTTAAATGTGATATTTGTTATTCATATCCAACATTTATTTCATGTGGGGTTTTATTTTTGAGCAATAGAACATTATCCAGTGAGCATGAAAAATGTATTTAAAAAGAAACACACCCCTCTCAAATTATTACCAAGAACCGTACGCATTAACTAAGGGATGGATAACTATTTAATGATATTTAAGTCAGATTTTATCTATTTATCTATTTGATTTTTATATTTAAATATTCCTGCCTTATTGTACATTTTATGTGTGTGTGTGTGGGGGGGGGGGGGGCTGTTTCCTTGATATAAACATTGAAGAGGACAGAACCTCCTCGTATAGGTGAAGTCGTAAGGTGAGTGTTGTATAGAAGAAGTCCTCGTATATGTTAGGTGAGCGTTATATAAGTGAAGTCCGTGTTTATGAGTGTTGAAGCGCTCGAGGCACAACCAAGGAAATAATTTGTATTAATTCATCCCACATGCAACCTTCCCAAATACCCTCCCCCCCCCGCAGATTTTATTATCGTGACCCCTCCCCAATGATATTATATCGTCCCCCCCATGTTTTTATCGTATTTACTGCTTTAGGGGGGACTGCAAAACGCAAAAATAGGCTAACATTGTCTGTAATCTAGCGTTGACTTAATGGGTGAACTGATCCTAACCATATTACAACCTCTTCATTAGACGTTTTGTTTTGATAATTAAATTAATTTAAGAATTGATATTTCTTGTTTGTATTCATTCGAGACAAAGGATGATTAAAATTGCCGTCCCCGACCATTTGAAAATCTTCCAGATGAAGCATAACTTAAACTTAGTCC
Organism: Sipunculus nudus; assembly: GCA_026874595.1. Taxonomy (NCBI): domain Eukaryota; kingdom Metazoa; phylum Annelida; class Sipuncula; order Golfingiida; family Sipunculidae; genus Sipunculus; species Sipunculus nudus. The sequence continues at coordinate 110,511,641 of CM049306.1, read as the reverse complement.
GTGCTAAACATCGTTCTAAACCTCATAAATGTATATTCATATATTGTGTATAAATGTGATTAATAGCTCAACTGATCTCTGAACTTTACGTCTTTCATATTTTCTCGATGAATTAAACAAAGAGGTGTTCATGTTATGACCTGCCCTAGATGGTTAAATTTAATATTATGTTTGGCTTTAGGTCTGGGACCGTATAGGTTTTCAATAAGGGTTCCGTGATGACTTACTGGAATATTGGATGTCAGATTTGCCAGAGTTTTAATAGCAAACACAATGAAGCTTGTAATGGCTTGTAATCATTGTTGGCTTTGTTTTTCGGTATTTAGCGCGTATAATTAGGTCGAAAAAGGGGGCGTGTCCTTTTGCAAAACAATGGATCAGTGCCGGAAAGTTTAACTGTGATTAGGATACCTCATTTTAATAACTTAAGTTTTCACAATAGAACGATACTGTGTTTTGCATGATATTCTTATTATGAAAAGCTAGTCCTTGAATAATATTTGATTATAGAGATCAAAAGTTAGAACTGATAGAAGATAGTAATGGTAACACAAATATGCTGTTGTTAGGTATTAATAATTTATCCTAGGATTTCTGACTGGGAGTCAGCAAAAGTATCGTTAACGATAGGTGTGTTTATATTCCTTATATCGTACCTGCTGACCTGTCTACACGTGACCATACCCAGCATCACATGTAAAGCATACGATAGGCGCCCGCTGTAAGAAATATCGTTTTTCCGCATAGACTTTAGGGAGAAATTCCAACGTTCCGACAAGTGACCAATAGGACATGACGCTCAGCTGACTGACATTATTAAATTGGCTACGATATTACATGCTTTTATGTGAATCATTACTGGTTGTTCTAAAGACACTCTACATATATATGCCTGTAATTTATGCAAATGATCCCATAGTGACCCGATTACCCATAAGGGGTAAGCGATAGGAAGGGGTCACCTCGTACAAAATTGGCAAGATTCCGCAGCATTGATTATGATACTAGCCGTGAAAAATGAAGTTTTTGGCATGTAGCTTGCAGAAAATGGCTTAGGTCACCTTATTTAAGGTTTTCACAGAGACTTTTCAGGGCAACACTGGATATTAAGTTAGAACTTCCTAACCAGAACAATTACATTTAGTATCCTGTTGTACTTTCAAGTTTCAGAAATTGATAATCTAGCACAATGGCTGTAATTTGAAAGTCTAAAAAATACAGGTAAAAATGTGTTTTAACATGTGATCAATGTATATATGAGGTTACAGGGCACCAGACGATATCACAGGAAAAACTCGCACAGTTGCTGTAATTTTAAGGATTTAATAAGAGGAAAAGACGTGAAAAGACGTAGGAATTGATAAACTTGGGCATGATCATTAAAACTTACAAGGTTTTAAGGACATAAGATGAAACCACAGAAGAGGAACTCATATGACCGATATAATTTGACGGTTTCAATAACAGAGGAATTATGCTTGAAAAATTAAGAAATAAAGATGGCGCAACACATTTTTGGCTAGCGATAAAATATTATCATACAATGTTAAAGGACATTAGAAAAATAAAGAAATACAGGTAGCGCCACGAGTCTGCAAGAACTGATGAACCTAGTCTTTACAACATAAACTTTCTCAAGACGTTAGATAAAACCACGGAAAGAAATTGATATAATCTCTGTAATAGAAAATGCATGAAAAATATTCTATATGGTCAACAAGCAGAGCAACAATAATGGCAGACCTTGTATCAAGTATATTGAAATACTGGAGCTTGTGTATGAGATTTATAATTATTCTTGAGTGCACAAAGACACCCCATAACTCTCATAATATGTGTCTAAGGGACTTAATTTCAGGTTTCCCAGCAAAATTGTCAAAGATCATGATCAATAAAAATACCAGATTTCAGGATACTATTATTAGATGGATCCACACCTGAGAAACTGATGCAATGGCCTTTTTAGAATTATGTGGCCAAATAAAGTTACATACACTTCTAATCAGTCCTTAACTTTGACCTTTTGACCTAACAGTTGACCTTTGTGTACCTGTAGTTTTACCATCACCAGTCGGCGTGATCAGGACTTTCATTTTAGACCACTACGAAGGGTTTTATGAACATCTTTTAATTTGTGATCTCTGTGAACTGAAGATCTGCGGCCACTTTGGATATAAATGTGACATGTATCGACATCGTATGACAGCGACTGCATTTTAATTCGGATACTCATTTCTGGCAAATTTTTATATTAACCTTCACAGGAAAGAGATTTACTGAGAAACGAACCTTTACCTCCCGGGTCACTGAACTGCCCCACGTGACATAACTGATATATTATTTATTGTCATAATTTAGAGGTAGCTTTAAGAAATACTATAATCCCACATTAGGGTAACTTCCATTTGATTTTAGATATATATTTGGTATACAGATAAGTTATTTTGCGCTGGTGGCTTTTACAGTTCCCGGACAGACTCGCGTCTGCTACTGGCGGAAGTTCATGAATTCCTGCAATTTATTTTGATTCCCGAGGTTAACCATACTCCCCACACTGACCGCTGCAATTTGCAAATGGCTAAGAAAACCGTGACAAGGGGCCGCGTTGAGCCTATCATCTGTCTGAAAAATGTGGTCAACCGAATGCATTTTATCCCAACACTGAGTCAGGCGTATGCATTGTGGGAAAGTATGTACAAGTTTTCTTCAGTAATACGATTTATCCTAAACAGGGGCGGATACAGGAATTAATAATAGGGGGGGGGGGCGGGGCCTCAAAGGTCGCGTAGCGGGTGAGCCGAGACGCGAAGCGGGGGGGGGGGGGGAGGAAATGGCCCAGGTGTTAAAAATTTTTGAAAAGTTATGTTGTAATCGTGCAATCTGGGGTCTCTTAATCGATTAGAAGCAAAATATACATTGTAACTGTTCTATAACTTGGTGTAATATGATTTTTCCCCAGATTTTTTTTTTAGGTTAGGTCGTATAAGGAGGAGGGGCGCAATATTTAACTATCTTGAAGGGCTCACTTGGATTCTTACAACTTACAATATCAAATAACGGTCATATAATATCGACACTAGGCTGATTATGACTCTTAGTCCATTTTCATGTTATCATATTTAACTAGTTTATAACCACCCTTTAGAGATGACACTATTTTCCGGGATGGTCACGGTTTTCTCGGCCTCGGTCTCGGAGGTCCTACTCTAGATCAGAGACGTCCTGGTCACGGTCAGGAAGGTCCTGGTCAAGGTCTTGGAGATTCTGGTCTCTGTCATTATGGACCATATATATATGCTAAAAGCGTGAGGAGGTTAACTTATTTTATATTAGAAGTGAGTTTGGTGTCTCGTATAATTAAATTATCTTGACCAATAATTAAATTAAGTTTAATTTATATCATATGAACAGATTGCAAACGTCACCACTAAAAACAGTGAATATACTCCTTGGGTAAACTACACTTGTTAACGTACGAAGAAACGCAATGATCTGGATTACCGGCGTTCATTAGCTGAGTGAAGGGGAGTGACCCGCATGCATCACTGCACTTGCCTGCCGCACACGAGTGGGAGATGCCATCCTATTATACGCCTGACCGATTACACCCCAATAGCCTCGCTGATCGCCATGTCTGCGTTTGATGTGATATTTACTGCGAACTGGTATCACTGCCAAGGGTTCCAAGCATGACAATAAACGTGATTTTGACAATATTCCATGATATTAAACGGTCAGATTTACCATTGTTTATAAAGGAAATGGTTTTGGATTTCAGATTTATGTGACAATAAACGGGATTTTCTATTAACCGATATGACACAAAGTGGGCTCGACTGTACTATATAATAAGTATATTGTGTTATGTTAACACAGTTATTTTATTAAGAGGTATGTATATTGTCTGTATATAGCATAACATTTCAATGGAAACCCAGAACGCACACAAGGTTAAGATTTGCCGGGCTTGCTCACTGAAATTACTTGTAAAATCGGTACCCACGGTTTGTCGTCTGATCAAAAGAGCCAATGTCTTCTTTCGGTTAGGCATGGATAAACATCCTCTTAAAAAACAACTATTGGAGTCAAATTTATTCCTGTCATTCATAAGTGCAGTTAAATAACACCATTCACATGTGAACCAAAAGCGTATATGTGTTATCACTCCAACTATGATATAACTGTCCATGCCTAATTATGAGTTACCTGCGATGTTCATTTTTTTATTTGTTATCTAACAGTTCATATAAATGCCTTTTTATATCAACATTGATAATTGATAACGGTCTTATTTTGCCTGGAGCATCCACTCGAACATATAAGTAATAATAAATTGCCATTTATAGTTTAACCAAACTAACCCGTCGTCATAACTACCATTCTCGTCATAGCTACCAGAGTTACTTTACCACAGCCTCTCCTGATCTGGTAACAAAGAGGTTAACCGATTGTTATTGTGAGTTATATCAGATATTTTATTAATTAACTGATAATATCCAAGAATTTCCACTCGTTCAATTCTCAATTGGGTCTGTCATTTAAATTGTTAAAATGTAAAGTGAATATTGAACAATTCATGTAATAATAATATTCTCATGATCAAACAAGAACCCTCGCGAAATATTGTTAAATGAAAATCGTAAAAATGAAATTCCCATTAATTAATTAACCTAAGTATACTGTATACAGGGAGAGGTTCAGTTGGGCCAGACAATACAGGTTTTTTACAATATAGTCTTAGTAACTTAGTTACAATATAGTAAAGGTTTCCGGTTATCAAATATAGCTTTGATATGTGGCCTAACAGCGGTAGTTTCCAATACAATAAACCGCACTTACAGGAGAAAGGGCAAAAGGATATTCCTAGACGAAACATTACACTAGTGAAGAGCTGGGAATGTTCTGGATGAGGGATGCCGTGTCAGATGTTGTACTGTGGTCAGACAGGAGCCCAGGGGAACATGACTGAAACGCGTTAAAATAATCAAGATGGAAGGCTCACTGTATACTATATGGTCATTTCCTCTGCCGGAGTCGTGGAAGTTTGAATATTTTATTGATAGATCAATAACAGTATAACTGTATGATAAAAGTACAACATTTGAAACTAAATCATATTGATACAATGACATTTTACTTTATATATTAACTTTTATATTCATATATCTTGTTTCGTTTAAACTTCTTTTGTTCCTTTCTTGGTTAAGAGCTCTATAAGCCGTTGAACACAGAAACAGGATAAACAGGGCCTACATTTTTTGTCTGTTCCTCTTTGTGGTTAACATGTCAGTAGTTGATTAACTGTTATAATTGTTTTAAATCTGTTGTATATCTGTTGTATATTAATGCCTTTAAATCAGCGGCCCTTATAACCCGTCATCAGTGTTCCTGGAGGAGGTTCAATATTTACCAGCCATGCACGTCACAGCACCGCGTTCACTATCAATACATGTCATCCCACGCCTATTTACCCGCAAGGCGCGTTGACTGACAATGCAGCTCAGTAGTTCAACATCTACAGTATGTAAACACAGCAGCAGGAACAGTAAGCCACTGTAACACGGGCGGTTAGTAACGGTGATCCGGCCATACTGAGAATACGGTGAGGAAGGCACCCAGAAAACAGTCGACATGCCTACGTTTGTTGATGTGAACGGATCCCAGGTACAACTGCTGGACCCCAAGGACAACACGTCTATATTCACGTACTACTCGGAGTTTAATCAGAGATGGCAGGGTGAGTTCATATTAACTACAACCTTCGTTGTTTTTTTTTTCTGTCTCGCTGCTGTGCCACTGATAATCAACTCATCAATCACACCGCTGTTATCTGTGGCCTGATCGTTCATACCACACCGAGCAGACTAGACCGGATTTATTTATTATTTAACCGAATTATTGTATTATTGTAATATTATAACTCTGCTCGCATATATCTATCTTATTCTCCAGAAACCCATGTATACTATAATTAACATTCCAATAACCCCCTGTATGAAACTGTCAAGAATTTTATATGGCCCTACCTCACACACTCCCGTCACCTGTTCGTTCTTTTTGATTCATTAATTTGACTTAATATAACACGACAATATCTCTGTAATCATGGTGACAGATGTGTCGGGGGATTTCTTGATTTATCATGATGTCAGTTAAAACTATCACTAACTATTCAGGCACTCGCTTTTTTACCGGGTGATTCCTGAGATAAACATTCTGGACTTGGTCTCTGAGAGGCAAAGAAGTCGGACGATAACATGATAAACATTGTAAAACAGTTTCGTACTCTATTCTTATTTAACAATAGACCGATGAAGCGGGAACGCAGAGTGGGAGAAAAATTCCACCTATTATTTGATTAGAGAATGTCTTACTCAAGCTGAACCTATGTGTGTCCTGTATAAATGACACGGATGTAAATTCCTGTACACATAGTTCGGGGGGGGGGGGGGGGGGATAAGGAAAGAAAGTCTAGGATAATTTGTGAGATCGATTCATACATTTGAAATTCGCCTCTACTCTCTTAATTTAAGAATAAAATCCTTCTAGATGTATGATTTTATTTGTTCCAATTACTAAAATTAAGCTGACATCATTTATCCATTTTTCTTTTATTACATCAATCATGAGTTAAGGCGGCTTTTATAACCTCTGTGATGTTTAATTAAACCCGGCAGTAGACCCCTCACCAAGCGCGGTAGTGCACGGACCAAGACTTATAGCAATATAGCATTAAAAGTAACCAAGAAAATATCTAAGATAACAATCGCACCATGCCAAAGGAGTGTCATTTAAGCATATCGTGTCAAGAGCGGTTGACAAATCGAGAAATAAATCAAAAGGTGAAAAATCCTGTTCTATACTGCTAGTAATAAAATCTATGACCTTGAGTACAGCATATTTTGTAGAATAATTTATCGAAAGCCATATTGACTAGAATACAGCAGATGATTTTCAACGAAATATATATATACCTTTTCGTGGGCATTTGTCTCTAGTACTTTTTACATAGAAGGTAAATAGGACGATAACTTTCTGGTAAATTTATAAAATTTTCCTTATGTACAGGGAAACTGTTTGCAATTTTCATTTTTTTTCTGTAAAAATAATTTTTAATGGTTGACTGATGACAGGTTTGAGCCTTTTCAACAATTTAGTGGACAGCTCATCATATCCACAAGTGTTAGTTAATATTTAGTCAGGTTACACATTTTCATTTACTTTCATAAATATTCTCGTTTTTCAAACCTGTATACTATTTATGATTATGGGTAAGCCTTGATAAGGAACAGGGCACTGATTTTGGTATACATTATACAGATATTTCCTGATTGGCGAACACTCAGGGTTGTGCCAGCTTCCTATTTCATGTTTTCTTAGGCCAGCAACCCCTGGCTCATAGACACAATATCATGGTACGTCACTGGTTTCACTATCATAGAGCGTCACTGGTTCAACTACAACAGTACGTCACTGCATGGTTCCACTATCATAGTGCGTCACTGGTTCCACTACCATGGTACGTCACTGGTTCCACTACCATGGTACGTCACTGGTTCCACTACCATGGTACGTCACTGGTTCCACTACCATGGTACGTCACTGGTTCCACTATCATGGTACGTCACTGGTTCCACTATCATGGTACGTCACTGGTTCAACAACAACAGTACGTCACTGATTCCACTATCATAGTACGCCACTGGTTCCACTACCTTGATGATTCACTTGTTCCACTATACCATGGTACGTCACTGGTTCCACAATCAAAGTATGTCACTGGTTCCACTACCATGGTACGTCCTTGATTCCACTGGTGCATGGGCACTATAGTTTAGCGGCTTATTTGTTTGATTTGTATTTAGACTGGTGTGGTGCCACCGCGTGCCTGCGTCAGAGACTAAAAAAGTAACAAACAGTCGCTCGCTCTGGAATCCAATGATTACACAGGTATTTTGTTGCCAAATTTGTAGTTATACCAATAGTTTTTACCGTCATTTTAGGGTTTGAATCACTGGAATCAAAATAATGCAAAAGTATAATATATATATAGTCCGTCCCAGTACCCGTGTCCGCATGTTTTTCCGGGATAACTTTTTATACAAGTAAAGCATTGTAAACTTTTCTTGTCCAAAGGTTGCAGGAGCTATTCCGCCGACTACCTGCGCAAAAAGTAACGCCTTACCTTGCTTTAATTTTGTATGAGACGAATAAACCAAAATATGACAAAACAGGTTACAGCGTTTACGACTTATTCCTTGCCTGAGAACTGATAATAAACAAGCCAGTCAAACTTATGACGTCAGTCAATTGAAGGTGACGCGCGACCGATCACTGTGACGTCTTTGTGACGTCACTGTTGTCTAACAAACACCAAACGCAGCCATAGACATGGAAAGTGTAACATGGAGGAATGTACTGTCCAGCAGTGCCGGGAAGACGCCATTCACGGTATTTCAGCATAAATAACGCAAAAGAGTCGCAAAGCTAATACATTTTACATGATATATAACTTCTTTACACAAAATCGGCGGAATATCCGTTTATCTACTTCAGGCCAAAGGAAATTTTTAAAGAATATTTTTTAAATAATTATCGCGAAAAAACATGCGGACACGGGTTTTGGGACGGACTATAGTCTGTCCCAAAACCCCCTGTCCGCATGTTTTTTTGGCGATTATTATTATAAGAATATTCTTTAAAACTGCCCTTTGGCCTGAAGTAGATAAACAGATTAACGCCGATTTTATGTGAAGTAGTTATATATCATGTAAAACGTATTTACTTTGCGACTCTTTTGCGTTATTAATGCTGAAATACCGTGGATGGCGTCTTCCCAGCACTGCTGGACAGTACATTCCTCCATGGTACACTTTCCATGTCTATGGCTGCGTTTTGTGTTTGTTAGTCAACAGTGACGTCACAAAGACGTCACAGTGATCGGTCGGGCGTCACCTTCAATTGACTGGCGTCATAAGTTTGACTGGCTTGTTTATTATCAGTTTTCAGGCAAGGAATAAGTCGTAAACGCTGTAACTTGTTTGTCATATTTTGGGTTATTCGTCTCATACAAAATTAAAGCAAGGTAAGGCATTACTTTTTGCGCAAGTAGTCGGCGGAATAGCTCCTGCAACCTATTGACAAGAAAGATTTACACTGCTTTGCTTGTATAAAAAATTATCCCGAAAAAACATGCGGACACGGGTACTAGGACGGACTATAGATCTATAGTCCGTTCCAGTACCCCTGTCCACCTGTTTTTTCGCGATTATTTATTTGTGAATTAAAGAACGCCAAAACTGTTTGACCTTGGGGAAAAAAGAGCAAAAAGCGTAATTAACTATTATGGAAATAATAGCCTACCTTATGTAATTTTCCTGTAAACAATTTAAAACCATTTTATGAGTAACTAGTCTATTCTTTAGCGACATCTTGCCACTAATCTGTTAAATGGGCATATCAGGGGATAGTGATGACGCCATAATAGACGTGACGCACTAAAGAGGCACCAACATTCACGGAACCAATAATCAAGAGCTGCCGACCCCTGTTTACAGCGAGACTTGTATTCTCCGCGTGCACGCGCTTCACAGTTACGTCACATTACTTTAAATAAATATCCAAGAAGGGTAAACAATGGCCGCATATTAGGGACGCCACGAACCACGGATATATTTGAGACATGTCAACCAGGCCGTAAAGTAAATAATATTTATATCGTGAGTAGGTAAGGTACAAAAAATTGCGCTTTTGTCTCTTTATGCCATTGGTGCCAATTTTGTTTGCAAAGTTTGTCTTGTGTAGAGATAATCGCGAAAATTCAGGTGGACAGGGGTACAGGAACGGATTATAATAATTAAAATCAAATTTGATTAAAAAAAAGATAGGCCTATATATGTTCAGTGTTTGTGTAAGGCACTTAGGAGTGTGCGTTTCAAACCAGACTGGTCGAAGCACCAAGTGAGACCGGGATGACAGGCCGCATGAAACAGAAAAGGAATATGTATTGATAATTTTATGTATAAGTTACAATGTAACCGATTTTTGTAACAGCACAGGTTCAACTACAACAGTACGTCACTGGTTCCACTACCATGGTACGTCATTGGTTCCTCCGAGGGAGATCGGGCTCAGTGATTTTATCAAAAGCCAATGATACATCGCTACCTTGTTTAACGCTGAATGTCTTATATCCCACAAACTGCCATCGCTGTGCAGGAACATTCGTGTGCCACATGTAGATCGCGGGTCGTGTGGTTTGCCCTCCCCTGCCTAAGCCATTTCATCATAGGGACTGTTAGATGTTAGATGTGGTAAATATATATATATATATATATATATATATATATATATATATATATATATATATATGGTAAAAGCCACATGATATCAAAGGTTTATTGGTTAGCGATAACGTGCACGGATCCAGACATGTGAATCCTTTGACATTTTATGTCAAACATTGAATGTTTGACAAGCTCTGCAGGCTTAATGGGAATACCGTGCCCCATGACCGTGCTTCACTCACTAACGAGTGCGTCTTTCGAGGGTTGCTCGGTGATATGACCCAGCAATGGGAACGATTACACACCCATAGCCCGAAGGTGCAGAAGTCATCGGGCTTGGTTAACACCAGGATAGACACAGGAGAGGAAGCGTGTGCTACTGCATTGTCACGTAGTGCGAATCCGGAATGGAACTTTGCAGATGTATATACCTAGTTCAGTGAGCACTTAAAAAGTTGAGGTGGTTACCTCCAACATAATATTTAAAAAAAATCCATATTTCATATACATCAAACTTTTTTTGTGTCGAACTTTCGTAGCTACTGTTGAGTCACTAGCAGGCAAACCCGCTTGTATTGAACCTGGGATGTGTTGAAGTTTCTCTTCAAAAGAGTTTCTTTGAACTGTTGTATTAAATTCTTTTTGTTTCTTGTGTTGTGTAGTGACAGCAAAAGTATATTGAAATCGTAGAAACGCACAGTAAATCTTCATTCTAATGAATGCAAGCCTCCGCCATTCACATATTTTGCCAATATTTGCAGGTTCATTCGTGCATAAGTATTCGTATTTTTCCCTGATGCATGGCGTTCCTTGATTCGGATCATTTTTCGGATCTATAACAAAATCTAATCGATTCTTCAATGGCCTCTCCCCGAAATGCCCTTAAGATTTCATGAGATTCCGCTCATTCCGCGAGTTATGTTGTGAGCAAAAACACAAAGACTCGAAAGGGATGAACGCAAAAAATAAAACTGGAAGACAGTGATGTGTGCCTCGGGTTTTTGACAAACTTAGTTACCATTCATTCCTATTTGCATCCAACAGTTTTAATAATACCTTACTATAATTAACTAACTACATTATAATTTGCGGTGCCGCCACTCTACTGTTGTAACATATCTCCCCTTTTGCAATGGCAACCCCTCGGAAATGCCAGTGTTTGTCCTAAAAGTCTGACACCATGCCAAGTATTCCTAGGAAATGAAACATTATTTTACGAGGAGATCGCAGCGTTATCTGTCAGCTTCTACCCTAGTGTATCTAGGTCAGCCTATTGAAAACTTGGTTGCAATCTAATTCTGGGAAAAGGTAAATCCATACCGAACACGGTCCAGACGCAAGAAGGGGTATTATATATTAAAAAAAAACCCGGGAATTATGCTATTTGTAAAAAACCGTGGCCCATTAGTGTCATAAGTGTATATTTCAGTTAATAAGTTATAAACAATAGTAAGTCGTTCGGAAGACTTGTTATCTCCTGCGCACGACTTATTATTTCGTGTTTATGTGTATTTACTACGACAACGAGGATGGGCAGTAGCTGTGAAATGGCCTTTCAAATCAATCTAGACTTTACCTGTTTTAAAATCAATGTAAGAGAAATGTCTCAATTTGGTCATTCAAGTTACACAATGGCATGGCAGGGTTTGTACATTTTGTCTCAATACAGAGTTAAGAAGGCAGGTCGGCCGTTTTAATATTTAGCCGTAATATAATAATTCGCGCGCAACAGATAACACAGAAGTCGCACGCAAGTTGTGTGCACTGGAGATAATAAGTCGTGCATACGAGTTAATTTTGTTTTCACTAACGTTACATTATAACGGACCACCAGAAGAGAGGATATATGATAATTGGCGGGACATTACTGTATATTTCACTGAAACGCTGTGTAAACAAACGTTTTAACGTAACGAAAAATCAGTTTGCTGTATTGCGAATACGTGGAGTAAACGATGCTGTTTACTTTTATTTTCGATTTTCGACAAATTCGTGACACATTTTATATAACAATTGAGGCAATATCTTTTTAGCTTTTGTTGTATCTTTACCAAATTCTTCATTTCTTACTGAGGGCGTTTGCTTAAGGTAGCATTTATTTTGCACTCTTGTCTAACTAATATTCCAATAAGTCTATTATTTCATAGAAAACCCCATAAAATATATATAATTTTAAACCATTTAAAATTATCTATATGATGAAATATAATTTGTTTAATGACGTTCGTTTTTAAAAACTTAAATAATAACTTAATTTTTGTACAAAACGATTTTCCCTACACGTCGTAGCAGGTAGCAAATTTTCAGTAGCACCGTCGTCTGCATTCATTTTGGACTCTTGTCTCACTAAAATGCCAATAAGTCGTTCTGTACAAAACCTAATAAAGTATATATACCTGTTGGGAAATTTTGAAACATTAAATTTAAAATGCAATATGTTTGACCTTAGGGAATCTATTCATATGAGAGAGTTCTTGATGCCAATTCGAGTGCGCTTTAGTGAGCCTGTAAACAGTTAAGGGTTAAAAAGATTTAAAACAACCGTGTCTATATGCTGCTCCATATCATTGTTCAATCACTCTGTTTTATAACTTAATACAGTTATATCGCAGGTTAAGTATAGCATAAGTTAAAGAATGCGATACAGATGTATAACCATGGTGCAAGAGTTTATGATATATCGGCAAATAAGTTAAACGCTTACTAGTCCAAATAGTTATATTTGATATGTTGATGGATATAAAAACGTTCTCAATAAAACATTCAGAAGTGGTTTAAAGCATTGTTTTCCTTGTCCAGGTGATACTAATAATGCAACAGTTATTGATTTCATGTTCTATCTTAGGGGAGCTTTAACATGATTTAAGTACAAAATTAATTTTTCAATATTTTCCACATGTAAATATATATTTTATAAACAACAATTCGGCACCTCATTTTCTACATGTACATTTGTTTTTTTGAAATAGGAGATAATGTATCAGGTAATATGCCTGGATAAAATTTTGCAATTTAGTACTATTATCTCATCTTAACAATTGGCTACTTCTGTTTTTTATCACCTAATTGTCATAAATTTTTTTAGTGCTGTTAAAGCAATAAATTTTATCATTTTATCGTAGAATCTTAGTCGGGTGGTAGGACACGGTACGGTACATGAGTGAAACTTTACAAAATTCTAGAACATGTTTATTTCAGACCGGAAATGTCATATAAATAATCATATTTAAAAGTCAGTGCGGATATATCTGAGAGAGAGAAGCCTTTTTAACGTGACCATTATACTAGGCACCAACATCACTGACTGGTGACAGAGCTGACAAGGAAGTACTAGTATTTAATTAACCATTGATTAAGGATCAACCGCAAAATAGAATGTATGGTCTATACCGGCCATGGTTATATTAGTTTTATATACGGTCATACATTTTGTTTGGCTCATTGCCATGCCTGTAAATATAGGTATTATTCTTTACATATATTACCATATGACTTGGTTGCTACAATAACTGCAATATAACAAGACAATTTAATTTCTCTTGAAATGTTTTTTTTCTCTAAAAATAAACTTATCTATGCATGTAAATATATGACTAGAGGCTGTATAGGATCACCTGTGGTTTTCTCTGGACTAATCACTACGAACACGTGTGGATTACATTAAGAGCAAAAGTCTGACAACCTGTAAATTTGAATTCAAACTCTATTACAAGAATGTACATTCAATATACAGGAACTCAGATCTCTTCGATGGTAAGTTTGATTATTTGAGGGCGTGATTAAGGAACAAAATCCTGCAGTTGAAATTTATTTATTTATTTCAATATATTTATACAGGGTAGCCTGTTCAGTAATATAGTCTGTTCTTCCACAAGGCCCTGTAACCTTAAAACATGATATAAATACCTGGTACAAAGATTATAAAATATACAGTATGCATATGTAACACAATATATGAATCATCAAAGATACATGTACATAAATATTATATACACGACAAATAAGTCAGTCATGATATGCTACAATACATTAAACGCTACAATAGGTAAAATTCACTTTATACGTGAACAACATAGTCGTATATAAAATTTCGTAATACATTCAATGGGTAATTTATGTAAGAAAACGAGTAAAATGCACAATAATCATAAAAACTAGTATGGACGCGGTTATAAAGAATCCAAATAATAAAGACGGGTATTGATGATGCATATTAGGAAATAACATTGTCTTTAGGTTGTAATACTAAGACTTTAAAAGAAACGCTTTTGTCTTATGTTTAAAAGTATTTAAAGATTTTATAGATCTGATCTCGTATGGTAAGGTATTCCATACTGAGGGGCCTCTGTATAAGAAGCTATTTTTGAAGAATTCATTTTTCGGTTTTGGCAATAACAGGAGGCCACTTTCAGCGGATCTGGTAGAATGATCATGCGTATCACTGACCCATATGAACTGTTTTGGATTATGGATATTCATTTGATTGACATATTTATGCACCAGGATACATATGAAATATTCACAGCGTTTAGAGACTGTTAGCCATTGTAGCTGTTGTATCAGAGTGGCACTTGGGATTTCATAATCATAGCAGCTGGTAACAATACGTGCTGCACGATTTTGAACTTTTTGCAGTTTTCTGTGGCAAATTGAGGATTTCGTTTTGCCCCATACACTTATGGCATAGTCGATATGTGGCTGGATCATGGTATTATAGACTGTTATTAATGTATTTATGGATAGTACTTTACTAAGGCGGTGTAACAGTGCTAAGTTTGGTGACAACTTTTTACATAGGGTAGTTTCATGTGAGAACCATGATAAATTAGAATTAATAGTTACACCTAATAGTTTGGTTTCAGTTGATTCTTGGAAATGTACGTCATTAGCAGTGATACAAAGGTCATGGTTATTTACACGATTTTTTGTACCCAGTAACATGACAGTAGATTTGTTAATATTTATGGTTAACTTGTTTGCATCGAACCAGCTGCAAGCAGCATTTACTGCTTGTTGTAAGGTTTGCTGCACCACAGATACGGTAGAACCATGACAATAGATGGTGGTATCGCCAGCATAAGCGATGCATTTTGCAGGTCTTAGGCGATGGAAAAGGTCATTGATATATTAAAGAAAGAGAACAGGACCCAAAACAGTATCTTGGGGCACTCCTATATTAACTGTTTGTACCCTGGAAGTTTTGCCATTACAATGTACTATTAAATTAGCAATGTCTCTCTCTCTCTCTCTCTCTCTCTCTGGATCGCATGCACCTGCGTGGAATGTGTGCTATAGCCGTGTCACATTGTTTGTTCCTGAATTTTACATGCACCATTTTGTCATTTTTATGCCCCCGCCATAAAGTGGCCGGGGCATATAGTTTTACCCTTGTCCGTCATTCCGTCCTTCCGAAATCAAACAGTTGTACGGACTTTTTTTCGCAATGCCTGCAGATATTGGCCTGATTTTTGGTGTGTGGGCAGATATAGACCAGTTACAGATCGAGTTCGCGTTCCGTCCCGGTTGACCTACTTTTGACCGTTTTACGGCTCCCAAACTTAGAAAATTTCATGAAAAATAGAAATATTTATGACATACACATGTACGGACTTTTTTTCGCAATGCCTGCAGATATTGGCCTGATTTTTTGTGTGTGGACAGATATAGACCAGTTACAGATCGAGTTCGCGTTTCGTCCCGGTTGACCTACTTTTGACCGTTTTACGGCTCCTGAACATAGAAAATTTCATGAAAAATATGAATTTTCATGACAAATACACATGTACGGACTTTTCTTCACAATACCTGCAGATATTGGCCTGATTTTTGGTGTGTGGGCAGATAATGACCAGTTACAGATCAAGTTCACGTTTTGCCCCAGTTGACCTATTTTTGACCGTTTGCGGTGCTCTAACATAGAAAATTTCATAAAAAGGTGCACATGTATGGACTTTTTTTTCGCAGTGCCTGCAGATACGGGCCTGATTTTAGACACGGGCATTCGTGTCGTTCCGACTCATCTAGTATTGACTTGATTCGTTCAAATTTAGGGCAAAATTATTGGTCCGTATTCATACAAAAGTCACTTCCAGTTTCATATGGTGTTAAAATCGTAGGGATAATTTTAAGAATTTTAACTTCACTGATTTATCTTTTCAATGTTCAATATATCATAAGCTATGGATGTGATGTACTTGAAAAACGGCAATGTTATGGGTGGCACTTTATTTAGACAGAGTATAATACTCTCGTTTTTGCATAGAAACACAAATACAGTGTATAAGGGTTTTGCACTTAGCAATATTTTAAAAATATTTTCCGTCTTTGGGCAACATGAAATGGGGAACCCAACATTCTGGGGAACGATGTCGATAGCAGACATTAAACTTCCTCCGCTGAACATGTAACGTTCTTACACTGGCAAGTAAAAGGATGTAATTAGCTGTTTACAGTCATCGAGTTGGTTTTTGCGGATGCTTTGCACAGTCCTTACTTGGTAATCTGAGCAATCTGTCACGTGACTCTAATATCACGTCATCTACATATTCTGTGAACGCACGTATAGTCAGTGGAAGAAGAATCCCTTATCTCATATATATACATTATTCAGTTACATACCTTGATGTACATTTTTCAGTTACATATCATATATGTACTTTATTCAGTTACGTACCTTTATGTACATTATTCAGTTACATATCCTTTTTCTTTTGTCTTTTTTCTTCTGCTATGTAAGACGCCCCTTTCACTTACAAGAGACTGAAGACATGATTTTGACACGTTTGGATGCAGACACACGGACAGAGACGTAATCAGGAATGGATCGTGAGGTTCTGCGCAAAAAGATCTCAACATCGTGGTTTCCGGCCAGTTACCAGAATCTCCGAGACTAACGGATAGGCCTGACTTGAAAATAAGTGACAGCGATTTGATAATAGGATTGGTGATGTATTGGGGGGGGGGGGGCTTTGCTGTTAAATATATTTATAATATATTTGTTAGAATTAAAAACTAAAAAAGAGCAAATTCGAACTGATACCAACCCCCTCCCCCCGGGCCACGTCAGCCCCCCACTTGAGCTATGTTCTTCAGCTTGTGTATAAAATGACAAAGGACGCCAAGATCTATCTGACTATATAGATCAATAAATTACAGTAGAACTCTTATATATCGATAACACAAGATACAGTGGATGCGTACGGGTAAATAAGTTATATATAACCCTATCCCCCTGATATAAATATATGTGTGTGAGTGTATATATATATATATATATATATATATATATATATATATATATATATATAAATAATCCGTCATAGAAAGCTAACTGGTTATAGACTAACAGATCTCGCTTTGGCCATTTATAGTCTGATACCATGTTAACTAACCCCAATTGAATTTAATATGCAGTCATTATTCTGTAATGAGGTGAGTAAGTCAGACTGTGATTTATTAAAAAAAACAGTATATATTAGGGCAGATGCAAGGTCTCTCTCTTTCTCTCTCTCTTTGACATTGAATGAGACCACAAACCTCTGTGCAGGACTGGCACCGACCTTTATTATCAGCCGAACATCCGCACAGTTTTATTACCAACAATCAGTGAAGGACAGTGGTCTCTATAAGGACCGCGACTCGTATAAGGACCGCGACTTGTAGAAGGACCGCGACTTGTATCAAGACCGCGACTTTATAGCGGTTGCTGCTGATCGATGCATTTACACACTGATGTCCGAATGTGACAAATTATGGCTGCACACCCCTATTATTTTTGCTAAATTGGCTGTTCCTCTCCGTTTCATTTATTTTCCATCACCGTAGACTGTCCGTGGTCTGGTGAACTGTGGTCTTGGGGTGACAATAACTGTCATGTTTTTTTTTCCATGACATCAAAAAGTTTATATTTTGTACATGGTTACGGCTTTTCCGTTATGGCAAAGGTTAATGTTCAAGGCATTGAACTCTTTGAACGATATTTTTTTGGTTCATTCCTGGGATTACGTGTACTGATATCACATCTTTCTGTAGCCGCTTTTGTATAAATACACTATTATATTTTCTTTAAAGATGTATTCATAATCAACGCATATCATCAACAATTTGATAATGCCAAAGAGGTCGGCTGTGTCTATAGAAAAACATGAGATAAATACGTGGCAATCTGCATTTTGAGTTGTTTACTTACGGTTTCTGTACTGAGTAAAATACATATTTTAAGAATAAAATCTCTATCCATTACGAAAAGAAGTTTAAAACATTTACATTACATTTATTGATGTACATGACGTCACGAGTCCAAATAAACTCTATGAGACATGAACTAATTGTCTATTAAGTGTTTTTATATAATTGCCAAGTTTATGTATAAACTTGACTCTTTAGAAGAACGTATTATCTTTTCTTCTTGAAAGCCTAGGTCTTACATACCACACCCTTCTACAGGGTATTACTGTCCAGGCACGGCGAGCCAGAACATGGCATAGACTGGTTCCCTCCCCTCTTTCTCTCCCTATCGTCGCGTCCTCGAAAGAGGGGCCGGTAACGGGTACTCACTTCGCGGCTAAAATGACGAAATAATACTGCTGTTAACGCGCTTTTATCCACTAATTTTTGGGATTTTAAATTAAAAAGATTCGCTCTACCTTCAATAAGGGTTGTCGTTGGTAAAATACCATGTTTGATATCCAATGAAATAGTAAAATGTAACAGAAAGGTCATAACACATCCATACCAAGACATGATCACCTGCGTAAACAGACTGGTGATAGCCTCTACCGCGCCGTTCTTGTCAACACCTAGTGGCCGTGAAAGATGTCCTGTCAGACGACAAATAAAAGATAGAATAGGCTGAATAATAATAATAATAATAATAATAATAATAATAATTATAATAATAATAATAATAATAACAGTTTTTTCAGTATTATTATTATTATAATAATTATTATTATTACTTAAAAAATATTATTATTATTATTATTATTATCATAATAATAATAATAATAATAATAATAATAATAATAATAAAAACAATAAAAATGATGATAAAAATAATAATAATAATAATAATAATAATAATAATTATTATTATTATTATCATCATTTTTATTTTTATTTATGTGTTTTATTAAAATTAATGTGATGTCAGAATCAAACAAATAAATTTATAAATTCTTATTACTACTACTACTTCTTCTACTACTACTTACTACTATTTATAATAATAAAAATTGTGTTGTTATTATGCAATAACAATAATATATATATATATATATGTATATGTATATATATGTTAAGTTTGTATATTAGTATATATTAGTTCAAAAATTTTTAACAATAAAATTTATGGAAACATTTTTGATTTTTAATAATAAAAATAATAATAATAAACATAATCATTTTTCATAAAAAAAATGCTACTATTGAAAGAACAAGTAATTAATATTAGTTCTACTAATAAAAAAATAAAATAATATACTTATAAAATGTTGCTATAATAGTAATAATAATTATAAAAAAAATAATAATAGAAATAAAAATTATCATTATTATTAAGATTTTGTCTTACTAAGTATTAAATTTTAGCAAATACATCATTAATTAAATAAAAAAATAATAATTAATTAATACCAACAATTACAATTATTATTCTGATAGTAAATAATAATAATAATAATAATAATAATAATAATAATAATAAATAATAATAATGATAACTGTATAAACAATAACTAAGGAAAGCGTCAGTTAGGAGAAAAGTGTTCAAATTTGGTGCCATGGAAACTTTTTTTTTATAATTGTTGATGAACGTTCGAGGTCATAGTTATAATGCTGCCCTTGATAAACCGAAAGAACAACTATGGCCTCATGATATCAGTAGATTCAGTACGTTTATTTACTGACACCTATCAGGGAAACGGCACATGGGGTGACGTCACTTCCCTTTGTGACGTCACGACCCTATTGTTTACGCCTACGAAAATCACAAAAAAAACACGCCCTCTCTATTTACCGTAAGTATCCTAATGTGAGTACCCATTACCTGTCCTAAATACACGTCACGTTATTGGACACGGGAACCAGTCTAGAACATGGCATTGCCGTGATTGGTCGTGATGAAATTGAACACCACATTTTACTAGGTGTATTTCGCGGTCACCTGTTACTGTCACGGTCAACCGTTACCGTGGAAACAGTCACGGGTATCCATACACTTTCACCTTCGGCAGTGTCTCAGTAGGGACACGATTACCACGTTGTGCCACGTTTTCTTACGACATCCTACGGTTGGTTTGAGGATTTGCCATGCCCTCTCCCTCAAGCGAAATTAGTTCCAGGAAGGGTGATAAGAGGTGTACATCTCCATATAAAGGGTGAAGTTGGTGAACCGTAGAGAGCGTGATAAGTGACCCCTAAACGTCAGTTGGTCAATAAACAATACTTTTCTTAATATTTTTCTTATTCTGTATTCGCTTGGTCAATTTTTTGGGGTTTCTATATTAATCTATTTATTCATATGTTTGTTTGAACCAGTGATACGAACACACAATGCTGGTGCTGCTGATAACCAGTCTTTAAAAATGCGGAAGCTTTCTAGAGTTAATATGCTTCTTGGTAATCTTTTGCATCTATCAGATCACCCCGGCAGTCCTTTACACGCATCCATACATCAGATGAAACTCAGATAAGCAAAATGTTGACATCACCTCATATTGTGTGTACTGGTTTCAGATTTCAATCCAGATCGATTCTTGACATATGACATATATCATACATTCGTAAAATTCGGAGACGGAGAGATCTATTCTTCGTTGTCATTGAACCTATTCAAGCTTTTTTTTCTTTTTCTATGATGCACACAAATGTCAGGTCCAAACTATTTGATCTGCTCACGGAATGTCACGAGGCACACTATGATGTTTTTATTATCAAACTGTCACATATTGTGATGCAAACAAATGGCCTTACACGTTAAGTGTACTTTTTTGGTGAAAATGTTATAAAAACGTAGAAAATAAAATAGATTGTAGGCAGAGATCGTAAATCTCGGAAACCAGGATTCATCTAAAAAGAGCCTTTCCGGATGTTTTCACTTCGGAATTCCAAGTGTTAGATACTAATACAGTACACATCCCCTTATCGCCGGTTATATAATCATTTAAATTAACCTTGTTTTACTTATAAACCCTCGTCAACATTTTGTTTTGCGATGAAAAAAGAAAAGTGTGACAGTAATTTGAGCTATAAGATTTTTGTTAGGCCTGTAAGACGGGATCGGCTGGGTGTTAGGGTTGCTAATGCGTATATAGTCAGATGGATCGGGCCCAGATTTTAAGATGCGAACATGCTGGATAAAAGCATGAGACTTTTTCCATGAGTTATTCATGGCCTCAGCTTTCAGTGTTTGATAGGAGAAACTTCCTTATGATACATTCAGACAGCTATGTTATATTCCATCACTAATACAGGAATTCACATGGTAACTTTGCCATTTGATTAGTAAACCTATAAGGGCAGTAACTTGACCAATCCTCTGACCATGTTTGTAGCCTATGAGTGAAGACTCTTTGGCATGACTGCTGGAACATTCGTACAATATGTCAAGAGTCACTTGCTGAGCCTTGCACTCAGATGCCCTTTGAATGCCCACAGACCTGATGGTGTCAAGGGCGTGCGCTGGATTTTAGCATGGTTGGGGGGGGGGGGGGGGGGGGGCTTTTGGGCCCGAGTCCCCATAGGCCCTTCCGATCACTTCCGATAACCCCCCCCCCCTCCCCCCCCCCCCAAAAAAGGTTCCGCATTAACAAGCATTTAGCCTCTTTGGGTCGTCCTGATGACAGCTATATATATGCATGTAAATTTAAAACCAAAAGAGATTTCTCATTTTCAAGTATTTTCACAATTGTGTTCTCAAAGTAGGAAAGTCCTGACGGGCCCGGGCCCCTTTGGATCACTTACTATTAGAAAATCTATATTTACTTTTCGTAAAACACGTGACTTAATCATTTTCGAGCTTTTTCTTGTGCCTCATTGGAAATTCCTAGGCTACATTTTCATACATTTCATTAGGCCCTATAGGAAATCATGGCCGATACGGGTCCCTTAATTTGGGCTCTTCAATTTGGATAAAAAGCTCCATATACATGTTTCTCAAATGGCAAACGGGATGCACATTTCTTTCGCCCTGTAAAAGACACACCTGATCGACCCGGACCCTCGCGGGGTCTCCGAACTAAAATTTATTAAAGCTTAATTAAAAACTAAAGGAATCTTCTACATTTTCAAACATATTATTCTATACTCTATTTAGGAAATTTCTTATCGATCTGCCCCCCCCCCCCTTGGGCCCGTCGTGCCCCAGTTATGGTGCACCTGCATGCTGACCCCACCGCTCACAGGGTTGCTTTAAGTTGGATAAATAACGGCGAGGTTTGAACACCACACACTGACGTTACCTGAAGGAATCACAGAACCGGTATTTATTGGCTGACCGCCAGGACTGTCGTGTCCTATCAATAACACGATATGACCAGGCGCGGATCCAGGATTTTTGCAGGGAGGGGTCAACGGGTGTCATGCATAAAATTTATCTAATAATAGGTCGTTGGTTAAAGGCGGGGAGGAGGGGGGGGGGGGGAGGGCGTCTCGAACCCCAAATCCCCCGTCATGCATAAGATTTGTTTATAAAAAGTTCGTTGGGGGGGGGGGGGGGTTCGATGCGTGTGTCTGCGCCTGATGACCTATGGATAAGCAGCTTCCGATGAGGATTTTGTTTGATCTGTCATATATACTAGAGGGTGTCTTCCTATACTGTTACTTAATTGAAACAGTTTTAACTATGGCCTGCATGGGCCGTACGTCTTTTAGAACTTACTTTGCAAAAGGTTAAGGCACGCCCTGATAACTTACGAAATTGGGTGCCCCCTACAAATTTGTTTAAAAGATTTTAGGGGGGGGGGGGCTGTTGTTCTCAGTCCCTCATGGCGCATATAACCCAAACAGCCATAACAGCCAATAACAGCCATATAACCTAAACGGCCGGAATCCTTTATCAAGCAAAAAAGGTGGAAGTTTAAGGCAATGAATAACACATGGAAACAGCCTGGTGCCTTCTTTCAGAATGTCCACATCCTTCTAAAATCTGGTGCAGGCAGGTAAGAGAATAGTAACTTATGACTAGTGTAAATTGCTGATTCCCAGTGAATAAATCAACCTTTTTATAAGTTGGGTAGCATTTTTCCCTGCCTATTAAAATGTAAGTTTAGACATCAAGATTACTTTTCTAAGTTGCAGAGAAGCCAAGATATTAGCACTGTGTTAACATGGCAGTCATCTTAGAATCCAAGATGTCTGTCATAATGCTTCTAAAGGAAGTGGATCCTATTAAAATGTCCGGCATGTCCCCACCATTTTGATAAGCCACCTGACCAGTAGGGGGCATGAGTTGAGGTATTTGATTGTAGAAGGGTATGGACGAGAGGTCGAGGGTTTAGATTTAACTTGGTGGTTACATAAATTGTGAGTCGATTGAACATGATTAATTTCAGACGCTGTTTCGTTAGTAGGATGGCCCCGGTTTGGATTTCAAGCTGAGAGAGGTTGAGAGGGGTCAGAGTTCGGAGGTTAATGAGGTTTGAGATTATTTGGTTATGCTACGGTCACAATGTGAAACTGCCGCCTGCCGATTTTTAGACATCGGCGGATTATTAAAGTTACATGCCGCCGGCCGATTTCGCAAATCGGTGCGAGTGGTCATAAATAATTGCCAGTAAAAGGCCGCCTGACGGGCTCCGGGCGGCCCAAGGCAGTGTCTAAGTTCGAGGGGGTTTCTGACGTCATCAGGGTGTTGGCCGGTGGCAGTTAGGCGACAGGCCGGCAGCCGTCAGATTTTACCTGCCACCTCCCGGTGACCTGGCGGACACCGGCCATTTACACCTGCCACCGGCCAACGATCGGGCGTTCTAATTGCCACCAGCCAGTGCCCGCCCGATAATCTGACGGCGGCAGTCTGGTTCCCGGTTGGATATATAAACCTATATAGATTGCTCTCGTATCACTACAAAGTGTAACATCAACCATTTATTATCAACCATTTTCCATCAACCATTATTATCAACCATTTCCTTCCAACAAGATGCCCCCTAAAGGCAAGGGAAAGGACAAGGCGCCAGCCCCAAAGCGAGTATGTTGTATGGTAGATGGCCTCGGATTTATATTCAGGGGTCCTCTCAGCTGCCTTTCAATCTCCGCCCTGCCGCCGGCAGATATTTTGAAATCGTTCGGTTGCATGTCGGTAGCATAATGGCAGCAGGCCGGATGCTAGAGAGTGGCAGTTAGATCCTATCGATCGCCGGCCGAAGTTTGAAGGACCTCGAACCCCACGACCGAATAAAAATCGCGCTGCTGCCCGCCTGCCGCATGATAGCCACCGCGCGACTTCGAAATGCGCCCGGCAGGCGACCTGACGACTGGCATAATTGGAAAAAATCGGCCGGTGGCGGACAGAAATTTAACTTTTTCTTAAAATTTCAGCGGCGTCCTAGCGGGGTTCTAAAATGCCGACTGCCGCCTGCCGATTGTGCCTGCCGCCGAGCTGCCACCTGACGAATTTTAGTGAAAACTGGCAGTTACCACGCCGGCAGGCGGCATTTAGTGATTTGTGACCGTAGCATAAATGAGGCGTTCTGAGGTTGAGGAGACATAAGCATGGGAAGGTCTGGGGTTCTGAAGTTATTTGTCAGGATGAATGGAAAGTTTTGAGGTTATTATGGAGGTAAAAACGGGAAGGGCTGCATGTGGTGTGTGGTAAATGAAGAGGCAGAGCGAGAGAGACCGGCGTCCATTAACGGTAAACAAGTTGAACTAGGCACCGACATAAACAATGGACAATACAGCTCAGAGTTTATCAAATAAACAATAATGAATACGGCTCAGAGGCAGAGCTGATTGATCAAAGATAGATTGTGAAATTCGCAGATGGTTATAACGAACGTTGGTGATTTAACAAAATATGTTCGTTGGTTACAACTTACAAGTAAATTATTCGTATCTCTGTAATTGTAATATCGTGTTGATATAATAGAATATTCGTTTTAGCAAATGTTTTCTTGTTTTTCATTTATTATTTGCTTGCTATATGACATGGATCGCTGTTGAATATTTGATAGTTTTGAAAAAATAATTAGGTTAATTACACATCCATTAGAACGGTCTTATACTTATTTATCTTTGACTTTGGGTTGGTTTTTTTAGGGTTAATAATACTCCTGTACGTGTTTTGTGGCTATGAGCTGAATGGGATTTGTATTGTTACTCAGTGAATAAATTGTTCACGGAACATCTAAAGGAGCTCTTTTGAAGAAGGCACAAAAGAACACAAACATATTAGGCCCGTTTCAAATTACATTTCCTCGGTAAGATAACAGAGTCCTGTAACCAGGTAATCGTGCTGAAAACTGGAAACATGAAGAAATATCAATCAGCATATACCAGAAACAGGCTACTGAGACGGATGATAATGAACAATGTTTAACAGGAAGTGGATACCGGAAACTTGGTCTGTCCTGTTATGCTTGACTTATAACAGTTGCTTTCGACATGGTGATACATCATTCGTTGCTTATTTGTCTGAAATATCGTTTTTTTTTTATTTTCGGATACTTTACTGTATCATGGCTGAGGTCATACCTCATTAATAAAAGGCAAAAAGTAGTTATTAAAGGAATGTTCTCGTCAGGGGTTTTATAGGGTCCCATTCTGGGCCCTTTTCTGTTTAGACTTTTCATCGCTCCCTTTGGACACATCTGCAGAAAATATGATGACTTTTAACGGTTACGCAGATGATCAGCAGTTGTACTGCGCTTTTGATACTTAAAAGACATTGCACATTTCTGAGACTGCTCCCAGGTTAGAGGGGCGGATATGATCGGTCAGAGCCGCAGGTTGTTATGACTGTTAATGTAGTGTACTGTAAACAGTCGTTTTACAGGTTTTCGGTGGTTATAACAAACGTCATTTTGAATCAAATAAAAAAATCGGATTTGATTTCCAATTAATTTATGTTTGTGTATACATGAGTTTGGTGACTCATCCAAACATGATCGGGTTAATTATTTGTAACTATATAATTATTATAACCACAAAGAACAAATCCTAAGACCCTAAACCAAAGTTCAGTCCAGTAGCTGCTGGACTATTTTAATTTTAAAGCCCGCATACTTGCAGCCATAAACATAGCCAAGGGTTATACGTCCAAATGACCTGCAATGGTTAGAACTGCAACTATTTTTGAAACTGATATAGGTCGAAAAAAGTCTGGAAGAATAGGACATTAGTCGAATGAGATTCAGATTTTCTTTGGAGTCTTTGTGACTGTCATTCTGAGCCTGGTATAGCGCGGATCAGGAGGGCAGCACAAAGATAGAACGACAGGGATTGTTTATGGTCGAGCGCGGCCGTCCAACAAAGCCAGCTGTTGGCGATGGTCATTTATTCGGGGAGGATTTCTGATTTCAATGTGGACGTGACTGTTCTCCTGAAGAATACGCAACATCCTTGATACTCCTAATAAAGTGAAACAAAGGTAACTTGTGTTTAAATTACCAGATAAACGATTTAAAATTTAGCTTGAAATAAAAATAGCCAACAAATCATAGGTTTAACCAACAATTCTACTCCAGTAACAAAGTCGATATTGAAGGGACACACCTCCCATCCCTGTCAAACATCCTGAACTTAAATCCTTGTGACACGCCTTTCACTCAGATCCTTGTCCCACGCCCTTCACTAAAATCTATGTCTCTTGCCCTTCACTAATATCCTTGTCCAACGCCTTCCCCTTCAATAAAATCCTTGTCCCACGCGATTCACCATCATTCTTGTCCAACGCCTTTCACTAGCATCCTTGTCCTTAGCCCTTCACCAAGTTCACTAAGTTCCTTGTTCTAGACCTTCACTCAGATCCTTTTCACGCCCTTCACTGACATCCATGTCCCCTGCCTTTCTGCCCTGAAGATCTTCTTGTTACCTTGAGACAGGTTATGCATTCTGATGATGACGTTTTCTATACCTGTAAGGAAATACTTATGCGTTGCTAGTCTTCACGTCTATTATGAAGCTGCTTATTTCTTCCTGATACCTCGATTCCAGTGGTTAGGTATAGATACGAAGAACCTACGTACGGCCTTTTAAATAATTATAATAACTTTTAAATAATAACATATTTTTTACCTCAGACAGCCGATGAAACATACATTATTCATTTAATAGTCTGTCTCTGGCCTATATATTGGTCGGTGGTAGAAATAATACATTTGTGATTTACGCATTTTTCCCCGGCATTGAATTTCCAAAACCTTAATATCATTAAAACATTTCCAGCGCTACTTTATCATGCATCCGAGGTTGAAATGATTGATACCAGGGTATATTAAATTGAAATTGACTCCTATTTGGACAGATGTAAACGAATAAAAAAAAACATGCGGTTATAACTCAGGATTTGTGCAGTTCTAAAGTTTCTTTTTTTTTGGATAAAATATATAACATATGAGAAACAAAACCTCATATTTACAAAATCCAACATTATAAAGTGCTTAAGATATCTGTATAGGGTTCTTTATATGGCTTGATGTGAACGCCAAATATAGAGTCCTGGTATCATAGCTAGATTTATTTACGGGTCTATCATTTAGAGCAAACATATGGTGTCCCATTCAACGCTTTTGAAAGGCCTCCACCCTTTTTACGGCAATGATATCATCGAAGTAGAATAAAATTATATTCAATTCAATGTATCCATCATTTCTTGGTTGATTAAGGTAAATATAAAGTTACGGCTGACCAATATTTATTACAAGCAGTTGCTAAAGAAAACCACCATAAGCATTCATCCAGGCATATAATGCATGCGAGAGGAACATATCAACATTGAAAAATTTATATCTTGCTTTTTATATTTTCTAATGAACTTTTTATCAATGTATCTGTATGTTTGCCTGTCCATTGTTAGCTTATTTTGCAGTTATCTGTATATTTACATATATGCTAGGGAGCCTGATAGCAACGTAAAAACTAAAAGTAAACAAAGAACGTAAATGTTATACACGGGCAAATCTGAAATACTCGCGACCTTCATTATCTAAAATAATCTAAATTATCTAAAGTAATATAACCCCAAACTAATCTAAAAAGCAAAACCTAAAACTTCTTGTTTTACACAGCAAATAACCTCAGAAAGGCAAACGACTTAAACTCTATTAACATCAATGTTCCACCCGCAACATTTTCCAACCAGATAATTTCCTATCCTTATGCTTCCGTATCTCCAATATCGAATTTTGACGCCTCCCTTACTCTAACCACTCAATAATCTCAGCTATCCGAATCCCCTCGCCACGATTGTTAATAAAAAAAAAAAATAATCAAAAACTTTGTATCATGTAGTTTGCATTGGTTAGTGACTTTGACAAGAATCAGCCTTTATCTTTTCACTCTACATATTACGCGTCCGACTACAGACAGGTGCGTGCAAATGAAATAGCGAGCATCACAAACGCTTATCCATACACTCTTAAAACTGAGGACATGTTTCACGTTTCTATTTAAAACACCATACTGTCCCATTTTTCGAAACATGTTTCCAGCATGTTTCATGACTCACTGATGTTTCAACTGCGAAAACATGTTTTTAATCCTTTTGAAACATGTTTATATATAAAACATGTTTCACACATAGAGAAAATTTCATGGACAGTAAGATAAAACATGTCTCTGTGTTACATGTTTTTATATGAAATATGTCGCATATAAGACATGTCTTAAGACATGTCTCATTTTTCATAAAACATGTAACTATTTAAAACTTTTGTTTAGCCTAAAACATGTAGTTGTCCCATTTTTCGAAACATGTTATCTCCTAAGAAACATGTTTAAACTTAGAGTTATACATGTCTCAGTGTTACATGTCTTTATATGAAATATGTCACATATAAGACATGTTTTAAGACATGTTTCACTTTCATAAAACATGTAACTATTCAAAACGTCTGTTCAGCCTAAAACGTGTATTTGTCCCATTTTTCGAAACGTGTTTTCCAAAGAAACATGTTTTTAACTTAGAGTAAAACATGTCACTGTGTTTCATGTTTTTATATGAAATATGTTTCAAAAGAAAGTTTCGTTTTCCTAGAAAAAAATAACATTTGCTCATCGAAGGCACCTTTGCATTTTAATCATGTCTCAAAATTGTCTACAAAATAAAACATGTTTTGAAAAATATTTAAAGTCGCAGAAAATGTTCTTTGTTGTTTGTCTTTGTCGTTTTATGCACTGCAACCATCGTGAAAACCTGACGAGGTGCTTCTGATGAAACAACTCATAAATTTACTGGAAAGATAACATTTATTCCTTAGACAATGCTTTCTAATTTGGAGGATGCACTGAACAGGAAACGTTTCCAGTATGGGTTATCAGTTATAGGTTATTATATAAAGCTACCAGGAACCTTCATTAATTGATTGTCTCCTTAAATTTCCCAGATCAAATACATTACAGCCAGGTGCTGAAGACGTAATCTTATCTATCATAATAAAAGAAACATATATCAAAACAGAATTACTTATTGTGGGTATAAAAACATATTAAAGTGATTTAAAATACCATGTATAAGTCTAAGACTCATAACTGGTCCCATATCATTATAAAAGGCAGGAACTCTTATCTCAAAAGATGAAAAAAGAATATTTTATATATCAGTATATTTAAATGGGCAAATGCTGTTAGGCTGATAGTCTGATGGCAGTTCATGGTTTCTACAAAATTTTCGTTAGTTTAAAAATGCTTGGCATAAAATCTGGTTTAACATACTGCTAGTTTACCTAAAAATGAAATTATATGAACGTTTACTCAATATACCTGACTGCAAGCACCAGTGTTATGCTCAATAATGCCCAGCCAGCTTAAGAGATCTGAATGAAATGCTCTAATGTATACACTAATTTGCAAGTTTTATTTCAATATTTAATTTCAGAAATTTAATTTAATTTAAAAAATCATCTAAGTTGACAATTTAAGAGAAAACAGATTCAAAACATTTAAATAATGGCTAAAAGTAGCTGCTCTCATAGCTATAATATATAATAAATAAGTTTAAACCTATTACAATTTACAACTGAAAAGTTAAAATACAGCTTGCATTTAATTCTAAACACTTAAAAGCCAAAGAGTCTTAGTCAGCGAGCTAAAACTCTAAAAGTTGAAAAATTATTTGATAAAAACCTCTTAAAAAGTTGCTCTTGAATTTTCTAATAGCTATAAGAACATTTAAGTGTATCAAATTTTTCTTAACATTAAATATCTTTCTTCTTCCAAAAGAAAACTTGAAACATGCATTATATTTTACAAGTGTTCATTTATTTATATGAAGTATATTCCTTTTAGATATTTTTTTTATGTTCGACAGTTTTCTACAATCTAACCAAACACATCCTGAAGCAGAAAACAACTTAGGTTTACTAGCATGAAAAAAACTGTAAATTAAATGTCCCAATACTATAATTTTTTGCATGCACTGTGTGTAACAACTGCAAGTATCGCAATTATATAAAACTGACTGTATAATTTTTATATGTTTTAGAAGGTAGCAACACTGATCTCAGATCATGAATGAGCATGTACATAATTCAGACATGCCAATATATTTACTTTCAGTGTTTCTTGCTTCAGTCTGACTACAAAGTCTCCCATGACTGAAGATTTCTCAGTAATTCAGCATAGTTGAGAGGCACATCAGCTGCTATTCTGATAAGTGTATCAAAAGAATCTATCTTAATATTTTTATAATACCGAATCCTTGGTTTGTATCACTTAAATATAAATTTGAAATTAGAATCCTAAAACAAGGCCTCCATCTGTAAATACTTGAAGCTTTACAAGGTTACATTTATGCAATCAATCATGACAATTAAATACCACAAATTACACATTTGCCAAATATAGCCTGCACCATCACATTTGGAACTTTAACATAAATACAAGTTTGGTGCAAATGAAGCCTCATACAAATAATGAAATACATTATAAATCAGCCAGATTGTACAAGAAAAAGTAACTGCTGTATGTTCACAGTGATTCATCAAACATTTCTAAGAGTTGGAAAAATCCAATTACCATAAAAAAGAGTGAAACATTTTATATATGTGAATAGTAAAATACATAAAAGATTTCTTAGAAAATATGTAGAATACTGAGGATGTAACAATAGGATCAAATACTAAATTATTTTAATGCAGCCACAAACTGTGGAAGAAGTTGACTTGTCCTTATTGGGCACTTTATTTTCAAGACACTCTTCCTGAAGTGGGTTAAGAAGTTGCATGTATTGTGCTGGGTTAGTTATATTAAGAATAGAGTGCGAAGTAGGTACGAGGTTTTCCATACTGAACCATTCTCAAATAAACATATCTTCATGGAGTTACTCAAAATAGCACCTGACCTCACAGCTCCATTGTCTATGATAAAACAGGTGTTGGTTCTGTACCCTCTTGTGTACAAAATGAATCTTCTTTGACATCTTTCTGAAAAAGGTGTAGCAATTTATCAGTTTGGAGAAAAAGATGAAATAGTATTAACTGTCAGCAACACAGCTGACAGTTCTTAAACATGCATGCAGCTGCATGGAATGCACTGACATCAGCTAGATACTGACACAAGTCCAAAAAGAATTTATAACAGTTATTTATATGGAGGTTTCTTTTTATAAAATGAAAATGTCTACTTCTTACATTTTATTCTGTTTACACCTGGTAACATAATGATGACATATAAGAATAAGCCCTCTAAAAATTATACCTCTTTAATGGAATAATATGAATGCTTACAACAATTGAATCAAAGACCCCTAAGGAATTTAAAGCTGCTGGTTAGCAAAATATGTTGCAAGCATCTGTCATTTGATAATTCAGTGGCACTGACAATAACAAAATAAAGCATCACATGTACTTTATATTAAAACAAGGATTAAAAATATATTACCTGCAAATATGTTCAACTAGAAAACTTCAACTATTACCAAAAATTATACAAGAGGGAAAAATTTGCATACTTGTGTAATAATAAAAAATTTGGATAAAGTGAAGCAAGAATTACTAAATTAAATATTCACTCTCCCCCAAATTCACTCCAGGGTAAACTGGAATCACTATACCACCATTACCACCAATATACCCACATCCAGCCTTGCAAGATACCCTGGAAACCATCCCACCACCAATATTTACCCATCAAGCCTGGGTATCCAAAGTAGTCCCACCACCAACACCCATGTACAAACATCCAGCCTTGGTACCCTTGACCCAATTCCAGCAACCTAATGTACACATATCCAGCCTTTGTACCCTGGACCACATTCCACAAACATCCATGATCACACATCCAGCCTTTGTACCCTGGACTCCATTCACACATCCAGCCTTGTTACTGTGGAACCTATTCCACCATCACCACCCAAGTACACATTCAGCTTTGATAAGATGCATAAATTACCATTTTGTTTATGATGTGCTCATGAGGTAATTTTTGAACATGCTGCAGATTTTAATCTACACAAATATGATATTGTACATCATTACAGGTTTTGAATTTGCTAATTTTATCATTCTGATCACAAATTACTTATGTCTTCCTTATTCATCATCGATTCAAGGTTTCAGTAAAACTGCCTTGAAAAATTTAACAAAATATCTTTGCACAGCCTACTTCTTGAAACAGCAAAATTTTCATCATGTATCACATTTGATAAATAAATATCTTACCTACTCAGCAGCCTATACATGTATACTTGGGTCCACAATGCACCCTCTTAAATTGCCCCCTCTTAAATGTATACTTACTTGCAGGGGCATCAATATTGGGAGGGGGGGCAACCCCCCAACCCCCCAACCCCCCGAAGATTAATTGACGCTACTACTTACTTGTGTTCTGGACTCACATGGAATAAGTGCACTGGAAAGTCATTTATTCAGGGGCGCAGCATTGTGGGGTTGGGGGTTCAAAGGGGTCAAGAAAGCCCCCCCCCCCTTTACAATGACAACCAGTTAATTATTGGCCCTTCAGAGGGCTGTATCCCATCAGCTTTTGAAAAGTAAGGACTTTTATTTTGGAAATCCCCCCCCCCCCGAGTCTTATATTCAGGGGCAGCATTGTGGGGTTGGGGGTTCCAAGGGGTCAAGAAAGCCCCCCCCCCCCCTTTACAATGACAACCAGTGAATTATTGGCCCTTCAGAGGGCTGTATCCCATCAGCTTTTGAAAAGTAAGGACTTTTATTTTCGAAATCCCCCCCCCCCCCGAGTCTTATATTAAGGGGCGCAGCATTGAGGGGTTTGGGGTTCCAAGGGGTCAAGAAAGCCTCCACCCCCCCCCCTTTACAATGACAACCAGTGAATTATTGGCCCTTCAGAGGGCTGTATCCCATCAGCTTTTGAAAGGTATGGACTTTTATTTTGGAGATCCCCCCCCCCATCTTTCCAAAATCCTGTACATACCCTTGTATATGAATTGTCTCATGAGTGACATTACTGTATTTGAATGGTGGTTTGTACTTTATATTGCATATTAATTCTTGTAAAATGTCGTTGTAATTTATATAAAGCATGAATATTTGTATCTCTATGAGCGATATTATGAATATATATACTTTCACAAACTAAACGTTTGACTCACCTTTTAATTTCTGGCAAATTATATTTTGGGTTGCTACATGAAACTTTCTCTGCGCCAAAGACTGAACATCATCCAAGGTGGACCTGGTAATTGCTCAAATTCACGTTCCGTTTTCTCGGAAGTTTTCATCTTTCCTGCGATCACTGGCAATCAGTTTATCATATGAATGGGGAGAATATCCGGTCATGTGATCAGTGGCAAAAAATAACGGCGGTTAAAACAAGTAAAATGTAATTTCCCGCGCGAGACATGTCTTAAAACATGTATTAGACATGTTTCACACATGTAACGACATAGCGTGATGTTTCAATGGACCCAATTTTGAAACAAACGGTGAAACATGTTTTGAAACATGTTTAAAATTGAAACATGTTTGCATACAAAACATAATAAACATCATGTAAAACATCTGTGACACGTCAGCTATCCCATCCAAAGGACCAGCATGATGACAACAGCCAATTGTGTAATATCGAAAGATTAATAAAAGATAAGTAATCTAACAATCCAACAGAACAGTGGCCTTTATTTTTGGTTTCATATCTTTTCCGTGCTATATTATATGTACATATCTTCATATCGTTGTTTTATTTTGCTGGGTCTTTGTATTTCTCGCCAATCCTTTATATCTGAGAGACAAACATTATGGGTATTAGCTCGATATCATTTACAATCAGATTAAGCTGCTGGACACTACAGCTGATACCCGAAGATCAGCAACACTGCCCAGCATTAATACAAATATCTGATGGAAGGCGTATCAATAACAGGGATGAACCATTAACAAGTCGAAAGCTGAATAATCCAGTATTGCTACTATTACTCGTGTATAATTAAACACTCCATTGGAATCATATTCAATAAGGTACTGGCGACGTAAACGTCAATACTGGGGCTAGCCTTCAGAAGAAATGTTAACATCAATTATAGGCAAGCGTCAAAACTTGGGGAAGCCTTCATTAGAAATGTTAACATCGATTATAGACCAGCGTCAATTCTAGGTCTAGCCTTCAGGTGAAACCTGTTTACATCGATTAAAGACCAGCGTCAGTACTAGGGCTAGCCTTCAGGAGAAATGTTTACATCGATTATGGACCAACGTCAATACTAGGTTTAGCCTTCAAGAGAAATGTTAGCATCGTTTAAAGACCAGCGTCAGTACTTGGGCTAGCCTTGAGTAGAAATGTTTATATCAATTATAGGCCAGCGTCATCACTAGGGCTAGCCTTCAGGAGAAATGTTAATCTCGATTAAAGACCAGCGTCAATACCAGGTTTAGTCTTCAGGAGAAATGTTTACATCGATTATAGACCAACGTCAGTACTAGGGTTAGCTTTCAGGAGAAATAATAATATCTTAAATGTGCCTCGGGCAGACTTAAATGAATATGGGCAATGTTGAATTAGTAGACACAATTGATTTTCCCATGCGTAATATGAATATGTTAAATTAATTTGAAAAAAGAGAAGAATAAAATGGATGTTCAAGGTAAAAAATTATAAAAGGTTTGAAACTTTCATCTCATAAATTACTATTACATATAATAGAACATCTTCACGCTTGAACATAAAGTTCAACAAGGAAAGAAATAAATCAATTTGCTGGTGTACGTCCATATTAGGAAAAGTTAAGATTTAAGAAAGGTTCAAGTTAAGCCGAGAGATTCTCATCCTTAAATCTCACTGTAAATACATTATTTTACGACGTTCCCCAATTGGCAGTTAAGAAACTCTTGTTATTATCATTAGAACTGTACAATCCGGGTAGATATTTTCATGTTTTTTTATTTAAGAGAGAGCATATTTAATAATTTGCATGTTGTATGATTAGTTGCATTATATGGTTTCGTGCGTCCTTATGCAGAAATTTATTGTTTTTAATCTTTTTTTTACACTGCAAAAATCTTGTAATGTATATGGTATGTAACCTTTTAGTAAGAGACGTCTCACAAATAAGAAACGATTTTGCACTTCACTGAATTGGCACAACCACCAACCAATACACGGTTTTTTCTGACCATTCAGTTACGTTCCTGATTTTCCATAATCTGAGGCACTGATATTAAATCCCTTGACTTTCCCTACTCACTTGAGGACTTGCAGAGAACACTAATATATTTAGACGTTCCACTCTCACTGGGATGTATAATATTCGGAATATTAATGACAGGTTATGCATTAATTTATTGCGCCAGTTACTTTCGAAGTCTGGCTTCTTTTTAATGATGTAGATCAAATAGATCAGATGGGAAAGGGGTGTGACCGCTAATTAAAATAATCTTAAAATAGTCCTTTATTCCCTGTCGACCACTTAAGGCCCTTAGCTTCCAGTAAAGCATGGTGAAACCATGTATGACATGTCACATGATCACATGGTAACATATGCTGTCTTTATATAAATTTTTTAGGCCACATATTTCCATCTTTTGCTATTTGTTTGCACGATCCATAGAAACGTGCGACTTAACCCCACATACACGGTAATTAATAACGGGTTTGACCATTTCAACATTGGTAATAATGAATTCGAAAAAAAAAGAAAGAGTTAAGTGCAGATGCAATTCTGCATTTTTATGTAAATGCGACCAAATATTGTCCAAGTGCAATACAAATTATTAAATGCAAATGCACTCAGAAATGCATTGGCATTTGAACCAAACTTCTTAAAAAAATGCAGGATATTTTACCTTAGCCTGATTAATATAAATTTTTAACATGTTATATATTTGTACTTATAAATGCTCACAAGATGTTTTGGCTGCGTTTATATTTGAAAATCAAAAGTTGATGCGAGTGACCAGAAGGTATGTATTTATATGCAAATGCGAATGCAATATTTCCAAATTCAAAAAGTACTTGAAACCAACCTTCATAAAACAATTAAGGCTAAATCTTTAATTATCTATTAGTTTCTGGCAGCGTTAGGCAATCATTGTGGATGGTAGAAATAAAAGGCCTATGATCGGTCGATCATTGATCAATCATTTGTCTCTAAATCATGTTATATTAA
Source organism: Sipunculus nudus (assembly GCA_026874595.1). Lineage (NCBI taxonomy): Eukaryota > Metazoa > Annelida > Sipuncula > Golfingiida > Sipunculidae > Sipunculus > Sipunculus nudus. Next base: position 110,474,624 of record CM049306.1, on the reverse strand, counting down.
AGCAAAAACAAACGACACAGCGAATATTTCCTGTGCTACTGTAAAAGTAAAGGTTACGGTCGGGTTGTTGATATTTTTTATGCTTTTCGATGCTCAAAGTTCATCTTTTGGTTCAACTAACTGAAATGGGTCTTTTTTTCGTCGACTCTCTGTCTGTCCGTCTAACTGTCCATCTGTCCGTTGGTAAACATTGCACAGTCTATTTTTTTTATTTAATTAACTTGTTGTTTTAGCATGACATTTGCCTTAAGGACAACAGGTCAAAGATGTTGATAGGCCCTGATAGGCCCTCTGTGGAAACCAAACGGGTTTTAGCTCAGCTGACTGTAAGTCAACAGAGGTATGGAAATGGGGCTCAGGCAGTCGTCCGTCCGGTCGTCCGGGCGTCCGTTATCAGGGCACAACTCGTAACTGCTGGTCCTAGAAACTTCTAATTAGATATCGAGGGAGGTCAATAAAAAATCTCATTGAAACATGAAATTAGGTCATTGCGACCTATATCCTCCGAGCTATGGGTCTTGAAAGTACCCCCTAGAATAATCAAATATTTGATATAAAACCTCCAATATTTTGATAACTAATGCATTGATTGTCATGAATCTTGCCTTGAATATTGACCACGACTAGTTTAGTCAGTTTCCGACAAGTGGTGGCGCCACCGGTAATTTTTGTTCTTTTAACAAATATTTTTCTATTTTTTTAACTATAAAATGACAACAATCATGCCAGTTTCTCAGCTGTGATAGCATCTAGTTTCCCAAAACCTGGACTGTTTATTGATCACAAGTGGATGCCCTATAGTAATCACCCTGTCTGTCTCTCTGTTTGTCTGTCTATCTGTATGTCCATCTGTCCATCCACACAAATGTGTTTCCAGATGATAACTCCAGGTTGGACTGACACATGGATATCAAATATGACTTACATATGGCCAACCACTAAAGCATGAACCTAGTTGTATCCGCCAAAACAGAGTTTTGCGGATACTATGTTTTCAGTTGCACGCCGCCGCCGCCGCCGCCGCGGCGTAGGATTCCGGAGAACTTCTCCGTAACCGCTGGGCGGAATTTTACAAAACCCGGGATATGTTCAGGTCACATGTGAAATGCTGCGCCCCGATTTTGTTTTGACCTCTGACCTTTCCTCTCTGCCCAGCGTCCATTCGTGCGTCTGTTTCCATACATAAACCCACATATCTCAGGAACCGTTTGACCGATCAGGAAAAATTTTGTTTGTACAAATGTAGCCCTTGGATAGCTTTATAACATACACAAAAAATGGTGGCGCCACCTGCTACCATGTTTGCACAGTGTCCATCTGTTCATCTTTCTTGGGTTAAAATCACTCATATCTCTGAAGACTAATTCACCTGAAATTCGGCATGCGTATACATCCTGGACAGCTTTCTTGATTTTATGACAAGATGCGCCACCTACATTCACGTTCACGCTGCAGACATCCAAGCTTATATCTCGGGAACCGTTTGACCGATTTTTGGCCAAATTTTTGCATGTGTATAGATCTCACATAGCTCTTTATCATACGTAAAACTGGTGGCGCCACCTGCAACCATTTTTGCACACCGTCCGTCTGATTGTCTGCTGTGGGATAATATCATTCATATCTCGGCAGTGGTTTAACAAATCTGCCTAAAATTTTGCAGTTTTATAAATCCTGGAAAGCTTTCTTGATTTTATGACATGTGGCGCCACCTACATTCTAGTTTACGCTGCAGACATCCCAGCTCATATCTTGGGAACTGTTCGACCGATTGGGCCAAAATTTAGCATGTGTATAGGTCTAACATAGCTCTTTATCGTATACATAACTGGAGGGGCCACCTGCAACCATTTTTGCACAGCGTCCGTCTGTTTGTCTTCCGTGGGCTAAAATCACTCATATCTCTGTAGTGGTTTGACATAACTGCCTAAAATGTTGCAGGTTTATACATCCTGGACAGCTTTCTTGATATTATGACAGGTGGCGCCACCTACATTCTTGTTTACGCTGCAGACATCCAAGCTCGTATCTCAGGAACCGTTTGACCTAATGGGCCAAAATTTGCATGTGTTTAGATCTCACATAGCTCTTTATCATACACAAAACTAGAGGGGCCACCTGCAACCATTTTTGCACAGCGTCTGTCTGTTTGTCTGCCGTGGGACAAAACACATGTAGTGGTTTGACCTTTTGCCTAAAATTTTGCAGATGTATACAACTTGGATTGCTTTCTGGATTTCTGGTAGGTGGCGCAACCTACATACACATTTCAGCTGCAGACATCCATGCTAATATGCAACACACCTCACTCTATTTCCTCTTGCCACTCAATCCATGCCTCACTTCACCCGTTCCACTCTGATTTAGGCGGATACACGTAATCGCTTGTCGACTACCCGTATTCTAGTCGATTTTGGGGTCACATGGCCAAAGGTCAAGGTCACAGGACTTATTAAAAAAGATAATGGCTGCATTTTATGCCAAGCTTTTCATCCAAAACTTTCCATCTTGCGCATTCAGCTGACTTGCTAGTATGGGATAAGCATAATGAATTTGGGGTTATAAGGTCAAAGGTCAAGGTCATAGGGGCCATCTTTTCACGAATAGGATTCCAGATGATAACTCCAGTTTAGTTTGACATATTCAAACTTTACTAATATATGGCTCACCACTAAAGTAAGGACAGTGTCGATTTTTGGGTCCAACGGTCAAAGGTCAAGGTCACAGGACCCATTTCTTTAAAAAGAATGCATATGCATTTGAAGCCAAACTTTTCATCGCAAACCTTCCATCTTCACGATATTGCTAACCTGCCAATAGGGGAAGATTCTGTTCGATTTTTGGGTCAAAGGTCAAGGTCACAGGGCCCATCCAATCACAAATTAATTTATGGATGATAATTCTGCTTTGGCTTAAAATGATTTAATAATGACCACCCACTTAAGTGAATTCATTTTGATTTTCAGGGTCCAGAGATCAAAGTTGAAGGTCACTGAAGCCATATGTTTAAAAAAGATTATGGATGCACTGTAAATCAAACTTTTCATCGCAAATTTTCCATCTTTCACACATAGTTTACTTGCCCAAAGTGAGGTCATTTTTGAGGTTACCTATTCAGAGTTCAAGGTCACTTTTTAAAAGATTTTTTCAATAATCTAAATACTGCAAGTTCAAGGATAAAGATGTCTAAGATTTTTTAGTCACAAGATCATTGGTTAAGCACAGGACTTTCATTCTGAAAAAAAAAAAATCTTTAAAAATATCATTATAGAAAAATTCAGCAGAGCGTCGAAACCCATGGGTCCCTGGTTCTAATACAAAGAAAGGTTATTATATACTGACACATACACATGATTATGCCGTTTTGTCAGGTTACCAGAGTGACATAATTTCCATCTTGTTTTAACCTCAATCAAACGGAATATTAAAATGAATATTCATAATCTACGATGTATCTACCTCGACCCCAAACCCACGCTATTTTCAGTTATGAATGTTTGTTCTAGGTCACGGGGAAGTATCAACATTTGACTATATACATTCATTTAAATCCTGACGTTTTGGCCTATTGATGGTTTAAATATTTGTAATATTTTCATTCATTTTTATATGATAATTTTATATTATTAAGATAATTTTATTTTTTTAAATGCAACGCTGTTTAGTCTATTAGAGTACCCAGTAACAGCAAACCGTTTTTCAGTCTGCTAAAATTAATCTTCATGTCAATATCTCAAAACCATTTTTTTGTTTTACTTCTACCATGTTTCTATTTAACTAAAAATTAAAATTTTGAATTAAGATACAATTGATCGGAAAAAAAGGACTGGTAACTAGTTTATTTACGAAGCTAATTACAACCACCGTTGGCAAGAATGTCACATCCGGGACACCGACGCTGGTTAAGGAAGTTACTCGATATAATCAATTACAATGGGCCATTGTCTTTATGGTTATAAACCGTGTCTGAAGCTCCTGAAGCAAGTAAAACAAACATTAAAAATCACAACTACTGACAAATGCGTACTACGTTATTATTATGTAAATTTGAGCACAATTGGTTACAAAACATACAATTATTTGCATAAAAAGACAACTCTGTATAAGACGTGAGGGTACCTAATCAAGGGTTATAACAGCAATGACGCAACACAACAGACCTCTGCAGAGCGTGTACCTCAGGCAAAGCTAAACAATCCCACTTTACTTGCCCCCAAAATCCAACGGGACTCCTGTGCTGCTAGTTTCTTCGATATCCTCTGAGTAGTTATGAGTATAAGTTTCGTCGATGACGTCTGAGTAGTTATGCCTCATCCTGTATACAGACGAAGTTTTGTCGATCACGTTAAGTAGTTTTGCGTCATCCTGTATACAGAAAAAGTTTCGTCGATGACGTTTGAGAAGTTATGCCTCATCCTGTATACAGACAAAGTCTCGTCGATAACGTTTGAGAAGTTATGCCTCATCTTGTATACAGACAAAGTTTCGTCGATAACGTTTGAGCAGTTATGCGTCATCCTGTATACAGACAAAATTTAGTCGATAACGTTTGAGCAGTAATGCCTCATCCTGTATACAGACAAAGTTTCGTCGATAACGTTTGAGAAGTTATGGGTCATCCTGTATACAGAGAAAATTTAGTCGATAACTTTTGAGCAGTTATGCATCATCATATATACAAACAAGCTTCTGTCGATAACGTTTGAGTAGTAAGGTGTTTGTGTCATTATGTATACAGACAAAGTTTCATCGATAACCTCTGAGTAGTTATGCGTCATCATGTGTACAGACAAAGACTCGCAGTTGACGTTTGAGTAGCAGTTATGCGTCATCTTGTATACAAACAAAGTTTCGTCGATAGCGTTTGAGAAGTTATGCGTCATCCTGTATACAGACAAAATTTTGTCGATAACGTTTGAGTAGTTATGCGTCTTCCTGTATTCAGACATAGTTTCTTTGATAATGTTTCAGTAATTTTGCGTCCTCCTGTATACAGACAAACAGATGCATCACTGAATAAAAAAAGAGAAAAGCAGATATCTTCTTGGTTTGATTTTCAATAGATCAAGTAGTCTTTCATAACACATCTAAAATACATATAAAGAAAGAAACAGGACAGTTGAAAATATCATTTCCTTGGCTGAGTTGCTTTTCAGCTGGGTCACTAAGAAGATTTGAAAAATCAAAAGGCAGCTTTAAAAATGCGTATTTTTCATGTTCTACATATAGAGTGTTCGTTTAAACATCTCATTAAACTATTGGTGCCCAGCCATCGTATAATGATCACAATGACATTTGTTTCTGACTATTTCTTACTGATAATATTTTGTTTACACACTAGGTGCCGCTGCGATCGAGGTCACAGTACTTGTCATAATCTTCCTGGCGGGGATCACTGGAAACACCTTGGTATGTATACTGTATACATGTAATCAGCAAGAAAAAGGAAAGAAGAAGGCATACCATCGAATAAAGAGAAAATACTTATAATTTTATATAGAAATATTATGTCAGGTTTCTTAAATTTTGACACATGAGAAATGACGTCCTGTTTCTTTATTTTGCGGCATAAGTAATTAGGTTTTGCTTCCGTTATTTTGTTATATGAGGAGTGACGTCGAACTCCTTTATTTTGACACATGGGAAATGACATCATGTTTGCTTTATTTTACACATGAAGAAAGACGTCCTGTTTCTTTATTTTGAGACACAAGGAATGACGTCATGCTTGCTTTTGACATTTGAGAAATGACGTCCTTTTTCTTCATTTTGAGATATAGGGAATGACGTCGTGCGCCTTTATTATGACATATGGGAAATGACGTCATGCTTGCTACTATTTGACACATGAGAAATGACACCTTGCTATTTTTATTTTGAGACCCGAGGAATGACGTCATGCTTTACTTTGGCATGTGAGGACTTACGTCATGCTTTCCTTTTTACACGTACATGAAGAATGACGTCATGCTTCCTTTATTTTACACATTAAAAGTAGATCATGTGTTACAGGGTGACATAAGGCGGACCGAACTGTCTCGCATGTGAAGCTTGCTTTACTTGCGAAGCGGTTGGTACGCCGGACTTGTGCGCCACCTACATGGGTTCGAATCCCGGATCGGCCCAGTATTTTCCCCCTAAATAAATTGTCTTCATAACAGAATGGGGGCTCGTCCAACGTGACGGTAATCTTTGTTGCCCAGGGAAGAGTTCACAGAAGGTGTGACTCCTGGGATAGTCTTGTTCCGATAGGAGAACACTCTTAAGAGGAGGTGTGTTACGCGGTGCACAAAAAGCGGACCGAACTGTCTCGCTAAAGAAGCTTGCTTTGCTAGCAAAGCGGTTGGTAAGCCCGACTTGGGCGCCACCGACATGGGTTCGAAACAGGGATCGGCCCTGTTTGTCTTCTAATACATGTCAGGCTTCCGGTTTTATTGATGCGTACAAGAAAACGCCATGCTATCAAACTCAGCATGAGCTTGATTTCAATGAGATACCTAATTATTTTAAATACTAATAATCAATGTTCTGGTCGCCGCTATCTTATTTAACTGATTCACTCTTTATGCTTTTAATTATATTGTCTTTTTATTACTTAGGTGCTGGTAAGCATCATTCGCCATAAGCAAATGCACAAACCGACCGATCTGATGATAGCGAATCTGGCCCTGTCTGACCTTCTGCTGTTGCTGACAGTCCCCCTGGTGGCCACCACTCGAATTACTGTTAACTGGGTGCTCGGGGAGCACTTGTGTAGAGCTCTGCCGTATGTACAAATGGCCAGCGGCAATATCTCCGTTCTGACCCTGATGGTGATCAGCTACACGCGCTTCATGATGGTCAAACACAATCCTGGTCGGCAGATCTCAGTAAAACACACAGCTCTGGCCATAGTCATCATTTGGATCTTTTCCTTCGTTGTGTGGATCGTCATCGCAGTGTACCACAAAGTATACACCATACCGCTTTACGGTAAACACTACGTGTTCTGTTATCTAGACATACGGAGGTTACACATGCAAGCGGTTCTCACCATAGCGACGTTTGTGCTTACGTTTTTCCTGCCCCTTGTTGTGATAGCTGTGAACAATTGCCGGATTTATCGGATAGTTTCGGCTTCTGCCGGGAGAGTGCGCCACCAGAGTAACCGCTCTGTAAAAGAACGCAGGTTGATGCGGATGTTGGTGGCCATTGTGGTGCTGTTCGTGGTGTCATGGTTACCGTTTTCAGTGGAGATGGGTATCATAACGTCCCAGCTAGGAACCACCTCCACAGCATTTGTTTCGTGTGTCACCTTGGTTTTTGCAAATAGTGCAGTCAACCCTGTTATATACGGCTGCTTCAGCCGGAAGTACAGAGCAGCCATACTTGCCGTGATCACATGCTCTTCATATAAGGGGGTCAGGAGGATGTCGGAATGATGACGTCACACAAACCAGTGGATGTTATGTTGGTCTTTACCATATGACGTTTAGGTGCTACTAACAAAAGTTCTGTCTATAATATATAGAGTTTTTATTCAGTACAAAGAAGATACAAGTTTATTAATGTTAAAAGGAAAATATCCGCCTTTTTCTGTAGTTCACTAGCATTGTCGTCAAAGTGGTTTCTGATGAAAACAGCCAAATAATCAGTTTTAGGTACCAATTGGGTTTCTTGCAAGTAAGAAATATATCCTGGCGTATGTTTATTATTTTCAGTGAGGAGACAGTGGAACATTCAGTGGGCTTAGTTGGAAACCTCTTTTTACTTTTTCCACAAAGTTCTTTAAATAACCATTCCAACCGAACCTGATAAAAAGGGAACTAGTCAAGGTTTTTGATGGAGCGGTATTTAGTTTTCTTTTAACTTCTCACTAAGGGTTCTTCTCTGAAGAATCATGTGAATTTTGAGTGTAACTTTGTGAAGGACTTCCATGGGTTTCTGGAAGTAAAATGGTTCTGAAAACTTTTTATGGGTTCAATTGTAATCCTATGAGGCGATAGACCTTGGCAGGAATCAAACTTTTCCTATTGGTTGTTTATACACACTGTTTGTTTGAGAGTTTTATACCAGTCTGATTGTTCTATATTTAACCTTTAAATATTTATCAAAAGCACCTCACTGCACACTTCTAGGTTTATCTGGAGGATAACACGCCTACCTCACAGTATTTAACCAAGTTAATGCTACCGCACAAGTTGCACAAACATAAGTTATCTGACTTATTTATTCAAATTACCTTGCTTAGACCAGATCTTTATATATTACAACAAGCTAATATTGTAAAAAGAAAGAAACAGGAAAGAAAATTTAGTTACAAGATAAGGAGTTATTTGATTAATGAAAAATGGGAAACGCTGACGTTTGATACTCATTCAATAAACATTTGACATCTTTCAATTCAACTTGAAGAAAATTTGGCAACAGTTGTTTTAAAAGGATTTAAAGTTAAGTCTTTTTTTGTTTGCGTATGTGGAAAATAATATGGTAATCCACATTTGCAGATCATGTTTATCTAATTTATATATTAAGAGAAAATCTATTTGAAAATGAAAAGAATGACTATTTTTATAAATGTTGTTGTTATTTTATCATTGCTCTTAGTATAATAGAAAGATTTAACTGCCTAAAGTCCCACAAACCGCTCAATGGTATATATGATACTTTTACAGTCACATTAAGATCATACACCCGCACACACACGAATGTATGCATCATTACCGAGGCCGGAACAGGACAGCGTACTTTCATACGGGACAATTTCACGCCGTTTGTTGATATTTTAACCAAGACTTCCTCGTATTCCTGCACGGGTCCATTTACTTTTATGGTCCGTAATTCAACGTCATCCAGCCTACTTATACCTGTTTTGACAAATCTTTCTGGAATAACAGCGAAGTCAGGTACACCATAAGTATAGGGGGTTCGCCATGCACATACTTGGTGAAGCTCGCTAAGACTATATAAAAAAGTAAAATATCATACATTCATTACATCATAAAGAGAGTATATAAAGTTTTTAAACTTGCGGAGATGCTCATATGTGCGAGGATCCGCTCGGCAAACCTACGTATTCGGGCGAGTGCTCTCTAACTGATACACTGTATTGTGGGATACGGCAAATAAAAATAGTTAGTTAGGTGGTTGCTCTCAAACTGGGACACGGTTTTATGATTAGTTATTTGGGTGGTTTCTCTAACTGGTATGCCGTACCGTGGAACACAGCTTTATCATTAGTTAGTTGGGTGGTTGCTCTCTAACTGATATGCCGTGACCTGTCGGAAACGGCTGTGCCATTAGATATTCCGGTAGTAGCTCTCTATCTGATACGGCGTACTGTGGCACATGGCTTTACCACTACCCGGAACGAGCCGGATCCAAGTGGAATTAGTCAAGAAATAATTTACCTTTCTATATGATGGAAAATCATCGGCTAAATTGGACATGCAGGTAAAAATGCTTAAGTAAAAACTTAAAATAAATAAGTACAGAGATTTATATATACAGTTAAGTCTCCATGCTTCTTGCTTGGTTAAATTTAATGAATCAGACATGTTATATAAGAAAAGTAATTATATAGATGACGTATGCAACAATTTCCTAAAGGGTGAACCATGGACTACCTGTTCCAAATGGTAAAGGCTTGTAAACGGAAGAATCTGAGTATCTCCCTGGGTATTTTTGAGTAAATACATATACATGTTACAAACACCTTAATCCGATTCCCATAGTCAGGTAGAAGCATTAATATACCATAGAGAACTTGCATTATGCAACGATTCAGTATACCATTGTTGACAGTTAAACTTATTTGAATTTTTTTAAAAACTTTTTTAAAACTTTTGTCACGGGAAAAGAAGAAATATTGAAAAGGTAAGGGGATGGGTTAATTGTCTAATTTATCACGAGAGAAGATAAGATAAATAAATTGGCAAGGGCGTGCGTCTTATTTGTCTCCAAATTAGGTCACAATATCTTGTCAACTAAAACTCAAAACCGCAGGTTCTAATCATATCTCTAAAATGTCCCCAAGAATCATGTCTCTGAATGTCCCCAGAAATCATGTCTCTGAATGTCCCCAATAATCATATCTCTGAATGTCCCCAGGAATCATGTCTCTGAATGTCCCTAGGAATCATGTTTATGAATGTCCCTAGGAATCATGTCTCTGAATGTCCCCAGGAATCATGTCTCTATAAGTGTCCCCTGTAAATCATGTCTCTGAATGTCCCAAAGTTTGAAAATACTTATACCCAACCATAGCCCAATCATTTATTCTATTGGAGAAATCGGACGGCTTTGTTGTCCGTTTTTACACTGTTATATATAAACAGCGGGGCAGGATACGCTCCAGCTCCTCGCCAAATGATGATTAACGAATGATTAAGGAAGCTTAGGATAAGATTTACAACAGATATAAAATATAAAATATCTGTCATCTCGTCACATTAGTGTAGCCGGATTAAGCTCTCGTGTTATTAATCGGAGTAAGTGATCTCTGAATAGTGAGTGGTATTGCAGGGTACATCGTGATTCAAACATCAAAGAAATAACCAGTGTTGACTGATACAGAACAAAGGACCAAAAGCTGTGACGCTGAATCCGTTTATGGATCAGACAAGACCAACAGTCCTAACACAGAGAGGATGTAGCCCTGAAGATTCGATATCTGATCACACCATCAAAGAGAAAGCATCCAAAGAGGGTGAACCTCGGCCAACGTCTGGATCCGCATCATGATTCATACAAACATTTATGCAATTATTTCCTTGTCCTTGCTTCATCCATCGACAATATTTTATTAAACCTCGCTGGAAACTTTTTAACTCACCGAAAACAAAAACAGTCAACAACCACAATGGAAAGTTAACAGATTTCAGATAGCCATCTTCTCAAGTATAAATGCTTGATTCCACCTTCTTAAATAACAGACAATTACATTAACTTTAACATCCTTCACTGGCAGAGATAATGATGACCTTGTAGAGAATAAAACGCCCAGTTATTTATTACAACAAACTGATAAACATAAAATCCCCACTCCGTTTTCACTTCTACAATCACATTGCATTTTTTGTTTACAGCGTCTACCATCAGATACCACTTACAAAGGAGCTCGGTCAAGTGTCTCCGTGCGTTTCAAATGGTTCAAAAGTTAATAACATTCTAAAGTGTGGGCTCACGATTTTAACGTTTGCCAAAAAGACCTTCAAGACAAATGTAAAGACATCAACATACAACCGAGCTCAAAACGTCACATTAAAATGAGTTTATATAAAAATAAATAAGATGCAGGAACTCAAACATGTGAACTTCTGTGATCACTATAAATTAAACATTTTTATAGCACCATAAAAACAGAAGTTTGCAAGCACGTGAAGTTGTATGATTACTCTGTCATAATTAATATAACATCATTGAAAAAAAAAGAATATGCAGCACGTGACGAATGATTTCTATAATGCCATAACTATAATTATGTTATATTTAATCACAGAAACATATAAGTTCATTTCTACAAAGCCCAGAACTATATTGTCATAAATATTTTAACTTAAAAATAATATAGAAATAAGAATTAACTGCTATAATTATTATTACATCAGAGAAGAAGAATATGAATTCTATGATGTCAAACATCTCCATTCTTATTAAACCATTAGATTAATATATCATAATATTTAAGTTCATTGGCGCGCGCTTTGAGTGATGTACTTGTGTAAAAAAACAAATACTTATGGTAGCTGCTCAAGGAATAAATTCATTTAAATATTCTAAAACAGTCAAAACTAAACAAAGACCGCTGCGGATGCAGAGAATAATTCCATGTTAGATTCACCGGAATGACAAAATGTATATAAATACCTCGATCACCAAATGTATAACCACGTGACTGAATGATGAATTCTTCATTGACATTTACCACATTGACATTTATTTCATGACTTTATTTAATACAAATATTGTCCCTCCAGAGTGTCATAATATTTTCTTACAGGTGTCCTGCCAGATGCAAAAACATATTTATGATTAGTTTTAATGGGTTAGGATTAGGCTTAGTTTGTATCGTCGCCAAGATAAACAAATAAAAGATCCTGCAATTTTCTTGATAGTTTTTTTTTTACAATAATTCAAATTCAATCAATGTTTACCTTCCTTATGTTGTTTGTACATCCAAACGGACTAGTATATAAAAATATTAACATGTACGCCCTTTTAAAGTATCTGAGTTCGTTATATGATATATATATATATAGTAATATAGTGACCTGCCCCCTTTGAAGACGCTGGATTGACGGCCTTTTGCGGAAATCTTCACGCTGAGGAACAAATGGGAACAACACATTTTTAAAATGGCATGAGTGTCTTTAAACATGATTTACTCATACACGTATGTACGCGCAAATGATAACACAGTTCATTTCATATTTACCCATTATTTGATCCAAGGCGACAAAAGTAAGGGAAGATTATCCACGTTTTATTATGAGAAATATTATTTCCTGGTTATTTAGATGAACAAACCGAACCTGCGGTACAACACCAATTTTATTGATATATTATTCCTGTATCCTATGCAATAGTTTAGAAACTCTCCCAATTAAAACAAAGCCGTTAGGAAGTTATTGGGAGAAACCTGTGTCAAAGCGCACGAGTGCGTGCTGCCATCTATAGACTATATCAGTAACTATAACTTTCGTCAAATCAGCTCTGTGAGAGAATATATAAAGGAAAGGCCACTTTAAATAAAGGTAAATGTGAGGTCAGGAGAGAGACAACAAACATAAAGAAAAGGTTCCTTTAAGGTTAATGTGAGGTCAGGGGTTGAAAAAAACGAATATAAAAGAAAGGTATCTTAAAGGTATAAAGGTGAGGTCAGGGAACCGAGAACAAATATAAAGGAAATGTAACTTAAAGGTTATGTTGAGGTAAGAGTACATAAAGGTTAGATAAAGGTAAAATTGAGGTCAGGGTATATAAAGAAAAGGTAACATAAAGGTAAATGTGAGGTCAGAGCACTTAAAGAAAAGGTAACTTAAAGGTTAATATGAGGTCAGAGCACATAAAGGAAAGGTAACTTAAAGGTAAATGTGAAGTCAAAGGAGGAAAGAATATAGGAAATGTAATTTAAAGATAAATATAAAGTCAATATAAGGTAATGACGCTAATGACAGACTTTCTTTTTCTTATTAGCTGAGGCTGAGATAAGCTTAAGTAACACACTGATACAGGTTATGACTTGATCAGCCAGAGCCATATGTTTATATGAATATATATATATATATATATATATATATATATATTCTATAATAACATGGAATAAACCTAATGGTCAGCGTTGTTTACCTCAGCATCATTCACCAAATGTGCAAATTTAATGATATGGTAATCATGCACGACTTTGTATCGTTATAAATAGACGACGACCTTCACATGTTATCAGTCCAGTATATAACTGACAATATTCTGGGGCTCTTATCTATATAAAAAGTTGATGATAATAGGGGGTTGGCCTCATCAGAAGGTTTTCCATGGCATTGCGTGTCAACATTGTTGTTCTGTTTCTTGCCCGACAGATGTTCATTTATCTGGTTATGTTTATCACAAACACGTATGTCTGTCTGTTACGAAAATATTCTACTTGCGCAAATATTCTACATTCATCGGGGTGAGAGTGTGTGTGTTTGTGTGGGGGGGGGGGGGGATTTGGTAAAAACCAGTAAAGCCTTGTTTAGTTTTCGCAAGATTCTCTTTCTGGAAATATTTTTAAACGTTAATGGACAAGACTAATGGACAAATATAACGTATAATGGACAAGGATTGGATTATGTACAAATATAACGTATAATGGAAAGGCTTGTTTAAAAACATAACGTATAATGGACAAGGTTTATGTACAAATAAATCATTAAATGGACAAGGCCTGTGTACAAACACGATTGACAAGGCTTTGGTACAAACATATCGTATAATAACAAGACTTAATAACAAATATAACGTATAACGGACAAGGCTTACGTACAAATGTAATGTATACCGGACAAGGCTTATGAACACACATAATATATACCGGACAAGGCTTATGTACAACCATAACATGTAATGGACAAGGCTTATGTACAAACATAACATGTAATGGACAAGGCTTATGTACAAATATAACGTATAACGGACATAACGTATAACGTAAAATGGAAAAGGCGTATTTAAAAACATAACGTATAATGGACAAGGCTTATGTATGAATATAACGTATAACGGACAAAGCTTATGTACTAACATGACGTCAAATGGAAAAGGCCTATGTACAAATGTAATGGACAAAGCTGTTGTGTAAACATAACGTATAATGGACAAGGCCAATGCTGAAATATAACGTGTAATGGACAAGGCTTATGTATAATTGTAACGGACAAGGTTTTTATACAAACATAACATGTGATGGACATGGCTAGGTATGATAAATAGATGAGATAAAATATGTGCGTTCATATCTCAAATCTGCACTGTTAAACTGAACCCGTTCGAAACCGACTAACTTTGCTAATGGGGAGGCGACGTACCCGGACTGTTTTCAATATTCTATTAAGCGTAGTGCAGCGAGTGTTTGCCGTTGTCAGTTCGTATTTTAATCTGTTTTTGCTCTGTCAAACTGAGAGCTTTATTTTTCATTTCTCTGCATTTTACAATGTTTTCAGTGCATCGTGGATCAGATATGGGCGTGGCATTTTGCCCCTTGGTGATATTCCAAGAATCGCAAGAAAAAAAAAAAGATGTTACACTTAACCTCAACCACTTTTAATGTCCGTTTTTATTCAAAGGAAATATTTAGTTTTTTTTTCACAGGTATAAAATAGTTCTTAATTCAAATATTACTTTTAAATGGACGTTATATCGGGAATTCGAGTATGACCGCCATGCATCACTGTTCCCTGTGATCTATACATGATAGTTGTATGCACAGCCTGGCAGATTAGTCTCACGTCATCTTATAACCTTCATACAATTAAAACAATAGCTGATAGTAACGTGTTTACGGTCTGAACTTGTCAGAAACAATGGATGTTGATCAAATCATTTCAGCGGCAGGTTAATTCATACACAACAACGTTATATCTATAGTCTGAGAGAATTGACAGGTGTGAGATCATGTGACAGAACAATAATGAAGGTACCAAAGAACGTGGACTGATGTCATCTGGGTTGATAACGAATTGTTTGTGAGCTCAAGTACATGTTTCTTAGAGGAAGTGAACCTGTTAAATCTGGGATTTGGGTATCAGCGTTTGACCTATTTCTGAGTATTCCATGTTTTAAACAGGCGGGTTTCCTCCTGCTAGATTGTGGCTCTGAGTATCAGCGGCTTCTAAGAAACGGGTTTTCTCTCGTAAGAACGTGGGCCGAGTATCATCGGCTTTAATGTGCAAGTTTTCTCTTGTGCGAACGTGGGCTGAGTGGGTATGAACGGTTTTTAATGTGCTTGTTTTTCTCTTGTGAGATTGTGGGCGGAGTATCATCGGCTTTTAATGTGCATGTTTATTCTTGTGAAATCGTGGGCTGAGTATCATCGGCTTTTAATGTGCATGTTTTCTTTTGTGAGATCGTGGGCTGAGTATAATCGGCTTTTAATGTGCATGTTTTCTTTTGTGAGATCGTGGGCTGAGTATCATCCGCTTTTAATGTACCTGTTTTCTTTTGTGAGATCCTGGGCTTAGAAACAGCGTTTGCATATTTTTTTCACAATTTTTCACATTCAAGGTTACAGCATTTCCAATTTAAACATCATACCAAAGTCATAGAATCGGACGACTGAAACGAATACCCATTTGGTAGAATCTGGTCTGCTACGGAGTCTTCTTGGAGCAAGAAGTCATGCAAGATGGCGAGGTTTAATAAGTCCTTGATAAAAGAAAACGTCATTTGTCTTAACATGATTTTGAGTGTTTTGTAAACCCAGTTTTCGCCTATTGGATTTTGACCTTGAGACCATCTTTTTGTCATTATAATTATTAGAAAAAAGCTTCAGCTGTTCATTTTGCACACAGGAGCTATCTGCAATAAACCTAGTGCTGGTTCCTCAAAATCTGGCGAGCAAAGTTCAGGGCTTGGCTATTCGCAAAAATGACTGCTGGAATGTTTGACACTAGTAAATTCGTTGTAAATAATCGGTTCAGTAACACACGTTTTACTTTAAATTTGACTTTAAACTAGAACAGAATATGAATATGGTTAAATTATCCAAATGCTGTTAGACATTGTGTCTCATTTATTCGCTCGAAAAACGTCATAGGTACAATACTGTCTCCTCAAACGCTTTCGAACAGTAATATTACGATATGACAATGATCACGAAACGTTTATGATGACGAAACGAGGGATTACGGACATAAATTTTACGAATAAAATACGCAGTTTTAGAAAGTTGTTCTGTTTATTTTTTGTCACACGTATGAAATTTATTCTTTAATATGAAAATGAAAGACATATTACGACAAGAGGTGCTGAGGTTGATGTCCAACTTGCTCGTATTACACAGTATAGACTGTGACATGATGTATGTGTGTGTATAAAAATAAATAAATAAATAAATAAATATATATATACATATATATATATATATATATATATATATATATATACAATTCATATGTGGAACAATGTAACAACATACATGACACAAACATTCGTACATGTGCTGTGACCTAATCGCTGCATGAAAATTAGGTCTAAACCGTTTTGTATGAGAATCCAACATTCACTTGGCATTTTAGCTGAGTGCATAAATATATTTGCATGAGATACATGTTGAAAACCAAATCTTGAGCTGGATTCAAACCGCAACGGTTTTAAAACCGCTTTGATTGCCGTAAATAATGCTCCTTTCACACATTCACGTTTGATCGTAAACGTCTGGCCGCGTTTGGCCACATTCTAGGAAAATGTGGTAGGTCGTGGAGGTTGGAAATGGTCGCCGCCCACGTACGCTCATTGTTCGTCCATTGTACGTCCAGTACGTTCGACTGACGACTGGATCGCGAACATAAAACGTGCGATCCCCGTACGCTTTTAGTACATCCACAACGTCCCCTGCATATTCTCACGTTTTTAATCCGCTTACTGCGATCATTTTACGCTGTATCACGTCAGCCTTACGATCGATTTACATGTGTATTACGTGTTTCACGATCGTAGGACGCTCAGTACGTTGTTTGCGTTTTTTGTAAGACTCGAGTACTGGGTATATATAAACCCCGGGTTTTAAGTATTTTTCTCAAGTTCTGCAGAACTTTTCTCCAGAAGATGGAATTTTCACCTACGAGAGGCGGATCAACATATTACAACTATAAGGGCTTCAATGCCATTTTAAAGACCCTTGTTGATGCGGACTACAACATTCATTTCGGTGGATGTCGATGTTATGGATCAAGTTCGGACAGTCAGATATTCGGGACCTGTGATCTCAAGAGAGAATGGTATAATTGTTTTCCCTCCACCCACAACACAAACAGGAGATAACGAGGATCTACCCTATTTTATAATCGGAGTTGGTGCTTTCCCCTTTAGGACCTGGATTATGAAGCCCTACAGTTGATGAAATCTCACAGATGAAAAGCGGATGTTTAATCACAGGCTTTCTAGAGCCAAGAGAGTGGTTGAGAACGCCTTTGGGATATTAGTGCAGCGATTTGCCGCCTGTTTGTTGACTACTCTGAAACTGTCTCCAAAGAATGTGGAGAGTGTAACTCTGGCCTGTTTTTTCCTGCAAATATTATGCGGAGACGCTATCCTGCTATGCAAAAGCTTTCTTACATAGCTAAGGCCTGCAGGGATACCTGGTTACTGGCGTTAAGGACAAAACTTAAATGTGAACTTTCAACCAGGACGTGGCAACAGAGCAATAAATGCAGCATAAATTTGAGGGAGTATTTATCAAGATATTATTCGCACTCTCAGGAGCTGTGCAATGGCAGGCTGCGTGTTCCAAGAATGATAACATTTTTTAAAGCTGCATTTCAGTTCATAACAAGAGACTCTTAAAAATGATTTTAAAATAAGATGCACTAAGAACGTAGAGAAGACGTAGTTAGAACGTGCTGAAAATGTACAACAGACGCCATAAACGTACACAGAACGTGAAGAGAACCAACTTAGGACCTCCTGGACGTAAGAGAACGTATGCAAAACGCCGAGGCCGCTATAAGGACATAGTAAGAGCACACAATGAATGGACGTACAACAGACGCCGAGAACGCAGTCAAGAAATGGTGGCGACCACCCACGTTCTATGTACGTCCTTCGTACATAATTTGTACGTCCACCACGTTTTTTGTACGTTCCATACTTTCTGAAGTACCTTTCGGCAGGTTTGCGCGATCGACCGCGCTTAAGTTTTACAGGAAAACATTGTCGTAGAGGGTTGGCGATCATGGCGACCTGACGACGACCTCTGGAGACCATTGTACTTTCAAAACCGTGATGTTTGAGCATCTGCCTATAACCCCTTTCACACATACACGTTCTAGCCACCACGATCACCACGTTCTTGGGAAACGTGGTGGTCCCGGTGTTGAACGTACAATGGTCTCCAGAAGTCGTCGTAGAGTCGCCATGATCGCCAACCCTCTACGACAAAGTTTTCCTGTAAAACTTGAGCGCGGTCGATCGCAGCAAACGTGCCGAAACGTACTTCAGAACGTATGCAACGTACAAAATACGTAGTGGACGTACAAAGGACGTACGAAGGACGTATATAGAACGCGGGTGGTCGCCATCATTTCTTGACTGAGTCTATTGTACGTCCATACTACGTTCATTACACGTCATCAGCGTGTCCTTGGCGTATTGCATAGGTTCTCTTTACGTCCAAGAAGTCCCAATTAGGTTCTCCTCACGTTCTATGTACGTCCATGGCGTCTGTTGTACGTTTTCAGCACGTTCTTACCACGTCATCCCAGTGCGTCATTTTTTTAATAAATCTTATTTTGTATATCAATAAAAAAGTTAAGTCCAAATATCGAAGCGTAACAAAATGAATCGTAAACTTGGTCCCAATACCATATTCCACAATACCCAGAAATGTTATAGTTTATTGTAGTTTAAAATAAATAAAATATTAAATAGTTAAAAATAATAAATATTAATATACTATTTTCTTTCTACTTAAACGTTTCCTCTCGTCCACGTTTTTATTCTCATACTATCTGTAAATCAAAGAGCTAATTCATTTTTATGAAGTCGCGGAAAAAGTTGTAATCAATGGATAATGACGCCTTCATTATAACACAGCAAGCACATGATGGCCGAGAGTAAGCATGTGATTAAGTGGTTGGACGTCGAAGTTAAAGGCCTCCGAATAGCGTTTTCAGATTACCTCTGTTTCAGACCCCCTCCTACTGTTACACACTGTATATCACTCTTCACTGGTGTGACAGTTGCCAGATATAGGAAACACCCTCTCATTTAAAATAACATAAAGGATGTAAGCATAACATAGGGAACATGAACGACTAAGATTAATTGGCATATGTATATCAAATAACTGTGAGAAATTACATTTTCGTATTATTATAGCGGTAGCAAATGTATTATTTTCTTTTTACCAATAAGGTATTCTAATCCTGTACTAACTGTTGAACTATTGGGCGTATGTAGAAATAAAGTGGTAATTTTTATATTTTATATTTACATTTTCTGACTACATTTTAGACTATGGGACAAGGCATATCATAAAGAAATAATTTCTATTGAAAAGGCAAATGCACAATCATCTTTTAATAATGATATATCACAAAATTATTTACATTTTTAACAACTTCCATTTTTTTGCAATTAGATTACAATTTTACAAAACCACATTTCAACATAGCAACAATTATTATTGTTTAGTGTATCTTGTTATGAACTGAAATGTAGCTTTAAAAAATGTTGTCGTTCTGGGAAAACACTTGCAGCCTGCAATGGCACAGCTCTTACAGGGTGCGAGTAATACCTTGATAAATAATCCCTCACATTTTTGCTGCATTTGTTGCACTGCTGCCACGGCCTGGTTGAAAGTTCACATTTAAGTTTTATCCCTCAAGTCAGGCACCAGATATATCCTGCAGATCCTCGCTGCGTAAGAGAGCATTTTGCATAGCAGGATAGCGTCTCCGCATTATATTGTACAGGCAATCACAAGCTAGAGTTACGCTTTCCACGTTCTTTGGAGACAGTTTCAGAGTAGTCAACAAACAGGCAAATCGCTGCACTAATATTCCAAAGGCGTTCGCAACCACTCTTCTGGCTCTAAAAAGCCTGTAATTAAATATCCGCTTTTCATCTGTGAGATTTCGTCGACTGTAGGGCTTCATAAGCTTGGTCCTCAAGGGGAAAGCATCATCTCCGATAATAATATAGGGTAGATCCTCGTAATTCCCTGGTTGTGGTGTGGCTGGAGTGAAAACAATAGTACCATCCTCTGCTGTAGTCTTGAGTTCGCAGGTCCCGAATATCTGACCGTCCGAACATGATTCATTAGCACCGACATCCATCCAAATGAATTTGTAGCCCGCATCAACAAGGGCCATCAAAACAATGCAATTGAAGCCCTTATAGTTGTAATATTTTGATCCGCTTCTCGAGGGACACCTGATTGCGATATGTTTGCTGTCTATAGCGCCAAGGCAGTGGTGAAAATTCCATCTTCTGGATAAAAGTTCAGCAATGTCCAGCCAACCCGAGGACTTCCCCAGCATATTCCGAAATAATTGCTTCACACACCTCCGATATGAACATAGCAAGGGTGTTGGGCGCCACTCGGAAGTTGTACATCAGAGACTTGTATGTGCAGCCAGTGGCCAAGAACCTGAGGGTGCAGACTTACTTCACACAAAGCCTTGAGGTAGTGCTTTCCTCCAGAAGGTGTGTTGACGTTAAATACGAAGACCCAATCTTTCCAACAGTTCATAGAACATTTGCGGTTCGAGGCGAAGAAAGTTCTTAAAGCTGCTCCTACTGGTCGAAGAGAATTCTGGTTTGCAGCCAAGGCCTCGCCCATCTCTCGTGCCGTTTCCCGTCGTCCCGCATCTCCTCCGCCAAAACAGCCAAGGCGAGGTCTTTTGCAGCTATCAAATCATTCGGAATGGCAACATATATTGCCACCAACATGTGTCTTGCAATAGCTGGTATGATGTTCACTCATCGGAAGTCAGACTTGATATGAAAGCTACTCAAAACGACAGGGTATATATATACCCGGTACTCGAGTCGTACAAAAGACGCAAACAACGTGCACTGAGCGTCCTAAGATCGCGAAACACGTAGTACACACGTAAATCGATCGTAAGGTCGACGTGGTACAGCGTAAAATGATCGCAGTAAGCGTATTAACAACGTAAGAATATCGTAAAGGGGCTGTTGTGGACGTACTAAAAGCGTACGGGGATCGCACGTTTTATTTCGCGATACAGTCGTAAGTCGAACGTACTGGACGTAATGACAACGTACAATGGACGAACATTGAGCGTACGTCGGCGGCGACCATTTCCAACCTCTACGACCACCTACGCTCTCCGAGAACGTTGCGAAACGCGGCCAGACGTACGATCAAACGTGAATGTGTGAAAGGGGCATGAACTAGTATCTTAATGCATTGCTGGGTGACGATAAGGGGTCCCCTCCCCCCAGAAATATTTGCAAACTAGGAGGGGTTATTTGTCATCCGATTAAATGTAAAACTTAATCGCTTTAAAGCTGATGATTGGATAATTACATTTAATAAAAATATTAGCTTGTGTCTATAGATACAGGATAATTGGTTAGAATACATGTTTCCATTATTTCCTTCAAACAAGAAATAAAAAAGAAAAATGTCACTTTTGATCGTTAGTGATATCCACTTATAATCTCGCATAATTAAATTAAAATATATTTTTTATTTATATATATTATTTGATAATAAAAAGTATTGGAGTGCAACATGGATATACATACAACATTAAGGACATATGAAACTGGCCATGCTGGCCAGGGGCTGACATAAGATTAAGTATGGGCCGAGGACTAACAAAACATTAACCAAAGGCTGGGGGCTGAGAAAAAATTATGTATAGTCCGGGAGCTAACAAAACATTTAGTATAGGCCGGGGACTAACGAAACATTTGTATAGGTCGGCGGCTGACAAAAAATTAAGTATAGGACGGGGGCTGACAAATCATTTGGTATAGGCCGGGGACTAACGAAACATTTGTATAGGTCAGCGGCTGACAAAAAAATTAAGTATAGGACGGGGGCTGACAAATCTGTAAAAGCTGTCGAAACACCATTGCACATGTAAGTATAATTATTTTCCATTTCATTTTAGGGTGTAGCCTATATCAGGAACCACTGAGTTAAAACTACTCGGGTGAATTACAGCATTGTCACAATATATAGGGTGTGACCTTAAGTTTGTTAGAACTTAATTTTGAAAAAAATCAGTTGATTACATCTAAAATGGTACATTAAGAGTACGAAAGTGTTACAGGCCATTTGAGATTCATCTCCAGGTCGAATCGTACATACCTATGGTCTTTTGAATTCACCTGCTAATTTTCCCATTGAGATATATATATATATATATATTATCAGGCTATTTGTTTTGGTCAGTTAACTGGAGTAGAAGGTGACGAGATGGTGGCCCATAATTTTAACCCAAGTGAAACACAGTTAACTGCCCACGCCTGCCACGTGGTAAGGTCCTCTCACAGCCCCTCCCCCCCCCCCCCCCGCCGACACGCACACATCAACAGCACTGCAGCAGCAATGTCTGACCCCAACTAACAATATAACTTGTCCCACATAATGTGACATATGCATATGCTGACCTTACTTTTTACATTACCCCACCACATGTCTTTTAGGTAAAACTGTAATTTTAATGTATAATTATATTGTATTTTTGTAATATTTAATATTTGTCTTTAATAAAAATTGAAAAGTAAATAGAATTAAATCCTTAATTCAGTACAAATGAGGTTTCTGTTGCAATTAATAAGCACATTTTGGCCAATTTCTAGCTAGTTCATGATCAGTACAACATAAACACGCCTATATATATATATATATATATATATATATATATATATATATATATCTATAAATATATATATATATATATATATATATATATATATATATATCTATTTCATATAACCCTATCTCTGATTCATAGAACATAGTCTTTGGAGCGTTTTCAAAAGTGTGTGTGTGGGGGCATGGGTGGGGGGGGCCGCATATATATATATATATATATATATATATATATATATGTATATATATATATATATATCACAGGTCTTTTTTTAAGTGCATGGGGGCCCATTTTACAAGTGTAGCCAATTTGCAAACGTGTGAGGGCATGGAATTTGGTGGGTGTGGTATCCCCTCACAAGGTTTGGAAAATTGTGAACATTCTGACACATAAACCTCCCAATAAACTCCTCATCACTTTTGACAAAAGTTAACAAAAGCCAATGGTACTTCATTGTTACATATTTTATCGTTATATATCTTTCTTTTACTTTCAGAACCGAAGCTTGCAGCTGCCACACTTCTGCTGCCATCCCTCTTCCATGAAAAGGAGTCACTCATGTACTCGGCAGAAAAGGTATGGTGTCACTCTATGCCCTTGTTTTTTTTTATTTCAAGTCCAGTTAAATATTTGTTTTGGAATATCTCATATCACGATTTTTTTCTGCCTAATAGATTTCTTGAAATGTTAATTGAATCCTCTCAGTTAAAGACCAACACACGTAAAACAGAATGGGTGAGTTTGAAAGAAAATATAAATTCGAGGTAAAACAGCTGCAAAATAAAGTTTGTACCTAGAGGATTAATCATGCTCAACATTATGATGCGAAAACATAAAGCATCTTAAACAAATCCATCGGAGTGCAAAATCTTAATTTTCACAGAGAGAAACCCACATTATTAGATGAACAAATATACCAGTACAGTTCTGACTTATGTATTATATAAATACTATTTTTATATTTGTAGGAGGCAGACAACTGTGTCACACCCACGATTTTGCTGAAAGGAGAAAATCCCCTCGTATGCAAGAGAGCCTCTTTGACCATGGACGGGGTTTTCACAGTCAAAGAAATGGACATGGATATTAGCTATGCTGTGTCTTTATTGTTTGCAGCATACTACGTGTATGGAATTGAATATCCGAAACAGCTGAAAAATACTTTGCAGTTCCTCGAACACTTCATATATCGTATGCCAGCTGCTGAAGGGAGAGATCCGACCGTTTCGGTGCTCAGGATGCATGGTCACCTGACCAGTTAGATCAAGAAGCATGTTTTTTTATATCTCCGCCAAGCGGCGGCTTTATGTTTTCTTGTTAACAACATTACTAAAAGAACAATATTCACCAATTGTGATAAAAGGCAGCTTGGCAATGATCGGCAGTGAATAAACTCGGAATGAGTGCTTTATGGGTTATACAGCACAATTGATTGCACAAGGCAGTAGGTAGTGAGGATATGGCCATGCGAGTGATTACATAACAGACGTGACTCCACAGGGAACAATGAAGTCACTCCACGTGCTGTTTCTTTTAAATATGTTATTAAGTCGACGTACAACATGAGGGCCATTTTAACTAAGGATAAATTTTGCAATTCTAACAAAGCTAATGAGCTGCCTTGATGGTTGTTAGCGCTGTATTAGCACATTTCTAATTAATTAATAAAATAAATATTTTGATATACATTGTAGTTACGTTTTTCAGAAACTAACTGAACAAAGACCCTGGAGCATAATACTTTCCCTATAATTTTGTATTTTGCTATATGGAACTTCAAGAACCAATACAGGCCCACCTGATACCCGGGAATAATTGTACAAGAAAGTTATGAACAGTGGATTTACGTACCATTTAAGGACCGATATCAACCATATTCATAACCATAAAGAATCTAAAGAACCCTATCGATTCTTTTGAAGAACCAAATGTACCATTAAAAGAACCCATAAGAGCTTGTAAAGAACCAATATGAACCATTTAAGAACCCTATAAAGAACCCTAAGGATTCATAAAAAGAACCCAAAAGAATCACTAAGAACCCTTAAGAGAACCCGTCATAGGGTTCTTTAAAAGAACCCCTGGTTATGGTTCTTTCAAAGAACCCTTAAGAACCCTTCAAAGAACCCTCCATGGGGTTCTTTAAAAGAACCCTGGATAGGGTTCTTTTAAAGAACCCGTAGGGGTTCTGCTATTGGGACAAGCCAAAGAACCCATTAGGCTTCACTTCCCTTAGAAATAGCCTGTAGACCGCACACAGTTATCTACTTATGTTATCACTAGGATGTCACTCAACAGTGATTGTGATGACAGCACGGTATAGTAAATGTGTCTGCATTTTAAGCCGGGTTTTACACTACAGACATATGCTCGCAGACACAGTGGTCACCTAAGGAGACTGCTGACAGAGTGTTCAGACTGCAGATTTCTGTCAGTGGACATGCACGAGTATATGCCATTTGGTAGGAGCTAAAATGAGATTAAGTAAATAGAACAGATCAAATATGTAAATTCATCTTGGCGAAATTGAATATTTCAAAATTAGGCCTACCGAGAGCGCAAATGGCAGTATAATGATCTTAAACGGTGATTTGGTATGCAGATAATTTTATATAGGAAATTTATATTTATAAATCACTAATTAAAAAAAATAGTATTCAGTTCAATTGAATACTGAGTTGATGAGAACTTCACTTTTTTACACAGACCTGTATCCAATAATGTTAACCAGAATTTTTAAAATTAATGGAATTATTATACAGTAGAAAATGAAAATAACCAGCTGAAATATGTTCTAACCATATATTTCTCTAGGTAAATGTATTATTTCTTGTAGAAAGCAATAAAGTGTAGCTTAAAATTAAATTTTTGTCAGTGACTGTTTATAACTGTTCCTTTCTAAATTTTTATTCATCACAGATTACTTTAATAATCTTATGTTACGTTTTTATCAATTTTTTAATCTTATCCTGAATAAATAGGAAACAATATAAAACATCAATGATTATTATAATAATGCCAAGATTTTGAAAATACAAATTGTTGGTCTTAATATTACCTCTAATTTCACAATTTCGGGTCTAATCTTCCCTCTTTGGCTGTACACACAGTGAATCTGTGCCTTGTAACTCATTAAAACCTCATTAAGGTATAATGTTTCACCAGGTGTGTCCCCGAGCATAGGACCAAGCTCTATTCCTCCCCGACATCAGGGAAAGTATCAGTACATGTCCAACTTATGTCTTTGACCCGTTCACAAAAGCAGATTTCTGTATGAAGACTGCTGTTGGCTGACTCAAGTATGTAGTGTGAGCCCAGCTTAAGTGATCTTCTCTGCAGCTGTTTCATATCAACAGGAACCAAGCAGCCTTGTCACTAGGAAGTGGCCATTCGAAAGGAATACCCACGACACTGGTGCCAAACAGAATTTCTAAGATACTTTAAAATAGCAGTTTTACTGCTGAAGGCATTTATTAGATGTATAAGTTGTTTTTTTCTTTTAAACTTGATAGTTATACATGTACTAAAGAAGGGAAGCTGACATTTTATTTGAGGGAAGGCCTTGGTAGAGGATGTCCCTTTCCCATATTGTATAAAAATTCAAAATAAGCTCTCTGAAGGAATCATTATCTAAAATATTAAGTGACTTAATTTATGTTCTTGAAACAAAAAAAAAACTACTATGATCCTCAGCATTCTAACAATGCCGTCTGTATACCCCTATATGCATATCACAACGGTCACCTCACTGAATTCTCTAACATGTCATTATATGTTAAATTTTTCTTTTTATAAACAAGTCCCAATGCCCTGTGCTGAATACTCTCAAGACTCTGTTGATTCTTCATAGTACACAGTGCCAAACAATGGGGCAGTAGTTAAAAATAGAGGTTACAAAATTTTTACTAGAGTTAATTTAGAAGCCTTATCCCAGTAACACACTTGATACACTTGAGGTACCTAGGCGAGATTAAAATCCTGGCCTGCTCCATGATGGATTTTAATCTCGCCTAGGCGAGATCACAATCTCAGTCTCGCCTAGGCGGGTTTAAAATCTATCTAGCCAAGAACACAATCGCAATCTCGCCTTGGTGAGATCACAATTGCAATCTCGTCTAGGCAAATTTAAAATCCGCCTAGATTTCAATCTCGTCTTTGACAAATATATTAAATATATCGCCTAAGCGAGATCACTTTTGCAATCTCGTCCAGGCAAATTTAAAATCCGCCTGGATTTCAATCTCGTCTCTGACAGATATATTACATAGTACTGCCTTGAGGTATACACCTTTATAAATAGGTTGCCAGTTACTTATATCAGTACCAATTTTGACACACTGATTACGGTTAGTTAACTGGCCATCAATTTTACTGTTTTTTATGTCATACCATATACATATGAAGTTTTGCTATCAGAAAGGCGTGTGGCATACGATCGAAGGCCTTGGATAAGTCTATATAAGGACAAGGCAAACTACCTGACCTGTGTCTATTCCCCCCCCCTCTTCAATGGCCTCCAGAAGTACCGATGGACAATTATAATTTTGTCTAAATGCAGAAAGCTGAGTTATTTAAGATGACGTCTAGGAAGTATTTAAGTTGGGCATTTATTAGTTTTTCAAAGAGTTTAGAGATGGTACATAAAATTCTAACAGGTCTATAATTTTTCAATATTCGTGGGTCATCCTATTTAGAAACTGGAACGACATTGGCAAATTTATATTAAAGGTAAAAATAACTTCTGTGATACAAGTATTAAATTGTTAGTTAATATAAGTGACACGGTCGGTGCTGGACTGTACCAGGCTCAAACAGCCTCTTATATAATCAAATGGCCATGACAGACCACATTATAAAATTCACTGCCGGTACACAATATACATTTTAGATGCAAGATGTTTGTTACCATTTCTTTATGTCTATTAAAGTTGTCAATAGAAAATAAGCTGATAAGTGTATATGTGTGTCTTAGCACTGTGAGTCAGACGATTGGAGTTTTGGTGCTACATAAATACTATTTATTATTTAGGAGTAATTCAGGAACATGGGAGTAAAAGGGGGGGGGGGACATATTGAATGTCTCCTGTCTCCGAATTTCAGAGTGTGAGAGATGTTGAAAATAAGTCTTTAAATACATTACACAAATGCGAGGATGAAGGAAAGCTCCACTAATTATTTTAATAAGTAAAATTGGTATAAATTATCATCATTTTATCTAGAACATGGATCCTTCAGCCATTGGCAAAGAAGCTCTGCCCTCCTGGACTAAATTATGGCAATATTGTAACACTGTTTTGGATGTCAGTATTATGTGCACTCTGGCATTAGCGCATTGCTGAATTTAATCAAGATATTGTATAATTCTAAACCATAGCAATCCTGGACAGATACGATATATCTTTTGTTGTTAGTATATATATATATATATATATATATATATATATATATATATAACACTGTATGTTACCTAAAAATATGCAAAAAGGTCTTTCAAAATAAAGTCAAAATTCATTTAATTTGTTTTATGGTCATCTAAACAACATTACCTGGAATCACTTCTGATCAATATAGCACGTGTATCTTATGGATCTGCTCACCTGATTAGATTTTGGTCATGTTTGATCCATTTTTTGTAAAAATGTGCAAACAATATTTTTTTAAGATCGAGATATATCAATTTCTACTTTTACCATTACATATGAAAAATATTCTTCATCTATGAAAGCTTAGCTCCTAGTATTCTGTTCTATATCACTCATTCTGCCTTTCCTCCAACTCTAAGTGTGTAATGGAATATGAAAAAAAAAACTATTGTGCTACTTCACATTTTCACTTGCACATGCCTGAACTCCTGCACATTTTTTATTAAAATAGTTCCATACATGATAATTTTTCTTCAAATATGAAATATATTTTAGAGTTCATGCATGATGACACTATCCCTCCTTAAGCTGGGCTCACACTCTATACTTAAGTCCGCCAACACCAGTCTTCATGCAGAAATCTGCTTGTGTGAATAGGTAAAAGACATGTAACTGATGCTTTCTCTGATGTCGGGGAGAAATAGAGCTTCGGCCTATTCTTAAGGACACTTCTGCTAATACATTAGGCCTAAAATAGATTTTAATGATTTACAAGGCATAAATCCACTGTGTGTACTACCAAAAAGGGAAGAAAATAGAGTCATATTCGTGAAATTAGAGGTAATATCAGAACAACAATTTGTTTTTTCAAAGTCTTTAACATTATTATATATATCATTGATATCTGATATTGTTTCCGCTTTATTCAGGATCAGATTTAAGAATTGATAAAACCTTACATAAGTTTATTTTAGTGATATCTGTGGTGAATCAAATTTAGAGAGGAACAGTTAAAAACAATCATAAAAAAAAATTTCATACTAATTTATACTACTGTTTAATAATTCCATTTATTTAGAATATCCTGGTTAACATTATTGGATACAGGTCTGTGAAAAAATGTAATTCTCATTAACTCAAAATTTCATTACATTGTGAATATTATTTTTTAATAAGTGATTTATAAATATAAATTTCCTATATAAAATTATCTTCATACCAATTCACCTTTTCAGATCATACCACTGCCCAGATAAATTTACATATTTTATTCATTCTTTTTAACTTCTTTTAATTTAAGCTAATACCAAAATGGGATATAAACATGCATGTCCACTGACACAAATCTGGAGTCTGAACACACTGTCAGCAAAATCTTTAAATGACCACTGGCCAGGGTCTGCAAGCATATGTGTGTAGTGTGAACCCGGCTTTAGCTTGACAAAGTTCATGTTGGGGACAGCGGTGACTCCTGGCATTCTAAGTGGGTAAACAGACACTGTGCAGACACTGGTACTGTCAAGAGCATGCATGATAGGGAGCATGCTGTTCAGGCTTGAAAAATGGTGCCTGTCTGATCAAGGGATAAACCCAGTTTGCCGATACCCCAGGTTAAGCTCTATATGCCGGGGTAGGAAGACTTCATAGAGTAAAGGAAGGTGTAACGATATGACCCCTAGGGGTTCCATAAAGAACCTTTTTTGCTAAGAGTGTAGGACGGGGGCTGACAAAACTTTAAGTGTAGGTTGGGGGTTGATAAAACATTAAGCATGCAGAGGCCGAGGGCAAACAAAACACTAATTATAGGCCGGGGGCTGACAAACCCTTAGTATAAGCCGGGTTCTGACAAAACATGAAGGTATATTGTTTATTTTAGAATGAACTGGTAAAGTCAAGTACCGGTAAATTAGATAATTTCCAATGGTTATTAAAAGGTTTAACAAGGTTTCTATCGAGTCTGAAACGTGACTAGCGATTTTTATGGGATCATTTTCTGGGTAGGAGAGAAGCGCTCGCATCGGTCAGGGCCAGATGTTAATAAAGCTACCTATACATAAATGCACCATTAAATAACGTCGGCTTGAAAGTCGCCCTTTAATTCTCTTTAAGACCAAGTTTTGTAAACGATAAAAAAAAATAATATGTATATATGGGTGATTAATGTAGTGTGAACTCTTATGTGTATTCATAAGATTCTATAGCAGGACCAATAGAGAGTTAGATTTAATCTGGCTGAGGGAGCACTTGGATGAGGACAGCTGATGAACTACCCCTCGTGACCCCCGTGGTTTTGTATTTGTGTATAATCTGCACCGTGACTACTTGCGGATAATTGATTCATGTATTTCTGTATTTGTATATAATCATCGAGTGAGTCTACTCTTACAACTACGAATATCAATTATATTGATTAAATGATAATCTTTATCAGTCATAAGGTATTGACGCAACCTTAGGTCCAAGTCGATGATAAGCGAAGGTAAATCTGAAGAGATCCGGCTGGTACTCTCACGAGTGTGTGCACGAGTCACGATAAGGGCAGTATGTAGAATATATATATATATATATATATATATATATATATATATATATATATATATATATATCGTATAATTTGAGAAAACTTGGTGATTATATTTTCAGTATACCGTAGTTTAGACAAAATATAGTATGTAGGAATGCTTCTTATTATATTTATTTATGACGGGGCGTCAAAGGTGTCCTGGTTGACTCATGTGTATTTGCCGTAATGCAGAATCCAATTAGCTGAGGGGAGAAGTCATATTTTGCATATTTAATGAGAAAATTTGCGAAAATATAACCATTATATAACCATGAGATAAACATATCTTTATCCGATACTGCGGATGATACTTTAATTATTAGATTGATCTGTGACCATCAATTCTTTATTTGCTAAAACAATATAATTAACTTAATTGCATATTTTTTGGTTCTATATGTAATTAAAAACGAACTTAGCAGGTATTTATGACTTTATGATACATACCGGTAAGCGTAAATAGGATTTGTTTGTAATGGTCTTAAAATTATCATAATATACAACGTGAGTCATGAGGGCGATTGAAAAAGAATCATTTTGCATATTTACCCTAATTTACAAAGCAACGCAAACCGCCAATGTACATTACAGGAATGTTATCATTGTCCTGTCTCTCTGCTTAACTTATTTCGCGCATTTGTGCTTGATAAACACTGTTTTACAACCTAATCACCAAACTCTATTGATTACATACATAATTGTTTGATAATTGTTACATAAATGTTTAATCAGCAGTTTCACATTAGTATACGTATCAAATCAGCAGGACGATTTAGGTGAAAGAAACTGTACATGGATATGTGAAGGGTGCGAGATGGCAGAGGAAGACTCTGTTATAGACTTTCCGGGGATCCACTACGGGTCGCCAGCGGAGAGAGCCGAATGTTTTACTCAAGACAGGTATACATGATTATAGGACAGCCGGAGACAGCCGAATGTTTTACTCAAGACAGGTACACATGATTATAGGACAGCCGGAGACAGCCGAATGTTTTACTCAAGACAGGTACACATGATTATAGGACTGCCGGAGACAGCCGAATGTTTTACTCAAGACAGGTACTCATGATTATAGGACAGCCGGAGACAGCCGGATGTTTTACTCAAGACAGGTACACATGATTATAGGACAGCCGGAGACAGCCGGATGTTTTACTCAAGACAGGTACACATGATTATAGGACAGCCGGAGACAGCCGAATGTTTTACTCAAGACAGGTACACATGATTATAGGACAGCCGGAGACAGCCGAATGTTTTACTCAAGACAGGTACACATGATTATAGGACAGCCGGAGACAGCCGGATGTTTTACTCAAGACAGGTACACATGATTATAGGACAGCCGGAGACAGCCGAATGTTTTACTCAAGACAGGTACACATGATTATAGGACAGCCGGAGACAGCCGAATGTTTTACTCAAGACAGGTACACATGATTATAGGACAGCCGGAGACAGCCGAATGTTTTACTCAAGACAGGTACACATGATTATAGGACAGCCGGAGACAGCCGAATGTTTTACTCAAGACAGGTACACATGATTATAGGACAGCCGGAGACAGCCGAATGTTTTACTCAAGACAGGTACACATGATTATAGGACAGCCGGAGACAGCCGGATGTTTTACTCAAGACAGGTACACATGATTATAGGAAAGCCGGAGACAGCCGGATGTTTTACTCAAGACAGGTACACATGATTATAGGACAGCCGGAGACAGCCGAATGTTTTACTCAAGACAGGTACACATGATTATAGGACAGCCGGAGACAGCCGAATGTTTTACTCAAGACAGGTACACATGATTATAGGACAGCCGGAGACAGCCGAATGTTTTGCTCAAGACAGGTACACATGATTATAGGACAGCCGGAGACAGCCGAATGTTTTACTCAAGACAGGTACACATGATTATAGGGCAGCCGGAGACAGCCGAATGTTTTACTCAAGACAGGTACACATGATTATAGGACAGCCGGAGACAGCCGAATGTTTTACTCAAGACAGGTACACATGATTATAGGACAGCCGGAGACAGCCGAATGTTTTACTCAAGACAGGTACACATGATTATAGGACAGCCGGAGACAGCCGAATGTTTTACTCAAGACAGGTACACATGATTATAGGACAGCCGGAGACAGCCGAATGTTTTACTCAAGACAGGTACACATGATTATAGGACAGCCGGAGACAGCCGGATGTTTTACTCAAGACAGGTACACATGATTATAGGACAGCCGGAGACAGCCGGATGTTTTACTCAAGACAGGTACACATGATTATAGGACAGCCGGAGACAGCCGAATGTTTTACTCAAGACAGGTATACATGATTATAGGACAGCCGGAGAGAGCCGAATGTTTTACTCAAGACAGGTACACATGATTATAGGACAGCCGGAGACAGCCGAATGTTTTACTCAAGACAGGTACACATGATTATAGGACAGCCGGAGACAGCCGAATGTTTTACTCAAGACAGGTACACATGATTATAGGACAGCCGGAGACAGCCGAATGTTTTACTCAAGACAGATACACATGATTATAGGACAGCCGGAGACAGCCGAATGTTTTACTCAAGACAGTACACATGATTATAGGACAGCCGGAGACAGCCGAATGTTTTACTCAAGTCAGGTATACATGATTATAGGACGCTCAGTCACAGGTGAATAGATAAATCTATCGAGCAGCATGTCAGTGTTTCATTGTGCAACAAAATGTTCGAGATTTACATAAATTTATTTTTTTAAAATCGATTTTAGAACCCATATTAATGTCTTTATGCTATTATCATGACTATGACTATGATTATAGTAAAAATTATAACTAATAATAAATTTGTTTTATTAGAGGATAATGTTGAAACTCCTAATAATGTAATAAATCTCTGGCTTCTTTAATATTGTATAAATGTAAAAACAATCCAAAATCAATTTAGTATACATTGTTTGCACAAGACAATAATATCTGTTTCTATAATATGTTCAAGATGGCTCGGTAATGGTACAAGGAACAATCGACAAAATTTTGGGATGATCCGAATCACAATCTGGATCCAGAAACTTTAAACAGTGTTTTAAAGGAAAAATGTTGCATTTCTGACAATGTCATATGGGGGTAATGAGCTGCCATGGCGGAGGTCGGCGCTCTCTAAGTGCTTTCGGTTCTGTTTTCGCATTCTTTTATAAGAATTTATAATGGTTAACTGGAAAAAAGACGAAAGTCTTCTATATAATTAAAAAGGCATTAACAAGGGAAAAGATTGCATGCATTATTTGTGTTTAATTATTAGAGCAGTGCACAATGGTTTCATTATTTTAATGTGTTACAATTTAGGAGGCAAAACACAGACGTTCCTGATTTATTCCTAAATAGTTAATACTTGTTATCTGTTAATAGCAGACTAGACAATATAATTTGAGTGAAATCATATAAGAAAGGTACCTATACTTTTTCACCGGCGCCATTTTTCTTACCATTCAGAGGTTGTAAATTTAGTAAGATCTCAGAGAGTAAATAACTCTTGCTTGTGTACCGAAAACTCAACAGTCTCTATGTGCCATTCATTGTACAATGGATTTATAATGTATAATCATTGTTTGTGTTTATCAACAGCTGTACATACTCTAAATGTTCTTACCAGTAACACTTGGGTTGCCAGGAATATCTCCACTATACTGTTAACAAACAATATATACCAGTGATTGCAGGGCAAACTCTGAAAGCTGAATAATTGCAAAATATGTTGTTGATTCAGTTTTCTTGGTCTCATAGGTAATGATGACGAGATGATATCCAGAACAGAGATTGTGGAACTTGAAATTTTGAAACCACAACTTACTATTGAATGCAACGAAAACAAAAGACTTTAGGAACAGGCGCAATCCAATGAATAAAGTACTTCTAGGGGAACCAGGGTTGAAAAAGTAAACAAATTCAGATACTTTGGGACTATAATGAAAAATTATCTTAAATGGTCAAATAACATTATTGCAGCAATCGGCGAATCTCTGAAGTGATTGTAGCTTTTATTGAAATTGAGAGAGTTAAATGTTGATGAAACAATGCTAAATATATGGTTTATTCGTTGAGAGTGTTGACGTACATAGCTTTGTTAAAAGAACTCACTGTGATGGAACTTAAACACCCTTACCGAATCAAAAGTATTTCTGAGAGAATAACTGGTGCTTCTCTTAAAAATTTTACTGATTTGTGTAACAGGAAGGTATGTCAGAAAGCCAGATGAATACTAAGTGTTTAATTGCTTTGGCATTGTGCTATTTGTTATTACTTTGTGTAATACATATAACATTTTACCTTTGAAATCTTTAAGTCAAAGCTTGATTCATATTAATATAAAGCATCAACTTTTTTTTTCATTGTCATTTACTCTGATTTATTGTCATTCTGACAACAGCACGACATTTATCTGTATTTTATATCTACATCTGAACTGAATAAAATTAGCTTATATTACCGATTAAAATCTCAAGCAGTGCACAAAAGTTCCGTACCTGTAAGCATTTTTTTTATAACTTCAACTTTGGCAATATCCATTGTAGAGAGGCCGTTAAATTATTAATAAATGACTAATCTATTATTAATGGAAGATAAGGTTATTTATCATTTCTATATGAACAAAAGTATGAGGGCATGCTATAAAAGTTTATAATAATACGATAACCTGTTTGATTGGGCACTGTATAAACTTTCTTAGGCCTATCTCACTGTAATCAACTTTGTAACAGCAATGAGTTTTTTTTTTAAGTTTTAAAATGCGTAGTGTGTACTGTGTTTTTGTAAAGTTTTATAATGCGTAGTGTAGAGTATGTATTTTTTTTTTAATTTATAATGCGTAGTTTGGAGTACGTGTTTTTTTTAAAGTTTTATAATGGGTATGTGGAGTATATGTTTTTTTAAAGTTTTATAGTGCGTAATGTGTGTGTTTTTTTTAAAGTTTTATAATGCGTAGTGTTGTGTGTGTGTGTGATTTTTTAAGTTATAAAATGCATAGTGTGGAGTATGTGTTTTTTAAAGTTTTATAGTGCGTAGTGTGTTTTTTTTACGTTTTATAATGCATATTATGGAGTGTGTGAATAAAATATGAAAACCAGAGACGAGTATTGTTTCCATGAGTTCAAAACAAATTAAGGTTGTAAGGGGGAAATGATTAATTATAAGCTCCTAGCAGAAATAGTTTAGCTGTCTAAGGTCCCAGTAAATTTATATTTACAATACATTAACGTGATTATGGGCACCTTCCTCGCTAAGACACTTTGTCAAAGTCTTTAACACAAGAGCGAGCCCTCTACACCCAAGAGTGATGGTTAGTGGACATCTGCAAAATGTAGAACAGATAAACCTATTGCGTCTTCGAAGGCATGATGCCCAGGGAGTTTAATGAAGTTACAAAAATGAGCAGGCCTGAAGACCAGGAGTACAGATTGTCGGACGAGATTCTGAGTGAAATCAGACTTTAACCCATCCTCTACTGTTACCCTTTTAATAAGCTTTGATAAGTACCAGATTTTCTAAGGAAAAGTTTTTTTATCTTATCACCTTGCACCTGATTGCGGAGAAACGTTATTTGCCTTGAATATTGCATTAATAATAGGTATAATACTTTAAATGAATAGCCTGCATGGATAAAAGTTTTCAATTAAGAAAATAGAGAAGAAAATACTTTTTAATTAAAATTAAATGTCGCACATTTGTTAATCCCTCGGACCCATTACTTGGAATACATTTGGGGTTATATAGGTTATTTTGCCCCTACCCCTTTCCTGGGGTCAAGATCTGCAGATTTTATAGCTTTCGTACTGTAAGAAAACATGCTATCACAAGCAAACTGCATCTCTTTTCACATTTGCATCCGTCCCAACAATTAACGAGAGAGAACTATGTGATCCTTGATACTTATAATTTGTATAACACTCCTAAGTAAATATACGCCATTAAAAAAAATTAGATGTCATGTACTTATTGACCCCCTTACGATGACATTTCACAAAATGTCATCAAGAATAATTAGAGGTTTAAAGCAAATCCCTTCTCATTCATATGCGAGGAATTTTATTACAAAATATTTAATAGTAAGGCAGTTCAAGAGACTGTTATTAATATCATTTCAAAGATAGTATCAGCAGCCATATATGATATATGATTTCTGGGGAAGTCCTGAAAAACTCAACAATAACTATGTAGATGGATCTTTCATGCAACAATTAATAGACAACGAAACCTCATTCGTCCTGCTCGTTGATCTCGTTGTAAAAATACATATTTAATTTTATCAAGATGGCGTCGGCCTCCATTTTAAATTTAAAGGTTATGATGATCTCGAAACACTAAAAATACCCTTGCAGTGAACTTGTCTTGCCATAATTAGCCGGAATGAGAAATTATTGACTTGCTAACATACATGTGCCAGAGATATTACTTTTTTTTCAAATTAGTGTCTGCCGCCATTTTTAATTATAGGGCTCTAGCGGATTTACAGTCACTTTCCAAAGGTACATAAAAGCCAATTTTCAACTAAAAGAAAAGAACGAACAAGATGGTCACGGATTCCCAGATTATGACACTATACTATCCTGGTTCAATGCCACATGTAGATATACACACACAGACACAGCCGGGATGACAGGTCGAGGCCATATAACTAAAACTTGCCCTTTGGCCAATGTTCTGAAAGAAACGGGTCACAGTCGAACATTTGTGTACAATACCTGTGTGAACTTCATACATATACCATAGTATAGTACTATAACTGTATGAATCGTGTATACATATAGGATCAAGGACGTAAATATTTGTCGTATAGGGAATTTAGATATCTATGGAATTTTTACATTCTCTGGATTCCCTTGACCAGTCACAAAAAAAATTCAGAGATATCTGACACAAATTATGCGCTTTATGTTGTTTTAACGAGCAGGTCAACGGCAGGTTTTAGAAATCTAAAAACAACAAGTGACCCATGGGTCATGACGCTCAGCTGACTGGGAAGAGATTCGCAAAAGGAAATTTTATCATCTGAATGGTAGTATATACCCATTCAACTGAAGCATCAAACAGATTAAACCAACAGTCCAAGATTGTGTCTGTATTTATATATCTCAAAAATAGACTTTGAGATATAGACTGCATAGACTTTAAAAAAAATACAGGTGGCTCCACCAGTCAGCAGAAACTAATAAAAACACTTAATGGTCAATATCCATGCAAAAAATCATGGTGATCTCTGCATTAGTTGTTCAGATACTTCAGCTTTTGTATCAAATTTTCCATTATTCTGAGGGATACTTCCGAGTCCTATAGCTTGAAGGATATGGGTAACAGAGACCTAATTTCAGGTTTCCACAGACACTTTTCATGGGCCTCCTTGCATGACAAGAATGAAGATTCTAGGTCCAGTTGTTACAATTTGAGCCACGTTAACAGATGACAGCATCCTTAAAGGTCTAAAAAAAAGAGAAAAAAAAAAAATCGAAAAATTGAATAAAATATAGGTGGCACCACCAGTCTGCAGAAACTGATGAAACGATCCATAATCAATATCCATGCAAAGAATCATGGTGATCTCTGCATTAGTTGTTCTGATACTTCAGCTTTCGTATCAAATTTTCCATTATTCTGAGGGATACTTCCGAGTCCTATAGCTTGAAGGATATGGGTAACAGAGACCTAATTTCAGGTTTCCACAGACACTTTTCATGGGCCTCCTTGCATGACAAGAATAAAGATTCTAGGTCCAGTTGTTACAATTTGTGCCACGTTAACACATGAAAGCATCCTTAAAGGTCTCAAAAAAGAGAAAAAAAATCGAAAAATTAAATAAAATATAGGTTGCACTACCAGTCTGCAGAAACTGATGAAACAATCCATAATCAATATCCATGCAAAGAATCATGGTGATCTCTGCATTAGTTGTTTTGATACTTCAGCTTTTGTATAAAATTTTCCATTATTCTGAGCTATACTTTGGAGTGCCATAGCTCAAAGGATATGGGTAACAGAGACCTAATTTCAGATTTCTATGGAGACTTTTCATGGGTCTCCCTGTGTGTCAAGAATGAAGATTCTAGTTCCAGTCGTTACGATTTGTACCCTGTTGACAGATAACTACACCCTTAAAGGTCTCAAAAATAGAGAAAAAAATTGTAAAAATTTGAAAAGAATACAGGTGGCGTCACCAGTCTGCAGAAACTGATGGAACACCTCTTGATCAATATGTATGCCTAAAATCATGACCATCAGTGTTGTAGTTATTGAGATGTTGCAGTTTGTTTTTATCAAATTTGCCATTATTCTAGGGGGTAATTGGGAGCCCGACAGCTAAAAGGATATTGGTAACAGAGACCTTATTTTAGGGTTCCAACGAGACCTTTCATGGGTCACCCTGTGTGTCAAGAATGAATATTCTAGGTCCAGTTGTTTACGATTTGTGCCCTGTTAACAGATTTTCATATCTTTAAAGGTCTCAAAAATAGAGAAAAAAATTTGTAAAAAACCCCGAACAAATACAGGTGGTGCCACCAGTCTGCAGGAACTGATGACACATCTCATGATCAATATGTATGCCAAAAATCATGACCATCAGATATGTAGTTAATGAGATATTGAAGTTTTTGTATGAAATTTTTGACTATTCTGGGGGGTACTTTGGGCCCCCATAGCTTGAAGGATATGGGTAACAGAGACCTAATTTATGGTTTCCATGGAGACTTTTTCATAGGTCTCTCAGTGTGTCAAGAATGAAGATTCTAGGTCCAGTCTTTACGATTCGTGCCCTGTAAACAGATGTTCTCATTTTTAAAGGTCTCAAAAATAGAGAAAACAATTCGTAAAAAATCGAAAAATACAGGTGGCGCCACCAGTCTGCAGGAACTGATGTCACATATCATGATCAATATGTATGCCAAAAATCATGACCATCAGTGATGAAGTTAATGAGATATTGAAGTTTTTTGTATGAAATTTTTGACTATTCTGGGGAGTCCTTTGTGGCCCCATAGCTCGAAGAATAAGGGTAACAGAGACCTTATTTCTGGTTTCAAAGGCGATTTTTCATGGACCTCTCAGAATGCCAAGTTACAAGATTCTAGGTCCAGTGGTTACGATTTGTGCCATGTTAACGGACAGACGCCCGGACGGCCGGACGGACGACGGACAAGAGTGATCGCTAAAGCTCAGATGACTTACATTTAGCTGAGCTAAAAACAAAACACTGTTAAAACAACAAGTGTTCTTGAAGAATAATATATATGTGATACCTTTGACCAGATTGTATATCCACCTTCTATTTAACTGACAAAATAAATTGGGACATGTATAATTCGCGATAGCTTACCAATACTATTTGCCACCTTAATGCATTTTTATTTATTTTGTTTAACAATAATGTTTAAGCTGTGCTTTTACTGTGATAAAATTATGTAATAAACAGTTTCGGGGTCTACGGCTTTTCTTGCGAGACCCGGAGCATTCTCCGTAACATTATCCCTCCGGGCAGGTTCTTCCTTCCTGCTATGTCTACCCCTCACATTCTCGCAACATGATAGTTGTCAATCTACAAGAAGTACATTATATGTCCTCCTATCCCAGGGTTCTGTTTCAATAATTTACTTGAATCTGTTCAATGCCTGTGTGTAAAAGGAAACAATAGTTCAGCCATTTCTATAAATAGTTTATGGCCTATGTCATTGAAAGTACAAATTCTATAGATTAACCAATGAGATGTACTTATTCTTTAACCGCGGTAATCTATAGAATTTGTACTTTCATTGACATAGGCCATAAGATGACATCAAGATGGATATTACAACATGTGGGGTTAAACATTTTTTCTAGTACCCCCTGAATGGGAATGGTTACCGATGACTTTAGTTTTAAACTAAGGAATACAAAGCGATAAAAAAATGAACGTGTTTGATCGTGTTGTCATTTTTAAGACAAAATTTAATTACGATTGTAGATCATCGTCTGGATATAGCACGAAAGGGTTGACTTTGTGTCGAACTACATTTTGTTATTCAAGTAAACATGTATATATATATCCAGACCGTTCAGGAAATGTGGATAATTGTTTTAAAGGTTGTAAAAGGATTGTCATAGGTGTAGAACTACACTTTTAAGAATTTTAACGTCAAGTAAACATTTATTGATCAAAACCATTCAGGACTGAGTTGGATAAGTGTTAAGTTGTTGGAAATACTCTTTGTAAATAAGATTAAGAACACTTAAAAATGACATTTGGTGTTTTTATTTTTTTTCAAAGGATATGCTGCAGTAGCATATAGATTTCATTTTGTTCAATGATGTGATCAAAGAAATCTTCACATAAAAAATAACAAACATATCTCATTTTTTTTTAATTTTCGGTAATTTCAAATCAATATAGACATTAAAATATCGCATTCTAAGGAATGCAAGCCTTATGGGCGTTCCTTAATGTGTGATGCTCAAGAATACGTGTTTGCATTCTCTTATTCGGCCCATACTCCCAGGTCCATTATTGCATAAATAAATGTACATTTGTTATAATCCTGGAAGTCCTTTCCGGACCCGGATCATGAGACAGCGTCCGGATTATGAGGCGGTTTCCACACCAAAATCTAATCGAATATTCTTGGACCCATTCCCAAAAATGCCCTTAAATTTTATGAGGTTCCTTTCATAGCCGCATGAGTTCATCTGTAAACAAATACTGCAACACATATACACGAACGGGAATGAACGCATTCCCTCCTCGCGGAGAACCAATGCAATAACTGAATTAAAAGTGATGTATATTTATAATAAGAGTATTATTGTGATAAAAGTTAAAATGTCAAAGAGCTTTGGTAATGTAGCAGTTTCAGTTTTTGTTCGTAATTTGTACTTATCTAGCAAAACAAATCAAAAGACGCATATACATTGTCAGATTGCTTGTGGTGCTCTTGCATGCAGTTATCATGGTTTCACAAAATAAATCGGATCAATCAGATTTTTGCCCTTTGCATCCTTCAAAGTCTACTGAAAGTCCAGACAATGATTTGAGTGCCCTAAACTTTTCAAACGTTTTGCTAATAGTGAATATTGCTAATGTTGATATTAGCATATTGCTACGATCAAATAACCTATTCGCCTTTTTTAAGATAGCAGACATGCATGTCGTATTTTTTTCTATTTCGAAAGAAATTTGCTAAAATTTGTAAAAAACATTATTAGTAAGAAAACAGTAAAAAATCGATAGATGATTTGTTACTTTGAATTCTGAAGGTATTTCAGGTCGCAGCATAGCTTCCTGTAAATGAAAAATGATAAGGCATAAATTTTGAAAGAAGTATGACTTAAAAAAGGGGCAAATATAATAACTAGATGCACTCGTGGAAAATCTACGTTTTTATATGATAAATATATTTTTAAATGAGCGGGTAGGGACTGAATGTTGCATATTTTTAACCTGTGCTTTTCGCAGGGACTGTTGTTCATGATATAAAGATTACTTGTGCTAGGATTCTCCAGAAACCCACTTCCCTTAAAAGTCAACAAAGAATGGCAAAATATGCTATTTAAGAAATCATACAAAGAAGTAGACGTGACCGGCTACTGTGGCTCAGGGGTAGAGCGCAGGACTTACAGCCGGGAGATCGTGGGTTCGAATTTCAGCCGAGGCGGTGAGGTTCTTCACGGTCGGCCCCCACCCAGGGTGAGCGCTCTGCAGGCTTAATGGGAAGGCTGTGCCCTACAGCCGTGTATCACTCACATACGAGTGCGTCTTTTGGGGATTCCTCGATGTTATGACCCAGCAATGGGGCTGATTATACACCCAGGACCCGCAGGTGCGGTAGACACCGGGTCTGGGAGACACCAGGGTATAAAAATGATAGGAAGCGAGTGCTACCGCCCTGTCAAGTAGTCCCAAACCGAAATGGAAACTCTGCAGAGGTAAATACTTAGTTGAGAATTAGTTAAGTCAGCATTGCGGTTACCTCCACCAAAAAAAAAAGAAGTAGACGTAAGGCATATATAAGGTATACGAATTTGCGAGAGCATTGTTTTTCTTCGGATAAACAACATCATCATTGCCGGAGTGATGGGGATTGTACAAATAAGCCATCTATACTGTGAAAATAGTTGCACATGTATGACTGCATATAAAAGAGTGACAGTTTATGAAAGATAATATAAATTGAAGTTCAAATGAAGTTGCAAATTTATGAAAGTCTTGGAATGATAACAACACTTATCTTACATTGAAGGCTCTTGCACGCGATTCTAAAAAGAATGTTGCCACCCCCCCCCCCTCCCCGCCCCGAAATTTGTTTAAAGATGAACTATTGAAACCATGGTTATAATGG
Organism: Sipunculus nudus; assembly: GCA_026874595.1. Taxonomy (NCBI): domain Eukaryota; kingdom Metazoa; phylum Annelida; class Sipuncula; order Golfingiida; family Sipunculidae; genus Sipunculus; species Sipunculus nudus. Next base: position 110,431,307 of record CM049306.1, on the reverse strand, counting down.
GAAAATATTTATGAATGTATAGAAATAAACATACATGTAAACCCATAAAAGTTCAAGGTGTTTACCAAACTGAAAAGCCCTCTCATTAAAAGCAGAGTCATGAAGTCTTTGTTTTGAATGAAAAAGCTTTCTGTTAAGGGAGGACTGGAATCAATGGGCGATCTGTGACCGCGCATTGCACAATACGCTCTGTGGCCAGTGAGCTCGAAATGCAGGAAATCCCAAAGGCGCCCCCATATAAAAGTGACAGACGTTAAGGACCTTAAAGCACAAATAAAATAGGGACACCTATTGGGGGATTATTAAACTTATTAATTATGCAGCTTAATAGGGCATTTTTTTTCGAAGGACAAATCAGACTGGAAGTAGGTAAATCTTTGTATGGAAAAAACTGCGTATTAATTATATAGCTGTTACAGGCAGATACTGAAATGTTGCTATCACAGGTAAACTGAGAAAGGTCTAAAACAGTAAACTCCTAATTAATCATGATCTGATAAATATTCTCAAGTGGGTCGATTCATGGCTGGTTGGATTTAACATTAAAAAAGCAGTTGCCATATCAGTTAACCGACAACATGATATCCTTCGTCATCAATGCATAACCTTGGGAAACGCCTGTGTTCCATTAAGTCCCAACCATAAACACTCGGGCATCATCTTATCTAACGATCTCTCAAGGACAAAGCATGCCAACTCTGTATGTAAGAAGGCACCTACGAGATTACACAAATATAAGGCCTTAAACATATCTTAGAATCGTTCGAAAAAAGCCACATCAGTTATGTGAGACCAAACTTGGAGTATGGTTCTATAATGGGATAATTGCTCCAATAAGGATTCAACAAAACTGAAATCTTTAAAGCTTGAGGCAACATGTATTATAAGAGGCGGATTAAACACTTCATCCTGCAATTGACTTTTTTCAGACACTCGGATGGGAGCTTTTTGGCGAAATTAACTTGTAATGTTTTATAAAATCATTCAACTACACCTCACCTTCCATCCTTGCCCCCTTATACAATTCAAGTCAGATCTGTGACAGGTACTGTGATTGGCTTTAATCGCGAGGGTTCGATTTTCGAGGTATCACCATATTATACACAGAGCATATCCTTTATTATGTGAATGATTTATAATGCTTTAACCAATCTTTACAATTTATTTATTTATTTTTATTTTAGTATATTAAAGTGCCAAATTCACTGTATTAAAATACAAAAGCTCTAAGGCACTGTACACAGTAAAATACATTAAGATAATTAAAAAAGAAATTTGAGTGAAAGATAATACAATTAAAATGACTAAAAAATAGATATGCAGAAAACTAAATAATCATGAATCCAAACAAAGCTAATAATATGCCAACTTGAAAAGGTGTGTTTTCAGTAGTCTATTGAAACATGGAACACTTGAGGCATCCTTGATATGTTGAGGAAGATTATTCCAGAGGATAGCGGAGGAATATCTAAATGATCTCTTTCCGTACGGAGTCCGGGCCCTCGGCACCTTAAGGAGAGATTTATTGGCCGACCTCAGTGCAAGCAGCTGACAAAAAACCTTAATCATATCAGCGAGGTATGAAGGTGCCAAGCCATTGAGGGCTTTGTAGGTAAGCAACAGTATTTTAAAACAAGATCTATACTCCACCGGCAGCCAATGTAACTCCATAAGTACCGGTTTGATGTGAGCTCGCCGCTGGATGAGTGTGATAAGCCGAGCAGCCCAATTCTTAAGGCGCTGCAGCCTGCCAATCTGAGCATGGGTGATGCCATACAAAAGCGATTGGCATAATCCATTTGCGAGGTCACTAAGGCTTAATTTAAGAAGGACCCTGGGAACATCAAACGAGTTGAAATATTTGTTCATTATATAAACGCAATGGAAAATCTCATTTTATTCATAATACCACTCGGTAATTTACAGATAACATAGAAGTTCTGTTAATATTAATAAAATCAAATGTTTGCCTTGCCAGTTTTAGGCTCTGATAATATTTATCAGATACCTGGAAGGTTATAGTACAAACCAATGTTTACCTCTTTAGTTTGGGTGTTATATTCAAGAAGGTTTTATTTTCACGATGATAACCCTTTCGTGAATATCGGGAATTAGAAACCCTCGCGAACAAAAATACAATCACAGTATATCCCTTGGGAAATCGTTCAAAAATTGAAAGTATTCATTGTCGGATCGAAACGTGCGATGTTTTAAGATATTCCCAATATTTCCAGAATATAGTAAACAAATGTTAAAATGAATTTAAACCAGCAGCAATCCTTTGTTTTATCTTGGTGACAGAGGCATTTACATTGCAGTATTACTATTTTCCAATAGCATATTTACAATAAAATATGTTTAAACTATCTTCAGGGCATAGGTGTAATCATTAAAACAACATAACAGATAATTGGGTATCGGCTGTTGTTAATATTCGCCTCGCAGGAGTAAGCCTTCAATAACATGCATATCTACGCATGTTTTTCGTTTTCAAGCTTCATTATAGGTTGCTATACAAATATTTTGGAATCAGCTTAAAGATAAATGTCTTGTTATAGCCCAATATATATCCTTGTCATCATGGGAAATTTGAAGAAAGTCGACCAAAATTTTCAGATCTCTTGCCGACACAGTTGCAGTTTTATTTCTAAGTATAATATAAAAAAATAGGCTTCTCATGCTTAAAATTCATTCTTTGGAACTGGTATCTTTGTGTCGAGTACATGGATTGCTCTGAAACACCGCACGCTTATATATTTTATATAACATTTGAATTATACTGTTTACGCCACCTTCATCTATAATTATACATTATAAATTTTCACTTTTTTTTTAAGACGATATAGATTCAGATGTCATAGTTTCAGCCCAGTTAGTGCCCCTCATTTAATGCCAAATATCCAAGAATGATCATCATATACAGTTTTTACACTATCATTATATTAAATATGATGATAATCGGCTCAAATTTTCATTCATAACATTTGCAAAAATAAATTCAAAGGAAGCAAATTATAGCTGATGTCTGACTGACTAAAAGTCAAATACCTAGGTTCACGTTTCTCAGAGAAAAAAATCTTTCCAGATTTTTCTTGACAACTTGACAAGCTGACCGATGATAAAGCGCCTTTACATTAATGCAAAACTGCCAACTTACAGCACTCATGTCAGTCTGTCAGCAGCGTAGTCCTGGATTGTCCTGAAACTTGAGTTGTTTATTGACCATTGATAATTTAATCAACTGGAGGGACTGATGGCGCTACATATATTAAAGTCTGACTTCACTACAAATTTTCTGCATATTTGTCAAATTTTATTGTCAAATATATGCCATTGCCAGTTTCTCAGCAGCTGGATCATGGATTGTCCTGAAACTTGATTGAATGTTTTATAATCTCAGCTGACCTATAGACGTGGTCCTTTGCAGGTCAAATTACTCTTCCCAAGCAGATTTTGCCTTTTTTTCAAAACAGGATTTCAGTCGATTAACCCGTCTTCCATGCGATATTTCTCAAGACTCGAGAGCAATAAAGACGATTCTGCACATACATTTTGAACCATGTGATCCACGCCTTTTCTCCTTTTTAGATATTTCAATTCATAAAGAACTCTCAAGTTATTTTAAATGAAAATAGTTTGTTACTTTGTTATTTTAATTGAATTTTTAAAAGAAAGGAAGGAACGGAAAAAAAATATTCTATAAAACTTCTTAGAGTTATATGCATGTATTTTAATGATTCAATTTTTTATACACATTTATTGTCGGTTTTGCTTTGAATTTTCAAATCTTCAAACAAAAAACAAAATCTATATTTAACCAAAGCAGTCATGATGGAAGATTTACTGGTGGTTTCAAATATATATAATTAAAAATAACAGATATAAATTATACATATATTATCATTTAGGGCTAAATGTTATTTTTATAAAGACATTAAAGCTGAGGGAACAAAAGGTAGTCTGGCTGGCAATATTAAGACCCACAGAAAGGGTCAACTTTAAATGCGTGAAACCCATTTACCGATCACTGTACTAGTAAATGCATGCATACCTCTTTGAGAGACTACGAAATCTCTACTAGTTTAGCAGGATAGATCTTCTCATAAATATATGACCCCCGACCCGAACCGGGCCCTGGTCGTATACATGACTGGTTTTCTAAGTGCCATTCTACATGAGCTGTTAATGAGGGGTGCCTAAAATGCACTTATACTAATAATGGATACTAATATTTCCTAAATAAATGGAATATCAGAGCAGATTATGTGGCCAATTTAATCTTCTTTTTTAACCATTTATAGTTAAATTTTGCAATCATTTTTGGTGTACTAATAGAATGTATTTTATGGGTGATACATTGAAGTGGCACTAAATCTTTGCCATACACAACTCCTCTCTGGCCGATCGTCGGAAATGCCCGGGTGTTTTTTATTTTTATATGGAAAGTTTGACCTAATGGGGTAATTTTTTTATATACAACACTGAAGGATTTTGTATTATATTTTGGAAAATTTGGGAAAGGTCTATCCCACTTCTGCGACAGCGCTATTTATATCAGAAAATATGCCAGTGTTTCCAACAGATGAACCATTGAAATCCCTCCCGGACGAACCATTAGAGGTCGCTCGGACCTGAAGCAAGTCAAGAAAGGGAATCATATGCTAGTGGTTTTCTTTAGGTTTTCAATCATCTAGATTACATGCTTATTCCGGTATGAAATAATTACAAAATTACAACTAAATATTAGTATTTAGTCGTCAGAAAATGTGCGTGAACCATCTCGGAACATGCATGATATTTTTTAATCAGATCCATCTGCAGATAGACGACCCATTATCTGGGGATGGGCCGAATCGGGATATGGCGAGTGCCATACACCAATATTTAAAACATGCGAAGTGAATAATAGGACACCTATGTAAGCAGATGTAAATTCAGAAGTAATAACCCCTCTAATACATTTTGTACATTTCGGAATAGAGCTAGGTTATTTCCCATGTATTTGCTGTTGGATAAAAAGCCTTTAAACTAACAATTCTGTTTCATAGGTGTATGAGTATTCTTTATTTACACTTTGGACGCCGATACGCACGTTACATGTACGTGTAATTCATAAGATAAGGAGGAGAAAAGAAGGAAAGTTTTGTTATACATGTCGTGCTATCCTGATACGAACAATGAATACCATATAATATATAAACAAACGATACCAAGAACTATACGAAAGGATAATGTACGGGGAAAATGTAACTTTATTTGTGCCACTGTTCAGTAAGTCAATGGTAACATAAAAGAATTGAAAAAAGGTGCTTCAAATAAAACATTAAACCAAAACAGATTGCCTCATAAATTTAATAGATCGATCATTAGCTATACCTTAACGTTCCACAAAATGTCATCAAAATTCAAAACTTTTGAGCAGAGTTGATTAACCAAAGGAAGAAAGAAAAAATATAAAAGTATAAATAAGATTATATTTTTACAAATACTACATATGCTTGTACAATCACCGTTGGATATTTTGATGAGCCTGATTTTGAAATCTACATGACACTGTTTATCGGTTCTTCCTCCATTTTCTCTGACTCAGCAAATATGACAGTTCGGTGTTTTATACACACACACAAACACACACACACACACACATATATATATATATATATATATATATATATATATATATATATATATATATACCAACACCAACACTATGCCTGGAGAGCATTTATAGATTAGTCACAGTTTGCTCTTGTTAATTGTGAGTGAAATATAAGGAGTAACAAGGCTAATCATTTAATTCACTAACTTTTTGTATCATTGAATAACAATAGACTACGACTAGGGATTAGTCTTCACAGTTAAAAACAATGGCCAAGGTTGTGGCTAGATCATCATCTTAGCTACCGATATTCTTTTCATGGCAACGTCCTTGATGATTATCTTTGACAGGTCTGATCTCATGATACTGGCTGTAAATAATAATAAACTTATAAATTCAGATAGAATAGAACACTTCAATTGCTATCCTGGAAGAATTAACGTTATACGACAAACTCCACTATAAAGGACAACTCACTAATCCGGACAAAGTTTTCAAGTCCCCTGAGTGTCCGACTTCGAGGAGTTTCACTATATATATATATATATATATATATATATATATATATATATATCACAAGCATTTGGTTGACTTTAATGTTTCTCAAAATATGTTCACTCGTTTTTGCAACAAGATAATCAAAGACTGGCTATTTACTCGTTCTTGCAATTTAATTATATACTTATATTTAAATTTTCTAAATTGTCTCTTATTAAAATAAAAACGAACCATTATATGTTAGGGTGCATTGTCTATATCGGAAGGCCTTATAATAAAGGATTGGAAACTCGGGTTGTGAAGAATGATTTGTTCGGCACGGTGAAGCTGATGTCAGATAATTTACAGGAAAGAGACTGTCCTTCACCTGCTGTTTATGCGGCCACGCTTTTAGCCTGGTGATGACATGCTTTTGGCCTGTTGATGACATGCCAATTTGTTCTGTGCACGCCATGAGAACGTGCCCTAAGCACCTGGCTTCATGGACAACCTGCAAAGCTGAGCCTCTGCCAAATTGGTGGTGACCTCACTTCCTCTGTCTCATCGTCCACGCCTCGATCACGCTGGAGCCACTGCTAGGTACTTTACACAATAAAACAGTAATATGTGACCCACTAACTGTCAATCCGTGACCCCTGACCGTATAACAGTCCCTGGTACGAATGTCTGAAATTCCGGTCAGGTGCGTTATTTATTACACCGCCATCTGAGTTTTAGAAGGCAAAAAGGACGGGAACTGAACACTGTTTTACTCAATCATCCACTTCCTTTCAAAATTTAAAATGCACCCGACAGTTTAGGTTTAAAGTAATTTAAAATGCTACAAGGTAAGATCCGTCTGAATGTGGCGCCGACGATGACATTGTTGATATACATTACTTATAGGATAAACGATCAGCGAGTGAATTGATATGTTTTATAGTGATAATGTGATACATCTTATGGGGATTTCATGCATGGGACGCTTGTATTAATACAGTCCTCAAACAAAGTTTATTACAAATTGGACTGAACTCACATTAATTCCGAAATGATTTTTCATAAATAAAAGAGGTAAAATAAGCTTCACTACATACTTCATGAAAACACATAATAAAATTTTGGCAAAAAAAACCCCACATATCCAACATAATCCTACATATGTGTTTGCAAATATAACAAACAGTCTTCATAATACAGTTTGTTGTTACTAATTTCTGAAAATCATGTACCTATAAAAAATTGAAATATTAAAAAATATTAAAATATCATATGAAAATGAAGGCGAATTTCATCAACACATATAGTATCAGAAAGAACAATTTATCAAATAATATATACATTATGTGATTTAAAATGTAATTATTAAAACTTTTGGATTGATATAAATCGAGGATTTTCTGCCAGGGATGCTGCCTTAAGAATATATATACTCAGGTATATGCTAACGGGTATACGCGGTGTGAATCAGAGTTAATATACTATAGGTATATATTCACGTATACATGTCGTGAATCAGGGTTAAACGTAATACCACTTATCTATTATGTCACGCGGCTATCACAAACACAGTACGTGACATACCTGGGTAATAGGAGTTTTAAAATACTCGCATGCATGCATTGAAATTGATGTTTTGTAGATTTCAGTGAGCGCCTTATCTCTGAAGGACTTTTTTATTTGGACTTGACGGGAGGTTAATTTATTGTTTTCAGTGGACTTTTATACGCCTTATACCGATCATAACATCTGGTCCCATATGGCATAAACAATATATTGATGACTGTGGGTCTATGTTATGGACTAATTATTAGTGCGAGTGGGCTCATGATATTATATTTCGGCCGCTTTCACTCAAAAATCCAGGGCTCGTTTCCCAGCCTAATCCGCTGCTGAAGTCAAATCTGATGCCAGATATTACACCCCGGCATCTGGCTCTTTAATTCTAATGTCACCCATGTCATGCCAGATATTAAACCCCCGGAATCTGGCTCTTTATGTCTAATGTTACCAATGTGATGCCAGATATGACACCCCGGCATCTGGCTCTTTATGTCTAATGTTACCAATGTTATGCCAGATATTAAACCCCCGGCATCTGGCTCTTTATGTCTAATGTTACCAATGTGATGCCAGATATTAAACCCCCGGAATTTGGCTCTTTAATGTATAATGTTACCAATGTCATGCTAGATATTAAACCCCCGGCATCTGGCTCTTCAAGTCAAATCTTACCCATGTCATGCCAGATATTAAACCCCCGGCATCTGGCTCTTTATGTCTAATGTTACCAATGTGATGCCAGATATTAAACCCCCGGAATCTGGCTCTTCATGTCTAATGTTACCAATGTGATGCCAGATATTAAACTCTCGGCATCTGGCTCTTTATGTCTAATGTTACCCATGTGTTGTCAGATATTAAACTCCCGGAATCTGGCTCTTTATATCTAATGTTACCAATGTGATGCCAGATATTAAACCCCCGGAATTTGGCTCTTTATGTCTAATGTTACCCATGTGTTGTCAGATATTAAACTCTTGGCATCTGGCTCTTTAGGTCTAATGTTACCCATGTGATGCCAGATATTAAACCCCCGGAATCTGTCTCTTTATGTCTAATGTTACCAATGTGATGCCAGATATTAAACCCCCGGAATTTGGCTCTTTAATGTATAATGTTACCCATGTCATGCTAGATATTAAACCGCCAGCATCTGGCTCTTCAAGTCAAATCTTACCCATGTGTTGCCAGATATTAAACCCCCAGCATCTGGCTCTTCAAGTCAAATCTTACCCATGTCATGCCAGATATTAAACCCCCGGCATCTGGCTCTTTATGTCTAATGTTACCAATGTGATGCCAGATATTAAACCCCCGGAATCTGGCTCTTTATGTCTAATGTTACCAATGTGATGCCAGATATTAAACCCCCGGAATCTGGCTCTTTATGTCTAATGTTACCAATGTGATGCCAGATATTAAACCCCGGAATTTGGCTCTTTAATATCTAATGTTACCCATGTGTTGCCAGATATTAAACCCCCGGCATCTGGCTCTTCAAGTCAAATCTTACCCATGTGTTGCCAGATATTAAACCCCCAGCATCTGGCTCTTCAAGTCAAATCTTACCCATGTGTTGCCAGATATTAAACCCCCGGCATCTGGCTCTTTAGGTCTTATGTTACCCATGTGATGCCAGCTATTAAACTCCCGGAATTTGGCTCTTTATATCTTATGTTACCAATGGCATGCCAGATATTCAACTCCCGGCATCTGGCTCTTTAAGTCTTATGTTACCAATGTGATGCCAGATATTAAATCCCCGGCATCTGGCTTTTTTAGTTTAATGTTACCCATGTCATGTCAGATATTTAACTTCCCTCATCTGTCTCTTTAATTCTAATGTTACCGATGTCATGGCAGATATTAAGCTCCCGGCATCTGGCTCTTTAAGTTTTAAGTTACCAATGGCATGCAAGATATTAAATTCCCGGCATCATGCTCTTCAGGTCTTATGTTATCCAGGTGATGCCAGATATTAAACCCCCGGAATCTGGCTCTTTATGTCTAATGTTACCCATGTGATGGCAGATATTAAACTTCCGGCATCTGGCTCTTTATGTCTAATCTTACTAATGTGATGCCAGATATTAAACCCCCAGAATCTGGCTCTTTAGGTCTAATGTTACCCTTGTGATGCCAGATATTAAACTCTCGGCATCTGGCTCTTTATGTCTAATGTTACCCATGTGTTGTCAGATATTAAACTCCCGGCATCTGGCTCTTTATGTCTAATGTTACTAATGTGATACCAGATATTAAACTCCCGGACTCTGGCTCTTTAGGTCTAATGTTACCCATGTGATGCCAGATATTAAACTCTCGGCATCATGCTCTTTAGGTCTTATGTTATCCAGGTGATGCCAGATATTAAACCCCCGGAATCTGGCTCTTTATGTCTAATGTTACCCATGTGATGGCAGATATTAAACTTCCGGCATCTGGCTCTTTATGTCTAATGTTACTAATGTGATGCCAGATATTAAACCCCCAGAATCTGGCTCTTTAGGTCTAATGTTACCCTTGTGATGCCAGATATTCAACTCTCGGCATCTGGCTCTTTATGTCTAATGTTACCTATGTGTTGTCAGATATTAAACTCCCGGCATCTGGCTCTTTATGTCTAATGTTACTAATGTGATACCAGATATTAAACTCCCGGACTCTGGCTCTTTAGGTCTAATGTTACCCATGTGATGCCAGATATTAAACTCTCGGCATCATGCTCTTTAGGTCTTATGTTATCCAGGTGATGCCAGATATTAAACCCCCGGAATCTGGCTCTTTATGTCTAATGTTACCCATGTGATGGCAGATATTAAACTTCCGGCATCTGGCTCTTTATGTCTAATGTTACTAATGTGATGCCAGATATTAAACCCCCAGAATCTGGCTCTTTAGGTCTAATGTTACCCTTGTGATGCCAGATATTAAACTCTCGGCATCTGGCTCTTTTTGTCTAATGTTACCCATGTGTTGTCAGATATTAAACTCCCGGCATCTGGCTCTTTATGTCTAATGTTACTAATGTGATACCAGATATTAAACTCCCGGACTCTGGCTCTTTAGGTCTAATGTTACCCATGTGATGCCAGATATTAAACTCTCGGCATCTGGCTCTTTATGTCTAATGTTACCCATGTGTTGTCAGATATTAAACTCTCGGCGTCTGGTCTTTAGGTCAAATGTTACCCATGTGATGCCAGATATTAAACTCCCGGCATCATGCTCTTTAGGTCTTATGTTATCCAGGTGATGCCAGATATTAAACCCCCGGAATCTGGCTTTTTATGTCTAATGTTACCCATGTGATGGCAGATATTAAACTCCCGGCATCTGGCTCTTTATGTCTAATGTTACTAATGTGATGCCAGATATTAAACCCCCGGAATTTGGCTCTTTATGTCTAATGTTACCCATGTGTTGTCAGATATTAAACTCTTGGCATCTGGCTCTTTAGGTCTAATGTTACCCATGTGATGCCAGATATTAATCTCTCGGCATCTGGTTCTTTATGTCTAATGTTACCCATGTGTTGTCAGATATTAAACTCTCGGCATCTGGCTCTTTAGGTCTAATGTTACCCATGTGATGCCAGATATTAAACTCCCGGCATCTGGCTCTTTATATCTAATGTTACCAATGTGATACCAGATATTAAACTCCCGGCATCTGGCTCTTTATGTCTAATGTTACCCATGTGTTTTCAGATATATAAACCCCGGAATCTGGCTCTTTATGTCTAATGTTACCCATGTGATGCCAGATATTAAACTCCCGGCATCTGGCTCTTTATGTCTAATGTTACCAATGTGATACCAGATATTAAACTCCCGGCATCTGGCTCTTTATGTCTAATGTTACTCATGTGTTTTCAGATATTAAACTCTCGGCATCTGGCTCTTTAGGTCTAATGTTACCCATGTGATGCCAGATATTAAACTCCCGGCATCTGGCTCTTTATATCTAATGTTACCAATGTGATACCAGATATTAAACTCCCGGCATCTGGCTCTTTATGTCTAATGTTACCCATGTGTTTTCAGATATTAAAACCCCGGAATCTGGCTCTTTAGGTCTAATGTTACCAATGTGATGCCAGATATTAAACTCCCGGCATCTGGCTCTTTATGTCTAATGTTACCAATGTGATATAAGATATTAAACTCCCGGCATCTGGCTCTTTATGTCTAATGTTACCCATGTGTTTTCAGATATTAAACTCTCGGCATCTGGCTCTTTAGGTCTAATCTTACCCATGTGATGCCAGATATTAAACTCCCGGCATCTGGCTCTTTATATCTAATGTTACCAATGTGATACCAGATATTAAACTCCCGGCATCTGGCTCTTTATGTCTAATGTTACCCATGTGTTTTCATATATTAAACCCCCGGAATCAGGCTCTTTATGTCTAATGTTACCCATGTTTTTTCATATATTAAACCCCCGGAATCTGGCTCTTTATGTCTTATGTTACCCATGTGTTTTAAGTTACCAATGGCATGCAAGATATTAAACTCCCGGCATCATGCTCTTTAGGTCTAATGTTATCCAGGTGATGCCAGATATTAAACCCCCGGAATCTGGCTTTTTATGTCTAATGTTACCCATGTGATGGCAGATATTAAATCTGATATAATTATGACCTATGTTACCAATGAGATGCCTGATATTAAACTCCCGGCATCCTGCATTTTAGTCTCATGTTACCCATGCTGTACCAGAAATTAAGCATCTGGTTTTAGCTTCAGTTTTGTGTATTCCAATAAGTTCTATTTAAAACAAGCTCAATAAAAAAAAAACAAGTCTCTCAGCAGATAATATGTCACAGGCTCGCCAGGTTATTAAACATATGTGCACAGAAACTGTTATCTTGGCGACGACGTGCAGGAGACAAGATATGGCAAAAAGTTTTTTTTTCTCTAAAAAAGTCTGTGTGAATTGTCAGATGTGGACTAATCATGCAGTATACTCCAGATCAGTGGTTTATGTACAGGACAATCAAGTATAATGAGGCACGTTATATTATCCTTCAAGAGATCTGATATGTGTCAGCCATTTTCTGCTCGTGTTGCCTCAGCTGCTGGCTGTTGATAAAATACCGCGGCTCCATCCAAGCAGGGTCGGTATTGACCATGCCACTTGTACTTCCTCAGGTTTTCCAACATATAAACAAGAACAGCCATCAAAATTACTTATAGTCATCACAAAGAAATTTTCGTTTAAATGTTTTGATTCATTTTGTAAAAAAATGTTTGATTACATTGTGATCGGTATTAATGCAACGATAATCAATACATGTCGTGATCTAAATACGTGTACACAAACAATGAAATGGTATAGAAACGGAACAACAAACTTGGCAGCTTTCATTGTGGTATTTAGTTAATACGGGAATTGTTAAAGCACTCATGTTTTACTTATATTTTGGCTTTATTTATATCTGGTTTAAACGCCTTTGTATGGATGTACTTAGGTACGTATCTTTTACGTACGTATGTAATGTATGTATGGATGTATGTATGGATGTATGTATGTGTGTATGTACTGGATGAACTGTAAGTATATGCATGTATCAATGTATGCATATATGTAAGTATGCATGTATATTCGTATGTTATGTATGTATGTATGTATGTATACTACGTAAGTATGTATGTATTTTATGTATGAATGTGCGTATGTATGTATGCATAGACGTATGAATGTACGTATGTTATGTGTGTATGAATACTTTATATGCATTTATGTATGTATTGTACGTACTGTATGTATGTTTGTATGCATGTATTTATGTATGTACGTTTTTATGTATGTATGTATGTATGTATGTATGTATGTATGTATGTATGTATGTATGTATGTATATATGTCTGCCTGCCAGTCTGTCTGTATGTCTGTCTTTCTGTCTGTCTGTATGTTTGTATGTAATATAGCAATTAACTTTATACAGATAAAGGAAACATTGTACACATATATTTTTGTATTTTTTTGAACGCAGGTAAGTATAATATGGTATCTATAGAGCTTTTGAACTGGTAACTTATGGTATCGGAATATACGTATGCCCCTCATCATCATCAATATCATCATCATATCACGTCATAACGATGGATGCTAAAAAAGTCCCCTATGCATGTATTTCAATGAATCATGTGATTCAGTAATCTCCCTGTTCTTTTTTCCTTTACTAGTTTGTAAGCAGGGGCATGTGTTAACCAGCATTGAATTAGTGACCTCTTAAACACAAAGCTCTTTATTACGGCATGCGAGTGCCGACCATCGGTTTCACGTCCTTGGGCTTCAGGGTTTGCCTGGGCCAATAGAAACATAGGATGCACGTGAACGCGGGTCAAAGTCGGGTTATAGTATTGGCATATATAACAAAGCTGTATGTGAATTGTTAGGGACACCATTCCTCTCAAGTCGGGTTAACGGCCATAATTAACGGTGACCTCACACAGCAGCTCTCAGGTGAGACGGCTCTGATAATTAACGAGCCCAGGAACTGTGTTATTTCTTATCATCTCAGTGGTAATGAAAACAAATGATAAACCAGATTTAAAACAATTATAGTGAATTCCAGGATATGAGAATTTATTTCCTTGTAAACTACTACATTAATTACTACAAAACAAATCTTATGAATATTAATTTAGACGTTGCTTTTGAGGATATTTTTAAATGCGAGGTTTTAATGTTTAGCTGATTGATTCTGTGAAGGCTTTTATTTGGTTGATTATACTCATGATATTTCTATAAATTGTATAATTTGTAATTCAGAGGGTACGTTATAACAACAAACTAATATAGATTTCTTTATTTGATATGCTTCATCATAAACATATCATTAATGACTTATAATTCACCATGTATTACATGTAATATACTAGTATCTGTAATTACACACACACATATATATATATATATATATATAAAACTGTATTTAACATTATCTTTATTTACATATATCCAAAAATATCATTCTGATAAGGGTAAACCCGGCCACAATCACGGTTCTAAGTCTGTTCTGCTGGCGTATTACGAATACAGAACAGTTTGATATCGTATCTGGTTTTACCGCGTGCTAGTTCGATATGAGAGCCCGTCGTGATACGGACTGAGCATGTGATATGGCGTTTGTATATATATATCTACATGTATATCTACCTCCACTTTGTTTCTCCGCAGGTTATCCCCAGCCTCAACTCCGCCATGGGTATCCCAAACGACTGCAACGCCAATGTTACTAAGGTAAGTCAGGATTCATAATTATCTGTCATCAGATATCCCAGCGGACATAAATGAAAAAAAAAGGCAAATCAGATCCATGCACTCAGGTAAGAACATAGGTCCCTCAAAGGAATTTCAAAAGGACTGCAGGTCGAAAAGTGAAATCCTTTAGTATGATGAATTCTTATCCTCATTTTATATATATATATATATATATATATATATATATATATATATATATATATATATATATATATATATATATATATATAACGGTGCCTGTAGTATTAAGAACCTTGGTCAAACAAGATATTTAAAATAATTACAGCGCTAGGTAAATAATGATATTAAGTATGTGATCGTACGATACCACCGACGCGCCCGGGGGTACTATGGTCAGTATATATATATATGGTTATGCATGGCGAGTATGTTTAGCCTGTTGTGTGCAATGCTGATTTCTAAATATACCGCAACTAAAACTTTACGTTGTATTGAATCTTCAGTGAATTAAATCCTGTACATGACGAAGGAAAACTGTGCAGATTTGCATAAGAATACGAATATCTGGAATGTCACTCAATCAAAACATAAATTAGAGTTAGTGCGTGTGATAACGTGGGGATTGAAACTGGCGAAACAAGGGGGGGGGGCTTATATTGAATGTGACAGATACTGTCGACTCGTCCATATGTAGGTAATGATTAAAGATTAGTAGACATCTAATGTTGATGATTAACGTTTGTTGTAAAAAAAATATCCATACAAGTACGGGATACCAATAAATGTTTTCAATTTCCACAGTCGGAGAGATTTTTCGAGGTTTCTAAAGAACTGCTAAAAATATAAATAGGCTGCAAACGTTGAAAGATCGAAGCAGTTGGAACTAAAGATTAGCTGTGGGATACCTGGATAGCGCTAATCATGCTTCCTATGCCGTACTACAGTGTAACGCTTCATGACCACAGCTTCACGCGGCTCAGTTGCAGAGACAAGAATCGACATTCTGGTTATGGAACTGGTTATGTAATTAACCTTTAAATTAAAGATATCTCGGTGATCGTTCTTTTGGTGTTATCAAAACCCTCCAAACATTTTATCAAAATCCGTTTTTATAACTGTTTGCATTAAGTTGGTAACTAACAAACAAACCAATCAACGAACGAAGGAGAACACATACTCCCTTCCGGTGAAGGTATACCTAGAATATTAGCCAGGAACTGTTCAGGTGTTTCAGTGTGGTCAGCCAGATTTATAATCAAAGATGACTGTGGCGCCATCTGTCTGCGGCGGATGAGAGTTAATTGGACGTCTAACGTTCACAACCTCATGTGTTACGACCCCTATATTGAAGCAGCGCCCCTGATGCAATTTATGTAATTATTATAATAGGAGACATTATTACAATAGGGGCCGTAATAGAGCAAGAACCAAGGCATTGAAGACGTATTTCACTCGAGTTCAGTTGTTGCTACTTGAACGTTATTCGGACTGTCACGAACGCATTACGTGTTTCTGAGAAGGAAAAAATAATCACAAACATAGTTCCAAAGCTTCATGGCCATCATATCGATAAAAAACGGCATTCACTTCTGGTCTGGCATTTTATCAAAAATATTAAATCAATTTCAGATATTTTGTTCAATGATGTTTATTCTCGAGAAAACGGTAAAAATAGCAAATGCTTAATTGAGTAAAATTGGCTGAACGCCAAGCATATTAGGGTACATGTATATAACCACAGACTTCCTTATTAGCTTAAAATATCGGGATCCGTTTCTGATTGACAGTGTGACAAGCAGTCTGATTCCGGGAGTTTACTGAGGTCGCACAAATCTTGAACTCTGGAATCCAGAAAGCCCCCCCTCCTCATGCAATACACCGTGACACTTATGGGCCATTATCCTTAAAGAATTGGTCTCCATTGTATTGGCTTAGAAAGTATATATATTCCACCAAGGTGTACCGAAGGGTTTCGTGATTAATGTAAAATAACCTGTGAAGAAAGAACAAATTTTACACTGGTATTTCATTAGAAAGAAAAACAAAAAAAAAAAAACAAAAAAAAAAAAAAAAAAACAAGCAGGAAACTTAAGTAAAATAAGCAGTAAAATATCTTAATAATACATTTTGAGTTTGTTGAAAGTAGTAATTAATGGGGTTAGTGACCCCGAACGAATGCAAATACAATAGCATATACGACAAACGTTGATTGGATATTGTTCCCAAGCATTGTTACAGATAGCGGCATCTGGGATTTGTAAATTCACGCAAATTGTCCGAAAGTGGAAATTATACAAAATTTAACTTTATCACGGGAGTTATAAGTAAGTTATATTATTCACAAATTCGAACAAAAGTATGCAGTTTTTCGGCAAAAAAAATCAAATTTAGGCATTCTTTTCTGTAACATTATACGTCAGTCTCGTTAAAACCATGGTTTTCAGCCTCGCTTAATTCTTCTGACGGTCTTCGGTATCACTTGACATTGGGCTACCCTGTAGTTTGGTTCAGGCATCCTTAGGACAAAAAAAATTAAAGGTATGGTTCTCAGGCACCGCCCGCATCAATTTTAAACCCCCGCATCAAAAATTTTTATTTTGATTTTCAATAAAAACTTTCCAATTTTGAGCTGCTGCCGCTCCGACATTTCTTTCAAGAAGATAAAACCATACAATTTCCTTTGTTTTTTAGTGCTTTTACTTATTTAGCAAAATAAAACTGTTATTTTCATAACTTTTCCCTTTTCATTTGACATTTTTATCGAAACATACCAAAAATTTAAAATAGAAAAAGCGCCCGCCGCATTGATTTCTGAAAAAAAGGGCCTGAGAACCATACCTTTTTTTTATTTTGGCCTTATACATGTATATCCCGATTTGGTCAAACGCTTATCCCTGACTGTGTACAGTGTGTCCCTTAATGTGTGGAGTGAGTCCCTGACTGAGTAGAGTTTGTCCCTGACCGTGCAGAGTGTGTCCCTGACTGAGTAGAGTTTGTCCCTGACCGTGCAGAGTGTGTCCCTGACTGAGTAGAGTTTGTCCCTGACCGTGCAGAGTGTGTCCCTGACTGAGTAGAGTTTGTCCCTGACCGTGCAGAGTGTGTCCCTGACTGAGTAGAGTTTGTCCCTGACCGTGCAGAGTGTGTCCCTGACTGAGTAGAGTTTGTCCCTGACCGTGCAGAGTGTGTCCCTGACTGAGTAGAGTTTGTCCCTGACCGTGCAGAGTGTGTCCCTGACTGAGTAGAGTTTGTCCCTGACCGTGCAGAGTGTGTCCCTGACTGAGTAGAGTTTGTCCCTGACCGTGCAGAGTGTGTCCCTGACTGAGTAGAGTTTGTCCCTGACCGTGCAGAGTGTGTCCCTGACTGAGTAGAGTTTGTCCCTGACCGTGCAGACTGTGTCCCTGACTGTGTACAGTGTGCACCCTGACAGTGTAGTATTCCCAGAGCCAGATCCAGCACCGATAATTCTGGATCGCCATGGTTACAACAGAGTTATAAAACATATTTATAACAGATTGTTGGTCTTTTTTAAATGATTTAGAGTTAATTTTCCTGACAGCTTCATCCACTACAGAATCGGTTCATATATATTTGATCGGTTTATGTATATCCACGAGAAATAATCATAAGCGAAATTACATTGTATTTTTATGAGGCTTTACATTGTTTTTAAAAGAAAAAGGATTTTAGAATTAAGTGGGAATTAAAATTTCATTGTTTAAACGGATTTTATAATAACCAGTCGACATAACTGAAGTCATCTGCATGTAGTCTACATGCATTTCATACGGAGTTGAGTATATATTTCTGTGATAATGAACCGGTTGCTCGGAGGTTCTAAATTTCGTTTGTAAATAGACACTAAAAAGAAAAAAGATATGTGAGTTATATGGGGGGGGGGGGGGGAGGGCAAAAGGAATTAAAGTGTAAAGATAATATACAATACTGGGCATGTAGCCACTTTGCTCTCTCTCTCTCTCTCTTTCTCTCTCATATGTGAGCTAGCGGTCTAGCCCAGGAAGACTAGCTCATGAAATAAACCTTAAAAGGTCCTCGTGTTTATTTATTTATTTATTATTTATTATTTTATTTACATTATGTTTATACAGGGAAAACCAATCAGTTTAAATTAAACTGGTCTTACTTGGTGCCCTGTATCAGTACATATAAAACATACAATGACTAAACTATCAATACAATGCATAAAAAAATACCATGACTAAAAATATAAACATGAACATATGGACTCAAATCATAAAAGCATATTAAGAGAGTTAAGAAAGTATATCAATATATACATCTATAGACAGAAAGAGTAAACTAAAATATCACATTAGATCAGTATATATATACATGCAAATATGCGAGGCATACGAACCCATAATATTACAATAATCTCTAGCATTTATGGACCTGATCATTGTTAAATTCAGTTAAATACGTAAGAAATAATTTACAGTTATTGTATGATCTATGAAATGATAGAAGAATGAGTGCTACATGTATAAAACGCAAATTTTTGCAAATATAACATGTGTCATATAGAACATACAGTTGCTAAAATTTCCAATTTGAGTCGTCTCTTAAAAGATGCACAAGTTATGGCTGACTTAGATTCATTTGATTAACTATTCCATATTTTTGGTTTAGAAGGGATGGGGTCGGTCAAGGCCGCAAAAAGACTTTTAAACCCTTAAAAAAACTTGCGGCTGTTGAAAGGGGAGGGGTCAGACCCCAGCTGACCTCCTTCTAGACGTGCCAATCTATCGCACCCGATGACATTATTCATATATGAACCGCATATAACACATAAGAGGTTTACAGCAGGTGGGAGTAGATTAACTGTTACCTGGATATGTCACAGTCCAAAGAGGTCCTGATAACATGTGACCTGATTTGACCAACTCACCACTCACCATGGACTGTGCACATGTAAGGCCCCACAAACACTAACACAGACTTAATCAATCCAGGGATTTGTTATATCATGACACGCTGCATACAACGTGACGGTTTTACCTCATGGACTTCAATTTATACCAGTGTGTATTTTTAATCTTGATACCAGGTCCCATTTATATATCTAATTCCTCCTGTCTCCTGATACAGGTCCGTTTATTTGGCTGTAAACTCAGTTCTAATGGCTATAACCTCAGTTCTTATGGCTGCAGGCTCAGTTTTTATGGATGCAAGCTTAGTTCTTATGGCTGTAAACTCAGTTCTTATGGCTGTAAACTCAGTTCTTTTGGGTGTAAGCTCAGTTTTTATGGTTGTAAACTCAGTCCTTATGGCTGCAGGCTCAGTTTTTATGGATGCAAGCTTAGTTCTTCTGGCCTTAAACTCATTTTTTATGGATGCAAGTTTAGTTCTTATGGCTGAAAACTCAGTTCTTATAGCTGTAAGCTCAGTTCTTTTGGCTGTAAGCTCAGTTTTTATGGTTGTATACTCAGTTTTTATGGATGCAAGCTTAGTTCTTATGGCTGTAAACTCAGTTCTAATGGCTGTAAACTCAGTTCTTATGGCTGTATAAGCTCATTTCTTATGGCTTCAGGCTCAATTTTTATGGATGCAAGCTTAGTTCTGATGGCTGTAAACTCAGTTCTTATTGCTGTAAGCTCAGTTCTTTTGGCGGTAAGCTCAGTTCTTATGGTTGTAAGCTCAGTTCTTATGGTTGAAAGCTCAGTTCTTATGGCTGCAGGCTCATTTTTTATGGATGCAGGCTTAGTTCTTATGGCTGTAAACTCAGTTCTTATGGCTGTTAACTCAGTTCTTATGGCTGTAAGGCCATATGGCTGATCCCCTGCTTCATAAAGGGTTCTCATAGTTTCTTATAGACGGCGCTGTGATTCATAACCCGGTTTTTCTTACCCCTTCACCAATTAATGTCAAATATCTCAAGATTAATGGGATATATTGAAAAAGACCATCATAAGAACACATTAAATCGGTATGGTTTAAGACTAAATTAAATATTTCTGCATTCTGAATCTTGGTCACAGAGGAGTTCCGTGATAAAGGTCGAGTGGAACAACCGTAAATCATAAATAATGTACGTCCTTCTTAACTAAAACCTAGGACACCACGGGTGCCGTATATTTTCAAGAACTCGGCAAAACCGAACTGAGACCATTTGTTGGTGATCATGAAAGCAACTGCAGTAGAGGCTTAAGGATATCCTGACATTATATAACTCATTGGAATATATAAAACTGAAAATGGCCGTTTATATGCAATAACTAAAAAGGAGGCATCTGTTCAAATGAAATTGGTTTTTGGAAATGAAGAGAGTTACTGAAACATCAGGACGATTTCCCCAAGGGAAAAAATGTGCTATTATCTTAATTGCTTGAACTTATTCACATTGAAGGATTTATAGTCCGGCAGCAAAGATCACACTTATTATATAGGCTCTAAATAATGGATATTATATTTCAGTTATCATGGTTTAATAATATAATGTATCTGCATTTATTCCTGATATTTCCTAACTTCTTATATTTGAATTTGTTTGTCCGCCTCTGACTTGTCCGTTCCAAGCCATAAAGGTGACAATAGTCAATACACTTAAGTGTGCTTTACTGGAATATGGTCTTTGTTGTTTGATAAAAGGGCCAAGGTATTATTGATGACAAAGGTATGTCGTGAATCCTCTTTTTGGTCAGCTGAGATAAAGTATAATTAAGACAAAGAGTGCTGTGGCTGGGGCTATTAACCCCGACATGAAAAGGAGCAATGATGGAAAACAAGTTGATGTTGGATCTGGGACAGGTCATTGTAACAATAGGTCCAGTTATTGCACCATCGGCTGATGTCAACAGAAACACCTGGCCGGGGCTTGTTTGCTGGAGTCAGGGTACAAGAACCCAGTATTTGTTTCAACTGTACAACGATGTATTTATATCATCATGCATGCACTGACAATGCGACCGTGACCTAGGCCGGCTCAAAAACAGGTCAAACAATCAGCTGGAGTAAATGAGGCAATTCATGCTTGTGCCAGGGCCGGGGTAAATTATCCTGATGCCGGAGCCTCTCTCTAACACGAGCTGGACACATGAAACATCAGTTTACAGACCCGGGCTGTCACACTATCAGCTAAAATAATGTATAATTGACGGAAATGTGCCAGCCGGGTCACGTTCTGAAAACACTGGTGTAACAGATCACTCTGACACGTAAACATCTGTCCCTGAACTTCTTTTTTACATGGAGGCTTTAGTTTACATACTCATACCGGTGTTTGGTAACGGACGATGCACATTTTAACCAAACACAGAAACCAAATACAGAAGTTCCATAAAGCAGCCTTTGTTAACTAATTAATAACAATTGATGCTCATTCAGTTTTAAGATTTAGTTAATTTTCCAAAGAGAGGTCAAACGTTTATTTTCTCCGGTTTTAGTCGGAAGAATCAAAAAGCTAAAAACTTTATTTTGACTCATGTGAACTGTCTAATAAGTGACCCCAACTGCAGCTTAAATTAAATAAGCTGACATAAAAGTCACAGAATCAATATGCCGATTAAATCTGGTGTTCACAGTAACCAACCAACCCAACACATCCCCATCCCCCGTCCCCCAGCAGTTCCTGGGATATTGCCAGCAGGAAATATTATAAGAGCAAACACTTCAAAATTTGTAAACTGCGAAATAAAAAATGTCCGTAAAGACAACATTTATCCTGGCATAGAGTGGAATGTGACATATACTGGCTTGCGGAAGAAAGGACAACACAGGTGTCACCACCTCCAGACTACATACAAATACCAGTCATGTATGATCAATGTTACTGTAAAATTTGGAGCTGATAATGGCATTCATTCCTAAGACACTTGGTGACAGACATTTTTTGCACGCACGCGCACACACATATGATCGTCAATTATTGCAATCAATCGCCCGACATTCCGAAGAAGAACAGTCTCAAAGTGTGGGTCCGGCCTATTATTACAAATCCATGTTGCAATGCTTTGTTCAGCATCTTTACCTAAACACTAAGATAAATTTGACTTTTGTAGTGCTAAAAACATGATTTTGCCCTATAGCCTGCAGAATATATGTCATCATGACCTAATTTGGGGTTTCCATGGAGAATGTTTAATGACCTTCCACTAGTGTCAGTGACTAGATGTTTCAAGAGCTAATGGTTACGATGTGTGTCCTGCATGTTAATGGACCACCCCGGCCTAAAAAATCGACCGATGTCACGTGACATTTTTACAAGCAAAACACATGTAAATACAGTCTCGTTAACTTAATGTATTTAAAAAATAAAACAAAGTAAAGGGCCATGTTTAATGAAATAGGTATATTTCAAATTACAATGTAACCCTATCATCACCGCTTAACTGATGTCACAAATGACCCTCAGTAACAAGTTTGGCTTGACCTCTTAAACTTCATAAATCATCCAGATGAATACGCAATAGACGTTAATAGAATATAGGAAAATAAAGAACAGAGTGCAATACAACAAACAGCGTATTATTAACATAAATAGCACCAGGGTCAGAGATGTAAAGCAGGGCCAAGAATGGATCACCGAGTCACTTAGTGCGTTACCATGGCAGCGGAATGCTAGAGGGAAAGATCGAGTGCGTCTCAAGTTAATAGGCTGTAAACATGATGCAAATGTAATCAGAATATTCGCAACGTTATTTGATTACATCAGTACCTGCATGAGATAGCTGTAGAAGCACACAGTTCATGGACGAACAAAAAATGGTTATAAACATAAATGTATATATATTTGTATGTGTGTGCGTTTATTAATATAAACTTATTTATTTTACATGGATTGCACAAATAGCTATCATAACTTATCGCGGCACTCTCCATGGCTCCGATGATGGCGTTCGGTAGTCTGTATGGGTGGAGGAAACATGAGAACCCGGAGAAAACCACCTGTCTTGGACGGGCAACTACAACCCATTCTCATAGCCACACCGGGATCGAACCCGGGTCGCCAGCGGAGAGAGCCGAGCGTTTTACCCCTCGACTGTCCAGGCCCCATTAATCGATGCAAGCTATTATGTTACTTTGCAATCTACCTGAAATCTAATTCTTATTCTAATTAGTGATTACATTTAATAAAAAGCCTACCGGTATATGTTACTACAGACGCAAAACCTTTATAGGGAGGAATTTCCATTAATTTTAATGGTAAAGCTATATATCAGTGATAAGTATTCACTGTGTCTCGGGATTAACGGCATGTAATTGGTAGGTTATGTGCTTCTCTGGTACACACACACACGCGCGCACACGCACACGCATGATCAGAATATATGATGTACTCATACATACGCACGTGTTGATTGTTGCCATGGAAAAGATTGGTTCAAACGTAAATGCATTGCATTTGGTAATGCCGCATTTGCATTTGTTTTTAAAATGCAGAGCTACCGGTAAGTGTGTAAGCCTATTTGATTTAAATGCAGAACGATAACTCTGCATTTGCATTTACATTTATGATATATGATTTAAATAATAATTCATATGAATCCTGCATTCTTAAGCGTCCAATATTATTCTATATTTTCATAATTTATTTCATGAATCCTAAATTTTGTTCATGTATCGAATAAAATTATTGTATTTGATAAATAAAACAAAATGCAAGTGTGTACTCATCTACTTTTATGCTTTAATTATCTTAGTAGATATAACCGCCACCTCCACCTCACAGTCGGATTGAGGGGGCGAGGGTCCATGGCCCCCTGCGGAACCCCCTGATTACGCTCCTGACTTTCCTCAATTAACGTGTTTATTCTTCATATAATTTCTCAGTATGGACATGTGATTCATGATTGTTGACTTTATACATTAACGTTATAGATTTCTGTATCCATTCGGCATATACCAAAAGTATTACCCTGTTACTTTAAGACCGTCCTGTATATGTATTTGCAAGGGATGTACTATATTTTTTTCCTGATGCCAGTGGTTGCATTCATGTAATATTTTCAGCAATATATCTAACTCCGTTTAATTTATAATAAATGTAATGATAAAGTGACAGTGAACCTGAATTTTGTGCCATGAAATTAAACTGACTTCAGTTAAAAATGTAATTTGAAATTATATTAATTGCATTTGATCAATGTTTTGGCATTTGCTCCTGACATTTCTAAAATATTTGCATTTGCATTTAAATGCTCTCAGTGGCATTTCAATCCAATGCCACGGCATTTAAATATCTCTTGATGAATTTAAAGAAAATAGACGTTTATGGACGGATTAAGATATTATTTAAAAGCTGATAGTAAATAAGGTGACAGGGCGGCCTTGAGTATGAGTGTCCTTGCCGCTTAACGACAAGTGATAACCTGAGGACGTTGACTCTTATAATGAATACAAGTGGCCTGGGCGGGAAATTGGTCACCCAATATCAAACCACCGTCCTGTCGTCGATGTCACGTACCATGGCGGTCTGCCTGAAGCTTATTTACTACGGGAGGACAATTTAAAGTGATGAACGAATCAAAGTGTGCTTATCCACGGATTGTCAGAAGACAATCAAAAGACTTCATCTATTTTACAAATAATTCTGTGAATATTATTATTTATTATATCTATTAATATTATATTATAACGTAAGGGAATGCTTTTCTTAATCTTCCATTCAATTTATCTGGAGATGTACCCGGTGACGTGCGGTAGACGGCTTGTCCACACTTAAAGGGGCCCAATCACCTATCTAACCTTTATAAACTAAAGGTAACCCCTCGGAGCTTTTATAAAACAAGGCCAGAAAATGTAGATATCACCGCTCACAGGCTGATTGTTTAGTTTATATCAACGTCTTTTTAATATGTTAAGGCCCGCCAAAATAATCCAAACAAATTCAACAAGGGCATCTGGCAGCAAGTCAGATAAGCCAGACCTTTGTAAAAGGCTTTCAGCAACATGTGGCCTTTCTACCTTCGCATATATGCAACCTACCACCTTAGGTTACATGTTTTTCCCGTTTGTCAACATTGCTGTGTTTACAAACATGTTGTTGATAAACAATTTCATACATCCTTTATGGAGGCCATGTAAGAACTTTTCATAACCAGAATTACCCTTAGACCATTAATATAAACACAGAGTAAGCCAGAAATCACAAAAAAATCTTTTTCAAAAGGTATAGGTGAATGGGCACCTTTAAAATGTTTTTCAGACGTTTACGAGGACAGTCGCTTGCATGTATATTTTTATATCATCCATTTAATATTCATATATCAGAAACTTTTCCTTCTATAAATATGGGCTTTTATCATCTGACAAGTTTGAAATTCGGAACACGGTAATAAGTGTACGCGAAAATGTCTGTTTTTTTGTGCGTGCTTGTGTGTTCAGATCGAGAGGCATCTGAAAGACTGACAGATTTATCGAGAATTATAGAACATCTATACCGGCCATCTAATTTCAAAGGTTTTTTTTTATTGTGGTAACTATTTGGAACTGCTATAATCGCTATATAGGAATATATTGCTGAAAATAGTTGTACGGGCCTGCATAGTCTTTCAAGTTAACCATGGAAATAGGCCTACATGTTTTGTCTTAAGTTAATGACAAAGCGGTTAACCTCACAGTAATCATTCCTTGTTTTCGTTATAAATCATATACATTCACTCCCGACAATCAGCTAAAAATAGAAACAAAAGAGATCAGCAGGTCGATAATTACATTGTCAGGGCTGACGATATTTTATAGGTTGTAACTATGAGCTCACGCGCTTGACCACGCGGCAAACACGTGTTAGATATACAATGTGCACAGAGTTGTTACGTTGCTTTATAGTTATCACGTCAGACCGCTCTTATTGTCTTTTATTCCGCTGTGGTTGATCATTAGACCTGGGCCAAGGACAGAGGTGCTGGAACTTTGTACCCATCACGTATCGACGTACTTTGCCTGTTATCTGCGCAGTTTACTCAAATGAATAAGGACTGGAGATAGTTTGGGGGGGGGGGGGGGGGGGGGGGGGTGTAGATATGCAAATATTTGTGTGTGTCCAAATGACTGTAGAATATACATCAGACACATACAATTGTCCAGTCTGTTACACGCTAGTCTCACATTCCAATTGCATCCTCACTTCTCACACATACACCATCTCACACACACACACACACACACACACACACACACACACGCTGAGTGAGACCAGCACACTCAGTTCACTTTTACAAAAGGTTATGGTTCAAACTAGCGCATACATTAAATAAGGATCTCAATGGAAGTTTTATTATTGGTATTGAAAAATACTTTTTGTTACTCTGTTCCGATCTTTCATAAAAGTGAAGACTTTTGCCTGTTTCTTTGCTTATTATTCATTTTTTTTTCATGAACGTGACTGTCCGGGTTTATGACCACAGTAAACACGTGAGCATGCATTTTCTGCAGTGACATTGACTCAGATAATGTACTGTCTCATGCATCATCTCAATCCGCGTTCAGCTTCGGGTAAACATATTTTCAGTTTACATCTCAGCTGGCAATGCTGACACTATTCCTAAATTGTTGACGTGTTAACGCTCTGGTCGGATTGGTTGAAACTGTCATGTGATCTGTTTATCGCTGGCCTCTTGTCAACATGAACACGTGATTAAGATACTGTACCACTGTAAACAGCGTGGACCTGTATATAAAGCGGGCTCCAGCGAAAGCGCACTCAGATTTTTGTGACTATTGAACCTTATCCGTGTAGACATATCGATTGTTGAATCTTCATCAAAAGTGAAAAAAGTGATCGAAATGGACGTAAACTGCAATTTTACAGCGAAGATGGAAAGGAAGAATTCGATGCCCAAAATGAGCAAGAAAACCATCAATGAGTTGTTAAAGGCGAAAGGGGTAGTGCAGAACAATAGAAAACAGGTCTGTTAATATTTCAATGTCTCTTATATTTTAATATTTAATAGTTTATGTTTGCCTTGGGCAGGAGATACCGAGGGAGACATTTAACGGTGTTAGCTGATACTTTTCCTCGGCCGTGTGAAGTTTTACATTTACGACACGATGAACTAAACGAAAAAGACAAGTCAACATGCACAAGCAAAAGATTGATTTATCTGAGACCATAAAAACTGCTTCACTGCGTAAAGGCAAAAGGCGGCTCACGCTGAATTAGTTGTACTTTTGCATGCGGGAATTTTAGATTCGCTTTTACAATTCGCAATTAGGTCCATGGATTCTAGGATGGCACAGACATTTGCGTAAAGAAAAATGATCGAATATAAAATAT
Organism: Sipunculus nudus; assembly: GCA_026874595.1. Lineage (NCBI taxonomy): Eukaryota > Metazoa > Annelida > Sipuncula > Golfingiida > Sipunculidae > Sipunculus > Sipunculus nudus. Next base: position 110,403,198 of record CM049306.1, on the reverse strand, counting down.
GACTTTTTCACATTCCGCGGGGTAAAGTCTAGGTCGTTGTTGATTGAAAAGAGATTGGCGTTAAATTTTGTTCGGATCGATTTCTTCTTTTTTTTTTTATTTGGAGGCTATGATGGGGATGACCTATGAACCATTGGCCGCGCGAAACCTAAAAGCGAGAGAAAATAAAACGATAAGTCTGAAAGATGCATACTTTGTTCAATGGCAACCGCACTAGAAATAATGGCCGTGTTCCAATTAAGTTCTCAGAATTTAAAGTCGTTTATAAGTACATTTCAGAGGGTTGGCCGGTCGACTTATACGTTTGCGATCACTTCCGAAGACGTTGCGTTACGTTTACACGCGTGGCAAACCCCACTTTTCTTTCTATGATCTCTCTGGGGTTTGTTCAGAAATTATAGACTGTTCTAAATTTTGCGTTCGACCCATGAAAACGCAATGTAATACTTTGTACCCATAACGCAACGGTATTGAAAACGTAACGCAGACGTATCGAAGACGGCCGGCTTTACAGATCAACGTAACCAAAAACCCGTGTCGTTTCAGGACATCTGATTTTACAGACTACTTTTACCGGGACCATGTCAATACAGTGTTTTGTGCAGAGACCTTGCACTTAGTCACCTACAGCGTGATACAGACATGCCTTGTTTATGATTCCATTTGTCAAATGTAATAGTTAGATAAGTGCACGTGCACTGAAAATTGATAAGCAGGTTATGTAGAGAACTAAGTAATCTTTCTGCTCGGTCATAAAATCATGTCGTACAAGAGCTTTGTTTCACCAGCTATTCAGTTGTACAGCGTAACATGTATATATGATATTCCGGAGATATTGTTTCGAACCCAAGCTAGTTAGGTATAAGTGGTGATGATAATTAAGGATAAAGCAGGAACACGCGGATTTTTTTTTTATGTTGGGGGGGGGGGGGGATCTGCAACGATATAAATGACAAGAACAAATAAATGGATGTAAAATAATATGCGCAGAACTAGAACAATGACCTGTAAAGAGTGCTGAGCACTGGCTTTCGATGCACTGACAGCCCTGAACAAATACCAACACAACAAAACGCGAACTGATGAAGACGGAATTCACCTTATTATTAGAATGATCATAATAAATGTTTATACGTAAAACAACTCAATATTATGAATATATATATATATATATATATATATATATATATATATATATATATATATATGTCCGGGCTTTCAACGTGATATTTTGGGTAGACATTTAAGAGTAATGGTATAAAACCATCTGTGAAATAGTTTAACAAAAAAAAAATTCGTCATGCTTTCTGCTATATAATATCTTCATATGCATGATATTTCCGTTATCATTTCAGGTGAACTTCGGCATCTGTTTTGATGTAGACGGCGTCCTTGCCCGTGGAACCCGAGCTCTGCCGCCCACCCAGAAAGCTTTCGATCTGCTCAAGGACGAGAGCGGCCAGTTCAGAGTGCCCGTATGTTTTGTCACGAACGCCCTGAACAGGAATCAGGACAAGGCGGCTCAAATAGCGGGATGGATCGGAACGGAAGTAAGCCCGGAGCAAATGGTCCAGTGTCAAGGCCCCCTGGAGGTGTTCACCAAGTACCACAGCAAGCACTGTCTGATTGTCGGACAGGGCAAGATCCACGACATCGCCACAGAGTATCCTTACGATAAAAATAACAAGTTACTATTCGTTAAAACGATCCATTTTACAGAGTGAAAGAAGATGTATCTTAATATATTCAAATTATATTTCATTTATCTATGTATAAGCAAAAAAAAAACCACTATATATATATATATATATATATATATATATATATATATATATATCAGGGTTTCCGCGACCCTAAAATTTAGGCCGGTAAACGGACTCTTTCCCCCGCGAGGGTCATTAAAAATTCCCCCAGCCAAAGAGGCTGAGAGAGCTTAATAATAACTCAAGCACGAGTGTCGTGCTGTCTTCATCATCTTCAAACTATGTATCAGATTTGCGCGCCCCAGTCGCCTGTTCGGTGCCACTCAGTCACTGTCCTGACAATGTCTGAAAAACTTTGAAAAGAATAGATCAGTAAAAAGATTCCTTATACATGTACAACATCTGCGCAAATAGTTTTTATGCTGTCTCGCCATTTAATTTTCTGGAGAAGGTAATCAGTTGTGTAACCATAGGTTGTGGACGTACGATGTCGGACGTACGATGTCGGCCCTGAACATGCGCTACCGGCCAAAGGTGTGATATTATAATTAATCGTTCGACAACCGTACATTCAGTCTCTGTAGTCAGTAAAAATGATAAACCTATCGATAATGGAAATTAAATTTGTGTTTTATTTGGTTGTGATAATATATTTTTCAAAATTTGAAGAAGGTGAATCATTTTCATCATGCAGTCGCTGTGGACATCGCTGCTTTGACATATTAACATACCGCGAGCCTTGCAGCGAGGTCACAATGCAAAGGGCTTTTGTCTTGACTTTACCGAACAAATTTCAAAAGGCCGGAGCGTAGTGAATGCGCTGTTCTATGTGCGAATATTCATGAGGGAATTCCCTATTGAAATAAAAACTTGTGGCAAATGCAGCCAATAGCGTCCGAGGAAGTTCTGAATAATTCAACTGAATGTCACACGTGCAGAAACAGGTTATGCTGGTCAATGATTAGGCCGTCTCGGACACGATCGCAATCAGGGATTTCGCAGAATCAAATGTTGGGCCTATAACAAGTAGGCCTAACACACTAAATTTCAAGGATATTGCACGAATTTTAAGTAAAAGCATGCGACAGCAATATATATTTTTTGTCATTTAACTTTGAGAAAAGCAGCCGACCGTTGAATGCGTTGCAGCAGCCGACAAAACGCCGGCTGTAGTGCGGGCCCATCGTGAACACCCGGTCAGCGGAGATCACGCGGTAAGCACCAGGCGCGGGTAATCTGGGAGCGCGGGAAACCGTTAGTCCCTGGAGGGGTATGTTGAATTGGTCAATAGCTTGGGGATACACAGGAAGCGTGCACGATATAATAAAAACAAACAATGTGGACATAACTTGGGCAGAACAGGCCCTATATTTATTATATTTATCTTCGTCAATTCGGTTTGCGCAAGTTTCCAAAACAGATGTTTAGGCGAATCCTTTCCAAGGAATAGTTAAGTAAAAGGCCAGTTTGTGGGCCCACATATGGCAGGGAGACACGACTTGTACGTGCATGCTGCATCACATGAAGGCCTAACGAATATTTTACTGTTTTACTTGTATATTTTTACGCCTTCCATGGGCGTGATACTAAGCTGAAAAAGAACATCAGAAACGTTGTTTTCAACCTTGATTTTGTAAAATTTCCACACCGTGGGAGGGGGGAACCCACTCCCACACCCTCCCCCAGTGGGGGCTTCGCCCCCCCCGCTAGGTTCACTCCATGTCACACAGTAAAAACGGACACACTTTTTCAACCCTGGCGGAAACCCTGTATATATATATATATATATATATATATATATATATATATATATATCTTATAATCAGACAGATATAATAATTTAAATGGTTCGATGAACATACCGTATACGTATTATACATGGACAGCTTCTTTAACTGCCATCAGACTTGGTTTCACCAATTTTTGCACCCTAGATGAGATCGTGGACTCGTACCCTCTGCTGGATGTCGTCGACCATGACAACAGAAAGAGAAACGTAAGTGTTAAACACGCACTGTTTAAAACCGACTGGTACCCCTTGCAGTTAAAATCGGACTGATACTCCACGCTGTAAAGACGATACCTTTAGCTTGCCTAAAAATTACCTAATATTACTTTACCTCAACTGTCAAAACAAAAGCTGCATGGTCACAAGACTGCAGATTAAAATCATATTTTCAGTCAGTATATTATAAAAAATGTTGTTTCGCATCACCAAATGTATACATTCTAAAGGGCAATTACAAAAAGGAAAATAAATTCACCAGACGGTGACAGAGAGTTAGAAAAAAAGAAATGTAAAACCTTTAAATATGAAAACACAGAGTACCTTACTGTTAATGAACTACCTTTATATAAGATTTACCTGGCAGCTGATGGGCAACACGTGACACCCGTGACGCATGATACCAGCAGCAGGTATAAGCTGTTTCTGTACCGTGTGTTACAGGCTGCCGGGGGCTACGAGGAGAAAGAGTTCCCTCGTGTTGAAGCCATCGTGCTGCTGGGGGAGCCGAAGAAATGGGACCAAGCCCTGCAGGTGCTGGTCGATCTGCTGGTGACAGACGGCAAGCCAGACAAAGCTCCGGAGACCTATCCCGAGGTTCACCTGCCAATCCTGGCCTGCAACATGGACCTCCAGTTCATGGATCTTGCCTGCATGCCCCGGTAGGTGGCGCTGTGACTTTGCAAATTTTACAAACATCCACAAAGGGTCTCTCATCTCTGAGACCTAATTTCTGCATTCGCATACCATCTTTGCACAAACTTTTAACTATCTGTATTGTTTTGATTCAGAGAAAAATATAAGTACAATTTCTTACGTAAATTATTCAGCAATCAATATACTTATGTGATAAACACACATGACTAAGTGTGTATTTATGTTGTTTCAGATACGGCCATGGGGCTTTCCTGCTTTGCCTTGAAGCTCTTTATCTGGTGAGTACAAATTAAATTTATTTTATTGCTTCAAAAACATCTTTTAATTAAGCATCCGTAATAAGCGTAATATACTTCCACATTATAACAGTTTTGGCTTTACTGGTAGAACGAAATTTCTGCTCCACGTGACTTCACTCAGGCCACTTCAGAATTTTCCGGAATTTCCTTCGATTGCCCATATATCTGTATCTGTAATGTAAAACACTGGGGCTACACATGTCTTATAATAAGTTGCTTCACAAACCTTCTACATACATACACCCACACACTCACCCACCCACATACCCCCCCCCCCCCCACACACGCACACACGCGCGCACACACACATACATGAGGGATACAATACATATTTCAATCAAATTGGACGGTAAACCCCTAGATTCTGGATTTCCAACATTGAATCTGATTCTGGCTTGTTTTTATTACAGCATTCAGATCAGTTAAGATCTTCATAGATCTAATAGGATCATTTATTTAATAAACAGAAAGTGAGCGGCCGGGAGCTGAAGTATACGTCACTGATCGGTAAACCCAGCGAGATAACATTCCGGTACGCCGAGCACTGTATCACCAGAGAGGCAAGGAAGCTTGGAATTAACGAACCCATCAAACGCATGTATCTCATCGGGTGAGTCACGTTAGACTACACACACACACGCACACAAACACACAGTTGTACTACGGACTTTGGGAACCAAATATATCGTGCGATTTATTTTTTCACTTATTAGTCGGTCATTATACGTAGAAATATGCAAAAATGCAAAGGAACCTACAAAACATTCTCTTCAGCTCTAACAATGGTGCGTGCCATCATCATATCATCACCACGGTCATCATTACGTACAATCATCAAATTATCATCATCACGATCATCATCATCATGTACTATCATCACATTATCAACACACACAATCATCACATTTTAATTAGGTACAATCATCACATTATTATCATCACGTACAATCATAACATTATTATCATCACTTACAATCATCACATTATCATCACACACAAACATCAAATTTTAATTAGCTACAACCTTCACATTATTATCATCACGTACAATCATCACATTATCACCACGATCATTATCACGTACAATCATCACATTATCATAATCGCGAAAATCATCACGTACAATCATCATATTATCGTCATCACGATTATTATCATGTACAATCATCACATTATCAACACAATCATAATCACGTACAATCATCAGTCTTCACATTATCTTTGTCACGATCATCACGTACAATCATCACGTTATCATCACCTCGATCATCACGTACAATCATTACATTTTCTTCGTCACGATTTTCATCACGTACAATCATCACATTGTTATCATCACGTACAATCATCACATTTTCATCACGTACAATCACCACATTTTTATCATCACGTAAAATGATCACATTATTATCATCACATGCAATCATCACATAATTATCATCAAGTACAATCATCACATTATCAACATCACGTTCATCATCACGTACAATCATCACATTATCATGATCACGTACAATCATCACATTATCATCACTATCATCATCACGTACAATCACCACAAAAATAGAGCACCCTGTAAGGAATCGAGGCAAAACCAACATTTTAATGGACCTGATCTTATATATATATATATATATATATATATATATATATATTATTTCTTAATAATAACAATGTACTGAAATATAAGTATATGCCTGTAGGAAAGCCTTGGATAAAAAATTTGCCTACCCTTTGCCTCCTTAGTTTTATGATTTTAATTCATGGGTGACTGTATCTTATGGTACACCATTTACTCTTTGTACTTTCTGCATGAATAACCATATTTCATTACTCACTGTACATGATGAAAGACCTGCATTTTATATTTTTTTCATGTTTTACAGAGATACTCCTGATTCCGACATCGTTGGTTCCAACTTGTACCAACGTCACGTCCATCGTCTGCGCACAGGGGTCTCAAACTCTGACGTCATTGATAACGTGGAGGACGGCAAGAAATCCAGTGAATTATACGACCCTGAACTCCCCGCGTCAAGAAATACTCCACTGGACGCGCGCCTCTCAGAGCAGACGGTAGAAGAAATTAAAGGCATTCTTGTATGCACCGGTGTGTACAAGCCCGGAAGTGACGAGTACTCATTAGTTGATGACGAGAAGCACAACAAGGGACACAGGGACTTCCCGATCACTTCCGAACTATACAAGCCCTTTAAAATCAAGGATGACGTGCACAAAGCAGTCGAGTTCATCCTTGACAGAGAGAATGTGGTCTAGCATTCCTTGTCAGAGAGAGTTATCCTGCATATCATCTTATAACTATATATACTCGTGTACGTCAGATAAATGTAAACTGCCGCCGGGAGGTAGATGGACATTCTATGAATGATATAGGAGCAGAGCTCATACTTTCACAGCCATTGAGGTAGACACGCCACATCCTTTATCAATTTCACTTGCTAATAATTTTAATTACCAATTTCTTATTTTCCTCAAATTCAACCTCTCCATGAACAGACAAAATTAGGCGGATGCTGTGTTTATGGAGAAGTGCTTATTCTGTTAATTAATTGTATATTTTAAATTGTTTATTTCTTTTTCATTTGTAAAGAATTGCTCAATTACCGTTACATCTTGATTAAGTGTTTTTATTTTAACAGCAGAAATTTTCTAACCCCGCCCCCCCCCCCCCCCCCTAGTCCAAGTGTTGTCTCTGACTGGTTGATGAATGTATACACGCTCTGGTAAATGATGCAGTATGATCTCACAGAGAGAAAGAAAATGGTTTGACGGTGCTTCACGTTAGAGATAAAGAGATAAAAGACTCCACACGAAGCTATATTTCACGTACGGTTTTGGTGTTAGTGATGGTAGAACTTAGACGAGCACCCTGGAGGTTTTAGTCAGTAGGTATCTGAATGTAGAAATTGTTCGTATGAATGACTGGATGCGAGGATCTATTTATATACATGTGTGCTTGTATGTATGATTTAAAGTGCAAGTGATGGACGATGCTTCTATGATTTAAAGATTAGTTTAATGTTTATAGTATTATCTGTAATTCCATTTTTATATACAAATCTTTTTTATATCATGATGTATAAAAATGCCATATATTCACATGACATAACGTAAACCCCAAGTGACCAATGTGCTCATTTTTCATGCATAACATATATTTATATATAAGTTCATATACATGTACACATGTGCGTGTATGTAATATTATATAAAGATCTGGAGAGCTCTGTATGTTGATATGGTTTGTTGAAAAGATATTTGCTTGGAAGAAGTCCTTCGTTGCTGAATCTGTTGTGTTAGACATGGCAGTAACTCGTCGAACCAATGCAAAGTCCCATCCAGAACTGAAATGAATTCAATTAAATTTATCAACATATTGTTACGAAGGCTACGTTCCTATATCAGGAGTGGTTCCAGAATCTGGAAACGAGAGTGGAATCAGAGATGGTCAGGATCAGTTTGGCAAAATATTATATCTTAACACAAAAAATCAAGAACGAAATATGTCAGGTTGTATGGGGCTTAACGGTGTAAGGACGCTACGATTTCCATCCCCGTCTCTGGGTCCGACCCTCTGCATCTTTAGTTTATGATAATTGCTAAATCATACCTTGATACTCCATCGCTTCGTAATATACTGCATATGAGGTTTAGATATTTTTTGGCGGCTCAGGGAAATTTTGAATAGTATTATCTGTATGTATAACACGTGATGCATTTATATAAGAATAAACGTTTGTATACAGTGCCTTTATATTGAAGTTTTTATAAAAGTGTGACCTGTTTTATGCATGGTCTATGTTTAGCCTTTGTTCACTGTGCATGTCTCGACAGTGTTACCATTTTTTTCACAGTAATTGATTAGATCGAGTGGTAAACCCGACATTTTACCCCTTACCTCTGAGAACTGTCTGATAAACTTTTAATAAATAGAGATAAGGTCTTGTTATGATAGTCGTGTATAGATGACACAGGGGCAATTATACTGCAGTTTATCAGGCTGTAAAACGTCCTTGGTCTTACATTTGAGGGGCAAAGTGCCCCTTGGTAAATCACAGTGTAAACTATATTGAAAGCCCCTGAAAGCGCATAACTTCACAAACGCTGGATAGAAAACAAATCCAACAAAGAATTTAACCGATCCGAAACAAAATACAATCACTTTCCATGGCCCACGGTCTAAAACTTCATTAAATTTTGTAGAGAACATTTGGAGGCATTTCGGGTGGTCGAATAGAAAAAAAAAACACGACAAGGGCCGCCCCTTCAAATATATTTGTTTCTTGGCCCATGGTCCATCCTTCCACATTAAATTGAATACTTCCACAAAAATTAAATTGAATACCGACAAGACTGAAATTATGCCTGTTGGATCTAAGCCTCGTCTAGAGATGATTGACAGTGAGTCCACAAGCGTTGTTGGCTGCACTGCATCTTTTAAACTCCCGTGAATTATCTCTGTGTTAAGATTGGTCAGAATCTTTCAATGCATAATATCAGAAGTATTTGTCAAGTGGCCTTTCTCGAGCTCCGCCGTATGGTTTCCATCCTCTACTAACGCGTGCTGTCGGCTCTTTTGCGCCACAGTAATATCTCGCTTGATTACTGTAATTCAGTTCTTGCTGGGTTACCTGCAGAGCAATTCTCGCGGCTGCAGATGGTTCAGAATAATGCTGCGCGCGTCATTCCTAAGAAGCGTAAGACCGACCACGTCACGCCGCTGCTCAGACAGCTCCATTGGTTTCCCGTCAAGTACCGCGTACAGAATAAATTGTTGTTTTTGTTTACCGCCATTTTGATGACTCACTTCCATCGTATTTATCTGAAAAATTAAAAACATATCGGCCTTTGCGTATACGATGCGTTCGGCTGGCGGAAATCTTCTTAAAGTACTAAAGTGTAATATGAAAGTCGGTGAACGTTCCTTCGGTTTCTTAGCCCAAAAGATTGGAATTCACTTCCTACTACACTTGGAAAATCTCCGACTCTTACATAATTTAAAACCAATTTAAAAACGTTTCTTTCGGCAAGCTTTTGGTCATAAATATTTGTCATTTTTTTTCTGAAGTAAGTTTTAATGGATAAACACGTGAGAGCAGGTGAGACAGGAAGTAGGCTTAAGGAGAGGTTTCCATGTATACTTGTGTGTGTGTGTCTGCGTCTGTGTGTGAATTACGCCGTGAGTCCGACCATCGGACAATTGTCGCTATATAAATACTATATTATTATTATTTTTATTATTTATATTTCACTGATTTTCCATGAGTATTTTTAAAATAACGTATGGAATATGTAACAGACAAAAGGAAGGGATCTCGTACCCCGTGATCTGAGGAGATAAAATATTATTTAAGGCAGTAAAGAGAGGCTATTGTAGGTGGCGCCACCAGTCTTTACACGGTGAAGCTGTCCTAAACGTTCAGATATGCACAGTTTCAGGTTGAGATATCAAATCCCTCCTGACAAATAAGCAGGTATACATACAGTGTGCAAAAATAATTCTAGGTGATGACGCCTGTCTTGTGCACGAGAAAGCAATCAATGATGCATGGCCAGGCCCAGATTTCAGGCCAATACGTCAAACTTAGTGGCACTCAAGCTCAGCTGAGGAAGGCAGTTTCCCCATCATCAGTTCTTGTTCAAATGTTGTTACATGTAGGTACATGTTGTTTTAATGACAGCTCACCAGCCCGGAAACCACTTGCCCAACTACCTACAGGTGACAGCGGGATGTCGGGCCTCTGTGCACGCGGGTTGCCGGGCCGGTGAGCTATCAGTCAAAACGAGACGATTAAAAAAGTGATTCACTCAAGTTTTACAGGATAACCTAAACCAGTTATCCAGACGGAATGAAACTAGTTTCTACTTTAAATGAATATAACAACAAACTGTTCAGGTTTATAGTCTGATATCAGTGACGTCATCCAACTTTACACTTTGCCTTCCTGAATTTTCAGGCCTGTTCATTCGTGTGTTTTTTTCTCAACTTCCTGGGGAGAATACAACCAAGCAGCCACATACTACGCATGACGGATTTTCGTTCTATATTGGCCTGCCGCCCATATATATATATATATATATATATATATATATATATATAAACTTTTTTTATTTTACATTGATTGTACAACTATAGTTATAATAACTAAAACGAGGCACTCTCCATGGCTCTGATGCTTGGGCTCGGTAGTCGGTGAGAATGGAGGAAACCGGAGGACCCGGAGAAAACCACTCTCATAGCCACGCCTGGAATCGAACCCGGGTCGCCAGCGGAGACGGCCGAGCGTTTTACCACTCAGCTGTGGTATATTCCGCAAAAGGGGGTTTGTAACAACATATAGTCGAGCTTGTTGACCACATGAAAAAGCTCTAGAAACAATATCCAGATGTCGTTGTAATACCGCTTGAAGTGCGCAACGCGTAGGGCGGTTTTGGTCGAATAATAAATTAGCACCTCATCTTTTCAACTAAATTTTCCCAAAAGAGAAAGGAAACGGTACAAACTGGATGCACAGAGATGAATTTCACTTTGTCTAATATTTATTTATAAGTTGGTATACTTTTGTTTTCAATGTTCTCTGATTCCGTATTGCGATATGACAGTGTGCTATATCACATTTAGTAAGTTATTGTTCCCGGTGTGACCTCGCCGATATGAAAATAAGTGACAGATTTAAGCATGCTTGGCCTGACATTTGACCCAGTAACTGAAACACTCACATGGTCAGTAAATGTGAAAAACGTGACTCGTGATCCCTTGGCATCCATTCTTATGTCAACATGCAATAACGGTTAATCCCCCATTACATCCGGGTTCTTCCTGTTGCATAATGTTGAATAGACCACAGCAAGTGTCGGTGCACAATCACTTTGCATTTAGATCTTCAACAATTCTGGACACAGTTGTATCACGTTAACTATCCAACTATCTGTTTTTATTTATAATACCGCGTCTTGGATATTATACCGCAAAATATATCCATATTTTCATCAATAAATGAAATATGTGTCACGGCAAAAAAAAACCTTCGATTGGTTATATTTGGCATGGATATTGCCGATGTATACCCTACATTTGCTCCATTAACCTTATATTTGTCTAAGACGTAATTCATAGAAAGACCGTCTGTGTTGAGAAAGTGGCACAATGTCAACATGGACATTTCCCGGCCGATAATTAGGGATGAACAGGGCTCCGCCACGCAGGCCATCCATCAGGATTTCAATAATTGAACTCTGATTCCTTAGTTATAAGTACATTAATTATATCCATACAAAACACATTATTTTTTCTCTATTTTAAGTAGTTTCTCACTCAAATACATAATTCAGTCCCTAAAAACATTATTTAGATATTTAAATGTCTTTTACATCTACCGACTACTTGCTTACAAAGGGTGTCAATTGAGAGAGGTCATATCACAGCTAGTTGTGGGAGTCGGTTTCTTTTTCATAATCGATCATCGGTTTGGGCAAACCGATCGATGATCGATTTTTAATCGGTTCAGACAAATATATAGAAATATGCAATTATCTGTAAATGATTTTCAGGGCCAGTTATCAGCTTGATCATAATAAAAAAAATTACAGAATTCGACTATTTGCATCTGACGGGTCATACTCTGATATATATACCAGCAGTTGTGTGTAAATTAAGAACAACCTAATAATTGTAAAATTATCCATGGACATTTAGTCTTATTTCTCATTATTTTTTCCAGTTTATTATTGTCACTTTCGTCATTTAGAAAAAAAAATTGTAAATAACGTACCAGCAAACTGCACTAGGAAAAAATCAACGACAGGCACGGTACCTATAATGCTGAACATATTTTATTTTTCTGTAATAAATGACTGAGCGAGCAATGTTGACCACTATGTCTACATCCAAACAAGAAACGCCTTACGTTCAGGAAAAATAGTTTTTTTAAGGCTTTTAATAAAATGAAATAAATTTAAAAAGAAATTAAAAAAGAAACACAACCAAAATAAACGGTTCTTTGCGTCTTCTGACCGGTAGTGTGGCCGGTAGAAAGGATTCGGTAGAAATAGGCCTGCTCGCAAAACCTTATCATATAATCGCAACAGAACTGATGAAATCACGCAATTCTTGCAATACCAAACATCTGATTTGTGGACATCGTATGTTAGACATCGTCAGTTGCAGGTTCCATTAAAAAGGCCGGCGTCATTTGCTTTATATAATTACGGTGTCAAAATTATAACCACCGTGGGCCGGAGACACGATGTCAGTCATAATTATTCCTCCAAAATAGTCATGAATGAAGTCACATGTATGGGGCATATTTTTACTACGAACCTCCTATTGGCTCTCTCTCTATGACAGGTGACCGCTTCGCCAATCAGAAGAACGTTTGCGTTGACCAGGCGCTTGAAAGTGGAACAAAGCGACTGACTTTCGATAAAACTCGATGATCGGCCCATCACTAATCACAGCTCATTGTCAGGACGAAGGAAGGCCTACTCAGGAGCGGATCCAGGATTTAGGAAAAAGGACGGGCCCAAACAAGGAGGGCTAATGACAAAAACTTAAAAATTTCCGAAGGTTCTTTAAGGGGGGGGGGGGGGGGCTTAATAAAAGTTTCGGCGGGTAAAAAAAAAAAAAAGGGGGGGGGGGGGGTCCGGATCTATTGACCCTCTTTGATTTTCTTCTGTGTCAACAGAGAGAGGTGAAAATGCTCTGTACTTTCTTCTTAAGAGGAAGTGATGTCACCAGAGAGCGGTGACATGCTGGTTTAACGGGAACGGGTTTTATTCAGGTTCTTTTGTTGGTTGTGGGCGCGGATGTGCGCCTGGTCTAGGAAGCTGGGCGTTGATTGGCTGGGCTAAAGGCGCCACTATATAAGACCCCAAAAAGGGCGGGATAGGGGAATATCTGCTAAAAAAAACTGCCTGCGTACAGGAGAGGTACTGGCTGTACGTGTCTTGACGAGAACGTTGGCAGATAACTGCTATTAATTCATCGGGAAAATATGAGACTATTTTCCACATGTTCTGATATCTCAGGAGAAGGCCGGACCATAAATACCGGAGCGGCAACAGGTCAGTGAGATTAAACGTTGAAAAAACTCACGCTGTCAGGACCTGAAAACTAAGGACTGTGTAGGACAGCATGTTAGCATCAGGACCTCAAAGCCCTGAAAGTGAGAGATTTGATTTACGGGACCGACCACGCGTGGCGGATGTCTGACTACTGAATGTTTGGTAGATTGGAGCCTTACTCCTGTGCATTTGCTGTAAGCCCGATAAAATTCACGGACTCTAGGTGTATAGAGGGGTATTCACGGGTGTGTTGGTGTCGGTGATTTTATTCTGCGCGAGCGGATTCCTTAAGGGAGAACTTAATGGTTATGTGTGTAATGTGACTCTGCTATAAGTGTTCTGTTATGTTCTTGTGATGTGGAACTACTTTAGAGCAACTTGTCTTAAAACAAACGTTCAATCCATCTTTCATATCTGCCTTACATCAGTCCATAATTTATAAGTATAAGAATAATAATATATGTAATCAGTTAAAGATCTTTAAAAGTGTGAATGCCCCCGTCCCATTCCAGTTCACTAATGTAACCATCACTGACCAGGGCTTCAAGGTAAATATACCGATGTATGAATATCCCGCCATGAGCACGACGACACAAAACAAATGTAAAGCTATTTGTACATAATTTATTGAGACAGAATCCCAAAGTAACTGCATTTGATTATAACTTTTGGAATAAAAAAATGAGTCATTATTCCTCATCTCATTTAATACATCCCCAAACCCTGATACAAAGCCCATCTATATAAAATTTAGGAATCAGGGGTAAGTTTTGGAATCTTATTGTTTCATCTTATACTAATGTTCAGAGAGCGGTTTAGGTGGATATAGAATAGAATAGAATAAGTTTATTCAGGAAAAGGCCTCAGGCCCAAAGTTCCAAAAAAAAAAGAAACATTAACATAGTAATACACCATAAAGAACAAATAATACAATAAAAATATCCAATTATAAATCAGGTTATTAATCTGCCATCAATGGTTCAAGGTTAACACTTAATACATTAATTACCCAATGATTGTTCTCTCCTAAATGAATGATATACAAATGCTGCAACACTAGCTATCTCACATGGTTCATTTAAATTAAAAAGTTTCTTTAAATTGTGTTCATTTGGTTCTAGTAAGTCAGCTCTTAAGTACTTAACCCTCAGTTCTACATACATAGGACATTCAAACATGAAGTGACTTTCATCTTCTAATACATTAAATCCTCTATGAAAACAATACATACAAATTCTTTCTTCTTTTGCTATTCCCTGATGTCTGCCAGTTTCAATGGATAATTTGTGATTTGAACATCGTAATTTGGCTAGTGCCTGTTTATGACATTTGTTAGGAACACATGAAATATACTTCTCTACTGTCAGCATTGATTTAAAAGACCCATAGAAATCCAACTTATTACATAAGGTTATATCTTCTTGCCATTCTTGCATTGCTATATCCTTTAGTCTCTGTTTGAAATTTGTTATTAAAATGTTGCTATTTCCCACAGACTGTGCTAACCAAACATAACCAAAGCCTGTTTTAAACAATAGTATTCTTATATGAGTTGCCCAAGTTATTTTTCCCTGTTCATCTAACTTTACCATCAAATTATATAGATGCCTTGGGTATCTTTTGTCTGCCATTTGCAATATCTTTAACCAGTACTTTATGCATTTTATTGAATAGGTTACAAATAGAGGATACCGTCCACAGTCTCCAAGTGCCGCTGAATTTGCAGTGTTTATTCCTACATTTAACACATACTTACAAAATTTAATGTGTACTCTTTCAATTATTTCTATTTTAGTAAACCCCCATAACTCGCTTCCATAAATCAGAATAGGTACTACCAAGGTATCAAATAGATAAAACAAGTGATTCACACTTAAATACTTACATTTTTTGTGGAAATTCTTTATAACACATACAGCTTTGTTTGCTTGCATAACCTGTTGTTTCTGTGTTTTAGTCCATGATAACCTGTTAGAAAAAACAATACCGAGATATTTGTAATGTGGTACAACATCAAGTTTTTTTCCTCCGATATACCATCTTTCTACCTTTTTCAGTGTGCCACCTTTTCTAAAGACCATGATTTTAGTTTTATCAAGATTAATCTTCATTCCATATTTATAAGAGAAATCTTGTAAATGATCAATTTGCTTTTGAAGTCTACCAACTGTATCACTAAAATTTACAATATCATCTGCAAACATCGGTGTTATAATATTTGGGAGATGTTCGTCTATATAAATTCCCTTACAATCTGAAGTATGCAAAGTATCAAAATATTCATTTATAAACAGGGAGAATAACAGCGGACTAACCATGCAGCCTTGTCTTGTTCCCAAAGAACAGTTAAAGTATTCAGATAACTCATTACCTGTAAGCACACATGATTTCATTTTCGAGTACATGGATTTAAAAACTTTAAGCATTTTACCATTGATACCAGATTTCATAAGTACATACCATAAAAAGTCATGTTGTACACTGTCAAAAGCTGTTGAGAAGTCAATATATATGCAGTAAAACCTGCCTCCCCTTTTTGATAAATATTTTTGTACTAAAGCTTGCAATACAAAGGCATTATCTATGGTACTATATCCCTTCCTGTAGCCTGCCTGAGATTCACTTATTATATTTAAGTCTTCTACATAAATAACTGGCCTGTTGTACAATATTTTCATGAATATTTTTCCAAGAACATCCAATAATGAAATACCCCTATAATTATTTGGGTCTGTCACTACCCCTTTCTTATGCAAGGGATATATAACAGCTTTACTCCAAGCTTCTGGAAATATACCTGTTTGTAATATCTTATTATATAGAGTTTCAAGTGGAAGAAGTAAAAAATCTAAGATACATTTAATAAAATCAACTGTTACACCATCAGGACCTGGTGATTTCCCACTTTTCATCTGGTTTACTGCTTGTCTGATTTCATTCTGATCTATATAAGTACCAAGTTCCTCGCAATCAAGGTTCTCATCATAATTACTTGAACAGAAATCTTGAATTAGTAATCTGAAATCTTCTTGTATTTTATTATCATCTTTGTTAAACAGTTCTTGAAAATAATCATACCACCTGGATGCTTCTATCAGATTTGGTTTTCTGGATGTCTTATAGTAACGCACATATTTCCACATTTCATTAATGTTCTTATTATTAAATATACAATTTATCTCAATATCTTGACATTTTTTCTTTTTACCATCACATACATTCTTAAAAGATTGTCTTTCTCTCCTGTATGCATTTAAATCATGTAACAATCCTGAACGTCTGTATTTATTGAGTGCTATGTCTTTGGATTTTTTAGCTGTGTGGCACTCTTTATCCCACCATTTAGGTTGCATTTTGATATTTTGCTCATGATTATGTTTTTTCTTTACTTTTTCAGCTGCAGTCAATATATAATTCATCAGACAATTCAAGGCTTCTTCAACATTATAATTAATACACTGAAAAAAAGTATCTAAATGTCTTACTGATATTTCTTGGTTCAAGAGAGCTGTTATTGCATTATAATTATTTGACTTCAGTTTATACTTTATCCATGGTTCTGTCTTAATTATATTTGCTCTAATTTTAACCTCCCTATTTAACTCTAGGGTACATTTGATTGGAAAATGATCAGAGGCATCAAAATTCAATACAGAGAATGTTTTGATGATATTAAAAAGTTCACTGCTGATAATAATATAGTCAACCACACTTTGTCCTGTACTTGTTACACAAGTGTATTCTCCTGATAAATCAGGAGCAGTTCTGCCATTCAATACATGTATATTAAAACTACAGCACAGATGCTGTAGAGAATAACCAAATTTGTTAATTTTGCAATCTTTGGATTCTCTAGACACATTAAATGTATCATTTGGATAAGCATCCTGTATTCCAACATAATCTAGCTCATCACATTCAATAAAATCATTCAAGTTTCCAATCCTTGCATTAAAGTCACCCAACAATATGAAACATAACTCATCATAGTGAGATGCAATATCTATCAAAATATTCTCGAGCCTTAATATACCATCTGAATCACCAATATCATTGTATAAAGGTGAACTTTCTGGAGCCACATAGGTACATAACAATAAAATATCCTTGTGAGAGTTAAAGGGCATCCCATCAACAATAAGTGCAATTATATCAGTGTACTTGTGTATATTTTTAATTCTTATATTACAATCTTTTCTTATACAAACCAGGACTCCCCCTCTAGACATATTACCTCTTGAAATCCCATAACAGTTATAGTCTTGAAAATAATCACAGAACTCAGTAGGATATTTTGCCCAGGTTTCTACTATACAAAGTATATCACACTCTTCCATTAGCTGTATGAATCCAGGTACATGCAATTTAGATTTTAATCCCCTTGCATTCCAACATATAATATGTAAATTATTGTTAGTATTTTCAAAAGTGCTGTTATTGGTAACTGAAGAAAGAGAATTTGGTGTTAGTGGTGAACTAACCTGTTCCTGTGGTGCAAGTGCAGTTTGAATGTTACTAGTCAAAACACATGGTGCTGTTAGTTGACCATCATCAATATGTTGGATGCAAGTACAATCATCATCTGCAACAGAACAAAATACATGATTAACAAGACTGTTTTCATATATTTCTGAGATTAAAGAAAATTGACCCTGGCGACAACCCCTAATCACGAGATGCTGAATGTGTAATCATAACCTTAGAGTTAGTTTTAGCATCCCACTTAAACATCTGCCCTTCAATGTTCAGTTTGTCAAAAGTCAGGTATGCTTCCTTGTTTGCTTCTCTAGCTTGCAGCATAAAAGGAATCAGATTCCTTCTAGCCTCTCTAACCAAATCACTATAATCATGGGAGACCTTGATATCACTTTCCTTTAATGACTGCCTAGCCTGTAACATCACTTCTTCTTTGTCTTTAAACTTTGTAAATTTAACAATTATAGGCCTAGGTTTACCATTCCTATTTCTAACTGGAAGTCTATGTGCTCTGTCTATACCTAACTCTGCATCTGTATCACAGACAATACCCATTTTCTCTTTTATTACAGATCTAATTTTCTGTTCACATTCATCCCATGATTCCTTTCCCTTACTTTCTGGTACACCATGAAATATTAAATTGTCCCTTCTTGATTGGTTTTCTAGTTTTTCACATTTGGTTTTTAGTGCATCATTTCCAGCTTCAACCGATGTCACTCTCTTTTTCATATCCATTAGTTCCCTTTGCACCGTGTCTAGTCGCTCTGTCAGTGTAAGTACGTGCTCCCTCAGGTTACCTTTGTCGTCACCATCTCCTTGTCTTGGCCCAGCAGTCAAGGGATTGGGTGCACACTGTTGAGTTTTAGCGATAGGCTGACGATGGTTAAACTCTGTGCCTGACTCGCCCGCTTGGCTCTCATCTCGAATGGTAGCCTACACATGCTTAGGTCGCCGCTTTCAGATCTATTTAGTCTAGCTTGAGTTTGCCTGAGTGCTCTATGTTGGTTTTGTGTACCTGTATTACCTTGGTTTGATTTTGATGCCACTGGTGGGGGTCCGGGATTCATCTCTACATCACCACTACACAGTAGGAAGAGGGCGATAACTAGGGAAATCACCATGTAAACACGTTGGTACCTTCCACCTTGGTTCCTTTCGTGGACCTGGTCCGTACAGCCCTATACGTGCTCTGTAGGTTTCCAGGCTGACCCCCATTGTTCACAGTTTCGTTTCTGACCTAGCAATTCAAAATATTTGGCAACCAAACTAAATTTTTTAAACAAACTTTGCCAACTTTCCGAGCTCAAAAATCACCGTCCAACACCTGTACCACCAGATGGCGCTATTATCTAGGTGGATATTATTAGGTGGATATAGTTAAATAATAATTCATAATTTGATGTAAAAGTTTATCCGAGAGGGCGTGGTTAAAATCGACCTGGAGATGTTTGGTGTACATAAACAAACTCCAAGAAGGACTACGAAACTCTAAATTTTGCTGATACTAACATGCCTGGGTTCTCAAGGACATGCGGTGATGACATGGCGGTTCTCTCGGCCTATACCACCTGGCTCTTCAAAATATAATCAATATATGTCATGCTCATAGTTCAAGATGGCGGGTTTTAATGTCAATGCCCTCCTCCAAAAAATAATTGGTTCCTCTTACGTTAGGGGAGTGTTTTAACATTTAATAAATATCATTAAAAGCAAGTGTGTGTATTTAGGAATGATTGGTCAGGCGAGGAGTAATGTGCAGCTTGGTGCACTTGCAGATTTACTTCCCACACAAAGAATCTGTTACTCTTGTCATGCATTGGGGAAAGGCTCCTTTCTCTCACTGCAGCTGGTATCACTGTTCAATCAAGGGGCTAAAATCAACTTTCTTGTATACCTATGCTGCTATACAAACATATTGTAATTCTTGGTGCTTTATTTGGCTGCGAGTTATGGAATAATTTAAATATGACTAAACAATTGCATGACGTTGGAAAGATTTCACAGGACTTAATACCTAGTGTGAGAACAAAGATAACTCTATAAATGATAGGTATACGCTCTCTAGAATCTAGAATCAAAGCGAAGCTAGTGTTAGATAGGTACACCCTCTCTAGAATCTAGAATCAAAGCGAAGCTAGTGTTAGATAGGTACACCCTCTCTAGAATCTAGAATCAAAGCGAAGCTAGTGTTAGATAGGTACACCCTCTCTAGAATCTAGAATCAAAGCGAAGCTAGTGTTAGATAGGTACACCCTCTCTAGAATCTAGAATCAAAGCGAAGCTAGTGTTAGATAGGTACACCCTCTCTAGAATCTAGAATCAAAGCGAAGCTAGTGTTAGATAGGTACACCCTCTCTAGAATCTAGAATCAAAGCGAAGCTAGTGTTAGATAGGTACACCCTCTCTAGAATCTAGAATCAAAGCGAAGCTAGTGTTAGATAGGTATACCCTCTCTAGAATCTAGAATCAAAGCGAAGCTAGTGTTAGATAGGTATACCCTCTCTAGAATCTTGAATCAAAGCGAAGCTAGTGTTAGATAGGTATACCCTCTCTAGAATCTAGAATCAAAGCGAAGCTAGTGTTAGATAGGTATACCCTCTCTAGAATCTAGAATCAAAGCGAAGCTAGTGTTAGATAGGTATACCCTCTCTAGAATCTAGAATCAAAGCGAAGCTAGTGTTAGATAGGTATACCCTCTCTAGAATCTAGAATCAAAGCGAAGCTAGTGTTAGATAGGTATACCCTCTCTAGAATCTAGAATCAAAGCGAAGCTAGTGTTAGATAGGTATACCCTCTCTAGAACCTAGAATCAAAGCGAAGCTAGTGTTAGATAGGTATACCCTCTCTAGAACCTAGAATCAAAGCGAAGCTAGTGTTAGATAGGTATACCCTCTCTAGAATCTAGAATCAAAGCGAAGCTAGTGTTAGATAGGTATACCCTCTCTAGAATCTAGAGTCAAAGCGAAGCTAGTGTTAGATATGTATACCCTTTCTAGAATCTAGAGTCAAAGCGAAGCTAGTGTTATTCTGTAATTTCTTTAGATTAAAAAATACACGTCTGAAAATACACGGATTTACGGCCGACTTTACGGCCGACATGTATAATAGTCAGAAAATACACGGATTTACGGCCGACATGTAAAATATAGTCTGAAAATACATCAATTAATGGCCTAAATGAGTAATAGTCTGAAACTTAAGAATAGCCTACATGGACTTACGGACGTCATGTCTAGTTATATGAAAATACACGGAATTACGGCCGATATGTAAAATAGGCCTTGTCTGAAAATATACGGATTTACTGCCGACATATAAAATATAGTCTGAACATACACCAATTAATGGCCGACATTATTAATTAATAGTCTGGAACTTAAGAAAACACGGATTTACGGCCGTAATGTCTAATTAAATATTCTGAAAATACACGGATTTACGGCCGACATGTATAATAGTCTGATAATACATGAGTAACATTCTGTGATGAGGACCAAAGACAAGCTCAATACCGTGGCCACACGCAAGAGAAAAGGATGACCATACTTCTTGTGGTAGAAAAGATGGCTTGAGTGTTTATTAATAACTTCAACATATGAAAGCGACATAAAGTAGTTCTGGTATGATTAATAGAGGGCAGCACTTTACGGTGTGCACTGACTAAAAAAGGGGATAGGTGATAAAAACGGTAGTATAATAAATAAATAATATAGTTTGTCCTCAACATTACTCCCATCTATTGGAGAGTTAAGTAGCTTCAGTACAAATGCATTTAAAATAAGACTGCCGTCTGTTAAGATTTCAAGTCTCATTATGAGGTATCATTTAACCATTTTTGAAGTAGTTACAGGTGGTATAAGATTTCCCCTTATCATCAAATTAACAATACTTACTGTTATTTTGATCCCTAACAAAACTCAGTTATTTGGTTAACACCTAGGAAGTAAATGGACACAGTTAATAAATCTAACATTTTCACCGGCTTTTACAACACGCCCTGACCGTGTTACCATATAACTGGGCTTGCTGGCAACTTATTAGGCATTTCCCCTTTTAATTCAGGCATAGTGTCTCCCTGAACTGAATCCGGTTTCTCCTCATGACATGGGTCCTCAGATACTCCCTGATTGAAATGATTAACTTCCAAATTATGCAATCTGTGTATGGGGCGCACAAAAGACCGTTTGTGGTTTGAAGTTCCACTCTATGATAAAAGACCATCACTTCACTGAAACGATTTATTTACCCTTCCAAGAGGCCATTTTAATGAGGAACATTATCAACGAAAAACTGATCTCTCATGAACGTCACCCTTGGTTTTAAACATGCTGACTGTTGGGGGAGATCTGACGGATTTATTCTCTGTCACAGAGATCCTTCGTGTTATCTTTTCTTCGGTCTCAGAAATGTCCACCTGAAAACCAGCATCGTTACCGATAAAGAGGGTGTTAAATGGTTACTGCTGTCTACCTCATCCCTAACAAAGGTCAAGTGTGGTGAGTTAATGCATGCCTCTATGTCGTGCAATGCGGTTTCATTTTCTGGCCTAGTGAGACAACAGGGACCTCTTTAGGGCACTCTTTCCCAATTGAACAAGTCTCTCCCACCATCCCCACAATGGTGACCTGGGAACAATAAATTTCCATTTAGGGCTACTTGCCCCGAGATGCTTACAGAGCTGAGATTCAGCACTCTTAAAGGTTTTTGCGTTGTCTGAATAATAGTCCAGGATCATTTGTCATTCCGTGGGAATTTCATGAAGAAAGCTGGCAACATACATTATTTTAAAGCTTATTACCTAAGCAATCCGAATTTTTTCCCTACAGTTTCAAGGTCAACAATAAAGTCAAGGTCATGGCTTTTAATATATATTGAATTTTACCAGGGTCAGTTGTCATTTCGTCGGAATTTCATGAAAATAACTGTAACTTTCATAAAAATGTCACCTTGTTTGGTGACATTGAAACTGTAGGAAAAAAATGGCAACATGGTTTTCAGATTGCTAAGTTATAAATTTTAAAATTATGTTTGTTGCCAGCTTTCTTCATTAAAATCCTACGGGAACCTATAACAGTCTACAACTGACCCTGGACTAAGAGGTATATTCGGCAAACCTAACCTGGCAGAAAATCTTCTTAACGCTAACATGCATTCAGACATAGACATAGAGTATGTCAACTTGTTGCACTGCTCTGGTAACAGCGCATGTGGATAAAAGCAAGTAAAGCAGGTTTCTAGGGAAATCTACACAATGAGTGGACCTGCATGTAATCCAGTCCTGTCACTGTGAAGGGGCTTACTACAGCCGGAGATCGGGAAGCAGAGCTACTGTCTGATTATACACTTGTGAATCCTTCTTTTGACATGTGATGCATTCTCGTTTAACTAATTTTGCAAGGCGTCTCAGTCCAAATATCCAACATTTCTCAACGACGAAAGGACAGTCTCTACGCCTGCATGTTTTAACTGCTGATGCTGGAATCTAGTCTACGGTTTAGCTAAATGCCCTTATGGAAAAATAACGGTGCTTCTCTCAAAAGGTAAGTTCAGACTGCTGTAACCTACCCTTAATTCTGAGCAGTCCATTATCCCCTATAAATCGATTCAGTCTAAATAATGAAGAGCAACGATGAACCAAATGACTTTTGATTCAGGGCTTCGATTCTGCCAGAAAGCTCACACGGGGCAAATTTTTAAAAAGGCATATCAGCACCAACAATTTCTTTATAAGAATGCATCATGAATTACTCAAATTGTGGATAAACCTTATATCCCAAACTGTAACTCATAGGTCCTTACTTAATTAACCCCATCTATCTATCTCTAATATCTTTTTAGGTTGTGATCTCACCACCAAAGACATATCGGGCACATCCTCCTATCGGAGGCTTCCACCAACATTTGCGAATGCCGTAGCCTGGCAATGATTCCCTTGTGGCTCACATAAGCAAACATGACCCTCTAACCGCAACCTAGATGTCACCAAAGTAACACCTCTGGTAAAGAGATCCGGCGGATTGTCTTCCCCAGGACAATGAAACCAGACAGAGAGATATGTTAAGTCTGGATATCAGAGACTCTTTTATATACAAATGGTTCCCATCTACCGGGGTCAACTTTAATGCACTCAAAAGCTACGGTGGAGTCCGTCCAGCATCTATAGATAATATGAGGAAGTTAAAAGCGCTTCACGGACAGACACTAATGACATAAGAGTCCCCAGCAACTCATACCCTGGCAAACTAATTCTCTTCATTTGGCCGCTTTGGCCCGAGATAAAACAAGATAACCTGGAAGATTCCATCACCTTGGGGAACACACAAATACACTGCGGCTCCGTAGCCTCGTTCAGATGCATTACCAAAACAATGCAACTCCAAGCCCCCCGACCCTATCCAGGAGCCTGTATTGTAGCATCCAGGAATGTTCCATCTATGGATAATTTCAAGAACCTTTATCTATTAAGTAAACGGGCATCTAATATCAAGGGGAACCTCGGCGTCCCAATCAAACCCTAACTGCCAGATTTCTTGCACTTTTATCTTGGCTATCATTGTGAAAAGGAGTTAAGAATATAAAGGATCATGCAGTCGGGCAAGAAAGCTGAGAACTTAACGCTTGGTCGTAATTGCTCAATATTGTCAAATATGCCAACCAATATAAGTGACCACTTCCCTTGGACACGACTGTTATTTGCTACCAAGAAATTTAATGTGTACCATCATATTCTGCGATACCATAGACTAAATTGGTCGAATACTAAAGTATGTGATTCTTATCACCTTTATATTAAGGAAACTGCTAGCCAATTACCCGCAGAAAACCTGAATAACGTGAAATCCAGAGATGAGGCTTATTATGTGGTTAATACAATGTCGGTTTAAGCCAAATAGCTGGTGGAATTATGACTGCTTGATTACACGTGATAAACAACGCTTCTGGTATGGTATATGGAAATCATGTGGTAGGCCACACGAGGGCCATGTATATACATGTTATAAAGCAGCTAAGAAAATGTATCGTTCAGCCTGTAACCAAGCTGCGAATGATCATATGAACATATAATCGCTGAAGTTAAATAATCTGTATACGAGCAGAAATATGAAGAAATTTTGGGATTTGATAAGGCGGACAAAAATGGAACAAGCCTCGTATGATAACATTGATATATCTAAATTGACGGAGTATTATACTGAAAAGTTCGCCGATTCTGATGTTCATAATCCTGTAATCTTGAATGCTCCCACTGACGTTAAAGCAAAATAAGACCATCTTACTTCTTTCATTTGTACTGAAAAAGTTATAACTGAATCTATGATTATTAGTTACATTAAAAATCTTAACTCTGGATGCTCGCCAAGTAGGGATGTATTGTATCTGAACATTTAAAGCATGCTATTCAATCTAGGATTATTAATTATCTTAGTACAATGTTTACTCTGTGGATCAGATATTGCGTTGTGCCAGGTTGATTTTATCAAGGGTTATTGGTACCTTTACTTAAAAACCCAACACTAGATCCTACTATACCAAGCAATTATCGACCTATTACAATCTCATGAACAATATCTAAAATTATGGAATTATATATACTGAATGTATCTGTTTTCAATGAATTAAGTGATTTGCAATTCGGATTCGTTGCAGGGAGAGGTACGAATATGGCCTCTTTCCTAGCTAATGATGTCATTACGTATTGTTCCAAGCGTGGTTCTCCCGTCTATACATGTTTATTGGATGCAGAGGCTGCGCTTGATGCTGTACCACGTGCTGTTTTGGGGCACAGCCTTCCCATAAAGCCTGCAGAGCACTCACCCTTGGCGGGGGCCCACCATGAAAATCTCATCACCTCCCGACTTTGGGTCCTATGCTCTACCCCTATGCCACAGAAGCCGGTACGCACTCAGTCACTTGAGATGTAAGAATTATCTGAACTTGTATCAAACATACGGTGACTCTAGTAGTATCCTTTACTATAAGTATTAAAACACTAACTGTTTGCAGAACAGTACACAGTCTGTTACTACAACATGAAACACATTTGAAACAGAAATTCTAATACTAGTATAACTTGTTTCTGCTGCATTATGAGTAACATTACTATTCTGAGAATCTCTCTGTGAAACATTACTGTTATCACCAGTACTGATACATAATAACTCATGATGCCTGCCTTTACATTTAGCACATTAAACGTGCATCCCTTTCCAATATGACCCTTCCCCAAACATCTGAAATAAAGTCCAGCACTCTGTATCTTCTTACTTCGTTCAGGTACTACCACCCGAATACAAATGTATGTCCTAACACGTGTCAGAAGTATAATGCTTCTCACAAAACACTACTCAAATCAGTCTTAGTTTGCCGTGCTGAGGCTGTAGCAACATGCAACATATCTTTTTAGAATTCACATGCAAGCGACTTATGACTCGCTGTTACAGTTAAGTCTTGTATGCAAGATTTAACATCATTTTCTAGTTACTTTTACTTACAACTGTAAGGTCCGATTGGTCAACAATCGCGATAAACTTGTCCAAGAACAGTGGCCATTCCGTATAATCACCACAGAGTTAAGGCAATTCTATTTGCGGAAGCCTCCCTGCTTGTGAACAATAACTTTCCTTTAGGGCATGGAGAGACAACAAAGGGGGGGGGGGGGGGTAAAAGCAGTAGTAAAATAACTAAATAATACAGTCTGTCCTCAGCAGATATAATTTTAAATGCTTAATCGAGTGTGAACCTTTTCCAGATAGTAAATACAATGGTGATATAGAGTAATTGATTCACGAGACTGGACCTGATATGATATGATATGATATGATAGTGTTCATTTATAAAGCGCAAATATAATATACATTTCTATGCGCTGATACAAAGGGTTAAGAAAATAAGTATGTCTTGAGAGCACGCTTAAATGATTCAATATGTGTACACGCTCTAACAGAGTCTGGTAAAGAATTCCATGCGGTGGCAGCGTACTTGGAAAATTGTCTGTCACCATATACATTATGGGAGCGAGGTACACAGACTATCCTGTGAGCATCAGAAGAACGAAGAGACCTGCGAGGAGAATATTCCACAAACAGTTGGCGCAAATACAGTGGATACAGGCTATCATTCAGCGCTTTATACACCTGTGTGAGGACTTTAAATGTGATTCTCCTTTCGACAGGCAGCCAGTGAAGCTGTCTTAGAACACCTGAAGTATTTTTTCGAGGTTCATGCATGATCGCTTGTGACCCTCTGCTCTGTGGGTTACATTACACCAGATACCTCGTCCACTGCCTAAATTCAGGAAAATCGAGCAGAAATGTGTGAATCTGTGAATTTATGAATTTTAAATTACAAAACTTTAATGCGATAGTTCATAGGCCTATAATTGAATCTTGTACTACCAGTAAAAAGAGAAAGCTTATGTGGAACTCATGTATATGTGATAAATTGCCTGTTAAGGTTGAAGCACAACTCTATACGAGATTAATGGACATGCACAATATCAGGCCATAAGGCAAATTAATCCTGAGAAAAGGGCATCAATGTTTTCTCCGAAAACAGTAAGGTAGGTGGCACCACCTTTGTGGTCTACGGAATTACTCTCCAAGATGTTTGTAACTTTGTTTGACACTACTCACAGACGTTAAATGAATGCATGGATCATCTACAGCTGTATTAATGATGTTTGTCACTGTGTTTGACACTACTCACAGACGTTAAATGAATGCATGGATCATCTACAGCTGTATTCATGATGTTTGTCACTGTGTTTGACAATACTCACAGACGTTAAATGATACATGGATCATCTACAGCGGTATTCATGAAGTTTGTTACAGTGTTTGACACTACTTACAGACGTTAAATGAATGCATGGACCATCTACAGTTGTATTCATGAAGTTTGTTACTGTGTTTGACATTACTCACAGACGTTAAATGAATGCATGGATCATCTACAGCTGTATAAATGATGTTTGTTACTGTGTTTGACATTACTCACAGACGTTAAGTGAATGCATGGATCATCTACAGCTGTATTAAAGATGTTTGTCACTGTGTTTGACAATACTCACAGACGTTAAATGAATGCATGGATCATCTACAGCGGTATTCATGAAGTTTGTTACAGTGTTTGACACTACTTACAGACGTTAAATGAATGCATGGATCATCTACAGTTGTATTCATGAAGTTTGTTACTGTGTTTGACATTACTCACAGACGTTAAATGAATGCATGGATCATCTACAGCTGTATAAATGATGTTTGTTACTGTGTTTGACATTACTCACAGACGTTAAGTGAATGCATGGATCATCTACAGCTATATTAAAGATGTTTGTCACTGTGTTTGACACTACTCACAGACGTTAAATGAATGCATGGATCATCTACAGCGGTATTCATGAAGTTTGTTACAGTGTTTGACACTACTTACAGACGTTAAATGAATGCATGGATCATCTACAGTTGTATTCATGAAGTTTGTTACTGTGTTTGACATTACTCACAGACGTTAAATGAATGCATGGATCATCTGCAGCTGTATAAATGATGTTTGTTACTGTGTTTGACATTACTCACAGACGTTAAGTGAATGCATGGATCATCTACAGCTGTATTAAAGATGTTTGTCACTGTGTTTGACACTACTCACAGACGTTAAATGAATGCATGGATCATCTACAGCGGTATTCATGATGTTTGTCACTTTGTTTGACACTACTCACAGACGTTAAATGAATGCATGTATCATCTACAGCTGTATTAATGATGTTTGTTACTGTGTTTGACACTACTCTTGGCATTAAAAAACATGCCTGATCACCGTGTTTTTATCAATACTGTATCAGCAAAATGTAAATATTTTAATCTTTTTTTATTAGTTCAACAAGAATATTGTTATCAGGATTTATTTCTATACAATTTAATGTCCGTATCGACAAACTCCGTATAAACAAATATTTAATTGGTATACATGTACATGTAAATATATTTTATCAAACAACTACAAGTCTATTTATTTTTCTCTCAGCAAAAGTACTGATTTCACAATATATTTCTTCACTGTGTCAACACCAAACTATACATGTGAACATATCTATTTGTTATACAGGTCTGGTTCACATGGTCTGTTACATTGTTTGGCCATGGCATATACCGAATGCACTCTGTGGTTTGAGCAGCATAATTTACGCATTCATTCTTAAGTTATCTAGATTCTATACGATATATATATATATATATATATATATATATATATATATATATATATATATATATTCTAACCACATTCACCTGATGATCGAGTCGCACCCTGTGAAGCATACTGTTGTGAATTTACAGTGTTGTTTTTCTTCAGAGTTATATATATATATATATTTGCAAGCTTATATTTTCGCGATTTCCACTTTTTCAACGTTTTTGCAGGGCTTCATTTTCAAAACTTAGGGATAAAGAACATACGCAAAGATTACCCACAGCTATAAACAGTTATCTATAGCGAGGACCAAAGGGAACATTGGAAGAGTGGGAATTAATCCCCGTTCATTATTGGTGGATCAAATGAAGGTCCCATACTGTAAGATCAAATCTGGGAGTTACTGGGTACACAGATCACTCTCAATTTATTAATTGGAAACTGGCTAGTTAATTCTCAGCCCTTTTAACTTAGTCCCGAAACAATGTATCATGTTATATAATGTTTACACCGTCATATTGCCAAACGTCCCCTTTAACTGATAATGCAGAGCATCAAACAACGTTATTATTATTATTATTATATATATATATTCATTTTTGTTGAGTGTATTATATATTATTTATATATTATTATTATTCTTAACAGGATTTAATTAATCGCAACCTATTTCTAATGTTTAAAACGGAGAATGATGGCTTTCACATCTCTTTGACGATGTAGGAGTTTCAACGCGAAATTATCATTCATGCTATGACGTCACGTGCGTGACGTCATTGCTTTAACTTTTCCCAGCACGGGAGGTGCCTTGACAACGAGCACAATCTGTGAGACGTGACGTAAAGTAACAACATCAACATTACTGGTAGCAGAATGGGTTTATCACGTCAAACCTGTATATCCACGTCAAGCTAACGTGTAGAACTTGTATACCGGTTCTCAAATATTTTGGAATGGAGAACCCTTGGGTTCATGCAGAATCTTTACTTGAGCGTCAACTCAAGTCACTAAGGCCAATATCGGAAGACGTTACCGCGGCTCATGCCGTTGATGAACGTTTAGGCCTCTCAAAAAAGTTCAAAAGAATAGTTAAAGGAATGCCAGAACTCCTCAGTAGGCGAGGATCGATACGTCAAGGAAAGGAAAAAATATCCGACCCTGTACAAGACATTCTCTCTAAATATAAGACAGAGACCGCAAGGACAAAGTTAGAAGGACTAGATGAGAAGCTGAAAGTTGCTAAAACGATAGTGAAAGATCAGGTAAGGACGATTTTAATGAAGTCTAAACCCGATTCCGGCCAGGACCCGCGGCAGTACTTAGAGAATGAAATTATGGCTCTGCAAGCTAACTTTATGGACATTATGTGGCTTACTGACCAAGTTAGTGCTGCAAGGAAAGAAATGGAAGTCATAGATGATCTTGAAAAGTTAGTTCAGTTCCTGAGACTATCTGACAGAAATGATAATTCGGCTTATAGTCGACATGAAGCCGGGTATAATTTTAGGACCGTGTCGCCTAGCGGTGTAGCTAACCTCGATGGAAATGGAAACATGGAAGAATTTTTGGCAAAAGATATGGAAGAATGGAACAGTATATTTAGCAGTGACATTTGTAAAGCCGACAGTAACAATCATTCTGTGTCCCCTGATTGTGACCAGTATCCCAGGGCCGGCTCCAGTGACGTACCAGGCCGATCAGGACAACATAAGGTAGCCGACTCCCGGCCCAGCCTCTCTCAAGATACAGAAGACATGGACGCATGGTTTTCATCCATAGATGACGAAGAGAATCCTCCATGTGACCAAAATTATCATGAAGACACACCAAGAGCGCAACCAAACGAGGCTTTGGGCAGAAATGTTCACACTAGGCCGAGGACAAACTCTCACTGCACAGACCCAGTAGATTTATTTTCTCATGTTTTTGACGAGAAAAACCAACCACGAAACTCTGACCCTGCTGATGAAGGAGCGTGTCCCGTGTCAGGCGGGGACTGCCTGACAGATCACCCAGCAGACCCAGATAACAATGAAAGGAAACCAGTGTACCCTCGGTTCAGGCAAATTGACCGAGGAGACACACATAACAATGAGAGGACGACAGTGCAATCCCGGTCTGAATATTTATGTCCACAAACTGTGTCTTGTAACATGCCGAACGATATCAATGTGCAGGAAATAAATTACGGGGCTGTTTCAAGGTTGCTCGATAAATCTCTCGAACTCACTGAAGCAGCTATTAATGAAAATTATGAGATGAACGGATCATATCTTAAGGGAAACCGTGACATGAATGGATCGAATAACGGAAATCGTGTGGTGAATAGACAAGCGCTTGACAGAAACCATGAAATTAATGGAACCTATGAGAAGAATGGACAATCACTGAATGGAACCCGTGACATGAATGTATCAGTTCTCAATGATAACCATGACATGAATGAATCAGTTCTCAATGATAACCGTGACATGAATGAATCAGTTCTCAATGATAACCGTGACATGAATGAATCAATTCTCAATGATAACCGTGACATGAATGAATCAGTTCTCAATGATAACAGTGACATGAATGAATCAGCTCTCAATGATAACCGTGACATGAATGAATCAGTTCTCAATGATAACAGTGACATGAATGAATCAGCTCTCAATGATAACAGTGACATGAATGAATCAGCTCTCAATGATAACAGTGACATGAATGAATCAGCTCTCAATGATAACCGTGACATGAATGAATCAATTCTCAATGATAACCGTGACATGAATGAATCAGTTCTCAATGATAACAGTGACATGAATGAATCAGCTCTCAATGATAACCGTGACATGAATGAATCAGTTCTCAATGATAACCATGACATGAATGGACCAATTCTTAATGATAACCTTGATATGAATGGGCCAGTTCTAAATGATAACCGTGACATGAATAAACCAATTCTTAATGTAAACCGCGATATACATGAAACATCTCTAAATGGAAATCAAAAGACATACAGGTCTGGACTTCCAGGAAACCTTGAGATTTCGGAATCGGAAAGTAACGACTTTTCTCAATCTTGCCAAGGCGATTGCAGCGATACAGACTCGGGCCCCAGTCTGGGCTTAGATTTAGTGAGAACTAAGGATCAAAACACATTTCATGGTAAAATCAATGTGCCTTTAAAAGGATGTATTGAGCCTACGGGTGATGCTTTAAACTCTCAAGGTATCGGTAATATTAGTGATACCGAGCAGACACCGGCAGTTCCACCAGAAAGCCAAGGTATTGTTCAATTTTACAAAGACCGTGATATTTCGCCGCCAGAGGGCAGCTCGCCATGGATTCTGGTTAGGCGTCCAAATCGTCACCGGGGAAGAGCCCGAACACCTGGTGCTGGGGCAGACAGCCTGCGCTGTACTGTTAGAAAACATAAAGGCCGAAAATCGATTTATACTGGACGTTTTGAGCCGCTAATGAGAGAAAGTGAAGATTTAAATTCCTCTTTAAGAAAAAATTCTGAGCCTCAAAGAATATCGAACCCTGATCAAACAGATCCTCTTCACACAGAAAATGTTCACAAAGCAATGACTGTTGTCCCAAATAAGAGACCTCCCATGAAGCAGACAGTCAGTGATGTTCAAGACTTTGTGCTGGTTAATAAACTGGTGAAGGAGCTTCCTATCGTCGCTGCCAGCGCCTCTGCCGCTCTGATATTCTGGAGCGGAGTTAAGTATCTCTCTGATGGTTTTCAACAGGGATGCAGAATCCAGAGATTTTATGAAGGGAGGTCACCGAACGGACTTGATCTTGATTTGCTTGCCAAAAATATGTTCAATTTACGCCACTATGGGGCGCCACCTACATAAACCGAAAGAGGTATTTTTTTATAATCTGTTTTATAATATTTACAATACCGAGAATTATTGTCCGATAGTGTGCATCTGGGATTTCTCCATATATAAAATATAACACACTTAGATCGAACAGGTGGTGATAAATTGTCATGTTGCGTAATTCTTTCTTAATGTTAAATTATATTCATGTCTTGGATGTCAAACCTTAATTGCCAGGAGTATACATATAACATAGTAAAACGGTTGGGATTCGCCTTTGTTATACTAAAGTTCCTACCTAAAACATGTGGGTTCTTAAATACAATTAGATACTAAATAGTGTCAAATTAAATATATTTTTGATAATAATATGATTTTAGGTTAACCATAAAAAAGCATATTTATGGTGTCATTTCACATCTTTCTTATCCCTTACATCTATGAACATATTGTTTGTTATACTGAGATACATTTAATAATTTCTTAGCTGTGTTTTAAATCAAACTTTGATGATATACTATATTTATGTAGACAGATATCACCGTTTTTGAACTTTAAGGTTATCCCTATACCCCCCCCCCCCAGTGGTTAATTGAGCATTAACGTCTTTACATTTGGAGAAAAGATGACAAACATGCGATACAATTCTTCTCATGATAACGCATTTTGATGTCCATGCACACTCTAAATATCCTACTGTATAGAGTTGGTTATTTATGTTAACCGGAGATTGTTCTTATATATTACATATTTATATTTCAAATTTCTAAAAACTAATATTTTCTAATATAGGTGGACTCCACTTTTTACAATGGACAGTTATGGTTCCATTTCTATGGGAAACATTTCTTTCAAAGTTCCACAGTTATAATTTATAAAAGTGTTCATGATTGAAGTTTGGCATAATATCTTTGTATGTACACACATACATATATATCTCTCTTTGTTAATAATATAAGTGTATCTGAAAGGGAGTCTTTTTTGTTGTTGATGATATTTTACTTATATATATATTTTATCTGTTTTAACACGTGAATATATAAACAAGATGACCAGAGGTCACGCGCTTGCCGGAAATGGAAATGATACAGACAGATAGACAGAGAGTGCATGTAGAAACAGTCATATGAATGAGCAACATTGTGGGGGCAGCAGAAACGGATAATATGTTTATTTATGCATGCTGACCTTTAACAGCTGCATATCTTTCTAGTGTAAAAGGGACCAAGTTCAAATTTTTTTCATGAAATCCCGTTAATCTCGTTTGACAAGAAGCAGTGAGACGTTTTCAGGTTTGTCATGTCAAGCTGGCCAAATGATATGAAATGCCGAAAATTAGACCTGTCTAGCTATAAAAGCTGCTGAGTTATAAGCATTTGCATGAAATCTCGTGTTTTCTCGTTTGACGGGAAATGGTGCGAGCTTTGGCGAGATTTCCAGTTTTGTCATGTCAGGTTTGTCAAATATTACAAAATGCCGGAAACTAGACCTGTCTAGCTGCAAAAGTCGCCGTGTTATCAGCATTTACGTGAAATAATGTTTTTTTTTCTCGCTTGACGAGATATAGTACGAGATTTGGCAAGACGAGCAGTTCTATTATGTCAAGACGGCCAAACGTTACGAAATGCGAAAACTAGATCCGTCTAGCTGTAAAAGTCGCCGAGTTATAAGCATTTCCGTGTACTCTCGTGTTTTCTCGTTTGACGAGATATGGTGCAGGATTTGGCCAGTCTTGTAGATTTGTCATATCAAACTCTCTAAATGTTATGAAATGGCGAAAACTACATCTGTCTAGCTGTAAAAGTCGCCGAGTTATTAGCATTTCTGTGAAATCTCCTTTTTTATCGTTTGACGAGATATGGTGCGAGATTTGGCCAGTCTTGCAGGTTTGTCATGTCAAGCCGTCCAATTGTTAATGAATGCCAAAAACTAGACCTGTCTAGCCGTGAAAGTCGCCGACTTATATGGATTTCTGTGAATTCTCGTTTTTCCACATTTGACCAGATATAGTGCGAAATTTCGCCAAGTATCGCAGTTTTACTATGTCAAGTTGGCCAAATGTTACCAAATGCCAAAAACTAGACCTGAGTAGCTGTAAAAGTCGCCTAGTTATAAGCATTTCCATGATATCTCGTTTTTTTTCTCGCTTGACGAGATATGGTGCGAGATTTGGACTGATTTCTTTTCTGGCGTGTCAAGCTGGTCATATGTTATGAAATGCCGAAAACTAGACCTGTGTAGCTGTAAAAGTCGCCGAGTTATAAGCATTTCCGTGAAATCTCGTTTTTTCTCGTTTGACGATAAACCGAGCGAAATTTGACGAGACTTGCAATTGAATGACTTAGAACCAAGGGGAAGCAGCCTTATGCAAAAAACTAGACCCTTGAAACATAAATATTAACCGAGATAGAAGCCAAAAACTGCATATTTTCAGATCGTCAAGTTTAACCCACAAATTTGGTAACCATGGTAACGACAGCACAAAGCTACATGTGCGGAGGAATAAGCCAATGTTCCTAGTTTAAGATACAACGATAAAAATTGTGCCATGTTTAAAATTATTTTAGATATTGCAGAAAAATGATATCTTACAGTGTTTCAGGTACCACGCCCCCTGGTGGCTATTTCCAAAAAATTAAAAACTGATTTCGAGATATTTATAAATAACACAAAATATATCAATTTCAAAGCCATTGTTAAAAAAATGCAACCTTTAGGTCATATTTAATGAAATCTCGAAGACTCTCGTTTGACGAGAAACGGTGCGAGATTTTGCAAGAATTTTGATTGGATCACCGAGAACTCACCAAGGGCTACAAGATGCAAAAAAATTGACCTCTCCAGCATAAAAACTGACAGAGTTAGAAGCTGAAAACTGCATATTTTCAAAATTAATAAGTTTTACCCCAAAAATAGAGAAATCTGGCAATAGCGCAGTTTGGCACCTATGCGCAAAAATAAGCCCATGGACCCCACTTGAAGGTGCTGTGATGGAAATGGCCCAATGTTTAATAGTTCTGGAGGTATAGCACCAAAACAAATTTTCATGTTTTTTCATCTGCAACGCCCCCTGGCGGCCATTTCCAAAATCTGAAAAAACAATTTCGAGATATTCTTGTGTTACATAAAATATCTCAGAATCAGTACGATTGCTGCAAATTTGAAAAATATCACGAAATTCCATGATTTCTCCCCAAAATTGCGTAACCATGGTAACAGCAAATTCAAGTAAGCTACATGTCAAAAGAAAGGCCAGGTGATGACGAAAAAAATGAGCTATTGCAGAAGTGGATAAACCTATTTATGGCGAAGTTATAGTGCAAAAACCGTTAACCATACCTGTCGTGACCTTGACCCTTGACCTTGGAGCAATGTTGACCAAAAACAATAGGGCACCTAGAAATCAATTTGTCAATCAAGCCTGTAAGTTTCAAGTTGATTGATGCAAAAGTGTGACCTGGAGAGTCGTGACAAACAAACAAACAAACAAGATGACCAGAGGTCACACGCTTGCCGGAAATGGAAATGATACAGACAGATAGACAGAGAGTGCATGTAGAAACAGTCCTATGAATGAGCAACATTGTGGGGGTAGCAGAAACGGATAATATGTTTATTTATGCATGCTGACCTTTAACAGCTGCATATCTTTCTAGTGTAAAAGGGACCAAGTTCAAAATTTTTTCATGAAATCCCGTTAATCTCGTTTGACAAGAAGCAGTGAGACGTTTTCAGGTTTGTCATGTCAAGCTGGCCAAATGATATGAAATGCCGAAAACTAGACCTGTCTAGCTATAAAAGCCGCTGAGTTATAAGCATTTGCATGAAATCTCGTGTTTTCTCGTTTGACGGGAAATGGTGCGAGCTTTGGGGAGATTTCCAGTTTTGTCATGTCAGGTTTGTCAAATATTACAAAATGCCGGAAACTAGACCTGTCTAGCTGCAAAAGTCGCCGTGTTATCAGCATTTACGTGAAATCATGTTTTTTTCTCGCTTGACGAGATATAGT
Organism: Sipunculus nudus; assembly: GCA_026874595.1. Classification (NCBI taxonomy): domain Eukaryota; kingdom Metazoa; phylum Annelida; class Sipuncula; order Golfingiida; family Sipunculidae; genus Sipunculus; species Sipunculus nudus. Next base: position 110,365,942 of record CM049306.1, on the reverse strand, counting down.
ACGAGATTTGGCAAGAAGAGCAGTTTTATTATGTCAAGACGGCCAAACGTTACGAAATGGCGAAAACTAGATCCGTCTAGCTGTAAAAGTCGCCGAGTTATAAGCATTTCCGTGTACTCTCGTGTTTTCTCGTTTGACGAGATATGGTGCAGGATTTGGCCAGTCTTGCAGGTTTGTCATGTCAAACTCTCTAAATGTTATGAAATGGCGAAAACTACATCTGTCTAGCTGTAAAAGTCGCCGAGTTATTAGCATTTCTGTGAAATCTCCTTTTTTATCGTTTGACGAGATATGGTGCGAGATTTGGCCAGTCTTGCAGGTTTGTCATGTCAAGCCGTCCAAATGTTAATGAATGCCAAAAACTAGACCTGTCTAGCCGTGAAAGTCGCCGACTTATATGCATTTCTGTGAAATCTCGTTTTTCCACATTTGACCAGATATAGTGCGAGATTTCGCCAAGTATCGCAGTTTTACTATGTCAAATTGGCCAAATGTTACCAAATGCCAAAAACTAGACCTGAGTAGCTGTAAAAGTCGCCTAGTTATAAGCATTTCCATGATATCTCGTTTTTTTCTCGCTTGACGAGATATGGTGCGAGATTTGGCCTGATCTCTATTCTGGCGTGTCAAGCTGGTCATATGTTATGAAATGCCGAAAACTAGACCTGCGTAGCTGTAAAAGTCGCCGAGTTATAAGCATTTCCGTGAAATCTCGTTTTTTCTCGTTTGACGAGATACGGTGCGAGATTGTGACTGACTTGGAGTTCTGTCATGTCAAGCGTGTCATGTGGAACTAAATGCCGAAAACTAGACCTGTCTAGCTGCAGTTCCGTGAAATCTCGTTTTTTCTCGTTTGACGGGATACGGTGCGAGATTTTGCCTGACACGCATGTCTGTCGTGTCAAGCTGGTCTAGTGGAACAAAATGCCGAAAACCAGACGTGTCTATCTGTAAAACTCGCCGAGTTATAAGCATTTCCGTGAAATCTCGTGTTTTCTCGTTTGACGAGATAGGGTGCGAGATTTGGCCTGACTTGCACATCTATCGTGTCAAGCTGGTCATGTGGAAGGAAATGCCGGAAACCAGACGTGTCTAGCTGTAAAACTGGCCGAGTTATAAGCATTTCCGTGAAATTTCGTGTTTTCTCGTTTGACGAGATACGGTGCGAGATTTTGCCAGACTTGCATATCTGTCGTGTCAAGCTGGTCTAGTGGAACTAAATGCCGAAAACCAGACGTGTCTAGGTGTAAACCTGGCCCAGTTATAAGCATTTCCGTGAAATCCCGTGTTTTCTCGTTTGACGAGATACGGTGCGAGATTTGGCCTGTCTTGCAGCTCTGTCGTGTCAAGCTTGTTTGGTGGAACGAAATGCCGAAAACCAGACCTGTCTAGCTGTAAAAGTCGCCGAGTTATAAGCATTTCCGCGAAGTCTCGTTTTTTCTCGTTTGACGAGATATGGCGCGAGATTTGGCGTGACTTTTAGTTCTGTCGTATCAAGCTGGTCATGTGGAACAAAATCCTGAAAACTAGATCTGCCTAGCTTAAAAACTGACAAAGTTACAAAAAATGGTCGTGTTATTTCCAATTTCCATGATTTTTGCCCAAAAAATGTAACCATGGTAACGGCAAATTTAAGAAAGCTACATGTCAAAAGAAAGGCCAGGTGATGACGAAAAAAATGAGCTATTGCAGAAGTGGATACGCCTATTTATGGCGAAGTTATAGTGCAAAAACCGTTAACCATACCTGTCGTGACCTTGACCCTTGACCTTGGAGCAATGTTGACCAAAAACAATAGGGCACCTAGAAATCGTTTTGTCAATCAAGCCTGTTAGTTTCAAGTTGATTGATGCAAAAGTGTGACCTGGAGAGTCGTGACAAACAAACAAACAAACAAACAATCAAACAAACAAACAAACAAACAAACAAACAGACAAAGAGACAAACAGACATACGCAACTGACGAACATGCTTGCCGAAATCGAAGATTTCCGGCAAGCAACAAACAAACAAACAGACAAAGAGACAAACAGACATACGCAACTGACGAACATGCTTGCCGAAATCGAAGATTTCCGGCAAGCAATGAACTTGCCCCTTTGGACATATTTGGTAAATGTACAATGGCGTGTAATGCTTTCCATGTTCAAAGCAACGGAACAACTGCAACTTACCGAGACAATGCGTTGGATGATTAAAACGGCTTCTTCCTTTGCTAGGGGTGTAGTTTTACTCACCAATATCCAGTGGCGTAGACAGGTCTTCGGACCTTGGGGGGGGGGGGGGGGGGGGGGGGCGGACCTTGGGGATGGTCTCATATATATATATATGTGTGTGTGTGTGTGTGTTCATATATATATATATATATATATATATATAAATAAGTGTGTGGGTGTTTGTGTGCACGGGAAGTTCATTGTATAATATATACAGTCATAAAAAAAATCAAGTGTACATGATTAGTTAGTGCATTTTTATAACTCTCAGTCTATCACTCTACCTTCAGCAATAAACAAATTGTCATGCACATTATTTTTATGACAGTAATATTTTTATTTTGCTTCTGATTAAATTATAACCATAAGAATCGATGATCATAAGATCAGGTATCAAGATGTCATCTTGATCATGACAGTGTACACTGCTACATGATTTAGAACAGACCTAGTATCATGTATTCCTTCAAGTGTTTAAGTCTAGGAGAAGTCATATTGTTAATGGACAAATAAATGAATCCACAACTAAATGAATAAAACAATAAATGATAATGAAAATCACTCGAAGAGTGACAATAAATAATAAATGGGGTAAATTAAAATTATCAAAATTATATTCCTCATCAACCTACAGCTATGCAGAAAATGCAATGCTAAGAAAACTCTGTCAACAAATCTTGATTAAAAAGGTTTCGTCAAGCACGGTAAATAATGATATAAAACACAATGGCTTTTGATATATTTTTATCATCATTCGAGTCATTTCTTATTATGCCATATGATGATGATCATATGGCGGAATCAGGTAAAAAACAGGAAAAAACCATACTTGTTAAGTTCTAATTCTCTTAAACCGTGCAGTATATATAGTAACGCTTTAAGTGGTAGATGTCGCAGACGTTTCTTGTCATCTAGTCAAAGAAATGTCCGAATGTTAGGCGCCTCCTCTCGCTTCTGTTCGCGAAGTTAAAGCGCAGTTAGTCAGTGATACAATATATATATTTCACGAGGCTGAAGTTTCTAGATTTGCTTAAAATTTCAATGTAAAGGTAAAGTTTTAGAAGAATGCTTTACTTCTTATACTGATACTCTGCCTTTAGATTCAGAAGTTTATAGTCATTGGCCAAAATGGCCAGGAATTATAAAGAAAACACTATATAAGTGTATATTTATTGTCAAGTTCATGCAGCAGTTTCATCCACTTTTTTAAGCCAGGTCACGTATTTTCTCAGGAATTTCCACAAATGTCAATGTCTGCCCTTTACAGCCACAGTATATGATAAAAATCAAGCCAAACATTTGGCTCTTTTTCAAGTTTCATTCATTCTAATGTGCACAACGTTTTCTATATTACGGGGAAAATAATAATTTTGATGGTACTAAGTTTTCTTCTTTAATAAAGGGTATCAAATTTGTAGGAATGGTTTACTATTTTTGGTCATTCCATATGAAATCAACGAATACCTCCTGAATGACCATCTCTGATTTGCCTAATACTTCATGTTGATACTTTCGATTTTCCCAATAGCAAATATGCAAAATTTTAAGCCATGTATCTGCAAAAGTTTTGTTTATTTGGAGATTGTTACCTTTTCTGAAAAAAAAAAAAATGTTGCTAATATGTTACAAGTTTCCGTAAGTTATTACTTTTCTAACTATTCATTCTAAATGCATGAAGCCCGTATGGATTGTTCTACGCTGTTATGTGCCTTCGACTTCTAAGACAGATTGAAAACCGAAATTTTACAAAGTTATTCCCTGGTAAAAAATATGTAAAGAAAATTAAATTCCAGCCTCTCTGACCCACTGTTTCTGACCAAAACTAGATACTTCAAATTTGATAAATATATGTTACGAATGATTAGGCACTCCTTTACAACATATGAAAGCAATCAAATTATTTGATTTAAAAGACAATACAACTGAGATTTACATAACTTTCGCAAGAATTTTTCTGGGCTTATCTGTCGTTTTTAGAAATTTCTTATTATTTCCCTTTATACATAGTCTAAAATACATAACTATGCCTGTTAGTTCAAACATTCTTTGGCATCCTATATAAGCAATACACAGTTTATAAACTATGTCTACATTGACCTCTTATATTGGAACGATTTTGAAAATATGATTTTCCTTCAATAAAATTTTAAAATCTTGTAATAGACTTACTAGAGAACCTAAGGAAAAGAATGATGTATAGATTATAAAGAATCGTAAATTTATCTTTTTTTTTAAATTGTTAACTTTTTGCTGGTTTACGGTGCTTTTGACAGAATGCATTATAATTTATGAGAATGGGTTATTTGTAGAATTATTAAACATATTAATTCATATGATTAATAGACTGTCATACAGCTTTAGAGCTATGGAGGTCCTAGTCTGCATAATAAATTGTATATTTAACGATAATTGTAATTACGGTCATACTCTAATTGAATATGATGTAGATACAATATATACGGTAACCTGTGGTAGAACCATGAACAACAAATTAACGATCCTTGAATGTTTGACAACGTGAGACAGTTGTTACTTCTAATAGTACCTCTCAGTGAAACAACTTGTGTTTGTGACATCCACTCACAAATATTCGGCTTATATAATAAAGCTTAAAGAATTTATGAGGCAACTTATTCCATAATAATCTAGAAAATTGCTAATTCCGAAATAAAAGTATCCTCTCTCTCTCATTTTCGCTCAAAAAAGGTTTCAGTGGACATGATATTTTGATATTAATTTTGTAAAAAGACAGTAGGCCCTATCTTCTTTGGCATAAATAGTCAGAGGGTGAATATTTTTTACGCTTCTGTGTACATTGTTATGTCTCTTGTTCTCACTCAGTCTTCTTATTGTTTTCTTTTTCTTTTTTTCTGCATAATTGGTATTTAAATTTTTTTTTAAATGACAACATCAATTTGCACTTTATTTTGTGGCAAAAGGCATGATGTGCAATGAAGCGCATCATGCGGTTAAAAATCAGGGGTTAAATCATAGTCATTGTGCACTTAGCATCTTCAATCGCTGTGCTATCGCCCAAACGACCCTGATAATTTGTTCTAGGTATAAAACAAATATCACGTGCAAATCTGTCATTTTTGACAATTTTCTCACTAATGGTCTGTTTTGGGAGAAAATCTGCCGTATTGGAGATCCAGCGCAAACCGTGAGCAGAAAGAAAAATCAATTTCGTGGAATTTATGTCCTCAACCTCTTTTTGTCCCCTGTTTGCCTTCTAAGTGTATGAGTTTATATTTTCCCTGAAGATGTCTCCACATGTCATAATTTTTGTTAATAGGAATGGGAAAATTTTGTTTTGTAGCTGGTGATATAAATTTTTCAGACAAACACTCCAAAACCAATCCCTACCTGCATCAGAGCAATCACTGACCAAAATTTTGATGAAATCGGATATTTTGGAAAGTTATGGCACGAAAAACGAAAACCTGACGGACGGACAGACAGTTAGACAGACAGATAAATCCAAACCAATGTCCCCCGTTCCGCGTAAGACAACAAAAGTCATTATCCCCTAGAGATGAGTTTGGGAGGCTTATTTATATCAATTCAGCAAAAGAAACGGGGAGCTTTATATTTCAATTGACACTCCTTTAACTAAGAGTTTACAAAAAAAAACAAAAAAAAAAAAAAAATACAAGGGACCTATGGGTCACGGCGCTCAGCTGTTATATATGATAAAAAAATATGATTTAGAAATGAGGTACATGCTGGTTTTGTGTGGTAATAAATATGAGCTGTATTATGAGTTGTTGTTGTTTAGCCTATGTATGATTTTGATAGTACCTTTGGAGACTGGGAAGAGGATTGATTTCATTTATTTTATTAACAAATGGAGTACTATTATCACACAGATTTTGACTTTGCCATATAACTTAGAGTTTTAAAAAAATTACAAATATTGTCCCAGATATAATTTTAATTAAAAATAATAAGAGAATCGTATGATTTTTAAAATGAAATAAAACTGAAATGACTATTAAAATAATATTCAAGAATATATTCATGAATGCATTCATGAATACATTTGGAAAGTATTTGCACTGGTATTCATATACTTTCATTTTACCTGAATTCCCATATTTTATGCAAGAAATTTTATAATGGAGTACATATTCATATTCATATTTATATACAATTGCAAAGTATTCCCACCATGTCTGGTATTCATTCAGTTTTCACCAAACAATGGTGTTGAGAATCCAGAATGTACAAAATTCACACATTTAAATAATGATCAAGAGTACCTCGTTTTATGGCTTTTATTTATATTAAAACAATAAATGTAATATATTCACTTGGACTAATTTCACATCAATGTACACACTAGACACAGTAGGAATCTAGATTAATATTATAAAATGCATCATTGTCTATCATTAATTTCCTTCATATGATCCCTAATGATTAGTAATAAATAATATGATTTACTTTTTTTATTATTAAAATTGAACTGAAAAATGCCATAGGTGACTGCATGGTGTTATTTGGAATACGTGATATTCTATCCATCGATATAAGATTCTTATATCATCAGTAACTGCAAGTTAATTCCCTATTATTATAAACTAACAAATTCCTTTTCTATTTTTCTTTAATTTGTTATTAAATACCAAAAAATTAAATAATTTATTGTTTATTGTTATGTTGTTGATTAAAACTACTAGATGAGTTGGGTTGGACACCTGGATCAACTGTGGCTGGCCATAAGCTGCCTGGCTGCCCCAGTATATGACTCGCCTCAAGCATGCATAATTTGCTGAAAGTTCAACAAGGTCAACATACAGGTGACTCAAGAGTGGCTGAAGAGAGCCAAGGTCTGACATGGTCTCATAAAAACATTAATAAAAGCTACAATTTTTGGCCAATTTCTTTCAGCTTTCTAAACTAAAAAGCTGAAATCCTTATGTGTGCATGATATGAAAATTATATAAACAGAGCTCACAAGAAACAAACATGAAATGGTCAAAGTTGGGCAAAATTTAAGGTAGTAATTTTATATTTATACTAATAACTTATAAAATTTTAAAAATTCAAAACTAATTTTGGGTATTCAATTGAATCTTGATTAAATAATGTTACATCCCTGACAAAAAAATCTCTAGCTTCAGCAAGCCCCTTGTTAAGGAGTAAATATATTTTATTGATTTTTTTACAAAGTGCATTATGTTCGGGCCCATAACTTAAAACAATTACGCAATACTGACATAATTTCTGGCATGTGCACAGAGAATGTATAGAAAAACATTTATATTATATATGATTAAAGTCCGATCAGTGGTTTTGATATTAGGCAGTATTGAAATGTAACAATGGGTTTTAAATTGAAAAATGAAGTTTTTCATTAATATCTCAAAGGTATTAAGTCCTAGTGACCAAATTCTTGGCATGGTAGGGGATTTTGGAGACATCTAATTGTATGCCAAATTTTAGGAACTGAGAGCTGAAGCTGGGGAGCTGAGCTCTTGCAAACTGCATAACACTAGCCTGATGTAAACAATGTGTTACATGGTGCTTGAAAACTTGAATAAAATCTACAGTTTTTGATCAACTGGTTTCAAATTTTTGGTGTTAACAGACAAAATGCTAACAAAAACATGCTGAGAAAATTAAATCCACAGTACTTACAGTAAGAAAACGTGCCATGGTCAAAGTTAGGCAAAATTTAAGGTACCAATTTTTTATTTTTGTTAATATTTTAAAAATTTTAAAAGATTTTGATCTAATTTTGGGTATACAATTTAATTTTGATTAATTAAAAGTTATATTACCTGAAAAAAAGTCCATATCTTTAAGATATTTTGTGTGAAGTGATCAAATTTCTTTCCTGTTTTTTTTTACAAAATGCATTATGTTCTGGCCCATAACTTTTTTAAACTAGAATACGGGTAGTCGACAAGCGACTACGTGTATCCGCCAAAATCAGAGGACTGGTGAAGTAAGGCATGGATTGAGTGGCAAGGGGATATAGAGTTACATGTGTTAAATATTAGAATGGATCTCTGCCATATAAACATGATTGTAGGTGGCGCCACCTGTTATTTGAAACTATGCAAGATATATACACAAGCAAAATTTAATGTGGAAAAGTCAAACCACTGCAGAGATATGAGTGATTTTATCCCACAGCAGACAAACAGATGGACGCTGTGCAAAGATGGCTGCAGGTGGCGCCACCTTTTGTTGTGTATGTTATAAAGCTATCCAAGGGCTACATTTGTGTAAAAAAATTTTCCTGACTGGTTGAATGAGTCCGGGGATATAAGCATGGATGTCTACAGCGTGAACTTGAATGTAGGTGGCGCCACCTGTCATAAAATCAAGAAAGCTATGCAGGATGTAAAAGCATGCTGAATTTCAGGTAGTTTGGTCAAACCACTGCAGAGATATGAGTGATTTTAACAAAAGGCAGACTAACAGATGGACGCTGTGCAAAAATGGCTGTAGGTGGTGCCACCATTTTTGTGTATGTTATAAAGCTATCCAAGGGCTACATTTGTGTAAAATTTTTTTACCTGATTGGTCAAACAGTTCCCGAGATATGAGCTTGGATGTCTGCAGCATTAACGTGAATGTAGGTGGCACCACCTGTCATAAAATCAAGAAAGCTATCTAGGATGTACACGCATGCCGAATTTTAGGTGAATTAGTCAAACCACTGCAGAGATATGAGTGATTTTAACCCCAGGCAGATGAACAAAAGGACACTGTGCAAACATGGTTGCAGGTGGCGCCACCTTTTGTTGTGTATGTTATAAAGCTATCCCAGGGCTACATTTGTGTAAAAAATTTTTCCAGATCGGTTAAACGGTTCCCAAGATATATGGGTTTATGTGTGGAGCATTAACGTGAATGTAGGTGGCGCCACCTGTCATAAAATCAAGAAAGCTATCTAGGATGTATACGCATGCCGAATTTTAGGTGAATTAGTCAAACCACTGCAGAGATATGAGTGATTTTAACCCCAAGCAGATGAACAGATGGACACTGTGTAAACATGGTTGCAGGTGGCGCCACCTTTTGTTGTGTATGTTATAAAGCTATCCCAGGGCTACATTTGTGTAAATTTTTTTCCAGATTAAACGGTTCCCGAGATATATGGGTTTATGTGTGGAGCGTTAACGTGAATGTAGGTGGCGCCACCTGTCATAAAATTGAGAGACTTTTTGTAGAGTCTAATGTCATTATACCATTAGTTTTACTTACTTAAGGACCGTGGTTTAAACCTGGGTAAAGACAATGAGGATTTGTTATTTCATTCATTACAAAATCTAATAATTTTAAAAACTGACTCTAGGTATAAAACTAGATGTGTCGGAATGACACGAATGCCCCAGCCTGGGGCAAATTAGAAACATTTGTTAAATTTTGAAAAAATTTTTAAGTTCAGGAGGTGTCATATGGTCAAAAGTAGGTCAACAAGGGCAAAATGCAAACTGGATCTGTTATGGGTCATTATCAAGCAACACACCAAAAATCAGGCCAGTATCTGCAGGCACTGTGAAAAAAAGTCCATACATGTGCATTTTCCATAAAAATTTCTGTCTTTCATGAAATTTTCTATGTTTAGGAGCCGTAAGACAATGAAAAGTAGGTCAACTGGGACAAAACATGCACTCAGTCTGTAACTGGTCATTATCTGCCCACACACCAAAAATGAGGCCAATATCTGCAGGCATTGCGAAAAAAAATCCGTACCTGTGTATTTGTCATGAAAATTTATATTTTTCATGAAATTTTCTAAGTTAAGGAGCCGTAAAACGGTCAAAAGTAGGTTAACTGGGAGAAACGCGAACTCGATTTGTAACTGGTCATTATCTGCCTACACACCAAAAATCAGGCCAATATCTGCAGGCATTGCAAACAAAAGTCAGTACATGTGTATTTGTCATGAAAATTTATATTTTCATGAAATTTTCTATGTTCAGAAGCCGTAAAACAGTAAAAAGTAAGTCAACTGGGACGAAACACAAACTTGATCTGTAACTGGTCATTATCTGCCCACACACCAAAAATCAGGCCAATATCTGCAGGCATTGCAAAAAAAGTCCGTACATGTGTATTAGTCATGAAAATTTATATTTTTCATGAAATCTTCTAAGTTAAGGAGCCGTAAAACGGTCAAAAGTAGGTAAACTGGGACGAAACGCGAACTTGATCTGTAACTAGTCATTATCTGCCCACACACCAAAAATCAGGCCAATATCTGCAGGCACTGCGAAAGAAAGTCTGTACATGTGTATTTGTCATGAAAATTTCTATTTTTCATGAATTTTTCTAAGTTCAGGAGCCGTAAAACGGTCAAAAGTAGGTCAACCGGGACAAAACTCGATCTGTAACTTGTCATTATCTGCCCACACACCAAAAATCAGGCCAATATCTGCAGGCATTGCGAAAAAAAGTCCGTACAACTGTTTTATTTCGGAAGGAAGGAAGGACGGACATGGGTAACACTATATGCCCCGGCCACTTTGTGGCGGGGGCATAAAAAAAGTAAAATATTCATATTTACCCATTGGTTGATTTTGGTAGACTATTAGTTAGTCAAACTACAAACCTTACAAAAAAGCATTGTGCAGACAGAAATTCTGTTGCAATTTCTACCTTTGTCAATAATTCTACTGGCCCATGATGCCATGTAAACATTCAAAACAAAGATGGCTACTCATGCAGGACTCATCATATCTGTCACATCATTGTGAAGAGACTAAAAAGTTGTGATACATAAACTGTTGATTTATTGTAAAATACTTAATTTCCATTTTAGGTTGTCACTTCCATGTGTAGTTTTTTAGGAAATTTTTCGAAAAAAATAAACTTTTAAGAAAATTATCTGGTGGACACAGGCTGTAGGAACAGAGTACAGCCTGACATTTACCGGTAAATAAAACAACACAAGCACCAAAGTACAAGGATTCAGCATGATTTATTCACACAGCTAGTGATAAAATATGTTATTAATATGGTAGAATCACCAAATTCCACTAGTTTTAAATGGTCCAGTAAACAGACGGAAGTTGCCACACCAGAGGGCAAGGCTACCATCCAAGTCCCGAGTGGCTCAGGATATATGTACAATCTCATCACACACAATAAAATTATTAAAATTATCCTAATGTCACTTCTTCATCCTCCTTTCTGTGTGATGGTCCTCTGAAAAAAAGGCAGGAAGGTGTAGTTAATCATGGAGATAAGTCTTACTACAGGGAGACATGATTAAACATGGAGAATAGCCTTACTATAGGAAGATGTGATTAAACATGGAGAAAAGCCTTACTACAGGGAGATGTGATTAAACATGGAGAATAGCCTTACTATAGGGAGATATGTTTAAACATGGAGAAAAGCCTTACTACAGGAAGATCTGTTTAAACATAGCAAATAGCCTTACTTTTTGAAGATGGGTTTCAACATGGAGAATAGTCTTACTGGTTTACTAAACATTAAGTAAATTAATAACAAGCAAATTTGTAGAATTTATATCCCCCACTTCTGCATCTTGTTGCCCTTCATGCTTGCCTCCTCACTTCTCAATTTTTGTTTTTGTTTTTATTTTTGCCTGAAGATGTCTCCATGTCATAATTTTTTGTGAATTGGGGCCAAAATTTTATTTTTTGTTTTTGAGCTGGTGAGAATAAATTTTAAGACAGACACTCCACAACCAATCCCAACCAAGGTATACATGAGAGCAATCAATGACCCAAATCTGAATGAAATCAGATAATATTTAGGGAACGAAAACATGACTGTTGGACAGACAGACAGACAAATCCAAAACAATGTCCACTGTTCCGAAGAAGCTCAGGCAATAAGATAAACTTCACTTGGACTCAAACCCAAATATTCTGGCTCACTGTTCTACTGTTGCCACATGATAAAATGGTTATATGGCCATCAACAGACATGCAGTACTACATTAAGTATGTATCTAGTAAAACTGGCATGATATATGGATTACTGATGGCTCTGGCAAAAAAAACAAAATGGTTATTAATGGCGCTGATTAAAATTGGTATTATGAATACTGATGGCTCTGTTAAGAATCAATGAAAAGTGACCTGGGGTTATGACACTCCACTCAAAAAGGCTGACCTATTAAATTCTGGGCTAATATTAAAACTTTTAGTTACATTTTAAGGACCTTTCTTGCCAATTTTGATTGAATTTGTAGTATGACATAAATATATATGTTTGATTGAAACATATTCCTAGATTGTCCATTAGGATTTATTGCTGAGCTAATACAAGCTATTCTGTGATATGACAGATACCTGAAAATCTCAAAGTAACCTTTAGACATATAACCTGGAGGATAACCTCTTGTCTGTAAAATAACCTGGTGACAGTGACTGCTTTGCTGATACTGTGGCATGACTGCTATTTGTCAGTCACATAACAAGCACACCTAACTCAAGGAAAATAAATGGACATTTTTACTAACTCCCTCGCGTTATATATTTTAATGTACAATTTATATCAACATTTTTCTAGATACATAGACCTAATTTTACTAAAAAAACAAACACCAAACCTTCACTGATAATCAATATTATAACTTCTCCTGACAGCAAGCCCTACTTGAAACATCCTACTTCATGTTTTTCTTGAGAGACAAGCTACAAGCTGTTAACAACCAAAAAGATGTCAGCGTATACACCACATCAGGAGGTCAAGAAATTTCCCTAAACATGTCATCCAATTTTATCAACACTGGGAAGTACAAACCTGTCTTGCTTCTCTGACACAGTTAGTGAAGGCCTTGACTTCTGCTGAACACAGCAATGTTTGAGACGGGTGCTCTTTGTAACATTCCATCACCTTGTCCTGAAGGTCCTGGCAGATGGGGTTAGCAGTGGTTTTACTGAGGGAAAAATGAGAAACCATTTTCACTTTATGTCCTTCTAGTGTGTTTAAATGCAGAAACCATGGATAAATGAATACATTTATCATATTTCCCATTATCCTTACCTAATATTTGGTGGAAAGAAATAAAATATAATCTGTGGGAATAAATTACATCATATATTTTGATATTAACTGTAACTAGATGTGTCGGAACGACACGAATGCCCCCGCCTGGGGCAAATTAGAAACATTTGTAAAATTTTGAAAAATTTTTTATGTTCAGGAGGTGTCGTATGGTCAAAAGTAGGTCAACAAGGGCAAAATGCAAACTCGATCGGTATTGGGTCATTATCAAGGAACACACCAAAAATCATGCCAGTATATGCAGGCATTGTGAAAAAAAGTCCATACATGTGCATATTCCATAAAAATTTCAGTCTTTCATGAAATTTTCTATGTTTAGGAGCCGTAAAACAATCAAAAGTAGGTCAACAGGGACGAAACGCAAACTCGATCTGTAACTGTCATTATCTGCCCACACATAAAAAATCAGGGTGGTATCTGCAGGCATTGAGGAAAAAAAGTCAGTACATATGCATTTGTTATGAAAATTTCTATTTTTCATGAAACTTTCTATGTTCAGGAGCAGTCAAATGGTCAAAAGTAGGTCAACTGGTACAAAACAAGAACTCGATCTGTAACTGGTCATTATCTGCCCACACACCAAAAATCAGGCCCGTATGTGCAGGCACTGTGAAAAAAAGTCCATACATGTGCACTTTTTTACGAAATTTTCTATGTTAGAGCACCGTCAAATGGTCAAATGTAGGTCAACTGGGACAAAACATGAACTCGATCTGTAACTGGTCATTATCTGCCCACACACAAAAATCAGGCCAATATCTGCATGTATTGCGAAGAAAATTCTGTACAAGTGTATTTGTCATGAAAATTTATATTTTACATGAAATTGTCTATGTTCAGCAGCCATAAAACAATCAAAAGTATGTCAACTGGGACGAAACGTGAACTCGATCTGTAACTGGTCAATATCTACCCACACACCAAAAATCACTCCAATATCTGCAGGCACTGCGAAAAAAGTCGGTACATGTGTATTTGTCATGAAATTTCATATTTTTCATGAAATTTTCTATGTTCTGGAGCAGTAAAACGGTCAAAAAAAGGCCAACTGGGACAAAACGCGAACTCGATCTGTAACTGGTCTATATCTGCCCACACACCAAAAATCAGGCCAATATCTGCAGGCATTGCGAAAAAATGTCCGTACATGTGTATCTGTCATAAGTATTCTATTTATCATGAAATTTTCTATGTTCAGGAGGCATAAAACGTTCAAAAGTAGGTCAACCGGGACAAAACCCGAACTCGATCTGTAACTGGTCATTATCTGGCCACACACAAAAAAATCAATATCTGCAGGCATTGCGAAAAAAAGTCCGTACATGTGTATCTGTCATGAATATTTCTATTTTTCATGAAATTTTCTAAGTTAAGGAGGCGTAAAACGTTCAAAAGAAGGTCAACCAGGATGAAACGCGAACTCGATCTGTAACTGGTCATTATCTGGCCACACACAAAAAAATCAGGCCAATATCTGCAGGCATTGCGAAAAAAGTCCGTACATGTGTATCTGTCATGAATATTTCTATTTTTCATGAAATTTTCTAAGTTAAGGAGGCGTAAAACTTTCAAAAGTACGTCAACCGGGATGAAACGTGAACTCAATCTGTAACTGGTCATTATCTGGCAACACACAAAAAATCAGGCCAATATCTGCAGGCATTGCGAAAAAAAGTCTGTACATGTGTATCTGTCATGAATATTTCTATTTTTCATTAAATTTTCAAAGTTAAGGAGGCGTAAAACGTTCAAAAATAGGTCAACCGGGAAGAAACGCGAACTTGATCTGTAACTGGTCATTATCTGGCCACACACAAAAAATCAGGCCAATATCTGCAGGTATTGCGAAAAAAAAGTCTGTACATGTGTATCTGTCATGAATATTTCTATTTATCATGAAATTTTCTATGTTCAGGAGGCGTAAAACGTTCAAAAGTAGGTCAACCGGGACAAAACGCGAACTCGATCTGTAACTGGTCATTATCTGGCCACACACAAAAAAATCAGGCCAATATCTGCAGGCATTGCGATAAAAAGTCTGTACATGTGTATTTGTCATGAAATTTCTATTTTTCATGAAATTTTATCTAAGTTTAGGAGCCGTAAAACATTCAAAATTAGGTCAACCGGGACGAAACGCGAACTCCATCTGTAACTGGTCTATATCTGCCCACACACCAAAAATCAGGCCAATATCTGCAGGCATTGCGAAAAAAAGTCCGTACAACTGTTTGATTTTGGAAGGACGGAAGGACGGACATGGGTAAAACTATATGCCCCGGCCACTTTGTGGCGGGGGCATAAAAATAACTTCTCTTCTAAACTTGATTTTACCTTCAGACACCAATCAACAGGGTATTTCCTTAAGTGATGAGCCACACATACGTAAAGAATGAACCCAATCATGACTAATCTGTACAGGTTATAAAGACAAAACCCAATAATGACTGATCTGTACAGATTGTAAAGACTGAACCCAATCATGAGTGGTCTATACAAATTTTACAAGACTGAACCCAATCATGACTGATCTATACAAGTTTTGCAAGACTGAACCCAATCATGACTGATCTGTACAGGTTGTACAAGACTGAACCTAATCATGACTGATCTATACAGGTTGTACAAGAGATAATAAGATTTCTGAAAAGCTAGTTTGACGATTTTGTTATAATTTTCCATTCTGACTGGTAAACTTGAAATGGGTTTTTTTTGCAACCATATGCAGATGTCTACCCATGGGCTCATTCCAAACATCACTTTTACTATTAAACATCACTATAGCCCAGCAGAGCTAAAATAACAGGTGTTGCCAACAGTCTTCTGGAACTGATAAAACAAGTCATGATCAATAACCCTGTAAGCTTTGAGAAGACTAGATTAAAACACAACTGAGAAACAGATAGGCTGACTGTCATCGAAAGTCTCAAGATTAAAAGAACAAGAGCATTGCAAATGGTGCAAAATATGAGTGATTTTAGCTAAGAATGTAATACGGGTGAGAAATTATATGGGTTGGTATTCATAAATGAGTTTCATGAAAATCCCTCAGATTTTTGGTAAGTCTTCACAGTGCTACCAGTCTGGTGACCTCTGACCTTATTTCATATGGTTGGATTTTGCCAGATATCAAATTTAAGCCAGATATTATACTGAATAATATTTCTGTTTAATTGTGGTGACACCACTAAGTAGCCTAGTGACCTCTGACCTTTTTAAATATGTATGGATTTTGCTAATAATCAAATCTGGGCAAGCTTATATATTGGTAAGTAGTTTTGGTAAGTTTTGTGAAAATCCATTAAAGCCCCGGTATGTTATTGGGGCAACACTAAAAGTTAACGGACAGACAGACAGACAGAAAGATGTACTGTGGGTTAAATACGTCCCATCATAGACAGGTGTATAAAAAATGGGTAAAAATAGAAACTTCCAATAAACAATTAACAAAGCAAGAATAATGGTAATTCATGCAATAATTATTGAGATACTTCAGCTTTAGCATCAAATTTTTAATTATTTTGGGAGGCAAAAGAGGCTCCATAACTAGAAGAATATAAATTGTAGTTAGGGCACAAGCAGATGGCCAGATAGATGGCTGACCAAGCTTGATCACTTCCGCTCAGATGACTTACAGTACCAAATTGAGCTAAAAACTGTTACAGGTTAACATTGCAATGATATATTCATATCCATATTTTGATTTTCTAGGTATATGAAGAGGATATATTGATTTTATTTCTTCTACATTTTTTTTCTCTTTTTCATAGAATAAGAGACAATAAGCACACACTGAAGATTGAAAATCAGCTGACTCAAGTGAGAAAAGTCAATACAAATGCCCACCTCAACAACGGTTACAATATATGTTCACTGGACAATGACAGGAAATTAGGCTGCAAGACTGGTTTAAATATAGAACATTATACCTAAACCTGTACAATCAATGGTGAAAGTCCAAATGAAATCATGTTCATCTGACCAAACCCACAGGCCAACCAAAAAGAACACAATGAGACTACTGTTCTTGTAATGACTGAAATCCTGATTATTTTCTATAAATCTGCATTTAACAATCACCTTGGATATATCACAGACTTTAAGGTTATGGCAATATATCCAACACTTATTTTTTTTTAAAGCTTAAATTGAAATTAAAATGTTTAATATATCCAGTACTCACACAAATTTAAAATACTGAGTACACACATAACTTTAAAAATCACTGAGTATTCACAGAAATTGAATATACCTAGTACTCCCAGAAATTGAAAATACCTTGTACTCTTAGAAATTAATAAAACTGAATACTCACATACATTGAAAAAACTGAGTACTAACAGATATTAAAAATACTGAGAACTCACAGAAATTGAAATACTGAGTACTCACAGAAATTTCTTTTCCACCTCCTCAACAGCATCTGCAAATTGTTCTGTTGTTGTCTGGTAGAGTTCAGCATTCTGTGTCAATAAAAAGTTTAAGAATACAACCTGATTTTTCTTATCATCTGGTTGAGTTCAAAATTGTGTCAGATAAAAACAACAGACCAAATGGTCACTGTGCTGAGCTGAAGTTGACCTTGAAGGTAAAAATCTAAAATAATATCAAATGGAGATACAGTCAAAGAGGAAAAGGTAATATTGGCCATGGCTGGTTGACAGAATTGTCTTTATTGATGAGTAAAAAAATTGTTGCAAATTATATTTTGTGACCAAACCATGTATTTCCTAATGTAAAAATTGAAGCATGTGAGCAGTTTGTGAACATAAGATGTGTATTGTTACCATGATCACTGGTTTGCTTTTTGATATATTATTGACATTTCAGTAGTTTACACATTTGTTCAATTGGATCTTTTTTTTATAATATATATATTAATAAATATATGTACTTTTTTATTTTATAAAATGTATACAGTTGAAATATAACTAATGTCCCAAGTCCACAGGTGCAAGGCTTGGTGGTGTTGTGGTGTTGGGGGGGGGGGGGGGGGGTGGTCACTGTATTATTATACTGTATATACATAGGTTTTCACTAAACTCATCAATGCTTACAGGATGATAAAGTTCATTCACAATTACTTAATATTTAAATAATGACAGACAGACTGATAGAAAAACAAAGCTGATAATATATGGAGTTTCAATTATTTCTTAATTTTTTCATTATATCAAATTGTTTTAAAGTTTGACATCTGCAATATTACACAACTGAATGTAGAAGTTGCTTCCAAATCCTACGTTTCCTCAGGTTTGACCTTAAAATTCAAGGTGTCTGAATTGCAATATGGCTGCCAGAGCACAACCAGTGATTTTCTTTTGCATGCAATGTCTCAACGAGAATATCATTGACCTTTTTTAAACTCACATGGATGATTGGTGCCTATAAGGGCTCCAGAGCTATCAATAAAACACCATCCAAAAAGAAATATGGCTGCCACAGCGTAATCAGTGATTTTCTTTAACAAAAATTTAACAGAATATTGACACCCATGACAGGATGTGTGCTTTCAAATCTAAGACTCCTGTTAAATCCAATATGGCTGGCAGGCAAATATTTTAAATTCCTTTAGCAATAATTTTATAGATAATATCATAATTTTACATTTTTTTTGCTGTTAAATTTCAGACCAATCTGACATCAGATATGATACATCATAAAATGTTACTGTTTTCCAAAAATTAAAATAGACTTTTTTAAATTACTAAGAATAAATTTTAATGGCAGAAAAAAATGTATGTAACATGTAAGTTTTCACCTTCAGTTCCAGCTGTTTGATCCTCTCTTTGTACTGTTTTTCTCGATGTGCAAGTTCTGCTGCATTTCTCTCTTCAACGTCTTGGTCCTGTAATAACATGCATTTTTTAAATATCTAGGTATAATAATCAAATGGAAAGACATATGTTTACACTTGGTTAAGTAAATTGTCCTAGTAAATGTGCAGGAATGTGAATTAAACCAAGCTGGATGTTATATCTGACCTTGTAAACATAAAAAATTGATAGTTACAAAATATACTTGAAAGCATAATTTCTGATTTAACTTATTTCTGGTGACACATGAGCACAGACAGACTTGATGGTATACATTAAAGACTTAGTCCCTAATTAACATAAATATTGTTTAAAATGTTACCATCAAACAAGAATGTGCTGGTGGATAAAACGATTACTTTTAGATATGACCTCTTGTGATACTGGCTTTTTAGCATACTATAGAGCTGTAACCATACATATCTCACAATACTTTACTCACAGGATTATATAGCTACTCTCAGCTAGTACTTAATAAATGTTATACATACATAACTCTGAGCTGGTGCAGGTGCCTGGTGCTCTGTAAAATACAAAAAAACAAGAATTCTCAGTGAAAGTATATAAACATGCCTTTGAGAATCTAACTGCATGAATGATTACCAAATATGCTGATTTATATATATATATATATATATATATATATATATATATATATAAATATGCATGTTGACAGTACCGGTATTATATTTCTAGTTAAAAAATACAAATATGCTGACAGTATTATATAATTAGTTATATATATATATTATGTATGAGTGGTAGGAACTGGTTGTTAAATTATATTAGGTGATTGAAAGAAAAGTTTATCGATGACGGATTATTAATCAATTACAGTGA
The DNA here is from genome assembly GCA_026874595.1 of Sipunculus nudus. Taxonomy (NCBI): domain Eukaryota; kingdom Metazoa; phylum Annelida; class Sipuncula; order Golfingiida; family Sipunculidae; genus Sipunculus; species Sipunculus nudus. Next base: position 110,346,066 of record CM049306.1, on the reverse strand, counting down.
AACTTCGTTGTGTCGTACTCAGTTAAGTCGAATTCCTGTATGTGTTGAAGTTGAATGTGGAGTCCCTGCAAAAACATTTAAAACCTTAAAATTTAACTCCTTATGTGTTGAACTCGGATGTGTCGAAAAACCTGATGTGTTGAAGTGTTTTGTTGGTCCCCTGCTAACATATCTATAGCTAAACTTGAAGTCATGTTGCTCGAATTTTGGAAAACAGTTGTGCATTAATCATACCTACGGCCGTGATGACTAGTTATACGTAATTTATTACTGGCGAAGCTTTTACTCATCAGGTGCAACGGTTTACACACCTGGTCTGTTTTGTACCTGTTTGGCCAATTATTTATTCATGATCAGGCATTTCTTCTTTCGCCGACAAATTCGAAATGAGAAATTATTAATAAACCAAAAATAATGGAACCCTTACCTTTGATGTGTCAGGGATACACATATACAGATCTCTATATAAAGGGAGAAAAATTAATCTTTCAGACTGACTCCTTTTAGTACAATAAGACACGAACTGCTTCACTTTTATATTGTCTGTGTCCTCTTTGCGGGTGTCACAGCCTGCTCAAGTTTGATGTGAAGACCATTGAGCAAAAGTATGAAGCGCTGCTCCAGGTAGAATGTGGAGGCAAGACCAAAACACAGATTGCATTTGATGATTTGTGTGCTTTTATACATGTTTGTGCTCCATTTCACTTTCTTGATAAACCTAATCCTATTTTTGGTGGTACTTGGTGCGCTTTTTATATTAATAAATAAATTTATTATAAAACCTGTGTTGTTCTTTCAGTACACATTTGTTAGAACTTTATAATATAGGCCCTATACATGTGCAGTATTCATTGATGATAACTAAGGCTAAAGATGGTTGAATATCAGGGACAGATCCAGGATTTAGGAAAAGGGGGTCCAAACCAGGAGGACAAATAAAAAACCCTAAAAAAAAAAGGTCACCAGGTCTGAAAAAGGGAGGGGGTCTAGGCGGCAAAATTTTGTCTGAAGCCCTTAAAAAAATGTTGTTTCTGATGAAAAAGGGGGGGTCCTGGTCTAAACAGGTTGTAGAAAAAAATAATAAGATCAAGATTATCACTTTTCAAATGCCTATAAGAACTTGGTTTAAATATTTTGTATATCAAATTTGGAGACAAAATATAAGTTATTACATTCACAAAAACAAACATAATAAACACTCCAGGTTTCAGGAAACTTGTAAAAACCCTGACTAAGAAACTTACAAGTTTGCTGTAATTTGGCAGTCAAAAAATATATGTGAAAAATGCGTAAAAAATAGGAAAAAATACAGGTGGCACCACCAGTTTTGAGAACTAATAAAAATAACCATGATGAATGTTCAAGGCAAGATTCTGATAATACATGCATTAATTACTGAGACTCTGGTACAAGAGGTTTTGTATCAAATTTTTAATTATTCTGAGGTGCCCAAACCACCCAATAAGTTATAACATGTGAAAAATGGCACAGTGACCTAATATCATGCTTCCAAGGAGCCTTTTCATTGACCTTCAAGGATATTCAGTTAGATGATTTTAGGTCCAGAGATAATGATTTGTTCCCAGTTAATGGACAACCAGATGGACAACAGACCATAACAAATGACTGAAAGTCAGCTAAGCTAAAAACGAAACCAATTTAATTGATTATGAATTAAAACAACCAATCAGTAATATAATCAAGACAATAATTAAGCACATCACTAATATATACTTATAACAAAATAGGATTACTCACTAGCAGGTGCATCTGGCTGACCAATTAGTCGCTTAGCAACAGCTTCTGATACCTACAACAAATAAATAACATGCTGAACAACTGACAGCAAAGTTAACATGACACTAAGAGTGAATTAATCATGTCATCAGGCATATTCCTATCTTACTGAGGGATGATGGTTCCCTTGCGGAGAATTCATTGATTTGTTCATACAAACAGTATATACAATTCATACAGCATTTTTTCTTGGTTAACATACATGCCTGTTTAAATCTTCATCACCCGTGTGTTTCAGATGTGCATGAGTAACTCTAATCTGATGAAGGATAGACTGTGGAACATGTGAGAGTAACTCTGATCTGATTAGGAAAAGACTGAGGAACATGTGAGAGTAACTCTGATCTGATGAGGCATAGACTGAGGAACATGTGAGAGTAACTCTGATCTGATGAGGCATAGACTGAGGAACATGTGAGAGTAACTCTGATCTGATGAGGCATAGACTGAGGAACATGTGAGAGTAACTCTGATCTGATGAGGCATAGACTGAGGAACATGTGAGAGTAACTCTGATCTGATGAGGCATAGACTGAGGAATATGTAAGAGTGACTCTGATCTGATGAGGCATAGATTGAAAAACATGTGAGAGTAACTCTGATCTGATGAGGCACTGACTGAGAAAAACATGTGGGAGTAACTGTAACTCTGATCTGATGCGGCAAAGATGAAGAACATGTGAAAGTAACTCTGATCTGATGAGGCATAGACTGAGGAACATGTGAGAGTAACTCTGATGAGGCACTGACTGAGGAACATGTGAGATTAACTCTGATGTGATGAGGCATAGACTCAGGAACATAGTAGGTAGGTGTCAAATTTGTTCCTACATGAGGGGGCAAACAAAAAGGGGGCTACTTTTAAAGATATGAACAAAAGCATCTTTCACTTATAACTTTAGTTCAGTTTCAAATAACAGGGCTGTAATGAACATCCAGACTTGAGAGAGTCCACAATTTATACAAGAAGTCAGAGCATTAATATTAGCCTGCTACAAATGTTTATATGTTGGTACTGTATCAAATTAAAAAAAAATATATTATGTATACACATTACTGTACATTATACAGGAAATCAATATGCAGTGGAATCATTTGGTTATTTCTTGCTATGTATTATGTAGTTAGATAGGCAGAACTTTAGGAAACTGATTTGCATATTGCAATGCCCTAACTAGATTTATAATGTTTACAGGGATTAAAGTACCTGCGGTTATGTATTTATACTTATATCATTTTCATAATTTCTCTTAGTGATCTATAGTATAAGGTAAGACTTAACAATACTAATTCTGATAACAGCTCAATATCTCTTTAAACCTTGGCTTCAGGTCTGAATGTTTTATTGGCTCACGCTTGCTAGTAAAAAGACTGCTCTTATCTGTGACCCTGCGAAGGGGAGCCAGATCTTGTGCATCTGGGAACGGGTGATGGCTGCCATACCTTCCCACCACAGGTGGCCCCCTTTTGCCCCGTTTGAAGTGTACAGGGGCAGGGATAATTCTGTGGCTTGGACATAGGCTGGCGTCACGCTGTTGTTTATGCCCCTTGTCTGTCCTCAGGTAAAAAATGGAGGGGTCGACGGCCAATCAGAGCCACCCTTTCACAGGATGGTCAGGTGGTTGCCCTGGCACTGTGATAGCTGACAATGGCCAAGCAGCCAGCCGGTGGGGGGGGGAGGGGGTTGGGAGGGGGGGGGTTCGCAGCCTGGGGCAGGTTGGCTGTTGGGTAGGTCACTTATATTATAGTTAATATAGTCCGTCTCAAAACCTGTGTCCGCATATTTTTTCGCGATAATTATTTAAAAAATATTCTTTAAAAATGTCCTTTGGCCTGAAGTAGATAAACGGATAATCCGCCGATTTTATGTGAAGAAGTTATATATCATGTAATATGTATTAACTTTGCGACTCTTTTGCGTTATTTATGCTGAAATACCGTGAATGGCGTCTTCCCGGCACTGCTGGACAGTACATTCCTCCATGTTACACTTTCCATGTCTATGGCTGCGTTTGGTGTTTGTTAGACAACAGTGACGTCACAAAGACGTCACAGTGATCGGTCGCGCGTCATTTTCAATTGACTGACGTCATTAGTTTGACTGGCTTGTTTATTATCAGTTCTCAGGCAAGGAATAAGTCATAAACGCTGTAACTTGTTTTGTCATATTTTGGATTATTCGTCTCATACAAAATTAAAGCAAGGTAAGGCATTCCTTTTTGCGCAGGTAGTCGGCGGAATAGCTCCTGCAACCTTTGGACAATAAAGGTTTACACTGCTTTACTGGTATAAAAAATTATCCCGGAAAAACATGCGGACACGGGTACTGGGATGGACTATAGTTATATTGCACTTGTATCAGTAAAACAAAATAAACATTATAATATAACTTTGTTCAACATTGTGATTTGTGATGTCTCAAAACAGTAATGACCTTGACTGTTCCTACAGCGTCGCCCTCCTCAACCACTACCCTCCGGGTACTGCTGCTGCCCCCCATGTGTGATAACGGACTGAGTCTGCCAAGATGTACCACAGGACCTGACGAGCGTCACACCGGCTGCTGGGGTCACCCTGCCACTAGTCCCGGTCAGGCAACTCGGCAGCGACACCTAGCGGCAGGAAGCAACACCAAAGAGGATTTCACATTATCAAATTATTATTGTCCTTGCAAAGTTTGAGCAAGGTCCTCTACCCCCATCTAATTGTAATAATATTGTTCAATGCCATGATAATTTTAACAGGGGGGGGGGGGGTCAGTGTGGCAAAGGTGTGCAAAATATATGATTCAGTGCGGACCTCCATGTTGAAGGTCAAGGCCGCAACTGTCATTCTAGCACTTTGTGCAGACGAAATGGAAAGAAGTTTTGTGTGTCGTTTTTAACGACAATTTGGATAAACTATAAATATATTTGTCGTCTAGGGTGGACCTTTTGCCTCCAGGACGTATTAGGTCGAGACTGGTGCATCTTTTGGTATGCAGTCCATAGTTGTTCAAAGTTATGCATGTTTCACATTTTTTTTGTTTTTCTCCAAATGTGCCCCCGCCCCCCCCCCCCCCCCCCCCCCGGCAAAATTTGATACCAGTCCATTCGACACTACAGTTGTTGCGTTAGTAATTTACATGCGGTACTGTACAGACATTTCGGCATCAATGTTATGCATGTTAAAATGTCAATCTATTACAATTAAAATAAACAGAAGATATACCAAAACTTAAATTTAGAGCGAGTATAGAACCCAGTTTATATGGACAAGGTAATGGGTGTATACAGACGGACGTAATAATGTTTGAGATTCGTGTAATGGAGAAGTAAGAGGCATGTCGATGTCATACCATCAGGCATGTCATGGCTTATGTTGATTACTACTAATATGAGACGGTCCAGTCAGTTTAGACCAATCTTAGAAAGTGAAGACCAGATTCTATACTCAGGCCTGAAATTTAGTGAAAAGCTTATTTGGTTGTAGATTCTTTTTAATTGACGGCTCATGGATACACCATGAGTGGATTTCATGTAAATATAATTACACACATTGCTCTGCATGACCTGCTGGCGACCATGGTATTCAGGGCTATTAACGTCACAGCTCACCTTTAACCAGTTAAGATTCCCTCATGTCATCCCGTTTGAATATGTCCTTTTGCTTCACACACAGGGGTGTTTTTTAAATATAAACATTCATTTTACATGGATTGCACAAATATTTATAAAAGCGGCACGCTCCATGGCTCAGATTCTGGCATTCTGTAGACTGTGTTATTCAAGTATTAGAAAAATCTACACACAGAGAAACAAGTGGCTGAAAGAACTTTCTTAAATCTGAACCTTTGCAGAGTGTACACACTTTTTTGTAGTTACTAACTTCTGGGCCAAATTTCACACTTCTGTCAATCATTATGTTTTTCTGTCATTCCCTACGCATTAGAATAGCTGATTATAAGAATATGCAATTAAAAGACATGCTAGGCCAAGTCCAACCTGACATATCCTCTGTCATTCAATATTCTATTCTTTTGTCATTCCCTATGCTTTTGAATTGCTGATTATAAGAATATGCAATTAAAAGATATGCCCAGCCAAGTACCAGTACTGATGATGATCATCAACTGTGGTGACGAAACGACTGGTTCCCGAAGGAACATTAATACTGTCACAGTCTTTATGGTATGATTGAGCAGTATTGACAATTTTACTGAGAGGCTTCAATTTTCATTTGCTTACACCAGCATTTTAAAACAGTTACATGTTGTTCTGTCAAGACTGAGCTGTTTGGGGTCTGGCTAACAGGCCGAGAATCTGTGATAGTCGGAGAATTCATAGAGAATTTTTAGAGTTTTTATATGCACTGTTAGTTTGAAATAAATGTAAAAATCACTTGAAAATATACAACTTTATTACTCTTAACATATTTTTCCACTCTTAAATGACTGATTTAATTAATTACCTTTACATTATTAAGTAATTAGAGTTGCAAATATTGTGGTTTCCCGGCCGAGTGAATGTGTTATAACACCTGTTGTAATCAACAGCTGACACTGACCGATCTAAAGAAGAAAAATAATGCATTCAACTAATATGTTTCAACAGCTATTGTGAAAACCATAACAAAAGCATGCAGGTGTTTAGAATTTACATGTGCTAATATAATAAATAAATTATACTTTTACTTACATTTATTGATTAATAAAAAATCAATAACCCACTTTGTCACCATTAATAGTGTATTGACTTGACATGCACAAATGAAAGTGAAAATACAAACATTTGACTTTATACACACACAAAGACTGAAAGAGTATGCCTTAAAGCTAATGAATTAACTTGGCAACAGGATTAAATAGATAAAGAGTACAATAATAAAAAAATCATTACAATGAAAAATAAAACAATGCACACATACAGCAACAGTACAAGAACATATCTACAATCTTCACGAAACCATTTCATTTATGTTATTGTCAGCACATTTTAAATGAAACCATTTCTAACATATTTTGTTGTCACTAGCAGTCACATTATCAAATTCATCTGCTTATTCACACCCATATTCTATCCCAAAAGTTAAAGTTGCATTATGTTAAGGCTTTGGTATTATGTAATTAGGCTAATTATGTAAAGTTTATTAATTAAAAAGGTCATTTTACAATGGAAATATGTTTCGAGTAATATAGCTGCAGATTATAAGTAATTTTAATGTTTATATCAGTGCATATAAAAACACTGAGGGTGGGGGAAAGTCTCTGTGAATTCTCCACTGATGTTTTCAGTTAAAGTTAATATGGATAATTGAGGGTCTCTGATACATTTAAATATGCAGTATATAATTATAAATACATGTCATATAATTTTATAAATAAAAGTAGAATTTTTTATATATTTATTGAACTATGCTGATTTTATGAGGATTAAGAAATAAATTGTCTTATTTTATTTAAGGGTAAATGTGAGGATCCCAAGAGATGGCTACAACAGATATCAAAGAAGGCTTCCTGTGCCCTATCTGCATGAAGGACTTGGGGACTGTTGTCCAGTTACAGGGTCATTTTGAGCAGGCACACAGCACAGAAGATAAGGCGGTGATCAATCAGCTGAAAGGTCATTCAGTATAGTGTTTATAATTTTATTCCAGATATTTAATTATACCCAGATAACTACTCCCCTCCTCCCCCCCCCCCCCTTGACCACCCACATACAAACATCCATATAAATCATTAAAAAAATGGCAATGTAAACAAAGAAGTTTATTATTATTTTTTATAAGCTCAGCTGACTGGAAGTCCTTTGGTCCTTAGTATGGATGTCCATTAACAGAGCCTATCGGACCAACAAATCTGAATTTCAGCATACAGTTAGATGTTTCTAAGTTCTTACGAACTCAAAACAGGTTCACTGGAACTTCTTTCCTTTGAGAAATCAAGGAAAACCTCCATTTTAAATTTAACCTATTGCTACTTTTCGGGTTAGCTGTGTATCTAACTCGCATAAGTGGGGTTTGTCCGCTGGCTTGTAACAGTGATGTAGCGCTGGGCGACAACCGCCCGTGCAGGGCTGACCATGCTGATACCCCCGGACGGTTACGGTCCCCCTTTAGCCTATAAATAGGGCGCGCGCAGAGCGTGTCAAGAGAGAGTGTGGAGCGTTGCTCGGTCTGTTCACAGGGTGGTCGGCTCTGGTGTCAGCCTTAGCAGTGATTCGTTAACTTGCCATTGGGATTCTATACCAGAATATTCCCATTTACTTTTGGATTACCTATACTGCATAGGAGTTTATATAATTGAATAACTCTACCAACCTTCGTTTACGGGGATTACTGTTTAGGATATTGTGCATAGCGGAGCGAAACCACGACCCCGGCTTCGCCTGCAACAGAGTGAGAAAGCGCCTCACCATCTACTTCTGCCATCTGAAAGTTATCGCTGAGTTGTATTAAACCCTATTTATGTACTGCTGCCTTATTTCATTTGTGAACGCAAGCGACTTAAAGTGTCAAGTGCAGATACATCAACCGTTAGGACTTGATTAAACTAACCCGAACTCATGTGTACACCACACCCCCGGGTGTTACAATACACTGTGTTTAATGCAAACATTGTCAGTGTATAAACTTCTATACCAAAGGCTGTTGATATATTTTTGGATGTTTCACAAGCATATATGTGTTGGAAGTGTGAATGTATCCCCCATTTTGCATAAATAAATGTTTTCAGGTTGCAGTTTTCATTTATTATAGAAAGCAATATATTGGTGGTAGGAATTGTTTTTAAAATCATGTTAGATGATTGAAAAATAAAACAACCGATGATCGATTATTAATCGATTATTTTATGTACTTTCCGTATTACCCTAGAAATGTGTTGTATACTAGTACCTAAATATTGACCCCATCAGTGAGTAAATAGTGTGTATGTGGGTATTCATAATGAAACCATTTATTCACTCATATCCAAGGTTGACATGCTGTCGAAAGATTGTTGGCTGCCCAAGGTTTAGTTTTGATGCGGTTGTATTCATATATCTACTTTGTGTTCATATATCTCTGACAGGATTAGGTTCTTTGTATGAGCATGTATAATCCTTTTATATCAATTATGCAAAAATGCAATGGATTTATTAGATTTGAAGGAAAACAACCAATGCACAATTTAATTGATTAATCGGTACACCATTACAATAAATACCTAATTAGCTTGTTTTAACATGCTTTTTAAATTTTGCTTATTCTAATTTGAAAATGGAAAATTTTTAAAATCTTTTAACACCCTCTTATTTCAGTTAATAAATTAAATAGGTGTTTTTATACTTTGATCTTCTCATCTCGAGTTTAATTTCTTATTTTATAATTTATGTGGTTTCATACATTCCATTGGATATTTTCACATGCATATTATGGTCACTTAGTTGAGATACAGATATGTGATCATCAGAAGCTTCTGCATCTCTCATGTAGCCCATAAAGTTCACGGGTAACTCCAAATGTGTGTTGTGTATACAATTATCAAAAAGTGATATTCAAAGAAAAAGAAAATGTGCCTCATTTTCATATGCTTGGTGTTGCATAGGGAAAGCTGAGCACCATGACCCTCAGGTCCCTTGTTTCACCATCACTTCCAACTATATGATGCCCTGAGAGTGCATGATCATTCCAGGCAGGTGTCACTGGCAGACTCCCTGCTGGGCCACAGGAACCTGGCCAAAGCCAGGCAGCTAGATGCCAGAAACCATAAGTCCTCCACCCACATTTATAACACATTGTGTAAGCATATAGGACTGTAATATATGTTGAAGTTTATTAAGATGTTTGTAATCATCTTAGTGGAGATAACAGCCAATGAGGTTGTTGGACTTCCAACTGATTTTTTGAAAAACTGTAAAAAAAAAATAAAAGAAATCAATCTGTACTTCTTTCCCATACGCTAGAAGTATATAACCCTTATAGACAGCTGAGTGCTGTGACCCATTGGTTCGTTTTTTCTTCATTCTGGGTTTAAAATACTTTTGTTAATGCGTGATTGCTCATTTCACATTAAAACTATTTATAAACTATTGTATGTTTACATCAGAGTATTATTGTCAGCAAATTACTGTCTACTCAGGATTGTTCGGAAAAGCAAAGCGAAAGCTGCTGAGGCAGGAAGAGGATGGTGGCTCTCCAGAACATATTCCTGCCCCGGCGGAAGCTGAGGTGGCAGGATCTACATCACTGGACGTTGCTGGCATTGACCCCTCCATGTGGGAACCACAGGAACTAGGTAACAGAAGTACAGAATCAGCTCAACACAAGCTCCCTGCATGGGTTTTAAATTGATCCCTGGTGTCTTCTTAATCATTGAATCGTATCATTGCATGGTGTACTTCTTAAAAGTTGATTCTTCACTACACAGTGTTACGGTCAGGGTGACATAAAAGCAGACCGAACTGTCTCGCTAGTGGAGCTGCTTTTCTAGCAAAGTGGTTGGTATGCCGGACTTGTGCGCTACCAACATGGGTTTGATTCCGGTATCGGCCCAATGTTTTCACCTGAGCAATTTGTCTTTGTAACAAATGGGGGCTTGTCCGGGATGATGGCAAACTTTGTGGCCCCTGAAATGGTGGTTTGAAGTAATTAGAAAATTACCACCACCTAGTTCACCGAAGGTGTGAATCCTTGGATAGTCTTGTTCTGATAGCAGAAGGGATGTGTTACAGGATGAGATAAAAGCGGACCGAACTGTCTCGCTAGGGAAGCTTGCTTTTCTAGGGAAAGGGTTGGTACGTCCGGCCATGTTGATTTCTGGTTCGGCCCAATGTTTTCCCCTGAGCAATTTGTCTTTGTGACAACAGGGTTTTTGTAAATGGTGAGTCTTTACTACACTGGTCAGCAGGGTTGAGCAAGGCTGCCCAAAACCTGTTTTCAGCAGGGCAGAGCCTAAAACCTGCTTTTACCTGCCTAAAATAGGTAATAACCTGCCTAAAACTGCCTTTAACTGCCTAAAACCTTACTTACCCTCACTTAAGACTTTCATTTTAACTATGCTTTATTGTTGCACAGCTAAATGCATTAACGGATATGCTCAACAAATTAAAAGTGAGGAACACTTTATTCAAACTAAACAAATTAAACCATGATACAAAATTGCAACAAATGAATACAACACTACATCAGTTTTCCATATGAACACAGTTCTCTGACAGTTTTAGCTTGTATCCCTAAATCATGTTCTGAGGTTTCCCACCTCCTTTACTGCCATTACAGCCAATTTATAAAAGAATGCTCATACTGTATGCTTATAACCAGATACTTTAATTGGCTTTATGATCACAAGGAATTAAATTTTGTGATATTTGTGAAAGAAGTTTTTCCCGAATTTAAAAAGTTGTTCCATTTACACTGATGAATAGTCCTTAATACTGTAGTCTCACTAACATATCATTAACTGGTCTAATCAAGCATGGCCTCCCCCTCTGATACCCTGCCTTACTAGAGCCATACTGGTGGCTTGACTACATCTTTCCAGGTAGCAGGGCACTCATCAGGAAACCCAAGGTGTCCTGATAATGGCATTACATTGGCCAATTAAACTAAGTGCCACACAAACAAAGTCTCATGCTCAAGAAACCTATATATAACTGCATCACCCTAACCAGTTTGGTAGTTTATAGACATTTAAGTCAATAATTTAAACAATATAGGTTTTAGGCGTTTTTGGTGCCTAAAACCTGTTTAAGGTGGGGCAGTTTTAACCAGGTTATAACCTATGGTTAAACCTTCCCGCCTAAACTTGCCGACCCTGCTGGTCAGTATGAGTAGTTAAACAATTTTCTTAATTTTTGCTGAGATAATGGCTTTTGGATTAAAGTGTCAAAATATGCATAAAAATATATATTTTCTATACTTGTTGTTTAAAACTTCAGCATTTGCAAAGCCTGTCACAAACTAACCCTTATCTAGGTGCCCTTCACTAACAAACCCTCATCTAGGCGGCTGCCCAAACTAACCCTAATCTAGGCGCCTGTCACAAGCTTACCCTAATCTAGGCGGCTGTCACAAACTAACTTTTATCTAGGTGCCCTTCAGAAACAAACCCTCATCTAGGCGGCTGCCCAAACTAACCCTAATCTAAGCGCCTGTCACAAACTTACCCTAATCTAGGCGGCTGTCACAAACTAACCCTTCTCTAGGTGCTTTTCACAAACAGACCCTAATGTAGGTGGCTGCCCCAACTAACCCTTATCTGGGCGCCTGTCACAAACTAACCCTTATCTAGGCACCTGTCACAAATAAACCCTAATGAAGGCGGCTGCCCCAACTAACCCTAATCTAGGCGCCTTTCACAAACTAACCCTTATCTAGATTGCCTTCACAAACAAATCCTAATCTAGGCGGCTGCCCTAACTAACCCTAATCTAGGCGCCTGTCACAAACTAACCCTTATCTAGATGCCCTTCAAAAACAAACCCTAATCTAGGCAGCTGCCCCAACTAACCCTAATCTAGGTGCCTGTCACAAACTAACCCTTATGTAGGCACCTGTCACAAACTTACCCCAATCAAGGCGCATGTCACAAACTAACCCTTATCTAGGCTCATGTCACAAACTAACCCTTATCTAGGCGCCTGTCATAAACTAACCCTAATCTATTTGAAGACAGACAAAATGTCAAAAAAAATCTCACCAAGATCTCTTTCAACTTGACCCCTTTTCTGATGTGTACATGCATGTAAAACATTTTATTTCAGCTCCAAACATTTTTGGGATGTTCTGCCATACATATGCTTAATTTCTTTTTCATTTGCATGAGAATATTTATGAAGTGTTAATCTTACCCTATTAGCAAGTTGATGATTTTGATGCTGTCAGCAAAATAAGTTTTGATATCAGCTGCAGTGTTTTAATGCACCATTAGACCTGGCATCTGCAATAACTGGTATAAGAAGCCTCAACAAACGTTTAGAACTTCTCTGGTTCTATCATCTGGCACTTAAAATGTTAATTTTTAGTTAAGCTTAAGTCATTTTTAGCAAACCTGTGAGCTTATGGGATCTGTGTGTTATCCCATGCTATGTCAAAAATGACAGGAGCTAGTATCACTAAATTTTATGCAAAAAATCAGTCATCTTTTAAACTCTTTAAAAAGGTTATTTTTTTGCTATCTGCATTGACTTAGATTTTATAAGGAAAAAGCTTAAAAAAAATTAAAAAACTTCTCTAAAACTGTCAAGACAAAAATTTTAATATTGAAAAGAAATAATCTCAGAAACAAGCTCTCTCTAGTGTGTTTGAATGGTTCCAGTTTTTATTTTAACAGGAAACTTAATTTAGTCATTTGGCCAAATAAGCATTCTAAGATTACTATCTCAGAAATAGGAGAAGCTGTCATCACAAAATTTGAAGCAAATATGGTCACATGACTCTCATTTGAAAGTAAGGTATTGGTGGTGCCAACTGCATCAAGAATTGGTAGGAGTCATCTGTCATCTTAACCAATAATATCACAGGAACATCTATTATTATTCTAAACGATTTGTTAAAAAATAATATGCCAGCTTGAAAAAGCATTGTAGTCAAAGTCTTTTAATATTTATAAACAAATTTTGCAATAGGCAAAGACTTTCTCTGTATCCATAAATAGTTGTGGCAGACTGCCAACTACCGGTATTTCAGATTTGGCAACAGGCCAAGAGGTGAGCCAGTGGAGTAGTCACAACTAGTTCACCAAATACGCTTGACTTGAGGGCAATTGTCTTGATCAGCTGAACTAGGTCCCTACCCCCCCCCCCCCCCTTTTCCAATTGACGGGATGCATAAATGGCTGTGATGCATAATGCTAGGATTAAAAGAAGGACTTGTACTGTCATTTACCTGCTGTAGAACTGCTGTAGGTTTTGCATTTTCATGTTTAGTTCAGTATGGTGATGTATTTACCTGAATGTTAGCATGTCTATGCATCCTTGATAGCTTTCTCGTACTCAAGTCCCATTTTTACCCAAAAGAGTGAAAAGAACTATTAATCCTATTGTGTTTATGTCAGCACATGCAATAATAATTGCAGAGTTATAACGGTTGTTATACAAACTTTTTACAGGTGCCACTAGGAGTTACACAGATGCCTTTAAGAGTGTGCGTGGTGCTAGAGTTGACAGATTTGTAGTCGAGACCAATAAACTTCTCATCAGGCTGGACAAACTGATTGGACCTGATGCACCCACAGAAGCAAGTAAAAGAAGAGGTATTGTATAACCATGTGTGCAGTTTTTTGGCAAATAAAATGTATTTCAGGCCCCATAATTTCATCTTTTAACACATTTACATATAGAAAATATATTACTCTCGAGAAAGGCCAAGCCCATTTTTGGGTTCTGTTTATTTTTGTTTGATTAGTTAGGAACCCAACAGCAATTCTTGGGACACTTCTGAGCCTGCAGTGTGGTCAGCCAAGAGACAAGAAACTCAAGATTACTGCAACACTAGTCTAGAAACTCAAGATCACTGCCACACAAGACAAGAAATTCAAGATTATTGCATCAGAGCCATGCCATGCCTTCATATGACAAGAAGCAAATGAAATACAAATTGCAGATGTGATACATTTGTTTTAACTTTTTGTGTTTTATACCACAAAGGAAAGGAGATTTAGCTCCATTGTTTTCAAATACAAGTTATCATCATTCAGGATTTTCATGACAAATAGGTCTCTAAAACACATGCACATTCACAATTTCATCTGTGGCTTCTGTATTACTTCATATTTATATTTTGTTTGCTCTATTTGCAGCCTTTGAGAAGAGTGTTGTTCCTTGGGCTCCAGACTCAGAAGTAAATCTTTGCACAACCTGTGGTCGTTCTTTTTCCCTCACTAGGCGGCGCCACCACTGTCGCCTTTGTGGAGGAATCATATGTCACAACTGCTCCCAGTTCTTGTCATTCACATTTGCCCGTGAGTACAATTTGTTAATTCCCTTTCACAGTTTTCTGAAAATCCTTTTAAGATAACATTATAAATCTTGTGGTGATTGAGTTTGGCGAGCTGACTGTAAGTAACCTTAGCCATAGCAAGAACCCTACTTCAATCATCAGGTCAGGCTGGGTAATTTTAACAATCGCACATTCCTTTAATAAAAATATGTCATTGAATCCTGTACAGAGTAAATAATTTACAGCTCCCTGAACTTTGGGAGGATGTTACATGTAATCGAATGTGTAAATAGATTTTTAATATAAACTTAAATGATGAAATAACAAGGAACCCTCCACCAAACCCTAAACCAACCCAAATCTCTCATTCCCTTCAAATGATGTGCTTTTGCTTGAACAAATGGCGGACCAGGAAAAGACAGTACCAGATCAGTTCAGTTTTATAGGTCCTGTTACATGGACAGACAGTACCAGATCAGGTCAGTTTTATAGGTCCTGTTACATGGACAGACAGTACCAGATCAGGTCAGTTGTATAGGTCCTGTTACATGGAGAGACAGTACCCGATCAGTTCAGTTGTATAGGTCCTGTTACATGGACAGACAGTACCAGATCAAGTCAGTTGTATAGGTCCTGTTTCATGGACAGACAGTACCAGATCAGGTCAGTTGTATAGGTCCTGTTACATGGATAGACAGTACCAGATTAGGTCAGTTTTATAGGTCATGTTACATAGACAGACAGTACCAGATCAGGTCAGTTTTATAGGTCCCATTACATGGACAGACAGTACCAGATCAGTTCAGTGTTATAGGTCCTTTTACATGGACAGACAGTACCAGATCAGGTCAGTTGTATAGGTCCTGTTACATGGACAGACAGTACTAGATCAGGTCAGTTGTATAGGTCCTTTTACATGGACAGACAGTACCAGACCAGGTCAGTTGTATAGGTCCTGTTACATGGACAGACAGTACCAGATCAGGTCAGTTTTATAGGTCCTGTTACATAGACAGACAGTACCAGATCAGGTCAGTTTTATAGGTCCTTTTACATGGACAGACAGTTCCAGATCACGTCGGTTTTATAGGTCCTGTTACATGGACAGACAGTACCAGATCAGGTCAGTTTTATAGGTCCTGTAACATGGACAGACAGTACCAGATCAGGTCAGTTGTATAGGTCCTGTTACATGGACAGACAGTACCAGATCAGGTCAGTTGTATAGGTTCTGTTACATGGACAGACAGTACCAGATCAGGTCAGTTTTATAGGTTCTGTAACATGGACAGACAGTACCAGATCAGGTCAGTTTTATAGGTCCTTTTACATGGACAGACAGTACCAGATCAGGTCAGTTTTATAGGTCATGTTACATGGACAGACAGTACCAGATCAAGTCAGTTGTATAGGTCCTGTTACATGGACAGACGGTCCCAGATCAGGTCAGTTGTATAGGTCCTGTTTCATGGACAGACAGTACCAGATCAGGTCAGTTTTATAGGTCCTGTTACATGGACAGACAGTACCATATCAGGTCGGTTTTATAGGTCCTGTTACATGGACAGACAGTACCAGATCAGGTCAGTTTTATAGGTCCTGTTACATGGACAGACAGTACCAGATCAGGTTAGTTTAAAAGGTCTTGTTACATGGACAGACAGTACCAGATCAGGTTGGTTTTATAGGTCCTGTTACATGGACAGACAGTACCAGATCAGTTCAGTTGTATAGGTCCTGTTACATGGACAGACAGTACCAGATCAGGTCAGTTTTATAGGTCCTGTTACATGGACAGGCTGATGAGCTATTGGTGTCACCAAGCCATCTGTGGTTGAAAAAGTGTTGGCTTGACGCTTGAAGGAACACTTGAACCAGCATTGTCTTCTTGAGCAAATGCAATCTGCTTACCAAGAGCACCATTCACTGAAACAACTTAGTTAAAGTACAGTCATATATCAATGCTGCTGTAGATAACAGCTGCCTAGCTGTACTAATGTTAATGGATCTCTCCACCGCATTTGATACTATCGATCACCAAGTCTTGCTGCATGGACTGAATAACACATTCGGCATCCAAGGAGATCCATTGAACCAGTTCAGTACTTACCTGAGGGGGTAGGACTCAGTCTGTACTGGTGAAAGATACCACTTCCTAGCCCAGTGCCCTTGACTATGGCGTACCCCAAGGCTCAGTTTTGAGAACTCTGCTTTTCACTTGTTACACCACTCCCCTTGGAAACATCATTGAGAAACATGGCCTGAGTAGACACTTCTACCTTGATGATTCACAGCTTTACATGTGCTTTAAACCTCCCACTGAGACCATTCAGGCCATCTCTTCTGAAGCCTGCATGGCAGATATTAGGTCATGGATGCAGTGCAATTTTCTGCAGTTAAATGATGATAAGACTGAACTCATCATCTATGGTACAAAACAAAAGTTGGCATAATTACCAGATATAGAGGTGAGAGTTGGGGATACAACCATCACTCCTAGTGTCACTGCAAGGAACCTAGGAGTAACATATGATGGTAACATGTCCATGGAGACTCACATTAGCTCAGTATGTAAAAGCACCTACCTGCAGATGTTAAACATTTCCTACATCAGGAAATAACTAACAACATCTGCCTTCAAGACTCTCATACAGTAACATGTGACCTCCAGACTAGATTATGCCTACTGTCTCTTATATGGGCTCCAAAATCATGCTATTGGTCGCCTACAAAGGGTAGAGAATACAGTGGTTGGGATCATAATTAGGATCATTCTGACAGCATAACTCCTGTGTTAGCCAACCTTCACTGGCTGCCTATCCAGAGCCGCATTATATACAAAGTGTTGCTGTTAACATTTAAGGATTTGCAGGGAAATGCTTCAGGTTACATTGCCAATATGTTTCAATACCAACCTACCAGGTCCCTATGCTCATCAAGCAATAACCTAATTTTGCCAAAAACCAGATTAAGGTCTTGGGGTGGCAGGACCTTCCAGTATGCCTCAGCACATGAGTGGAATTCCTTAACTGATGCAATCCGAAAAGTTGAAAGTCTGACTGTCTTTAAAAAGGTTTTAAAACATACCTGTTTATATGTGCCTATGACTAAACTTGATCATGCCATGCATTTTTTATTAGCTGGTCAGTTTCTAAGGACATGATGCTACAGATATAAATAGTTTACACTCAACAGGAAAACTCATATAAGGTGCAATATCATATTTTAGTTTATAATCACTATTTATTATTGATTCTAGTGTTTGAGCTATCATTATCTATTCATCTATTAATTCATGCTGTGTCATTTTAATATTATACTGACCTCTTTTTATGTAAAGCGCTTCAGAGGATGTCCTCTTTGTGAATTTTGAGCAATAGAAATACATGTATCATAATAACAATCTGTCCAGCTGTCTGTTTGTCTGTGTCAATTAACTTTCAATTAACGCGGGAATTTTATTTCCTCAATGCAGATGTATATTAACCTACTTTTCAGGGTCACAAAGCTACAAAGCTAATTATAAAAAAAAAATAGGAGCTTATTTGTCAGGAATGACTGGGTTGATTGTTATAAAACATGGTATGGTTATTTGCCCTGATGATCTGTAACTGCTGCAATATGTTGGTTGTGCCACCTGCGTTATCATCATTTTTATGATTTATTGTTACTTTTTTGCTTCTGAGCAATGTTTCTAAAAAGCAATTAAACATAGGTACATTTACTAGACTTGCAAAGGTACTACCTAGCTGTCTAGTTCAAATTTATAACTTAAACAAGAGACATATGTACAGATATACATCCATGTGAGAACAGATATTTCATACTTGTTAATGTTTCAACCAATAAACACTATTCTTTTGGCTGAGGGCTTTTGTCAGCTTCTGCTGATATTCTAGTTACTGCTAGTCATATTAGAGTATTAGTATGACAATCATATATTTAGTATTTGATTGTCACCAAATAATAGGGCCATTTCCTCTTAGCTTTTGAAATGCTAATATATAGGGCCAAAAGAAGAAAAAGGTATGGGGTTATCAGACACAGGCCATGCAGATTTTAACCCCCCCCCACTTCAAAAATATTGATTTTGATTTTCATCTTTCAAGAAAATAAAATAATACAATTTTCCTATGTTATGTAGTGCTTCTGCTTGTTTAGCAAAATATTCTGTTATTTACATGCTTTTCCCTGATCATATGACATTTTTATCAAAACGCACAAGAAAGGTAAAAAATAATATATCACCCACCTGCAATGATTTCTGAAAAAAAGTGTCTGAGAACCATGCCTTTTTTTGGCCTAAAAAAAGATTTAGTTGTGACATAGTCACAGACAAAATCTTGGTCATAAGGAATATACCCATGAGTCATACTACTCCTTCCACATTGAAAAAAAACTCACATTCACTTCAGTTCCCTTTCTAATTTTTTCCTCTACTCCATCTAATGATATTTTGTTTAACAGGTAATCCCCCTCAGAGTGCTTCTCATCATACAGATATGTCACTTCTGTTTTGAGACCTTCAAACTTCATTTCAATACCCACATCTGTAGTTAAGGTCTATAGCTTAAACAAGAGACATTTGTAAAGATATAAATCCATGCCATCTGTACTTATTTCTGTTACCACCAATACACCCATGCACCTCTGACAACCCTGTGGTCATGTAACAACACCTGATTTGTTGTCAGGTGCGCTAGACTGATGACCATGATTGTGTGATATGGTCAAAAGCTACAGCTACATACAATTGAAGTCCCTGAGTTGAGAATTTTACTAAACTTTATACCTCAACAAACCTTGCTGAATTTATACACTGTGCTTTCAAGTGTTTAATATACTCTTGTTGTTCCCCTTATCAGGGAGTCTTTTCTCTCTTCAGAATCTGTTACTATTTCTGTTTCTTTGTTTCAGAACAGCTTACCAACCCTGCCTTTCAGTTCAGTGGAGATGAAAACGGATTTCATCGCTCCAGTAGCAACAGCAGCCTTAATTCTATCATGAGCCCAGAGGGGGAACTGCACATCCGGACTTGTGCTGAATGTCGTAAACTACTTGAGCGACGCTATCTTCAGATGGAACAGCGCAACACAAAACCTGCTGTGGTTCTGCTTTATGATGTAATTGTTTCTGTATACTGAATGGTGACATGGATGGAGTGTCAGCTCTGTCAAACACTGAATCCCTATTTTTAGAAGTGGGTAGTCCTGGCAAAAATAGTGGGCTTGTGGTATTTTACTGACACAGTGGGCTTGCTGTATGTTACTGACACTCTGGGCTTGCTGTATGTTACTGACACAGGTGGCTTGCTGTATGTTACTGACACAGTGGGCTTGCTGTATGTTACTGACACAGTTGGCTTGCTGTATGTTACTGACACAGTTGGCTTGCTGTATGTTACTGACACAGTGGGCTTGCTGTTTGTTACAGACACTCAGGGCTTGCTGTATGTTACTGACACTGAGGGCTTGCTGTATGTTACTGATACTCAGGCTTGCTGTATGCTACTGACACTCAGGGCTTGCTGTTTGTTACTGTCACTCAGGGCTTGCTCTATGTTACTGACACAGTTGGCTTGCTGTATGTTACTGACACAGTGGGCTTGCTGTATGTTGCTGACACAGTGGGCTTGCTGTATGTTTCTGACACTGAGGGCTTGCTGTATGTTACTGACACTGAGGGCTTGCTGTATGTTACTGACACTGAGGGCTTGCTGTATGTTTCTGACACTGAGGGCTTGCTGTATGTTACTGACACTCAGGGCTTGCTGTATGTTTCTGACACTCAGGGCTTGCTGTATGTTACTGACACTCAGGGCTTGCTGTTTGTTACTGACAGTCAGGGCTTGCTGTATGTTACTGACACTCAGGGCTTGCTGTATGTTTCTGACACTCAGGGCTTGCTGTATGTTACTGACACTCAGGGCTTGCTGTTTGTTACTGACAGTCAGGGCTTGCTGTATGTTACTGACACTCAGGGCTTGCTGTTTGTTACTGACAGTCAGGGCTTGCTGTATGTTACTGACACTCAGGGCTTGCTGTATGTTACTGACACTCAGGGCTTCCTGTATGTTACTGACACAGTTGGCTTGCTGTATGTTACTGACCCAGTGGGCTTCCTGTATGTTACTGACACTGGGCTTGCTGTATGTTACTGAAACAATGGGCTTGCTGTATGTTACTGACACAGTGGGCTTGCTGTATGTAACTGACACAGTTGGCTTGCTGTTTCTGACACTCAGGGCTTGCTGTATGTTACTGACACTCAGGGCTTGCTGTTTGTTACTGACACTCAGGGCTTGCTGTATGTTACTGACACTCAGGGCTTCCTGTATGTTACTGACACAGTGGGCTTGCTGTATGTTACTGACTCAGTGGGCTTCCTGTATGTAACTGACACTCAGGGCTTGCTGTTTGTTACTGACAGTCAGGGCTTGCTGTATGTTACTGACACTCAGGGCTTGCTGTATGTTACTGACACAGTGGGCTTGCTGTATGTTACTGACACAGTGGGCTTGCTGTATGTTACTGACACAGTGGGCTTGCTGTATGTTACTGACACTGGTCTTGCTTTATGTTACTGACACTCAGGGCTTGCTGTATGTTTCTGACACTGAGGGCTTGCTATATGTTACTGACACTCAGGGCTTGCTGTATGTTACTGACACAGTGGGCTTGCTGTATGTTACTGACACTCAGGGCTTCCTGTATGTTACTGACACAGTTGGCTTGCTGTATGTTACTGACCCAGTGGGCTTCCTGTATGTTACTGACACTGGGCTTGCTGTATGTTACTGACACAATGGGCTTGCTGTATGTTACTGACACAGTTGGCTTGCTGTATGTTACTGACACAGTTGGCTTGCTGTATGTTACTGACCCAGTGGACTTCCTGTATGTTACTGACACAGTGGGCTTGCTGTATGTTACTGACACAGTGGGCTTGCTGTATGTTAATGACACAGTGGGCTTGCTGTATGTTACTGACCCAGTGGGCTTGCTGTATGTTACTGACACAGTGGGCTTGCTGTATGATACTGACACTCAGGGCTTACTGTATTTTACTGACACTCAGGGCTTGCTCCATGTTACTGACACTCAAGGCATGAGACCATGAATGTTCAGAGCAATAAAAAAAGTTACTAATGGGTTAACAGCAGGACCAACATTGGTTCAAATTATTAATTTGCATACACTTTGTGATATTTAGAATTATTTGCTTGAGATTAAGGTAGAACACAATGCTGGGAACACACATTCCGTAATTTGTCTAAATTTTATTCTGTACCAGATTTTTAAATTACATAAATTTGCACTACATGTTTGGACAGAAGATTAATTTATCAGTATATTCTCAATTCACTTCTGTATGCTTCTGTTGGCCCCATGGTTTTTGTGTGCTCACTACACTAAGCTGTTCAGATAAAATAATAATCTTAACAAATGACCAAGGTCAGCCGAGCTATACAATACATAGTTCATTTTCTCAAGACACTAATGCAGCACAGCATATCTCATAGAAAGAGTGTCTTTTTTTTTAATTTAACAATTTACAAGTCTTTTTGTTGCATGGAAATGTTTTCTTTGGTACTTTTATGTTGTATACATATATTATTAAAATATAAACAACATATGAGTAATCCATATCACTTTCTGTTTATTTATCTTGACAGAAAATGAAGATGCACCTTAATGAAGCTGAAGAGGTTCTTCCAAATTTTCAGGAGATGGCAGATTCTCTCAAGTGAGTTATTCATTTTTAGCTCAGCTAACTGTAAGTCTTCTAAGCTGACCCTCTTTCTGTCATCTGGCTGGACACAAATCAAAACCTGAAATTTTGCATACAGTTAGGGGCAAAAATATTGCACTACCTGAAAATAGGTCAATGTCACCTCATTACTCTAAGATATTAAGCAAAAAACTCTGTTTTTAACTGGAAAAACTATTGTTACACTTCAAGATGGCCTTTTATCAAAACGACTTCATAGTTTGCATAAAGGTTTTTCAATAAATGTGCACATGGAACTAGGTCAGTATTACATAATTTGTAGAAGTTGAAGGCTGGGCATGATGTACTTGGTCAGAACAACAGGAATGATAAAGCCTCAGCATGTTTACTATTGAAGCTACAGTTTTTTCTCACAATAAAATTACATTTGATTTATATTTAAGAATACACCAGAAATAAGACCAGGATATTTAAATTTGTCAAAATCATAAGCTTAAACGTAAAATCTCTGCCACAAATATTTCCTGTAAGAACAATTGATTTAATTTTAACATGATGAACACATCTGGATTTTAGCTTTTAAAGTATGAAATTTGATAGCTACAGATCAGAAACTTGCTTTTATTCATGTTTTTAGAAGACCCATGTCATAAAAAATAACTGTTAACAGTTTACATTTGGTCAGGAGAACGTTGAACATAAATCCTGCTCCTTTATTTTAACTGACCTGGTCATTTCTTACCATGTTATCTGAGCCCTCGTAATTAGTTTAAAAAGTTAAATCTCCAACTATCCAGCGGAGAGGGTAGCATAAATAATTTTCTTACAGGCTGTCGGTAAATTTGGCTTCTTTATAAAAAAAAATAAATTTTCAGTTCTTAGATTTCAAGCTTCACATATTATAATTTTTATTTTATAATTAAATCTTTGTAAGGTATTAAAACGTGATAAAATATTAAACCTACACAAATACTCATTAACACATTAAGGTTCAATAATGGCATAAAGAAAACAGAGTATTCAGCTTCCTGGTTATGGTTTTTTGGGGCGTAGCATTAAATGTAATTGTTCTACAAGCTGTATTTTATATATTCAGCTATAAATTGTAATAAAAGGTTTAATGTTATTAATTATATATTAAAGCCATAAGAGCAGATACTTTTAGCCATTTTTTTAATGTTTTGAATCTGTATCTCTTGAAATTTAACTGGGTTGATTTTCTAATTTAAATAAAATTCCTGAAATAAAATGTTGAGATAAAACATGCAATTTGGTGTATACTTTGTAGCAATTCATTCATAACTCATAAGATGTATAGGCATTTCTCTAGATAACACTAACACAATCAATCAAGAATATTGGGCAAACTTTCATGGAATTTAATATTTAGCCCATCTGACAATATTTTTAAAATGTTTTGACAGCTATTAATTACATTCATATTATTGTATCCGCCAAAACAAGAGTTTTACAATACTATGTTTTCAGTTGGCCGCCGCCGCTTAGGTTTCCAGAGAACTCCTCCATAACCACTGGGCAGAATTTTTTTAAAATTCAGAATTACGATCGTGTCACATGTGAAATGCTGCGCCTTTCCTGTCTGCCCAGCGTCCATTTGTGTGTCTGTTTCCACACATAAACCTACATATCTCGGGAACCGTTTGACCGAACAGGCTAAAAATTTTGCACAAAAGTAGCCCTTGGAAAGCTTTATAACATACACTAAAAATGGTGGCGCCACCTGCAACCATTTTTGCACAGCCTCCATCTGTTCATCTGCCTTGGGATAAAATCACTCATATCTCTGCATTGGTTGGACTTATACTTATACTTATGGAAATTTTGCATGTGTATACATCCTGGATAGCTTTCTTGATTTTATGACAGGTGGCACCACCTACATTCATGTTTACGCTGCAGACATCCAAGCTCATATCATGGGAACCGTTTGACCGATTGGGCCAAAATTTTGCATGTTAATAGATCTCACATAGCTCTTTATCATACACAAAACTGGTGGCGATGTTTTTTCTAGAAGATTCCTGTATCACGTGTTTACTGTGTTGTGTAAGATCTTTTAGACTGTCAAGAAGTGGAAAATTCTTGGCTTGGGGTGAAGAGTATATAAAGGGGCTGTGTTTTAGAGCTGAGGGGAGAGAGAGCAGAGAAGATTTCAATCGGACGCAGAAGCATGTGTCAGTTACTGGTACCTTAATCGACGAGTGCGGCAATTATAGATTTTCTTCAGACTCTTGTTTGGACTTCAGTTTACTTTCTGGATTGTTACAAGCGCTTTACACTGGACTGTCATTCTCCAAGAGTATACATGTAAAGAACTTATCGTTGTGACGGTGGTGGTATCCAGGTACTGTGCACTTTGTGTATTTTACTGTGTGATTTTATTGATTTGTTGTTATACTGCTGTTTTACTGTATAATTGTATTGATTTAGTGTATTGTAATGTTAGGGTTGTTTTAAGAATAAATAATGGTTATTTGTTTACAAAAAGCCTCTGACTTCTTTATTCATTCCCGTAGACATTTCACACTGCCTAGTGTAACAGAATCTGATTTTTTTTCATCTCCATTACAAAATTTTGTGTTCATCTCGCATACATGTTCTGTTTATATTATGTTCCATAACACTACCTAAAATTTTGCATGTTTATACATCCTGGACAGCTTTCTTGATTTTGTGGCAGGTGGCGCCACCTACATTTATGTTTACGCTGCAGACATTCAGGCTTATATCTCAGGACTGGTTTGACATATCCCCCTGAAATTTTGCATATGTATAGATATCAAATAGCTCTTAATCATACACAAAATTGGTGGCGCCACCTGTCACCAATTTTGCACAGTGTCCTTTTGTTTGTCTGCTCGGGGATAAAATCACTCATATCTCAGTAGTAGTTTGACTTAACTGCCTAACATTTTGCATATGTTTACAACTTTCTGGATTTTGTGGTAGGTGGCACAACCTGCGTACACATTTCGGCTGCAGACATCCATACTCAATCCCTCTCCATCCCACTCAATCCATGCCTCACTTAACCCGACCCACTCTGATTTCAGCAGACACACGTAGTCGCTTGTCGACTACCCGTATTTTAGTTTTTGTTGTTTTAATCAAATGTATCCTTTCATATAATAAATGCTTCTCCCCATGTATTCTTTGTTGCATAATTAAATGGTTGTCTTACTCAATTTTCAAATACCTAATTGGCTGGTTTTAACATACTTATCAAATATAGTTGAATTTTTTAGCTCACCTGACTTTAAGTAATCTGAGCTATAGCAAAGTCCTTAGATAGTAATCCATTGGGCCTTCCATTAACAGGGCACATTTTCGTACCATTGGACCTAGGAATCCAAAATTCAACATACAGGCAGATGTCCCTAGGTTTTCCAATCAAACCTGAAACTGGGTCACTGTGACTTTTTTCCTTTGAGATATTAAGGAAAAACCTCCATTTTTCATTGAAAACCTATTGTAACACTTCAAGACTGTCAAATATCAAAACCACAAATTCTGATTTTTTTCCTCTTTGACATAAATATTCCTTTATATTTACCTGACAGAAATTACGACAATATTCCTTAATTAACCCAGCTGACTGAAAGTCATCTGAGCTATAGCTATCACAATTTGTCCATCGCCGTTCTGTCTGGCCGTTTACAAGGCACAAACCATAACCACTGGACCTAGAAACTTTTAACTGATAATCCCTATATGTCAATAAAAGATCTCCATGGTAACCTGAAATAAGTCATTGCGACCTATATCTGTCAAGTTATGGGGCTCAAAAGTACCCGCCTGAAAGGCAGCCCACTTCTGGTCACTTGAGTTCATGTAGTACAACTATTTCTGAGTTCTTGATAACCCAGAAGGTGCCATGTTGTGGCAAAGTCACATTTTTAAAGAAATTAATTTCCTTTAAAATAATTTTAAAAAATTATAATTAAATCCATCAGTATGCATAATTTGATAATATATGAGCCAAATTTGGCATAAATAATGGTGAAGTTTATTATTTTGAATAAAAAAATACATCTGTATGTATAATGTAATATTACATTTATAAGCAAAATTAGGGATAAGTGATGATGCAATTAAGAATTGTGAATAAACCTATATATTCAGATATATATGTTAGATTGCATATGTATGATATGGCAAACACGTAACATTATTTTCTGCAAAAATGGATGTGCTGAAAAATACAGAGTTTAATAGAAACCATTATTCCTCTGCCTCAGCAGAAAGTGAAATAAAGTGATCAGTTCATTCTGTCTATCTGTCTGTCCATCTGTATATATTTCATATGTAACACATTATCTCAAAAACTTTTACTAGTTTTTCATGCCAGTCATGTCAGAGAATTAGTTTGGCAGTCATATATTTAGTATTTGTTATCATCAAATAGCAAATTTTACAAAAATTTAGCTGAGCACCATTACCCATTGACCTCTTGTGTTTTAAAGCATTTACTTGTAATTCTAGTTGATATAATTAAAATTAATTATTACACATTTGTTCATCTCAAGTGTCTTCCTTATTGTGTAATTTACTGCATTTCATTTCATTCCTATCGGCATGTTTACATACATAATGTTACAAACACATAGTTGAAATACTGATACTTTTAAAAATACATGATCACAAGAGGTTCCTGCATCATTCATGTAGTCCATAAAAGTGCACAAAAAACAGGACTGCTAGGATTTCATAGGATTATTCTCATAAAAAGTAGTTCCTGTACTTATCAAAATATAATTTCTTTATGGCTCTTTTGTGTTGTATATGTATTTGTAGTGCTGGAGAGACAACCTACTCATTGGTACAGGCACAAACATTAAGAGTTAAGCTGATCAAAATATATGAAACTGTGGATATGCTCAGGTAGGTTGTGGTTCCCTGCTTTTCTTAAACCCTGTCACATTCAGCCACATTCCACTATGTCCTGAAACCCCTGTCACATTTAGCCACATTCAACTTCATCCTGAAAGCCCCATCACATTCAGCCACGTCCCTCTTTGTCCTGAAACCCAGTTACATTCAATCACATTCTACTGTGTCCTGAAACCCCTGTCACATTCAACCACGTTCCACTGCTACCTGATACCTGTCACATTCAGCCAGGTCCCTCTTCGTCCTGAAACCCAGTTACATTCAACCACGTTTCATTGCATCCTGAAACCCCCGTCACATTCAGCCACGTTCAACTGCATCCTGAAAGCCCCATCACATTCAGCCACGTCCGGCTTGGTCCTGAAACCCAGTTACATTCAACCAACGTTCCACCGTGTCCTGAAGCCCCAGTTACAATCAACCACATTCCACTGTGTCCTGAAACCCCAGTAACATTCAGCTACTTTCCACTGTGTCCTGAAAACCCAGTCACATTCAGTCACATTTAACTGCGTCCTGAAAACCCTGTCACAATCAGCTACATTCCACTGCATTCTGAAACCTGTCACATTCAGCCACATTCAACTGCATCCTGAACCCCCCCCCCCCCCCCCCACATCTCATTCAGCCACATTCCTCTGTGTCCTGAAACCCCTATCACCAGGTCCCTCTGCATTCTGAAAAAATAGGCTGAACACAGAGCGTATGCAACTAATTGGGAACACAGTAAAAACTCATCAGGATATGACATTAGAAGTGGATCCAGGGGGGGGTCCAGGGGGTCCGGACCCCCCCTTTTTCATCCGAAGCAACCTTTTTTAAGGGGTTTTAGACGTAATTTTGCGGCCTGGACCCCCCCTTTTCCAGACCTGATGACCTTTTTTAGCTCAGCTGACTAAAAGTCATCTGAGCTATAGTCGTGGTCCATTGTCCGTCGTCCGTCCGTCTGTCCGTCCGTCCGTCCGTAGATGTGGCACGTTTTGAAACCGTAAGACCTAGGAATCCAAAATTCAGCATAATGTTAGATGTCCCCAAGATCTCCTACCAAGCCGAAAACTGGGTCTTTGCGACTTCGTTCCTTTGAGAAATTAAAGAAAAACCTCAATTTTTTATTAAAATCCTATTTTCACACTTCAGGACTGCCTAATATCAAAACCACTCATCTGTTTTTCCTCATATTTACCATAAATATTTCTCTATATAGTTCCTATGTACATGCCAGAAATTAAGTCTGTAAAGTATAAATTCTTTAAGTTATGGGCTCAAACATAATGGACTTTGTAAAAAATCAGGCAAAATAATAACTCACTTAAAATATAAAAATTTTGAAACTAGAGTCTATTTTCTCAAGTATATAACTATGTTTAATTAAGATTCAATTGTTTACCCAAAATTAGATATGAATTTTGTAAATTTTTTTCAGTTATTAGCATAAAAAAAAATCAGTACCTTAAATTTTGCCCAACTTTGACCATGGCATGTTTTTTTCCTGTAAGCACCATAGATTTAATTTTCACAGCATGTAAACATAAATATTTAGTTTGTCCAAATCTGAAATTTGAAAATAAAAGCTTGAAAATAAAGCTAGTTATTGATTTTTTTTTCTGTAGTCACTTGCTTTGATTACAGATGCAGGGTCCCACTCCAGGTCACTGGAAGTCAGCTATGCCAGGGTTTCTGATTTGTTACAGTCATTGGGGGAGATCCCCTGCTGTGACAGGTGTACAGTTATTCTCATATCACCACCCCATTCACCCCCCCCCCCCCCCCCCGCAAACCCAACCCACCAGGTGTTATGCAGTAATTGTTATTGTTTTCACTGTATCTCCTTAATTGTAATGCTGTTTCCACTCCGATATGCAAAAACTTTCCTTGAAAAAATAATTTAAGGTGTAATCCAGAAGATGCAATGTTGTGTAATGTAGCATTTTTAAAGAAATCAATTTTCTTTTAAATGATTTTAACAAATACAAAATGAACCCATCAGTATGCTTAAATTATTATAAAATATGAAGCACATTATGGATAAATTAAGACACAATTAAAAATTGTGAAATCTAAATCAGGTATTATTTTTAGATATTTATTGTTTTGCAGATTTATAAGATATATTTTTGTGGTAAAAAATAAATAAACATTTGTATGCATGATGTGGTGTTATTTGACAAGATTGAGATTTATGATGATGCAATTGAGAATTATGAATCAATTTTTATATTCAGATATATATGTTAAATTGGAAATGTATAGAAATATAAACTTAATTTAGAAAATAATTGATGTGATAAAAAAATCAGGATTTAATACAAACATTTGTTCATTATTTTCCTGCCTCAGCAGAATTTGAGATCAGGCTTTGTTTGCCCTGTTTTATGTTGTTAATTAGCTATATTTCAGCTGTACACATTTCATGAAAAAAATACATATATAATTAAAAATATATATTATGCAAAAAAATAGATTCAATTGAACAAATGTGTAAACTACTGAAATGTCAACAGTTAATCGAAAAACCAACTAATGATCATGGTAATAGTACAGATCATTTGTTCACAAACTGCTCACATGCTTTAGTTTCAACATTAGGAAACACATGGTCAGGTCACAAAATATTTTTTGCAACAATTTCTTGCTCATCAATACAAACCAATCATATAAACCAACCATGGCCTTTATTACCTCTTCCTCTTACACTTTATCTCCATTAGATATTATTTTAGATTTTTACCTTCAAGGTTAACGTCAGCTGAGCACAGTGACCCATAGGTCCCTTGTTTAGGATTTTCATTAGTACTCCTGGGTTGGACCCCTCCTTTTCCTAAATCCTGGATCCCCCTGGACATTGATGTGGTCAATTAAGGATGCAGTAGGAAATTAATAAGGTTGCAGTAACCATGGCATTGATGTAGTAATGACAAAACAGTAACCCAGTATGGACATAACTGATGTAGTGCAAGTGTGGGGCAGATGCAAAAGACTGCATGGTGTCCTCTGTGCATAGTCACTTTGTTCTTGCTGTGCTAATGGTGGTCTTGCCAAGCCCTCTGTATGCTTGTGGTATGACCATGGTATGTCCACACCATGTTGTGGAAGATGGCTTATAACACTCTTAATACATGCTAGCAGAGCCAGCCACATTTATAAAACATTAACAGGAGGTTCTCACCAGATCCTTGTCACATTCAGAGAATAAATAAAAGGATTAGATCCATTTCCTCTCACCATTAATACAGTTGTGACTTGACGTTCTGACCCTTAACAATCCGAAAACCTTGCAGTCCAATGGTAATTTATTAAAAACGAACAGAACCCATAGAAATTAACATGGCAAACTGACAGCCTTGGATTCCGACTCCAACATGACATTTCCCGACACAAACAAGGATACTGACATATTTTCTGACTTGACAATCCGACCGGTACATTGCTGTTTGATGTCATTCGTCGGGCTTGTGCACAAAACACCCTGATCAATTAAACGTGAAATCCAGTGTTGCGTTTTGTTTTAACTGTACACTAGAGCCAATTATTGAGTCAATTTGGTTCACTTATTAAGTGGCAGACATGAACCTCTCCGTGTATGGAACATGCAGAGGTGTAGAACGAGGTCGGGGACCTTATCCAGGCACTCAACAGCGCTGACCACGTGATGGCGGAGGAATAACTCACACTGGAAAAAAGGGGCCCACAGAAGCAATGCGGACAGCCGCTGATATAGTGTCAATGGCGAAAGATGACGGAAGCAAAAGTGACAGCGAGTATGAGGGAGAAGATGATCCTCCTTAACCAGTAACTCTCAGAAAAACACTAGGGGAATGGAAACAGGGCTACGGAATATGGAGGAGCAGGGCTTAGCTGCAGGGGACGTTGATGCCCACCTCGGACTGCTTGGAAAAGTCCGTGAAAATCAAAATAAAGAAAATGATACAAGAAATATATGCTTGCATTCTTTAAATACACAGAACTCAGTAGGTCAACCGCTGGTTCATTTATCATATACATTTAGTTAATGTTTGTTCAGAAATATAACCAGGTCTCATAATGGAAGAATCTGCATAGGTCGTCAGTCTTGACGAGTGTTGTATATATATACACATGTATATAAGAAATAAAAGAATACTCCATGACGAATGTTTATTTTCTTTCAAATAAATCATAACAATATATACTTAGTTTATTATAACAAAGTACAGTAGAACGCCTGTATTACGGTCACTATCGGGACTGGATGAAAGTGGCCTTAATACAGGAGTGGCCGTTATACAGGACTTGACCAGGATAGGGGGGTTAAAATGTAATACTAAACCAAGTTCAAATCTTTATTACAACCTACAAAATAAGA
Source organism: Sipunculus nudus (assembly GCA_026874595.1). Classification (NCBI taxonomy): domain Eukaryota; kingdom Metazoa; phylum Annelida; class Sipuncula; order Golfingiida; family Sipunculidae; genus Sipunculus; species Sipunculus nudus. Next base: position 110,314,388 of record CM049306.1, on the reverse strand, counting down.
GTATATACAGAGTGTATGTATAATTGCTGTTATCAATAAAAAGAAATAAAATATTTACAATTACATCAACACTATCTATAAAAATTACCAACAATTTATACAAATATAGTGTTTGTTAAAAAAAAACAGATTGTGTATCTATAATATTTGTACAAATCTTGAGAAGCCCTTTGTATCTATCAAAGCATACTAACAGCACGGAAGTATCAGCAGAAATATGTGAACATTCACAGAATACACTCTTTACATCTGGTTCAAGAAAGCAGTTATGGAAGACTGTTTTTGACACACCTTGGAGTTCTGATTAAGATCCGGCTTGCACGACTGATTCCAAAACATACACTCAGGTGGGAACACATGCCTTACTATTGTGCATAATGATGAGGCTGAGTGGGGTAGTTAGATACTGGCTACGTTTCAGACAACTCAGTCATGGTCGAGTGGTTACCTTAATCCAGGCACTCATTAACAGAAAGGGATATGTGAGAGCAGAAACTTGTGTTATGATATTGAGGTCAGAAGTGGCCGCTCGGTTTGTTGAGCCCATGTCATAGAGTCACTACCCCTGACCGTAATTTAGGCGTTTCCTGGCCTGCGGGACTGAGAGACCTGGCCGTAATACGGAATAGAGGAGTGACCGTAATTGACAACAAAATAATTATGAAATATAACGGTCAAAAATTCAGGACCGAAGAATCTGACTGCTATAGACGTATTGACCGTTATTGAGGCGTGGCCGTTGGCAGGCTTTCTACTGTAATTAATGAATACTAACAAGTCCTCCTGCAAACATTTAGGTCACATAATATCTTGACCCTCTGTCACCTTTATTGACTTGACAATCTGACAGCCTTGCAATCCGACATAAATTAGGGTATCACATTTAGTGTCAGATTATCAATTCACGACTGTACTGTTTTAAACATGGAAATAAACACACACAATCAGGAATCTTCCTCAAGGACAACACGCTCTGCCTTCTGCTTCCCTTCCCTAGGTCTTTGCCTTCTTCTCAAAAGTCTGTCTTTGCCTTTAATGATGTTTTTAGCAGCTTACTTGTATACTTTAGTTGATTGTTGAATTAAGATGTGGACACATGAAAACTTGCCAAATAAATGAAAAAGTGTTGTGCATGGCTCAGTATTTATACTAGGGACTGGACAAATGCAGTGTGAATGTTGTAAGCGAGTTTTTAAGTGTGTTGAAAGGGTGAAGTGGGATCTGATAGTAAGAATTCACAATGCACATGGTAAGAAATGAGTCAGAAATGACTCAGTAGGAAGTGAGAACCTGACTGGGACATAATAAGGAGGTCTTATGAATCTGAAAATCGTACATTTTTAGTAAACCTGTGAGCTTATGTGATGGTGTGGCATTGTCCGGTCAGTCTGTTAACCCTTACTATCTCAAAAATGGCAGAAGCTAGCATCACTATCTTTTATGCAAAAAAATCAGTCATCTAAAAAACTCTATCGGATTTACTTATTTTTTTGGCTATCTACAATTATTTTTTATAGGGAAAAAGCTAAAAAAGCTTTAAAAACTTCACTCAGTCTAGCCATGTGCACGACAAGAGTTCACTCTGTGTGCAGTAGCTTGAGCCAGTAATTTGTCACAGTTTACTCGGGGCAACTGCCTTTTTACCCAAGCCTGGTCAGCCCAGTGCATAAAACTCAAGAGAAGTTTGATGTATAGGCCTGATATTTTGACCTTGTCTATGGGTCTTTGATGGCTTTCACTGTTGTCGCCTACAACAATGCTTTTTGCACAGTGTATATGCCTGCTTATTTCTCCAGAGGAATTTGATAAATCAGCCTGAAATTGGGCAAATGTATATGTTTCTGATAGCTTCATCATATAGAAGACTGGTGGTGCCAGCTACAATCATATTTGTGTGTTGTGTGCACCCATGCCAGAATTTCAGCAGTGATGTATGTGTAATTGGTTCTTGTTCAAAATGTTTAGTACATGCATTGTTCATATACATGTTTGACATGTACTTGAAAAGAAATGGTCCAGCATTGAAGCATTATTCCTGGTGTATATCCCATTGCACAGGTTCGCACTAGGGCTGTAGGCCTTTTTGTCTCTATACATGGAAACAGTTCAAAGCCTTTGAAATATACTGTTTAATTTTTCTTTGTCATTTCCAGCAAAAGAATTGCTACTCTAGGCTTGAACATGGAGAATCCACCACCTCCAAAAGTAATACTGTTTCAACGGCAAATAAGGGCATACGCCAGCTTCTTCCTCCAACAGAACCTGCTAGGTCTGCAAGCATTACCATCAGAGGAGGAACTGAAAACTCTCCAAGCTGCCAGGAGACAGGAAATCCAGAGGCAGATCGCTGAGGAGCGACAAAGGGCGATGGAGGAGGAAAGAAGAAAACTGGCAGAGCTTCGACTGAAAGAGGAGCAAGCAAAACAGACTTCTCCAGAGAAAAGAAGCTCTCAAACACAGGAGCGAAGAACAAAACCAGCTTCTCCAGAGGAACATAAAGGCTGGAAACCTGCAGAGGTGTCCTCAGGAAGGGCAGATGATGACCCAATGGTGCAACAAATGAACATCATTCGAGGGTACATAAAACAAGCCAAGGATGCTCAGAAATGGGATGAAGTGCATATGCTCGAAGAAAACCTGAAAGAGTTGCAGACGGCCTACTGGACTCAAAAACAAAGCTGAAAGAATCTTGGTCAGCCTTGGTTACATACGCATGCTGTTCATTTAATATACCATATATTAGTTTTCAGTAGTAGACATATTTACCTACCAGATATAGGTAATTGATACGAAACATACGTGATTTCTGTGATATGCAGATAAAAAATTGTTTCTCAAATCATAGTGATAAACAGATATGTATATTGAGAACTAGCTTATTGTTTATCTCAGCTGACTCAAAGTCATCTGAGCTAAAGCAATCACTCTTTGTCTGTTGTCCGTTTGTCTGTACATTAACCAGGCAAAAATTGTAACAGCTGGACCTGGAAACTTCTAACTTGACATGCAGGGAGGTCCATGAAAAGTTTCCTTGGAAATCTATAATTCAGTCTCTGTTACCCATATCATTTGGCTATGGTACTCAGAACTACCCCAAGAATAATTAAAAGTTTGATATAAAAGGTCCAGTATCTGAACAACTAATCCATTGATCAGGATGATTTTTTGCATGCATATTGAACAAGGAGTGTTTTATCAGTTCCTGCAGACTGGTTGTGCCACCTGGATTTTATAAAAAATTTAACATATTTTTTCTCTCTATTTTTGAGACATTTACAGATGTGGTCATCCGTTAACAGGCCATAAATCATAACTGTTGGTCCTAGAATCTTCATACTTGACATCCAGGGACATCATGAAAAGTCTCCTTAAAAACCTGAAATGAGGTCTCTTTTACTCATATTCTCTGAGCTATGGGGCTTATAACACCTCCGAGATAAATTAAAAATTTGATACGAAAGCAGCTCACAAATCATAACCATTGGACCTAGAATCTTCTAACTTGACATCCTGAGAGTTCCTCAAAAGTTTTCAGTCATCTGAAAATTAAGTCACTGTGACTTATATTCTCTGAGTTACAGGGCATAATTTCCAGAAATAATGCAAAATACACACAAATTGCCAGATTGCTCAAGAATGGCTGAATGTATTGTCATCAAATTTGGTGTGCATTTGGGTCTTGATGAACTTATATGCATTAATGAGGATGCCACCTACATTATCTTAATTAGTTGCCTGTGCAAAGACATAATGTTATAATGTCAGTCAGCTGAGCGTCATGACCCATAGGTCATTTGTTTTATGGCAGTGAATTGTTCATTTAAATGCTTATATTTCTTTATGTTCCAAACACAAAACAAGTGTTCACTTGGGAATTTTCAAGTTGTATGCAGAAACAGATCACATGATGGCAGCACAGTTTTTAAAAGACCTCTGGTAGCTATTGCATCATGGGAAAATTGTGAATTACCAGGTAATACCCCAAAAATATGTGGATTATCCTCTAGTCAGTGGTTCTCTGCCCACGGTACATTAAGGTGATAGTTTATTACTAGGATCGTAATATTTGTTTGTAACATCTTATCAAACCCATTGTATTTCACACCAATGATAGTTCATCCATAGGATGATGACTGTATTTCAGAGTGAATTTGAATAATACATGCAAAGACAGACCAAACATTTTGTTTTATAGGAATTACTGATAATAACATACAGTATTTCTTGGTTTCCCTTTTTGTCTCATTTACCAATAAATATATTACATGCCATTAAAAACATATTTGGGACAAATTTTGAAGGAGGGCTTGCCTTAACATGGTATAAATTACTTTATTAGTTATAAAAGATTTTAGTAAACTGGTAAATTAATTGACCACACATAAATCTGTCTCATACGACACTGTGGATCATCTATCAGAATATCATAGATTAACATCTTATGCTGGTAACTTTGTGTTCAGTGGATGTCTGCCTTTCTCAATATGCAGAATTGTGTGCTTTTCCATGCTGGTAGTGCTTTGAAACAATTTTTCACGGTTCCCATGGTTAAATGCTTGCTATAGCCCTACTTCACTGTGGGTCCAGCCATAGTCGCATGAAACATTAGTGGTGACATCATTATGGAAACTGACCCCACTAATGCCTTCCAAAGGAACAGACTTCATGGATTCTCTGTTTACATAAAATTTACCTTGTTTTGGGCAAAATATCAGCCACAATAATGATTCAAGCAGCTGTGGTCCAGCATACCTGTCATGTGGGACCTGCCAACCAGTACAACCCATAACCCATGTAACTCATGTGTACATATGAACTAATAAATGTTGGTTCCAGGAAAGGGGGTTATGGGATAATATATTCCCCCTGCCTCAGACCCATGCAAAAACCTGTTTTTGTGGAAAGGCTGTACTCTTCTAGATTTGTAGCTGAAGACCTTAAATGTATGCAGACTGGACCTTTTACACAACTCAAATCCAAATTTTGTATTCAAAACCTCTTACAAAAGAGCTAGAAGTTGTAGAAATTTTACTTAAAGATAGATCAAAGATTTGTCTTCCATCTAAATATCATCAAGATCTCCTATATTATGGGATCCATATATTATGGGATATGTGTTAGTTCCATCCAAATTGGTGATGCAGTCAAAAATAGTACCATGAATGGTTCAGACTTGGACTGTTCCATGTGACAAACTTCAAATTCCTGTTGTGGTTATTATTTTAATGTGCCTCCATCCTTTGAGAATGGAATATTCTATGTGAGAAACTTCAAAGTTGTGTTGTGGCCATTATTTTAATGGGCCTCCCTTCTTTCAGAATGGAATCTTATAAATAGAAGAGATCCCTTTTTTTCAAAACTTTCATACTTTGATACCCCCCCCCCCCCCCCATTTCATATATTATACTCTTTTTGTCACATCATATTAAAATTATTGTAGTACCATTTCACAATACAATTTTTTTATTAGACACTGTCCAAGACCTCCATTTGGTGCCAGCTTTGAAGGTATAATTACATGATATAGAGGATCATCATTGTGAAACTAGAAGATTATTGCTTTAAAATACTCATCCTGGCAGGGTCTGAACACATCTGATCAGTTTGATACATTTGGTCATTTTATAGCTATTTATACATATAAAGAGCTTAGTAAAATCTGTTCATTAATGAATATTCCAGTTCAATTGGTTGATAAACTGTTGCTCTGTTACTAAATTTGTAGTGATTCTGTCATCAGAATATGCAAGTTCCACGCCAGGGATGGAAACGGAAGTAAGGATATTACACATAATAATAGTTATTGGTTCTTTTTTATAACAGCATTTGAAATAAGAGTGCTGCTGTATTTTTTATGTGGGTTTGCATGCATTCAGACTGCAAGGACTGGATTGTAAAGCAAAAGTGCAATAAACCCCTTACTCTGTGTATGTTGAATTGTTTGTGGTCATACAGCCATGCTGACCCAGTAGAACACTCAAGTTTTCACCCATGTCTGTTGTCTTGTCCTATTGAACAGCAGGATGTTGAAACAAGGGACCCATGAATTTACTGCGCTCGGCTGAAATTGACCTTGATGGTAAAAATCTAAAATAATATCAAATGGCGATAAAGTCAAAGAGGAAAAGGTAATATAGGCCATGGCTGGTTGACATGATTGGTTTGTATTGATGAGTAAGAAATTGTTGCAAATAATATTTTGTGACCAAACCATGCATTTCTGAATGTTAAAATTAAAGCATGTGAGCAGTTTGTGAACAAAAGATGTATATAATTTACCATGATCAGTGGTTGGCTTTCTGATAAATTGTTGACAGTTCAGTAGTTTACACATTTTTTTAATAGGATCTATTTTTTTATAATATATATTATTAAATAATATGTATTTTTTATTTAATAAAGTGTATACATTTGAAATATAACCAATGTCCCCAGCATTTTAATAAAATGATTTAAATAGAAATTTAATAGAAATTCTTTAAAAATGCTACATTACCACCACATGGCATCTTCTGGTTTATTCACTGAACTACTATTTCAAAGTTGTTTTGTACATTGGAGTGGAAACCCCTTTACAATTTCAATTGCATGACAATGAGCCAAATACAATTGGCCCCTGAAAAAAATCAATAACTAGCCTAATTTTTGGAATTCTATTTTCAAATTTCAGCAATGAACTTTTATTAATTATGTGTATCTGCTGCAAAAAAAAATCAAATGTATTTACAGGAAAAAAATATGCCAAGGTCAAATTTTGTCAAAATTTTAGGAACTGATTTTATATTTATGCTAATAACTTAAAATATTTTCAAAATTCAGATATAATTTTGTGTATACAATTAAATCTTTTATTAAAAATATAGTCAAAGGTACTTACAGGAAAAAAATATGCCAAGGTCAAATTTGGTCAAAATTTAAGGAACTGATTTTATATTTATGCTTATAACTAAAAATATTTACAAAATTTAGATATAATTTTGGGTATACAATTAAATCTTGATTAAATATAGTTGATATCCTGATAAAAAAATCACTAGCTTCAACATATATCATGTTAAGTGAGAAAATATCTTTTCTGATTTTTTTCTCAGTGCATTATGTCCGGGCCCATAACTTTTATATATTATGTAATACTGACCTCATTTTTGGCATGTACATAGGAACTATATAAGGGAATATTAGTGGTAAATATGAAGAAATACATAAGTAATTTTGATATAAAGCAATTCTAAAGCGTGACAAATGGTTTTTAATGAAAAATACAGGTTTTTCCTTAATTTCTCGAACAAACAAAGTCACAGTGACCCAATTTTTAGCTCAGCTGACTGAAAGTCATCTGAGCTATAGCGATCACTCTTCATCCGTCGTTCGTCCGGCAGGCCGTCCGTTAACAGGGCACAAATCGTAAACGCTAGACCTGAAATCTTCTAACTTTACATCCAGGGAGATCCATTAAAAATCTCCTTGGAAACCTGAAATAAAGTCTCTGTTACCCATATTCTCCGAGCTATGGGTCTCTGAAGTACCCCCCAGAAAAATAAAAAATTTCATACAAAAACTTCAATATCTCATTAACTACATCACTGATGGTCATGATTTTTGGCATATATATTGACCATGAGATGTTCCATCAGTTCCTGCAGACTGGTGGCGCCACCTGTATTTTTCGATTTTTTACGAATTTTTTTCTCTATTTTTGAGACCTTTAAAAATGTGGACATCTGTTAACAGGGCAAAAATCGTAAAGACTGGACCTAGAATCTTCATTCTTGATATTCTGAGAGACCTATGAAAAGTCTCCATGGAAACCAGAAATTAGGTCTCTATTACCCATATCCATCGAGCTATGGGGCCCCAAAGTACCCCCCATAATAGTGAAAAATTTGATACAAAAACTTCAATATCTCATTAACTACATCACTGATGGTCATGATTTTTGGCATACATATTAATCATGAGATGTTTCATCAGTTTCTTCAGACTGGTGGCGCCACCTTATTTTTCGATTTTTTACGAATTTTTTTCTCTATTTTTGAAACCTTTAAAAATGTGGACATCTGTTAACAGGGCACAAATCGTAAAGACCGGACCTAGAATCTTCATTCTTGATATTCTGAGAGACCTATGAAAAGTCTCCATGGAAACCAGAAATTAGGTCTCTGTTACCCAGATTCTTCAAGCTATGGGGCTCTGAAGTACCCCCCCCCCCCCCAGAATAATGAAAATTTGATACAAAAACTCAAGACTCTGAATAACCACTGCATTGATCACCAAGATTCTTTGAATGAATATTGATCATGGGATGTTCCATCACTTCCTGCAGACTAATGGTGCCACCTGTATTTTTTCAAATTTTTAGCAAATTTTTTTCTCTTTTTTTTTTTTCAAACCTCAATTACACTATCATCTGTTAACAGGGCACAAATCGTAACCACTGGACCTGGAATCTTCAAACTTAATATCCAGGGAGGTCCATGAAAAATCTCCTTGAAAACCTGAAATTAGGTCTCTGTTACCCATATCCTTGGAGCTATGGGGCTCCGAAGTACCCCCCAGAATAATGCAAAATTTGATACAAAAGCTAAAGTATCTGAATAACCACTGCATTGATCATCATGATTCTTTGCATGAATATTGATCATGGGATGTTCCATCATTTCCTGCAGACTGGTGGTGCCACCTGTATTTTTTCGAATTTTTACAAATTTTTTTCTCTTTTTTTTCAGACCTCAATGAAACTGTCATCTGTTAACAGGGCACAAATTGTAACCACTGGACCTGGAATCTTCAAACTTAATATCCAGGGAGGTCCATGAAAAATCTCCTTGAAAACCTGAAATTAGGTCTCTGTTACCCATATCCTTCATAGTAAGTACCCCTCAGAATAATTAAAAATTTGATACAAAACTCCAGTATCTGAATAACCAATGCATTAATCTCCATGGTTCTTCGCAGGCATATTGATCATGAAGTGATCCATCAGTTCCTGCAAACTGGTGGCGCCACCTGTATTTTTTTCAATTTTTTAGGCATTTTTTCTCTATTTATGAGACCTTCAAATGAAGTGGTCATCTGTTCACATGCCACAAACTGTAACTGCTGTACCTAGAATCTTCTTACTTGACATCCAGGGAGACTAATGAAAAATCTCCTTGGAAACCTGAAATTAGGTTTATGTTACCCATATTCTCCGAGCTATAGGGCTCATAAATACCCCCAAGAATAATTAAAAATTTGATACAAACAAAAGCTCCAGTATCTGAATAACTAATGCCTTGATAGCCATGATTCTTTGGATATATATTGATCATGGAGTGTTTCATCAGTTCCTGCAGACTGGTGGCACTACCTGTATTTTTTTCAAATTTTTACGCATTTTTTTTTCTATTTATGAGACCTTCAAATGAAGTTGTCATCTGTCCAAAAGCACAATGAAAACCATTTCTAAGGATTTTTCACAAAATTCATGATTTGTTTGCACTCTGGCAGTCATTTTGCTCATTGTTTAACATTCCTTGAATTCAGCTGAGCGTCATGGCCCATGGGCCACTTGTTTGTTTGGTAGGAGATCTTGGGGACATCTAACGATATGCTGAATTATGGATTCGTAGGTCTTATGGTTTCAAAACATGCCAGTCTAACAGCTGGACTGACAGACGGACTACAGACAATGGACCCTAACTAAAGCTCAGATGACTTACAGTCAGCTGAGCTAAAAAATTCTGAACTAATATCTATGAAACTTAGAGAGAAACATTAGCAAGGGAAGAATCCTTTCAACTGATTCCAAGAATGAGCAATGAGGGGATACTTGGGTTCCAGCAAAGTCATGCAGCTGCTGTAGAATTGAACATCTCGTAAATCATAATTTTATTTCACCAAACTTTTTTTCAGTTTTAAAGGTTTACCTGATGATGTCACGAGGTCTACTTTAGTTTACCTTGAACTGGTCAAGGCCTAAAGCAAACCTGTGTAATGGGATAACATTAGGTATAATCCTTCCCTTATAACATACTTCCATTATTGTATTCCCAGACAGAGTGGGGGGGGGGGATACTATGGTTTTATATTGGTCCCGCCGCTGCAGATAAGTTGTTTACGCAATAACCAAAAAATATTTCACAGAAACTTGACATGTGCATATATATGGGTGAGAGGACCATGCCTAATTAAAATGGGGTCATGACCTTAAATAGGAGGGTGACATTGACTTTGTATAGGTCCATGGCATTTTTTGGGAAAATCACAAATTCTTAAATATCTAAAAAAATCTTGCATGGATTGATCCAAAAATCAAGTTGGCAGTAGATCTTGGATAGCCCTGTCATGTACTGGAACTTGTGGCGCCACCTGTTATCCTTTTCTTGTTTTCACGCCTTTTAATACCCCAATCATTGCCACTTAACAGTGCTGTCAGTATTACAAGTCAAAAACTAATGGACCAATTTCTTTCATATTATGCACATATATAGATATGGGTTATGGAAGGAGGTATATTGAAATTGGGGTCATGACCTTAACTAGGAGGGGGCCATGACCTTAAATATTTCCATATTTGGTGAAAATTACACGAAATCTTAAATATCTCAAAAGGGATGCATGGATTGGTCCAAAAAACAAATTACCGAAGGTCTTGGATAGCTTTTGCCTTCTGCGGGAGACAGGTGGCACCACCTTATGTCCTTTCCTAATTTTCATGCCTTCATTGCCACTTGTACACAGAACCACTCCTGAGATTTGAGTTATTTTCACCCAAACCAAACACATGGATGGATGCCACGCAAATACAAATACAGATGGCGCCACCAGTCTTGGGTCCGAGATGCAGGTTTCCAAGATCTATGGACACACAATTTCAGTCTAATACACTAAAGCAATCAATGGGACAAACAGATGGCAAATGCATGGATGGACGCCACTGGAAAATGATTGTAGGTGTTGCATCCAAGATCTATGGACAAGCATAATTTTAGCCCAATTAATTTAACCATTCCTTAGATATGGGCTTTTAAGACACCCTGATTTACACTGCATGTAAAGGATTGCAGGTTGCATCACCAGACTTTGTCAGGCACCATTTTACATGTGACCCAATAATTATGCTTGGTTTCATCTCCAATGGTCGGGATTCTATGGATACGAATACAGCAATGGCACAGAACCTGTGAGAAAACATTGTATCTGCAATACTGTTTTAGAATCGCATGCCTGTTGAAAGCCAAATTTAATCAGCATATTTGTATCCGCCAAAATGAAGTTTTGTGCAACCATGTTTGCACAGTGTCCATCTGTTCATCTGCCTTGGGTAAAAATCACTTCTATCTCTGCAGTGGTTTGACTAATTCACCTAAAATTCGGCATGTGTATACATCCTGGATAGCTTTCTTGATTTTATGACAGGTGGCACCACCTACTTTCATGTTCATGCTTCAGACATCCATGCTTATATCTCCGGACTGGTTTGACGGATCTCCCTGAAAATTTACATGTGTATAGATCTCACATAGCTCTTTATCATACGCAAAACTGGTGGCGCCACCTGCAATCATTTTTGCACAGTGTCCGTCTGTTTGTCTGCCTTTGGACAAAATCACTCATATCTCGGCAGTTGTTTGACATATCTGCTTAAAATTTTGCAGGTTTATACAACCAGGACAGCTTTCTTGATTTTATGACAGGTGGCGCCATAGAGCTCTTAATCATACACAAAATTGGTGGCGCCACCTGCCACCATTTTTGCACAAGTCCTTCTGTTTGTCTGCTGTGGGATAAAATCACTCATATCTCAGTAGTTGTTTGACTTATCTGCTTAAGATTTTGCACATGTATACAACTTGGACAGCTTTCTGGATTTTGTGGTAGGTGGCGCAACCTACATACACATTTCGGCTGCAGACATCCATGCTAATATGCAACACACCTCACTCTATTTCCTCTTGCCACATAATCCATGCCTCACATCACCCGTCCCACTCTGATTTTGGCGGACACACATAGTCGCTTGTTGAATATCTGTATTCTAGTTTATTCATGGATTTATATTACACAAAGTTGGGTATGGAAACTTTATTTATATTGCCTATATGTGTCTGCTTATATACCCACAGAGCTCACATCTGATGATACCAACATATACTAGCTTTTTGTACCAAAGTATCTCACAGTCCTTCCATTGTTTAAGATCCAATAATACAGCCAAAAATCTTTTGAGCAAACTTGAAGAGAGGCCATTGGTGAATAATTAATACAGTGTTTTTGAATCTGAAGCAACAGTTCTGCAGAAGAAGACTTGCAGTCCCCAGTTTGATATAGGCTTACTTGGCCACAAGACCAAATTTAGCTTCCTACTAAAAATTAAATAACGAGATCTCTTCTTATAGAGAAACCCTACCCTTGGAAAACATTTGTGAAATATTACAAATTTGGCTTGACAGTTTCATCAGAAAACATTTTAAAGTAGTGACTGAAAGGTGGTTAACATTACAAAACAGGTTGATGCACGTGGCACAAAACCTCAGTTTCATTATCAAATATGACTCATGTGACTAACATTTGCATAAAACTTGGTGATCCAAGCTCCTGCCATTTCTGAGTTTGTTATGCGAGTATGCATACTTGGCCATATAACTTTTAGTTTAAATTACTGTAACTCGGCCAAAATTCACTGCATTTCAACAAACTTTAGACGGCTCATCCATGGAATAATTTCAGTGAAATCTTAAATGATTTTTTAGAAGAAAATTTTCGAAGTTTTCCAGCTTTTCCCAGTAAGATGCAAGTCAAAGCAGGCGGTGCCACTCTAGCAACATTTGACATGACTATTGCGTAAAATTTGGGGATGCTATAGCACCTAGTGTTCTTGAAATATTGTTATGAAGTAGGAGATGGCATATTTGTTTATTAAGAAATATTTCAATGAATATTTCATATTTTTTTTAAAATACAAGCTTAGATTCAGGAATGTCAAATTGAGCAATTAATGACTTTTCATAATTGGTGACACAGACAATCAGTCATCTGGTCACACACATATAGGCTTCTCTCCCAATTTAATTATGAGAACAGTACACCAAACCATTCAGGCCTATTTTAAGTCTGTGTAAACAGAAATAGTGTCACAGAATGAATAACGTATTTAACTTGATGAGAGAATGGTAGAACACAATTAAAACATGTTATTTTATGAGAACCCACGTATAGGTAAGCACTGTCCTCGAAAAATAGGACTGAAGCTATTACTTCTCTTTCATAATAACATACCATCTCGGTGATATTGCTGACCTCAGTGACACAGTTACATCAGTGTCTGTATTCAGAGATACACTTATTCTGTCACCAAATCAGGAATACTCCTTCGGACAAAACGGTGGTCTTTTTATGAATAAGAATCAATGGGGTTTTGTCTGCATGTTGAACAAAACTATCTGAAGAGCACGCTTTGAGAGAGAGAAACTGCATGTCCAAGACCTCTTGTTGTTGAATAAAGTCCTCTATCATCAAAGTGGTCTTAAAGTATTGTCAGCTGTGCACATCAGCAACTGCTTGTGATACAAGTTAGGACTTCTCCAAGCCCACGCCCGTATCAATATTATGGGTTAAAGTACTGATGATCGATGGCCCCAAGAAATAAGCTCAATACAAAGTTTACAGATGACCCCTACTTCATGATTACATTCTCATTTGTGAGATACTATGGACTACCAAACAATCTCACAGGTTCGCTAAAATGAAGCCAGGAAACATGGATCCCACGGCAAAAAGGTTTTTTGTTTTGTTTATATCCATGTGTTAATAACATTCTGGGTGCTTGTTAAATAAACACCAACACGGACATCCAGCAGCAAGTCAGATGGGTTTTGTAAAAGTACTTTTAGTAAACAGTGACCTTTCAACCTCTGCACATAAGCAACCACCAAAGTTAGGTTTCAGGTTTTTTTTCCATTTGTCAACATTGCGTTTACCAACAGCGTGTAGATAAACAAGCTCAACCATCCATCATAGAGGCATTTCTTATCACTTATTGCCTAGAGTTCATTAATGTGTACAGACTAAGCTAGAAATTGCATGATTTCTTTAGAAAAGTTATTTGAAAAGCTGGCATTTGACTGCAGCGTGAGCAATATAATTAAAAAATTTATCATAAGATTCCTTTCATATTTGTGTATATGTATTGTAGACCTGTCAACATTTGATATCTTGAAATTTTTCTCAAAGCTGTGGTGCCTGCTCTTCATGGGCCCACCTTTGGACATCTATTGGGGTTCTTGGGGCAATGCCATGACAGGGTAACTGGGGTCCCTTACAGCACCCCCTGAAGCTCTTGGGCTTAAGGTTTGAATGGCCCAGAATGAGCTTTTTTCCAATATTTTACACAACTCAAATTTCAAGACCAGCCATTGATTCAGGTAAGATATATTTGATTACAGAATTTTTTTTCCCAAAATATTTAAATCTTTATAAGATTTTCTGTGGAAAATCTTAAAATCAAGACTAAATCACTTAAATCCTTGCCTGTTGGCAGGTCTGGCACAGATATTTATCATAGAATGAAGCATATTTAAATTGATTTCATGACCGCAACTATGACCTTGAATATTTCCATATTTGTTCAAATTCCCACAACACATTGCACTTCTAGAGAATCAGTGGATGGATGGGTCTGAAAGACCAATGATCTTGTACAAGGACCTAATTCAGGCAGCAAGCACGCGCCTGGCACATTATTAAGCTTGGGTGTCCTTGCTGACTCAATGCCTCTAACCACAACTTAAATCAACCCGATATTTTGTGTTCATGTGTATACAATTCTGGCAAATTTATAGTCATGAAAATGAAGGGAAAATTTCTGTGATAATAATAAGTTATCTGCATGGCAGTGCATGCATTATTAACTGGTGTCAGTGTTGTCTCCAACAATCATAGGGTCAGCTTGAGAGGGTCTGAAAAGGCAGCAGGTGGTCGAGCACTTGATCAGCAATGGTGAAGGATAAAACATGACAGTTAATGCATTCAACTGATGTCTATTGACTAAAGAGAATTCCTTGATCCTTTCACAAGCATAGGTTAGGAAAATGTTGATAACTACATACTGGTTGTTTGGTTTGTTTATATCCACGTTTATGACATGTTGGGGGGGGGGGGGGGGGTTCTTATGCATTCTGACAGCCTGGCAGGTTTATGCTTTCATTGATCACCACACACTCCCCATGTACATACAATCCACTTAACATCCTTTTTTTTTAATAAGAAATCCAGCATTTTTGACAGACACTTTATTTACATATCAGGATAGACTGTTCCCATCACAAGTTCAGTTGGGACTCTTCTTGTTGTGCTTCTTGGCAAAGCGCATGTTCCTCAAGAACTTAGGATCCACCTGGAAAGTAAATACAAGCACTGTAATCGTTTTATTTTTTTTTAAATTATAAGACTGTCACAACAACAGATGCAAAGCACTGTTTTATAAGCTTTTGACACCATATTTTCCTGTACTGGCATTACAGTATAAAGTGTGCCCAGAGTAACATTGAATGTTTACTTCTCTATGTTTTCCTAATCAACTGAAAAAAAAAAAAAAAACAAAGAGTTCTGTTTACATATTTCCACAAGTTTTAATCCAACTTTATCAAACGAAAAGCCTGGTGAAAGGATTTAAAAACTACCATGAAAGAACGCTCCTCACACAGCAGTTAAAGCTGCAGATGTCCCAAAGCTCCTTTCTTGTAACCGCTGCTTTGTAATGTAAGGTTCTTTTGGTCTCACCACCAGGGCTGGCACAGAGCCAAGAATTGTAATCAGACCAACGAGGGTGAGGTATCACATAGTGCTTCCATGTGTCACCCACTCACTGGTTTGATAGCACCATTTCTGGCATCGGGTCAAAAATTAGATCAACGGGAAGTGTCTTGGGTGTAATTAGACCAGCGAGAGAAGGTGTCACATGTTTGAAAGTTGGAGCTGGATGCATAATGCAATACCATGCTCTCATTGGTGTGATTACAGCTCTTTGCTCTCTGCCCACCCTGGTGGTCAAACCAAGAGAATCTTGCTGTACAAAGCAGCTGTTACAAGAAAGAAGACTGCTCTAAGAGGAGTGTGCCATAAAAGTAACTGAAAGTTCAGTATTCTTTCAAGAACTGTGACATTTTCAAAAATCTACATTTTTTAAAGTATTTAAGGTATTTATTAAGATTTAATCCTGCATTAAAACATTGATTATTTCCAACAGCTTTCTTACATTCATTTTTTATATAAACAATTATGATATAACTGTTTAGCTTTCAATTAACTTTACAGAATACAGAGAACATTTTATTGTGATTGTATGTGACAGCACATGGTCAGTGCTGGGTACATTCCACTTACCCCTTTCAGTGATGGGTATCTGTTTGTCTTAGGCCTCTTGATGCCGTTACGGTGCTGCTTCTTGTCTGTAATTACCAGGCATAGTTATAACACACTGATAACTGATAAATGATAGGTTTAAATTAAACACATTCATATCATGCTAAATGACAGAACTTATAACTTACTAATAACATGCTAAATGATAGGTCTTAAGTTATAACACACTGGTAACATGCTAAATGATAGATCTAAAGTTATAACACACTGATAACATGCTAAATGATAGATCTTATGTTATAACACACTGATAACAAGCTTAATGATATATCTTAGGATGAGACTAACATTCTGAATGGCAACCAAATTTAACACAATTGACCCATGGGTCATGACGCTCATCCGACTGACATGTTAACAATATGTCCTTGTACAGGCAACTAATAAAGATAATGTTGATGGCATCATTGTTCATGCATCTTAGCCTAAGTTCATCAAGACCCATTAGCACAACAAATTTGATGACAATCCAACCAGCCTTTCCTGAGGAATCTGGCAATTTTTGTGTATTTTGCATTTTCTGGGGTGCTCAAACATACCCAATACTCTGAGAATATAGGTCACAGTGACCGAATTACAGGTTTCTAGTGAGAACTTTTGAGGAACTCTCAGGATGTCAAGTTAAAAATTCCAGGTTGAATGGTTATGATTTTTGCTCTGCTTTGGTATCAAATATTTAATTATGCTGGGGGGGGGGGGGGGGGTTATAAGCCCTATTGCTCAGAGAATATGAGTAACAGAGACCTAATTTCAAGTTTCGAAGGATATTTTTCACAGACCTCCCTGGATGTTAAGTTAAAAGATTCTGGGAACAAAGGTTACAATTTGTGCCCTGTTAACAGACAACCGCATCTTTGAAGGTCTCAAAAATAGAGAAAAAAAGGGCTAACATTTTTTAAAAGTCTAGGTGGGGCCACCAGTCTGCAGGAACTAAGGAAACACTCCATGATGCATATGCATGCATAGAATCATGCCGATCAATGCACTAGTTGCTTAAATACTAGAGCTTTCGTATCAAATTTTTAGTTATTCTGGGAGTACTTCTGAGCCCCATAGCTCGGACAATATGGATAACAGAGACCTAATTTCAGGTTTCCATGGTAATTTTTTTATGGACCTCCTGGGATGTCAAGAAAGAAGATTCCAGGTCAAACGTTTATGATTGTGCACTGTTAACAGATGACCACATCTTTGATGTCTCAACAATAAAGGTAAAATGCGTAAAAATTCGAAAAAGTCCAGGTGGCACCACAAGTCTGCAGGAACTGATGAAACACTCCGTGATTCATATGCCTGCAAAGAATCATGCCAATCAATGCACTAGTTGTTCAGATACTAGAGGTTTTTTTATCAATTTTTTTTAGTTATTCAGGGCGGGGGGGGGGGGGGGGGGGGGGGGCTTGGTTATTTCTGAGCCCAATAGATGGGACAATATGGGTGACAGAGAATAATTTCAGGTTTCCAAGGAGGCTTTATCATGGGCATTCCAGCATGTCAAGATACAAGATGCTAGGTCCAGTCATTACAATTTGTGCCCTGTTAACAGATGACCACATCTTCAAAGGTCTCAAAACAGAGAAAAAATAGTAAAAATATAAAAAAAATAAAGGTGGCGCCACCAGTCTGCAGAAACTGATGAAACATTCCATGACCAATATCCATGCAAAGAATCATGGTAATCAATGCATTAGCTGTTCAGATACTTGAGCTTTTGTATCAAATTTTGCATTATTCTGGGGGAGTACTTCAGAGCCCTATAGCTTGAAGAATATCGGTAACAGAGACCTAATTCCAAGTTTCCATGGAGACACGGAACTCTCTGGATGTATAGTAAGAAGATTCCAGGTCAAGCGGTTACGATTTGTGCCCTGTTAACGGCCGGATGGATGACGGCCAAAGCGTAATAGCTATAGCTCAGATGACTTACAGTCAGCTGAGCTAACAAGAATCATATAATAAATCCAGATAAAGAGACAAATTCTCTCATCTCCTAGAACGAGTCAACTTTTTATCTAGATTGAAATGCTTCATTAAATATAGACAAATGATTGAAAGCCTGCAAGGTCAGTGTAGTCTGATTAGCCTTCAAAGTCTGTCCATATTTCCTTAGGGAAAGCTTAATCACTCTTACAAAAGAATGATTTTATTTAGACATGTAATAGAATTTCCAGAACAAAATGTTGATCTATGTTAATAACATTATCAATTTATGTAAATTACAAACGCTAGCAATAAGAAATGTTAATTTTAATGGGGTGTGTGTGTTTGGGTGGGGAGGGGGGAGATCATATCATGCAAGTATGAAAAATAAATGCAAAACCAAGCCATCCAATGCCATAAACATCTCCTTGTTTATTTAAACTTGGTTTTTAATTGCCACTTTGTCAGGCAATGGTGGATATACTTAAATCATAGAAATTGAAAAAAAAACTTTGTTGAACATTGTACAATATTCTAGTTACTTCTTCATTAAGTGACGGCATTGGAGTTTAAATTACACTGCATTGTTGCCATTGTACCATTATCCTTAAGACATCCTTGCCCTATACTCTGTTCAAACACTGCTGTCCACCTAATTTTTTCGCGATTTTTCCTTCAAATATATATTTCTGGCCACTTAAAACGAGCTTTTATCAAAGGAGGTCATGTGGCAATTTATGATTTAACCAAGCAAGAAACAAATGTATGTATTTTGCAAGGACAGTGTTGACCAGTCTTGAAAGATGTGCAAAAATAATGTCGTCAGTCAAAGAGGCCCTATCGGTCTACAAATACCAATGTGACGTCATCACTACAAATCCTCAAATGTATGTTATTTAATAAAGTTGCCTTTGGTAAACACTTACATGTTGCAAGACCTTTCATCTGTTCAGTCATAATATTTCTTTCTGAATACTTTGCTGTAAGATAATCGCCACATTTGTCCGACTTACTCAGAGGAAAATAAAGGTAACCCTAAGTGCACTGTATAAAAATTATCATGATACATCTGGTCCCCCTAAACACCCAGGACACCAGTGTTTTGGGCACCTGTGACAAAACAACGAAACACTATTTAAAATTCAAATTTGAAGCCAAAAAGTAACACCAATCTATAAATAATCACCTGATGAATATAGCTGTGCAACATTGTATCATAAATTTATACCATAAAGATAAAGGAGTGTTTCGTGCCATATTCGTTTCACCAGCAACCATTTATGCCGACTATGACGCTGCCCCCTAGTGGCAAAAGTCACTATCAAACAAAGCACTTGTCAGGTGTACAAAACACTGTTAGGTTCTTTTATTTAAATTCAAAATACTGCACTGACATGTATCATCAGATGATATCCTATCAATCAATCCCAGTTCTCTGCTTCAAATTCATATTTAAATTGTGTTTTGTCACATGTACCCAAAACACCAGTGTTTTGGGTGTCTAGGCAGTCCACAAGAAATCAGGTGAACAGCTATCGGTCTGGATTAACCAAGAAACATGCTTTATACTAAATATGGTGGTTTGTGCAGAATGCGGTAAAAAAATAGTTGTCATGTGAGCGATGGTAGCGCTTGGTAAAAAGTCCCTAATGCTCGGTAGTCCCAAGTATAATGTAAGAATACTGCCCCTTGTTATAGAGCAGGGTAGCGCTCCGAGTCGGTAAAAAAGTCCGAGCGCTCGGTAGCCCCTGCCGGGTCAGAGCAATGCCTGGTGTTAATCCAGGGTAGCGCTCGGTAAAAAGTCCCTAGCGCTCGGTAGTCCTGAGTATGTAAGAACACTGCACGTTGTTAGGGCAGGGTAGCGCTCGGTAAAAAGTCCGAGCGCTCGGTAGCCCCACGCTGGTCAAAGGGATGCCTGGTGTGAATCCAGGGTAGCGCTCGGTAAAAAGTCCTACCGAGCGCTAGCGCTCGGTAGCGCTCGGTAAAAAGACCGACCCGGTGAACAGGGATGGTGGATTGGTGTATAGTCAATTTCTCACTTTGAAAAAAAATATTCATTACAATGTTGTGTAACATGCAGTGGGGTAAAGTCTAGAATGTCAAAACAAGTCTCATGTTAGTAACAAAGATAACACAACAAAAAGAACAAAAAATTATATACACTCACGCTGATTATGACAAGTATGGTTCTTTGACTTGGCCATCGCGTCTGATCTTTTGCCGACTGAACTGCAACACTAAAATTAAAAGATATCTGTTCAGAATACAACCTTCTAAACTACAAATACCTAGTTATTGGGCAAATCTAAAACACTTGCAATGGTCCACATGATCTATCACTATCATATCAGCTTCAGTCGCATAGGAGTACGTCCCATTGTTACCCCATTATCGCTCAATTTTAATCCATTTCCCCGAACGGATTATATGTTACAGTTAGATTTGGACACATTTCCTGGAAAAACTTGGAGAAACACCCTTCACCGTTACATTTGATGTGGTATTTGGTCTGTATTGTCTTTGTTTTTGTGCCTGATCATGCGTTTTCTTGAAGTTAACCGCCACCTCATATGCACCCTCCTCCTAAATTATACTATATAATAATTCTTTGTCAACTTTGACGTTTACTGTATAATCAGAACGCAGAATTACTTTCTTTAATGCATTGTAAATAATGTGTGGGCTTGTTCCTGCTTGCGATTGAACGGATTACACTGGATTCATTTTGACTTTTCTACCAGCCGACATACCTCTCTGGGCCAGCTTGGGAAAAGGACGATTGACGCCACCAGGTGGCGCTATTCTCTTCAATGTCACCAGGTGGCGTTTAGACAGTGCTGACCGAAAAGGGCAGTCCTTTGATATTCCTTTATAACCATACCATGCCTGTATATAGTTTCTAAAATATAATAACTTACGCTATATCAAAGTACTTAACACTGCTTTTGTTTGAGCTAGTTCTCTGAAAGAATGCATAGACCCACATCTAGATCTTGTTAGTGGTTCAATGCCAATCCTCCAGATGGCACTAGGATCGCAACAACATAAACTATGGTCAGATTGGCGTCATTTAATATAGGTCTTGCTTCTCCTCATCAGTAATTTAGACCAGGCCATAACATGAATTTGTGGAACAATGAATAATTACGCCTTTAGTACAACAACAAAAAATGAGCACGGATTATTTTATAATTTCGCATGCGTCCGTTTTTTTATTGATTTTTAATGAAAATTATTCAGTTAAAACGGCTGGAAACCATTGGACTAGATCAAATGATATCGTTACCATGGCGACACTCTGCACAGCTTTTATTGTTGGTATGTAACGGGTTACTCCTCCAGATGTTTATCAGGCAAATCAATTTGGCGGGTCAAAAATAGGGCTTTAAATAATGAAATCAGATATTTTTATTTCAGGTTTAAAAAAATATAATAAAATACATTAATAATAAATTAACTTTAAAAAAATCAATTCAGGGATACATACCAACTAACAACAGTTCATAGACCAACATTATTCAGGCCGCCGAGGTAATCACCCCTGGTGTGGGGTATGGGAGTATAGCTGACATTGTCAGGTGGACCACAGAACTCCAGACTCGATTGTCGTGTTATCACATAGACACCATATGATTTTATTTGATCTGTTTCCGCTCTACACCAAAATCTATAATTACTTTTTTAGTATTACCACATTAAAGTTATCCAGTCCATTATATACAAACATTGCCTTGACACTATCCATTCTATAATGGTTAAGAAACTGTCTAAGTAAATTATTACAACCAATCCTGATCTTACTGTATACCTCTGTTTTGAATAGTTACAACACAAAGTGACAATATGCTTGGTACAAGGATGCAAGGACAGTTTACTAAATTTATGCAAAAAGTATTACCTATATTACGTGCATATAAACTTCTTAATTGTTTTAACATATATCTTCATGATCTTGCAGAGTATTTTGAACTACAACACCAAGATATTTCACTTTTGGAACAAACTGAATTTCCATATCATATACACAAACTATTTTGCTTATGATGACTTTACTTTGTGAGGGTGTGGCGCTGTAAGTGTCTCTCTCCTCTTCGACTCCTCCCGGGCTTCCTGGTCCCCGGTGCGGGTATGCGGTGGCGGTTTTCTCGGCTTCTTGGCTTGGCTTGTGTGGCATTTCGTCTATCGGCTCCTCAAAATTCATAGTCTAAAGAGACAGGCCGGGGCGGTGGTCCCAGACCACCTAAACCATGTCTGTCTAGTGACTCAAAAGACTAGATCTAGCTAGCTAAACAAACTGTTTAAAGTTCGTTATAAATTTGTATAACGCAGATAAAAAAATTGTATTGAAGTTATATAGAATAAGTCTTATTACTTACATACGCAAGCATAAAAATGAAAACAGAGATGTGCACTTATATATATAATATATGGGTCATTGTCATATTCTTTGAGCTGATCGGTCATGTATAAATGTCATATTGAAATAACTATATTTATGAGTTACTGAAGTATTCTTTTATATAAAATTCAGCTCAACTAGAGACAATATCTGTATGTTCATTGCCGAACCTTCCAATTTTGCAACGAGTGATTATGACAGATTTATTCCAGTTTTTATCTTTACCCGTGGCATGCATGCAGTTGATATTTTGCCGTATACGGAGACGTACTTCATGGACGTATCTTCATCAACACACTCACACACACACACACACACACATAAATATACATATATATTTATAAATTGTACTTTGGAATTATATCATTGCATATATGTTATTATTGTTCATAATTAAGTGAGATACATGAAGAATAAATGGGTAATTATCGAATAATTATTTGATTTTGTAAAAAAAATATTGATATATATTGATATATTGATATATATAATATATATGATATATATATATATATATATATATATATATATATATATATATATATATATTGATATATAGATCAGAATGATCTAACTCTATACATGAATAAAATATATACACACACATATATATACATATATATATATATATACACATATGTATATATATATATATTATATGTATATATGAGCCAAATACATATTTACATCACCACTTGTGCAACAAATATACAAAAAGAGTATACAATTAGAATATACCAGATAACAAGAATAGCAAACCATATATACACCGTCTGGTTACTGGGAGCACTTCTCTGAACCGTTCTTAGGTCGTATGTTGATTGATTGTGTTTTATATATAGCTTTGTTGGATCGACTGAGGTATTCAATTTGTAAAGTGATTGAACTTTTCAGGCACTGTATATACAGTTTGAATGAAAAACAGTTTATTTCACACATTGACTGAAATATAAAAGAATGAATTATACTGTTGTTATTAAATAACAAATATTCAAATGACATTTCATTTATTTTATATACCTTACTCTTACAAAATATTAATATATTTTGCACTATATTATATATTGCATTGGTTAATGTTTCATATAAACAAAAGTGTCCAAATTGGCTTATTTCTCTGTTCTTGAAAAAATAATATATAATCATGTGAGATGCAAATATTATACTGTCTTTAATACGTCACATGATATACAAAAATAATACTCTCTTTAAAACGTCACATGATACAAATATAATACTATCTTTAATACGTCATATGATACAAATAAATTATACTGTCTCAAATACGTCACATGATACAAATATTATACTGTCTAACGTCTTATGATACAAATATTATACTGTCTTACGTCACATAATACAAATATTATACTGTCTTAAATACGTCACATGATAAAAATATACTGCCCAACGTCACATGATACAAATATTATACTGTCTTACGACATATGATACAAATATTATATATTGTCTTAAATACGTCACATGATAAAAATATTATACTGTCCAACGTTACATAATACAAATATTATACTGTCTCAAATACGTCATATGATACAAATTTTATATTGTCTTACGTCATATGAAACAAATATTAAACTGTCTTACGTCTCATAATACAAATATTATACTGTCTTAAATACGTCACATGATAAAAATGTTATACTGTCTTTAATACGTCATATGATACAAATATTATACTGTCTCAAATACGTCACATGATACAAATATTATACTGTCTTACGTCATATGATACAAATTTTAAACTGTCTTACGTCTTATGATACAAATATTATACTGTCTTACGTCACATAATACAAATATTATACTGTCTTAAATACGTCACATGATAAAAATATACTGTCCAACGTCACATAATACAAATATTATACTGTCTTACGACATATGATACAAATATTATACTTTATTACGTCAAATGAAACAAATATTATACACTGTCTTCAATACCTCACATGATTCAAATATTATACTGTCTTATAACATACGACACATGATACAAATATTATACTGTCTTACGTCACATGAAACAAATATTACACTGTCTTTAATACCTAAAATGATTCAAATATTTTATAGCTACGTATACTGTCTTATGTCACATGATACAAATATCATATACTGTCATACGGTCGCAATTTCCTTCTGAACTCTGGGAGTGCAAGGGTTTTGGCGGAACGACTCCTCAATTGGTGAGGGAGAAGTTTCATTCATTATTTTAGCAGTTATGAAGGAATTTTTGTATAAAATAACAGGGAATATTCTCGCTTCAGAAACCAACAACGTATAAAAGTGTTTGACATAAAAATACTTAGGGCAGCAAACGTCCCCTGAGGCCTGAGCCCCCCTCCCCTAAGCCCCCCTCCCCTTGGATTTCAAAATAACACTTCTATATAGTCCTGGTTTGAATTTTCGAAATCTGCATGAATTATTTGATTTGTGATTTAATACCTGTGTTCCACAATGTCATAGAAATGAGGGAATCGTGCCATATTATATAGTCATAGTTAGTTTTAAAAGATACCCGTCGTTAATATTTGAAGATAATGTGACATATATTTGTTAATAGTTTTACAGCCTATTATTGTTGTCAAATGTGTTATTTGGCAATATGGAGGTGGTGTGTGAGGGGTTGGGGGGAGGGGGTAATAAAATTTGTCCGCTATGCTTAGAAAGTTTAGGGTTGCCCCCCACCCCTACCCCCGTAACCCACCTAATGGATGTACTGTCTCATTAAAATTGGACGACTCAACACTAACATGCAGGCGTCACAGTTCGGCTTCACTCCAAAAGTGTTGATGGCAAACTCATTTAAACTCAAAAACACAGTCGGTGTTTGTGCTTAAACCCTGCCCTTTTAAACATATCTGAGTCATGTATTCCATATGTAACTGTGGTTATCCTTAACCATTCTTCTTCCTATATCTTAACATCATATTATTGCATATTTTAATGTTTAATATATAATCAAAAACTTCCATTCATTTGATTCGATTTTCTTGTTAGATAAGCAAAAAATTAGTCATATGATATGTAGAATAGCATGCATATTTTATTATGTTATAATATAGTATGCATATTTTATTATGTTATAATAGTATGCATATTTCATTATGTTATAATAGTATGCATATTTCATTATGTTATAATTGTATGCATATTTCATTATGTTATAATAGTATGCATATTTTATTATGTTATAATAGTGCATGTGCATGTTTCAGTTATATAAGTCTTTGTTACCCCTCATGCACCATGCAGTCTATGTATTTTAGTCTTATTACCTGATCAGTACCTTCATAAATACCTTAAAAGGAAGAAACATACATAGAGTTTACTCAAAAGTATAGTTGGTTATATATGCGCGGGACAATGTCCGTTTCACAGTAATGAGAGCTGTGAAACAAATTCTATTTCATATCGATCAAGTTTATATGTCAAATGAACAGATTTTTCAATCAATTTGTAGTGATTAGTGTCCGAAAATTTCAACCATTTTATAAATTGCTGAGTGAATCTTAATCATAAACCATGAATCTTTCGGATATAAGCTTGCCTTTTATCATGAGACTGATAAAGTCTAACATTCATTTACCGAATATTCATATCATTAATTATATTCATATCAGGTTCACATTGTGTTCGGTCCTTGTGATAAATATCTGCCTTCTGCTGTTTTCTTGTGGACACCGCCCCTTAAATTGTAACAATATAACAACAAGTGAATAAATTTATAATTAATAATTAATATCAAAGATAATAACATTTGGCGTTCATCATCCCAGCAAGTAAGGTCTGCGTTCATTGTCGTCTCTCGGGTTTGTATTTTGCACCATGTTTTAGAATACAAACCACCGCCCCCTGAATTGTCAGATCAGAGCGATAGGAGCGATGAAAACGCTGATGATGTTATCATGCCAAACTTGTTGTTCTTTTTCACGTTTGTTGATGTCACGCGGCGAGGCGTCTAACAGCCGAGGAGCCAGGCTGCGAAAGTCTTCACCAATCTATCACGCTTGGCAGACCATGGGAATGGCACGCAGGCCCAGCCCCCCAGGCCCTGCCCGCCCAGCCACTTCTCAGGACACCAGGGGTCAGTGCTGGCCCTGCAGCGATCATCAGTCAGCGGCAGATCGGCCAGACCCTGGGGTGACCAAGACACATAACAGATCCCACAGGTCTAGATAAGGATGGCCCGGTGTTCCGTATGGCAGTCGAGCCTGGGATACCCTGCCTATATATCACCGAGCCCGTCTGCCTTCCCGCCATCCCACCAAGTCGTCCCATCCTTTTTTTTTAAATCACTCTCTGTTTAACTGTGTCAGAATTTATTTAAAGTTCAATTAAAGCAGAATTTGTTTCACGAGATTCAGTCCCGAGGATCTTTGGATTAATCAGGAATTGATACCATCTTTGTCTCTCGTGGAAACGTAATTCATGTAGTTTTAAAACTTCTGTGATGAGGAATTACGTCAACTTAGACTAAAGTACTAGAGTTTTAGTATATATAATGCTAGTAAAGATTACTAGTATATCAAATCTGTATTTTGGCGGCGTCACACGTTTGTTTCTGTGATCTAACGGAAAACAGATCCATGCATGTCATAAGTATCTACCAGACGGTGATATTTTATGAACTAATAAATAAAACATCATGCACGGACACAAAGTAATGTTGTGCTCCTAACTGGTCACTCACGCCGATCGAGAAAAAAAAATCATTTGACTAAAATTAAATAATATTTCATCGTTTAATAACGTAAAATAGCGTTTCATCTTAATGCAAGTAGGTTTTACTTAAACAAGATACAACACACAACTTGAGACTATGTTAGGGTGATCCACATATTGTAAGCACTAAGCCTGTTCTTCTCAAATTCTTCTTCTTGGGTGGGATGGTTACTTTTCAAGTCTCAGTTATACTTAGTTATGGAAGACAAGCGCACAGAAAACCCGAAACGCTTGGCTCTCTGCCGCTAGCGACGTTTAGTCGCCTGCTGGTAAACGGGAAACGGGACCTCGCAGCCAATGTGCTGCCAGTGTAAACTTTTCCAGACCCTGTGACCTCATGCCGGGGTGGTCTTCCTTTTTTTCAGGAATTCTGGTCCCAGTTTAGACTGCAAATGGGCAACAAGTTCTAGTTTAAACTTGTAACCGATCAAGGTCCATTACGTCTGTTCTCTGTTGGAGAACTGCGCAACACACCTCCTGGTGGCAGTCAGGCAGAAGTCGTCACAGCGTGCACATCCAGTCGTGACGTCCAACTAACCTATCCCAATGTGCCCTAGGTGTTTGTTCACCGGTAATAGGAATGATCTACGGGTTGTTGTTTTAACGGCAGATTAGATTTGGACAGGGGGCGGGGCCTGAGCTGTTTGGAGGTGGGGATTGGTAGCTGACTTGGGAAGGTTCAACTTGACAAGGGCCTCATTGGCCGTGTTAACTCGGTGAAAGTTGGACGCGAGCAGCTGACGGGCCAAAGTGGAGAGGATTCTGGACCAGCACAAGTGGCAGCGCCGCATGGTGTCACTCCGGCCCCACTTGAAACGGCCAGGCCTGAGAGTAGAGAGAAAAAGCAAGGAATAATAACGGCATCTTGAGGTACTTGTTCCTTGCTATTGTTGACTGGTACAAGAGCCATGGAGCACGCCGATTGCGCCTTCAACGGCCAAGAGACTAACCTGTTTTCAGTGAAAAACATTTTGAACATGACCGACCCCTCTCCGGGGCTACAGGGGTCGGATCTGGATAGCACAAACCTGTTCCCCACGGGAGAAGTGGCCATGGGCTTGACCGATCACAAACTTTCTGGGCCAACCT
The DNA here is from genome assembly GCA_026874595.1 of Sipunculus nudus. NCBI lineage: Eukaryota > Metazoa > Annelida > Sipuncula > Golfingiida > Sipunculidae > Sipunculus > Sipunculus nudus. Next base: position 110,285,827 of record CM049306.1, on the reverse strand, counting down.
CGTGTGGATATTTACCCCCTGATCAGAGTTTAAGGTTCGCTTTCCCCGACAACACTACCCATGTCCAAACAGGAGCATATCGATATGATACAGGGCTTTCCGACAGAAAAGCTCTACACGAACCCCCTCCACCATATATCCCCCTTCCCACCGTGGACAATACAGGTTACCAGTGGCATTACGACAACAGCGTTCCTAATGCCAGTCCTACCACCACCAGCAGCACGACCAACAGCTGTCAACTGCCCAACGAGTCCGTGACGTCGCCGGACGCCAGCAAGACCGTCTCTCCCGCTGTTGTGGACAAACCGGCCACCCCAGCAACACCGGCCGACGAAGGTACGCCAAACATATAGAATATCTCTTGTTAAGACTCCCCTAAACACGCCACACACATACAAGAATGCCTATCTTTGCTTGGGGTTTTCGCCGCCCCGCCCTGGTCCCCTCGTATTTCTGATAAAGACGACGCGTTCGGGACGTATATCTGGTCCTACACATCGCTTCAATCGGCCCAACTCCCCCATCTGGGCAGATAAACCACGTAAACACGGCTTCTGGAACTGGTTCTAACCCTCCCGCTGCCCCCGGCTCTACTCAACACGCCGAGCTGTACTGGTATGTCCGTGTACTTTCAAAACCACCCTAAATCACGCAAAAGGTAAACAAATAACAGATATTACGAATAACCACTACATGTGATCAGCACATAATTATGTATAAAATATTAATTGTGAACCATGAAAAAGACACATAAAGGTATGTGGCGTGTAAAAGGCATTTACTTCCAAAGAAGTTTATCAAATGATATATTCTGTCCCACAAAGCTTTTCCAATGTATTTTATGGTAAGGACATTTTCTTCTTGAGAAACTAATTTTCTTAATGAATACCGAAGAAAATCAATTTAAAAACGTGTAAGAACAGTTTTTATTTAAACTACGATTCTCTGTCCAGACAAATTATCATATAATAATGACATGACCCTTTCAATAACTACAATATTTTATTTTTTTGGTTCTTTGAGAGAGAGAGTTGGTAGAATTGTTTATATAGAAATTAGAGCTTCATTTTAATCGTCTATAATATTATAAGACTTGTCAACAAGAGAACAGAAGCTTATCTAATATAACTGGCTGGGCAGATCAGTAATGCTCAGAAGCGTTTCCCAATATTACCATGTTTATAACAATGTACATTTCCATTTATATTTTCGCAATTTATCAAAACATTTCTAGTGTAATAAGGGCAATTTTTAAAACTAATGATAAGTATTTATTCAAATGTTATATACATAATAGAAGTGCATGTTGTCCCTTCTAGGAATTCGCTGTTGAAATTCCATACGTGAATATTCGACGATACTCTGTCACAAAATATATAATACAAGCAAACATTTCAAGCATTTCATTAATATACAACAATAACTAATATATAAATATATATTTATATATTATTCTTTTCTTATTTATTAATTTATAAAGTTATATGGATATAAAATGTATTTGTATATATATATATATATATATATATATATATATATTATTTGTGTACATATGTATGTTAACTCATGCAAATATATCAAAGTCATTTATCTATATTTCGAAACTAGAAGTTTCCCTGCACATGTAGAATTTTCATTTTTCATGTCTAAATATTTTAAAGCAGTGATTGGTATGAAATGTAAGACCCCTGTGCCAATTAAGATATAAATAAACTGACATTCAAAACGCGGCCTGACAGACATAACATGTATACGTTATACCACTATGTATTTCAGTCTTAACGAAACTAAAAACATAAAGAAAAAAATAATTACGACAATTATTGCCTTCTTGTTGGATATCTTTCTTTTCCTAATTTTTTTTTCTGTTGCTACAGATTTTAAAATGATAATATGATTAATTCAAAGAAATATAAAACTTATCTGAAAACAAAACGAAACATCTTGTACACACGCGGTATATAAGATGTATAAACCACATATTGTAAATCCTAAATATCATCTCAGTTGCCATATAGGTCCCGTAAATTCTAAGATGACCTTTGACATTTGGCATATCTGAAAAACCAATATCTGGCGTTTGGAAATATTAATGCACGTATATTAATGCACGTATATACATATAACATAACGTTTATTGCTAAACAGTGTTTATATGTTGTGGAAGGAACCCCCATGCATTATGTAAATCCATATATATTGTTGACATGCGGTAGGCCGCTCGACCTAGCCGGCGTGGAGAACAGTTGAGGCAGATCAGAACGTTAATGGGGTCTAATGGTTTTACAAACGGTAACATAGCGTTAAGATAATATTTACCCATCTTACAGCGGGGGCAGACGGGCGACGGGGAACATCGTCGCGGCAGACGACCTGAAGATGTGACATTATCCCGGACCCCGTGTCCCGCTGGGCCGCTTTCACTTTCCGCCGGCTCAATAGACTCGTTCTATTCATGTCAAGAGTCTTGGAGGAGAAGTCACTCAATCGTCGAATATTCTGTTTTATTCAAGTAGGCCAAACAATTAAGGGTAATCTGAAATGTAGCTAACCTGAAGAATAAAAACACGTGGACCGACTCAATGACACGTGAACAAACGGGGTTTGTTGAGGATATACATCATCCTGATATATACTGCATATACTGTTAACTCGCCATAAGCTCGCGTAGGCTATATATTTATCTTATATACCCATATATGCGCTGATTGTTTCAGCCAATTTAAAAATAAACATGTGCACGTGCCTTTATGTCTTCTCTATACTTTTATTAATAATATATAGCATGCTCATATGATCCATGCACTTATATACACATGCAAACACGTATTTATATGAATGGGGGTTTCTTTTCCTAAATGTTTTATTCATACACATGTACAATTGACATTTGTACATTTAAGCGTAAGATAAGATTCATTAACACGTTTTTTGTTAAATTAATATAATTCGCTCTCATGCACATTATGCAAACACATACACACAAACATAAATACATAAGATATATATCTTTTAAGAATATTTTGTTGTTTTCTTATTATCATGCTAATAAAAAAATATTACATTTTCATGTTATAAAATGCATTTGATCATGTTTATTAATTCTCATGTTTACACAAAAGAAATGAAATGCATGTTGGAATGCCATGATTTAAATGTCAAAATTAGTCCGACATGTGTTATATTTATTCATAATACATGTATCCATTTAAAGAAAAAATAATCATTGAAAAAAAATTATTTAAATAAAATGTTTAAATATAAATAAATCAATGAAAGGAGTTTTAATTAAAATAGTTGCTTATATTATTATCGATGTCTCTAAGAATTTAAGTAATGCTGGGTCGCAAACCATATATTATTAAAAAAAAATTTATGAAAAGCGGAATCAATTCAGCTAAACTGAATGAACGTTTGCAAATGGATCGTCAAAATATCCTTGCAATATCTCCATTAAAATATTATGATTTTAATTTTAATAATTAATCTAATTATCCAACACCACAGCACCATTATGTTTCAGTATATTCGCTATTACTTAATGCTTAACATGTATCATAAATTCATAATTAAGTACGTTATTAAAATAAGATGCGTAGAAATGTTTTCACCCAACATCGTTATATGAAGCTTTATTTATCTTTATAACATCGTTATTTATGGAGTTTGAATTATCTATATATAACATCGTTATGTATGGAGTTTGAATTATCTATATATAACATAGTTATGTATGGAGTTTAAATTATTTTTATAACATCGTTATGTATGGAGCTTTATTTATTTTTATAACATCGTTATGTGTGAAGCTTTAATTATCTTTATAACATCGTAATGTATGGAGTTTAATTTATATATATAATATTGTCATTTTTATATATATGGAACTTAATTTATCTTTATAACATTGTTTTGTATGGAGCTTCATTTATCTTTATTACATCGTTTTGTATGGAGTTTGAATTATATTTATAACACCGTTATATATGGAGCTTTATTTATTTTTATAACATATAATAATGCATGGAGCTTCATTTATCTTTATAACATCATTACAATCAAAATAACTCGGAGGCGTCATTATGTCACGTCATGATGCATGCATGAGTTGCCGATATTCCGGAAGTGTATGTTTGCGGGTCGAAATACTTCGCGGCTCATGACACGTATATCTTAAAGTTTCATAAATGCCCCATTAATTGTATTGTTGTAAGGGTTAGAATAAATAAATTATGCTCCATAAATAATGCATATGTTGGATCTTTTATCCAAGAAATTTTATTTTGTTAATGTTGCACCAAACGACTAGAAATTATTAAAATTGTTCACATTTGACGCTTGCTCAAAATGACTTCGCCAGATCTAACGGTAAAGCCGTTTCATTCATTATTTAATTGTAACATATACTAGTATACATATAAGCAGATATATACTTGTCAATAATTATCTTTATTATTCAATATCTTATTCGTCTCTCTTTAATGTTTAATTTATCTATCATCTATATATGTATACATGTATAGATAATCGTATACATGCATACATTCTTCCTGCATACAGTATGGTCGTTGTTGTATATAAACTCAAACATAACCATAAATAAACACGAAACACACACACATTTATATATAATATTTTATATGGCTATATATATTAATATATTAATATATATATAATGATATATATATATATATATATATATATATATATATATATATATATATATATATATATATATAACATATTAAATACGTTACGTACATAATGAATTGCAACTCTGAGTGTTTCCCGCACGCAGTATACAGGTGTTGATCCTGCGGCGATCTTCAGATATATAAAATGTTTACCCAAAATATATCTTTCCATGCATTTTATTCTTAAATGTTATTAATCATGGCATTATTTAGATTGGGACCATTGGTCATGGTTTTTGGTGAACGTATATATGGATTATGGGTAACCAGCTAGTATAGTGAACGGGGGACTATTGGCCGCGGGTTCACGGGTGAGGACTGTACCGAGTCCATTTCCTGCGTTCACTTTGTTTCCATTCGCCCTCGGAAACTGACTGACTCACACAATTAGCAATGCCGTAAAAACTCCCTGAAAACTACCAGACCCAGGCTGAGTTACAGAGGAAAATATACAAACCACCGGCAGGGGTAGCGAGGGGGATATAGACTGGTCTCTGTTGTCTCAATACTTGACAACAACTGTGTGAATACTGACACCGTTCTGAGATTATCGGATCAGGCAGTCCGCATAAACTGTTTAACCTGCTCTGACATTAGGACAGGTATCCAAGACCAGTATATTACCACACACACATACACATACGAACACAAACACGTATATATATATATATATATATATATATATATATATATATATATATATATATATATATATATTATGTAGAATGAAAACATATCCTCATTTAAAATACACATTCTTCGACTGACGTCACAACGGCATAATGACGTTTATCTCCTTCCCTGCTTCAAATCATTCATTTGTGTTAATGTTATGTTAATTATATGTACAGTATATGTGTATGTATATATATATATATATATATATATATATTTATAAATTATATGTATATGTATCCTAAATATATATAAATTCTGGAGGGTGGAAAAGTTTGAGCTACTGATAATTCTATGACATTAACATTACCATAGATAAAGAAATGAAGTGAGTGAGTCTTTTCCAATTAGCAGACAAAGAACCACCCACCTATAACTTGGGAATTGAGTCTTTGTGTTGTCTGCTTTTTATCACACCCGGCAGGCAGGGAGAATATCTCTGTACTCTTACTTACAAAGGGGCTCATGTTGACATCTCCCATTTCTCTCCAGCTGGTTCGACCTTATTTACCCCGTCAGATAAGGAGTATCCTAGCTTTCGCTTATCTTATTTTTTGTATAATTTCAGCCAAACCCCAACGCTGTGAACCTGAGAAAAGCAAAAGCAAGGAGTCGGATTCGCCCGAAGAGTGTCATCTTCTGAGACAGAAGACCAAGAGAAAACCCCGCGTATTGTTCTCACAAGCGCAAGTGTACGAACTCGAGAGACGGTTCAAACAGCAAAGGTATCTGTCCGCACCGGAAAGGGAGCAGCTAGCAAATATGCTCAAAATGACTTCTCAACAAGTAAAAATCTGGTTTCAAAATAGACGCTACAAAATGAAGCGCCAGAGACAAGATAAAACATTAGAGCTGGCGGCGTTGCAGCCGGCGCGGAGAATATCAGTGCCGATACTAGTGAGGGATGGCAAGCCCTGTATGGCGGACAATCTAGGCATGCAACAAACTTCAGTGGCCTACAACGTTAACCCTTTCGTGACCTACGCTAGTCCTGCATATTCCCATGTAAACTCAGTAACGCCACCTACGCCACAAAATGCGTATTTCCACCCCCAGCTTCACAGCGCCAACGGTATACGTACGTGGTGACGGAGGGAGGGTTAATAAGGACCTATCAGACGGCATGGACTCGTAACCCCCTCCCGTTCTGTTTGTAAAATCTCACTGACCAACCTAGCATATATCACAGGTTCTCTATACAAAACTTCCGTCGACGGCGTCCTGAATAATATAAGTCTATCAGCTCTGTTAGCTATATGAACAACCGTTTGAGACGCCAAATATTGATATAAGCAGATTAAAGTGTAATCTGATCGGAACACAACACGAGAACTTTAACTGGCTGAGTGGTCGCTAGTGAGTGGGGCGGGAAGTAACGGTGGGCCGGGATCGGAGGACTGACGTGATGGATGGGTTGAGTATACACACGGGGGGCACGCCCAACCCAACGGCCCAGGCCTAAACCTTCAACCTCAAGTGCCAACTGTCTCGCGCCCCTGTAGGCGTCATTTGTCATGGTGATACGGCGCTTCACGTGGGTCTTGGAAACAATAAAAAATTCCAGTTCATATTACATTTTGTCTTTGAGTATATTCAGCAAAATAGCCCCCATGCCGTGTTACCAGGTAACTATATATACTTATTTTTTCTGTGTTATATACACGATTTATGACCACACAGGCATCTAGTCGGTAAATATTCCCCGCAAAACCAAGCAGTTCATTCCAAATCCTGTCCGGAGTACACCTGCGCAGGCACAAAGCACATGTCGACGTCTAATGCCAGGTGTTGCTAAAAAATAGGAGGATGCAATCCCTGAAATATAAACAGCGCTACAAAGACGTTATCCGTTATCTGGCAAAATGATACCAAGAACGAAACAAAAGCGATAAAACTGTTAAACGTCAATTTTAAATGCAATTAAAAAATACCTGATCAAGTGGTTCTAATGGCAATTTGTTGCTCTTTTTTAAATATTGTTGCAAAAATGTTTCACAAATATAAACTTGTGCAAATAACAAGTATTTATTATGTAGATATCGTTACATACATAGTAAATGCGTATTTGCATTAGTCGGACTAGATATAAGCACAGTCTATTATAGAATAGAAACCTGGGTAGGGCGTGGCCTGGCGGTTAAGGCGTTGGACTTCGGAGCTGAAGTTCCCCGGTTAGAACCCCGCTGGTGCCTCAGTGGCATAATGGTGAAATCTCGCGAGAACCTCAGAGATTCACTCTAATGCATTAACGACAGGTTATGACTTTTGGATTATATAAAAGTTAAATATACATACAGAAAATGCAGTTATCAGTATTTTGAAAGTGACTTTTGTAAAACATTAATTAATTAATATTCCCCCCATATATACACATAAAAATATGTTACATGAAATATATATATATATATACGTGTTCTTAACAGACAGTATATATATGTATGATGCATAAAATGCCGGATTGAGCTCCCCGACCTATTGCCCCGAGGCCTGTACACCTGTAAGAAGGAAAAAAAACCTGAAAATCTTTACGAACATCAAGGTCAAACTGTTTATAATTTTTCTGCATGCAAAATTTGTATCTCGATGTGTATATACGTTAATGTTAACCGGATGAAGTACCATCGAGAGAGAGAGAGAGAGAGAGAGAGAGAGAGAGAGAGAGAGGGAGAAAAAGATTTCCTTTTGACTATAGTTGTTGGGCTTGGACTTCATTCGTTTGCATGTCAGCTTATGAACAAAATTAGTACCCCGATGAAATCATAAAAGGACCGTTAACTGTTCAGAGTAAAATAAGATCAACACTCCCTGTAATTAGATTGAAGCAATACTTTCTTTTGGTTCTAAATAAATCAAGTTCCTACTTCCTGTGCTGTTTGTGTGACTCTATATTAAATATTTGACTCTGACCGATCCCGCCACAGAACCATATATATATATGTGTAGCTGATTTATTACTTTTTTTCCGAAGAGTAAATATATATATATATGCATAAAAGAGCTCACAATTGCAGACATGCAACATGCATTATATATGCAGCTCTATCATATGTTAGTATAGGAATAAGGTATACATATATGCAGAAATAATATATTTAAACTTGATTGAAAGATTTAAATAAATTGCATTTTCTACATCCCACATATAAACAAATAATAAAATGAAGCGTCGCATGTATTTAAACCTTCAGGTTTGTGTTAAATGGCCATTGGATAAAAAAATAATATATAAAATAACAACTACAAATATTAAAATTAAAATTATAAAAAAATGAAAATTATATATTTATTATTATTATTATTATTATTATTATGAGAGAGAGAGAGAGAGAGAGAGAGAGAGAGAGAGAGAGAATGGATTTTGACAATTTCCTTAATGGGCCCTGGACAGACCGAACTGGAGACTTGCCTTTATATTTAGTCAGCTCTAAGTAAAGTGTATAATCAACCATTCATCACACCGAAGGACATTTTTACGCCGACTCGAAACATTTTGAAAATTATTTGTATGTCCATGTTTATGCAACTCATGCAGTATATGTAAAATATGTACAGACGGGTCATAATGCTATGTGTACTGACCTTTATGAATTCATACAACATATACCCAAGATCTCAAACACTCTCAGCTTGGTATAGCTATATATACCCGTAGAGAGGTGACATGGCTCTATATTTTTTTGCACCATGGAAACTATAGCATATGTGACGTCATACATAACATATGTGACTTCATACATAATAACATATATATGTGACATCATACATAATGTTATACATGTGTGAGAAGTAGTCTTATAAAAAAATCTTTGTCGGTTTTATTGAAAAAGAATTTAGACGTATATAAATACAGAGATATTTCGTCATTTAAAAAGTCGTTGACATCGGGACCGTAATATGCTGCATGCCTAAGACGGATTGCAGAGTTGTTATAACGAAACTCCACACTGGACAAGCATATATACATGCAAGCTATAGTGCTATGTGGGTTAATAAGGATTGGGGGTCCTGTAATATATCAGATGAATTATTGCCAATAAACAGTTCAGTATACAGGGCTTATATGGAAGCGCACCGCTTTTTGAGGGCCTTGCGTCGTACGCTATAACCATGCATATATACACATGGTAATTTATATAGTCGCTATACAGCAAGTTAACACACAAACACGTTTCATGTGTCCTCATATGGCAAACTCATGTTGTTTGGTTCTATACAAATTCCTCATTTGGAGCAGAAATTATTTTTGCAATATATATATTTATTTGTTAACACATGCGTATACAAACTACAGTGTGACTTTAGGAAATGTTCATTGCTTGTGCGTGTATGTGCGTTTGTGACCTCACATGGCACACATGCAGGTAAATACGCCGGAACAGCAGGGAATGTAATTTTAGGAAGTATATATTAAGGCGACATGGATTTTTTTATTTTGATGATGGACACTAAAAAGGAAATTATATATCATTACAGGTCTACCATGCAGAGGTAAATAACCGAAAAAAGAGGAAGTCTTTCGGAAAAAAGAATTGACGTCTCTGAAATAAAGAGTGAAAAAAGAGTAAAATTAGCGTCAATTCCCCCATTTATTTTATCACAAACTAAATTAAAATGTGCTTCACATATCACAATTGTAAATATATATATGTATATATCGACGCATATTGTTCCCAATGTCAGAAACATATACATGGCGCACATCTCCCTGCATGAAGATAAAGATGAAGGACATTTTCCACATGTTGTGACACTTGCTGGACATTTGCACACACAAAAAAATTCGGAATGGACTGTTTAAGCAGGAGTGAATTAGTATATATCGTAATACATTAAAAAAAGAGGGGGAAAAATTTAAAAAAATATAGTGACTCTTATAAAAGAATGATTTGGCAGGCCTGTATTATGTCCCATGCATGTCTTGAAAAGCCGCAAAATGACATGCACATATATATTAGCACATACGCCCACATTTTATGTTATAGAATAATATAGTCGTCAATATAATATATAACAGTATATATTCATGCCATACATTTTATTTTCTATATTTTTTTTTTCTCTGAGTCTGACTCATTACCACATAGAAAACTTTGACGCTTCACAGGTCAGCATTCATAAGTCATCAATGGTGCACGATATCCATAATCACAATACATTAATTAATTGGTATATATCTACGTAACCACTCGCCCCGTGTCGCCATTGAACTTGTCTTATACCAAACGTGGCAAACTAGAGCTTTGACAGACTATATCTCACAGACCTGCAGGATTTAACATACATAGACAGCGCATTCGAAAATCACTTTTCCAGAGCGAAACATGAATTCCAGCTGCTGTCAGCTCCTGTTGAAACGAGTGAAAACTGTCAGCAAACGGTCATACAGTTTATAGTGAATATTTATAGAGACCGTTATAATGAAGAGCACCCGTCGCTGGAAGATCATATTTCTGACCAGCGGATGTTTCAAGTACTGCACCATAAGCGATGTCCATTTTCCCGGAAGGCCTAAATTGACGTCCCGCAGTGAATGTCCCGGGCGCCGCCAATGACGCAATCGGTAAAAGCTTGCGCGCGGATCAGATCAGTCCCAGGGATCGAGTGACCCTTCAATGACCGTGGACGGGCGCTATTCGAGGACCTCTTCCTTAGTTAATATGGTTATATAAAGTGTGGCCGTTGCGCAAAACTTACAAAAATGTTGACTTGCGGTACCTCGCTATTTACACGTTCATCATCTGAGCCTTGTTCAAGCAATTGTCGTATTGACGCTCCACATCAAATCGGCTTTTTATAGCCCTGGTAAGGGCCCGTGAAAGAACTTAATGTCAGACATGATGGAAGGATCAAGGCGATCACTCACCAAGGCTCTCCCTGGGTCATGAAGCTTTAGACAATGCAGGAAGTTATCAAGGGATTACAGTTTACTAAGTAATCATTATAGCATGCGTCATCCCTGCACTGACATGCGTGCTGGATTTGATTTACAATTCTTTTTCCTTTAGAGTATTTGCAGCTATTGAAGTGTTCAGATCTCGTTAATAATCTGTACTGTCATTCTTAACGGTTCACAGGATAAATCATTGAGAATTCAAAATGATCGTCATTGGATAGACTGAAAATAGCCAGGGAGTTTCAGATTTGATTGACAAGTTATAACGATCACCACAACATTAAAAATTGTATTTCAAAATATCAAAATATTAAAACAATACCTGATTCTCTGGCACTAAATATATCCGCATTTACAGTACAGGGATATAATCTTTTTAATTCAGAGGATTCATGTAACACAAGCCATGACAGGGGTATAAATAACAATTTCAGTAAAAAATCAGACAAAAATAAAAAAAAAATTAAGTTTGCCTTTGCCTGATAATATATATATGCTTAATCAATCCCCCATAAGACTATAGTAGGATTAAATAAATTATACCAATAAAATTTAATTTTAAAAGATTTGCTGGTATAATTGATACACACACACACACACACATATATATATATATATATATATATATATATATATATGAACCTCCTAAAAGTCCTTCAATCTATATATCTATATTTCCGGATTTTGATGCTGAGGCCCACCATGCGTGCACGTGTTTATTGATTTAAACAGCGATTTTTTTCAATTAATTTGAGATTAATATTATGTGGCAAAGTATATTCCGTCCTGACCGCAGTGTGAAGAATGACACTATATATATAATTTTAAACTGGTTTGTTTGTCAAATACAACGGCAAATTTAAATAAATTTTCATAATATGACAACTATCTGGAATTTTATTATATGATGAAGTATATACACATGCACGTATATATGTGAGTGTGTATATATACTGTGGTTGGCTTCATATTCGCGAGGCTGAAATTTCGCGATTTTTCCATTTTTAATGTTTGCGAGGGTTTCATTTTCGCGATCTCACAAGAACCTATATCAAATCTTTGGCAAAGCCATATACCTGTGTGTATTATAAAATGAGAATAAGTCATGAGTTTGTGACATTTTCTTATACAATGATGGGCCCGCACACACAGCATAGGTGGTTTAGTTCAAATTTAAGGCTTACATTTCCCTATACCTGCAAGGTTGTAATCTATTAAAAAAAAATCTCTCTGTTCTAAACTATTACCATACAAGTATTGATTACACTAAATAAGAAGGACATTATCAATTGGCCGATTATTCCCGAGGGTTGCATTTTCGCGATTATTTCCCATTCGCGAATATGGAGAAATTAAAACCCTCTCGAACATAAAGGCAACCACAGTATATATATATATATATATATATATATATATATATATATATATATATAGTTAGCTTGACTGGTCCTTTGATACGGCAGAAAGTAAAGTTTAAAGTAACTAAACTAATCAATGATAAGCATTTTGTGTATTGTGCCATCATTGTATAATCTTCTATATATAAACATGAACAATTGTGATTTGCTTTAACTCCTGTATTCTGCATTATTATACTGCATGTATGTATGCATGATTACAAGATGTATGATTACATGTACTCATATATACTTATAAGTACATGAGGTTATATGCCTGCATACTTGTACTATATATATATATTTATATTATTTATTCACATGTGAGATACTTAAATTGTTTACAAGCATTGACCAGCTGGCACAATACACGGTTGTTACTGTTTTTTTAATGAATGATGAACAAATATACAATTATAAGTTAACACAATCACAAATAGTATATAAGTTTTTTAAAATTATTAATGTCTTTTCAAAGATCAGCATAGAAGAAATTATGCATGTGTTTCGAATCTTCCGAATCTGTTAGAGCCACGAGGATATATATATATATATATATATATATATATATATATATATATATATACAGTACATATATATGTATACAGAAGAGATATTGCATGTAATTTGATACAACGTAGTACACTAGAGTACAAGTACCGCTTTATCAAGTGTGTATGGTACTCACGACAAATGAGTCCTGGAAAACACACCGGAGAGGGCTCCTACCGCTTATAAATGTATATATATATATACTAACTTAATTATTACAGGTTTTCACATTCAAACCACCGTATGAAATAGACATTTTATTTTTATAATCATTTTTTTAATGAAGTTTATGTTATGTGTTTCATGAACGTCCCAAATATGCCGTTAACCCGCCTTATAAAATCACTTTTTACACAGTGGCGGATCCAGGTTTTGCTGTATCCTGGACATCCCTGCTATATCCCGGGGGGAGGGTAGAGGTACGAAAAAAATGGTTTTGTTTACCTATATGAGGACAAAAAAAAAAAAAATAAAAATTACCAGTTGCTTGTTGTAATATAGACTGTATCAAAACTTATTGTAGTGAAAAGATGCGAGTCGTGTCTGCATGACAGTTTCCAGCCACTGGGTTGCTTTGAGTTCTCTTTAAAAGAGAGGATGGCAGAAACAGGGGAATATAGTTAAGAAGGGGATAAACTTGTCATAAGATTGATCTCTAATGTCATTTATAGATGCAATACTATATAATTGTTTGAAAGGGACGCACGAGGTATACAAGGCAGCAAAAAAAAAAAAAAAAAAAAAAAACGTAATTTTAGTTTCATTGTGTCAGGTTCCATATATATGTCTGCCATTTAGTATTCGACAATAAACACTCATTTCGATAACTGTATAATGACGCTGACATCATACCTTCATATATATATAGTTACCAAGGAAACATTCTTATCATAGTGTTATTGTCTGTTACTAATCATCTGTATTCATTAACCTGCCAATTTCTCTTGAAATTCAAATTATGCCAGTTACCCAGATGACTGTTACTTTTATATTAAACACAATATCAAATATCAGCACAGTAAATTTCGGCTATAAAGCCTAACTATTAAAGATCAAATCATGTGTAGTGGGACCCGCCGTATTCTGAAAAATTGTCGTTTCAAATCGTTTAAAATAAAGCATGAGTATGATATTTAAAGTAAAATCTATTAATATGATATATAATAACGATATAACGGTATTTATAGCAAGAGGGGAACATCGAACAATCAACTAAGTCTGAATTGTCCTCTGTATAGTGGAAGAATACATTGCGGGTTTATGGCGGCTACACGGTCATGCAGGCTGCCCGCGGGCTGGTCGCGGGAGTGGGCTGGGAAAGTCTTTAGGGGGCGTCCAGTACTTGAGCAGCACCAATATTATCTCTGTGTGTAATTTGTTTGCATTATTTACTCGATAAGAATCGTGGACTGTCCATGCTGCAGATGGTGACGCGCGTGTAAACCCCAACGCTAATTCCACGTAACCTAAACACGTCTACCCCCCGGCCGCCCGCTGTCTGCTAGTAAAACATCGAGTCCACATTGTTTGTTTACTATGTCTTATTGCTCGCTAAATGTAGCGCAGACACTTCTCCTGACACCGCAGCAGATCAGACCGATACCTGCGTATATACAAAACATTATCCTATTAGATCATCGTGGGTTAAAGCTATATAACCCTAGGTGCACCGTACTTAATCTGATATATATGGCCCTGTAGCAGTTATTTTTATATTGTATATTTCAGGCTTCATCATCAAGTCCATGACATAATATCTAACCGCGACTCTTGAATTCACTCATTTAAAATGTTTAGCATATTTTAGTTAAAACCATATAGAATGCCGTTTTATCAGTATATTATCAAACTTTTATACATGATAACATGCAGTTAAATAAGAAAGTGGCCTTGTTTTCTTGACCAGTGGTTGGGCTGTACCACGTAATGTCTCATTCTGACCTCGTGACGTGTTATTTCCACTATACGTATATATTTCAGCTGTTTTCGTAATGTGTTATTTAGACCTCGTGACGTGTAATTTCTCTACGTATATTTAAGCTGTTTTCGTAATGTGTTATTTAGACCTCGTGACGTGTAAATTCTCTACGTACATTTAAGCTGTTTTCGTAATGTGTTATTTAGACCTCGTGACGTGTAATTTCTCTACCTATATTTAAGCTGTTTTCGTAATGTGTTATTTAGACCTCGTGACGTGTAATTTCTCTACCTATATTTAAGCTGTTTTCGTAATGTGTTATTAAGACCTCGTGACGTGTAATTTCTCTACGTATATTTAAGCTGTTTTCGTAATGTGTTATTTAGACCTCGTGACGTGAAATTTCTCTACGTATATTTAAGCTGTTTTCGTAATGTGTTATTTAGACCCCGTGACGTGTAATTTCTCTACGTACATTTAAGCGTTAACATTTTCCTGGGCCTGGCAAACCTCAGACCTGGAGTCAGGAAGATTATTGGGTAAGCTCTTTTTATTAACAAAAAATTTTGAAAATAGGTTAGTGAAATATATAATTGTTCATGTACAGGACAGGACTGACTGCTGGAGAAAGGAGTTGCTATAAACCATTTATGTGTAGCCAAAAGCCATGTAAAAGGGAATTATTAAGTTATAAACAAGAACACATGCACATATTACACATGCATATATAAATCCTCTCTCTCTCTCTCTCTCTCTTTATATATATATATACCAATGCGACTGAAACCTTGTGTCAATGAAAGTACCCATTTTTAAAAATATAGAGTAGCCGCTATAATTTCGGACATACATAATTATAAACCTCACAGAACAGACAAAGATTTTGATATGCTCATACACAGACGCCATTCAAGCACGTCATGTCAGTTTAAGCTTGTTTAGAATTACTTTACACCTATGCTGTAATCTTCAGGGCCTTTCTTTGGACGACAATATCAAAATGTTTTGAATGAACCTGCTCTTGGACTTGAACAACAGCAACAGGACCTCAGCTTTGAGGGCGGGACATTTTTTTCTGCTCGTCATTTAGCGCCACCTCACACACATACACACACACACCAGAAGGTTCCGGCATGTGGACCACCAAGGCAAGCATGGCGCTATCGTGGGTTGGGCATCAGCGCGCTACATGGCCGATGTCGGTCTGGGCTCGCCGGTAGATAAATGCTGTCGATAAGCCTGCAGCAGGCTTAATGGCCAGTAATGCATCGGCGTCAGATCTTCCATGAGATATCGTATCGTCAGCAGCCCTGAGGAATTAACAGTCTAAGTTCTAGCACGTTTTTACAATTCAGATTTACAAATCACTCTTGCATTTATCCACGCCTTGGTATGCGATGTGATATGGATAGTGGTATACAAATAAAATCCCCATCCCCCAGACGACTTGAAGCTTTAACTATTTGGCAAATATTTTGGTTTATAGGGACTTCAAATCCACACTTGCGTGAAGAAAAGCAAACTCTATACAAATAAAACACGACAAGTTGACACGCTTATCTCATGGAGACCGCCCAGTTGACCGAGGATCAAATTGGAAAATAAAAACATAGTCTGGAGGTTTTTGGTAATTACTTGAGTTGGGGCGGTTATAGGCTTCAAATGTCTTGCGCCGTCATTGCTTATTTCCCATTTCTTACTGTTAAATGTCATCAAGGTGCCGCTAACGTAATCTCTACACCGCAGTGATAAACAACAAAAGACAAAAGATAATTATACAGTTATCAGGCGGTTATCATTTTATATTTTCAAGGTTATATATTCAATAAAGCCTTCAAATGCTTTGCTTTACTGGGTTTCGGGCAAAAGGATAACGTTAATGATATTGAATAGATGATGATTTATTCAGATATACATAAAAAGGTATAAACTAGAATTTGTTCACAAATATAGATGCGTGTTTGTTTATATGTGTATATGAGAGAGAGACAGACAGACACACACACAGAAAAAGAGTGTATGTATATCAGTTTCACTATTGTCTTGTATAACTAAGCAATTACACGTGTACTGCGCCGTTTTTCCTGTTTTTCACAACTTCTAGTTTTTCTTTATTCTTATCAGGGAACTAATCTTGAGAGCAGTTTGTACAGATGGACATGTCGTGTTAGCAGTTTGTACAGACGGACATGTCGTGTGAGCAGTGTGTACAGATGGACATGTCGTGTGAGCAGTGTGTACAGATGGACATGTCGTGTGAGCAGTATGTACATATGGACATGTCGTGTGAGCAGTGTCTACATGGACATGTCATGTGAGCAGTGTGTACAGATGGACATGTCGTGTGAGCAGTGTGTACAGATGGACATGTCGTGTGAGCAGTGTGTACAGATGGACATGTCGTGTGAGCAGTATGTACAGATGGACATGTCGTGTGAGCAGTGTATACAGATGGACATGTCGTGTGAGCAGTGTGTACAGATGGACATGTCGTGTGAGCAGTATGTACAGATGGACATGTCGTGTGAGCAGTGTATACAGATGGACATGTCGTGTGAGCAGTATGTACATATGGACATGTCGTGTGAACAGTTTGTACAGATGGACATGTCGATTGAGCAGTATGAACAGATGGACATGTCGTGTGAACAGTTTGTACAGATGGACATGTTGTGTGAGCAGTATGTACAGATGGACATGTCGTGTGAACAGTATGTACAGATGGACATGTCGTGTAAGCAGTGTATACAGATGGACATGTCGTGTGAGCAGTATGTACAGATGGACATGTCGTGTGAACAGTGTGTACAGATTGACATGTCGTATGAACAGTGTGTCCAGATGGACATGTCGTGTGAGCAGTATGTACAGATGGACATGTCGTGTGAGCAGTATGTACATATGGACATGTCGTGTGAACAGTTTGTACAGATGGACATGTCGATTGAGCAGTATGAACAGATGGACATGTCGTGTGAACAGTTTGTACAGATGGACATGTTGTGTGAGCAGTATGTACAGATGGACATGTCGTGTGAACAGTATGTACAGATGGACATGTCGTGTAAGCAGTGTATACAGATGGACATGTCGTGTTAGCAGTATGTACAGATGGACATGTCGTGTGAACAGTGTGTACAGATTGACATGTCGTATGAACAGTGTTTACAGATGGACATGTCGTGTGAGCAGTATTTACAGATGGACATGTCGTGTGAACAGTGTGTACAGATGGACATGTCGTATGAGCTGTATGTACAGATGGACATGTCGTGTAAGCAGTGTGTACAGATGGATATGTCGAGTGAGCAGTGTGTAGAGATGGACATGTCGAGTGAGCAGTAAGTACAGATGGACATGTCGAGTGAGCAGTAAGTACAGATGGACATGTCGAGTGAGCAGTAAGTACAGATGGACATGTCGAGTGAGCAGTGTGTAGAGATGGACATGTCGAGTGAGCAGTGTGTAGAGATGGACATGTCGAGTGAGCAGTGTGTACAGAAGGACATATCGTGTAAGCAGTGTGTACAGATGGACATGTCGAGTGAGCAGTGTGTACAGATGGATATGTCGTGTGAGCAGTATGTACAGATGGACATGTCGCGTGAGACCTATGTTCACATGGAGATATCGTGTGAGCAGTATGTACATATGGACATGTCATGTGAGCAGTAAGTACAGCTGGACATGTCATGTGAGCTGTATGTTCAGATGGACATGTCGCGTGAGACGTATATATGAACAGAATACCTGTAAAGGATATGTCAGCCATGTAAGGAGTGGTCACGCTGATATAAACAGGTCCCTTGCATCATTTGACAGATCATAAATCTCCCTCACAGAAGCTATAGACGAGACCCCGGGCTCGGCTTTAATCGGCCATTTAATGCTATCTGGTTCAAGTGTATCGGTTTTGTGGCGGACTTATCGGTGGGCCCCGTATATCAGCAGACCCCGCCGTCCATCTCACGAGTAACTGGTCGGCATGACAGCTGGCTAGGCCAGACGAGGCCCTCCCCGTCTTGTACAACATTTGTAGCAGCAGACAGAGGTGAACACTACAGCAACAACGATGTTATAGTTTACAGGTCAGATGTTTCTGACAACTACAGTTTTGAAAAAAGAAAACGTTCACGAGGGTTGACAAAAACAATTTATATAAGAAATTTAGCGAAACTACGTTTAGAAATCTTCAGGAAGCACCGGATTCAGAGCAGGTTCAGTCTTTACCACGACCAGTGCACTATTTATTATTTGACAACAATTAGCATTTTAGAGATTGACAAGAGCAAGCAATTCAGAAATAGGTCGAATCTGTTGTGCATTTTAAGAAAAAAGCAAAGGCGATGCAGCAGTTGGATGACGGGTTTGTTAAATGTAATATTTTAATTAGTTTTAGTTGCAGACATGCAGCATCTCAAACCATGCAGTATGCAGTTCCAGTGACTTAGCAAATGCCACCAGACCCAGAAATTCATAAAGGAACATCTAATTATGGTACATGCATCAAATGACGCACAATAAAAGCTCGGTTTGTATACAGAGAATTGATAAAATTAAATGATACTCGAATCATATGAAATGCTCGGACAGTACAATTAATTTTATACCTTTATTTTATTGATATTTCATTAACTGATATGAATTCGTGTTAACATTATTTCATTGGCATTTTATAAATTATATTCTATGCATGTTCTTCTATATATGCTAATCTTTGTGAAATACCTGTCTATTCATAAAATGTCTTTAATTTGTGTACTGATATTTCTGTCCTCTTATCTGATTCCTGTTTTATCGTCTCCATCGAAACAAGACTATATATCATGCTGCATCAGATCATTTACATTTCAACTGCCACGTCATAAATAATTTCATGGAATATGTCCAGTTATATAAAGATATGCATTAAGATATTTCCCTATAGCTTTACCAATCTTCTCTGAAACAAGTTTCTTTATACCAAAAAAATATGCTTCGATGAGAGTTGTCAGAATTGTCTATGTGTGTAAGAATTGATCCCTATTTTAGAAGTTAAGACGGTCTGTGCAACACAAAGTATACATTCATATATATTATGTTGAACGAAAAACACTTAAAGCTGTGTTTAAATGACGTGTGAGGGATAGGTGTACGGACGGGGCGCTAAGTCCACAGACATATCGGACACAACGGGCTTGACGGACAGATAAATATTACACAATCAGCACGCACCTGATATATTTAGATCCCGGCTCTTTAGACACGGCGGCTTTACGAAGGACACTACTTCTTTCAACTAGATGAGGACTTGACTGCAGTTAATAGCAGGGAGGTGAAGGGTAGGCCACAGAGTTATATGATTTACTCTACGTAAATAACCGTCTAAGATGCAGCGAGATGTAAAAACAGGGCTGTTTTCCTTTCTAAATTGTTATATATGGGGACTGAATTGACGCTGGCCAGGGCCGACTGTGTAGTGTTGGGTCCTCTGACTGGGCTGGACCACCCCTCAGGGCAGCCAAGCTCGGAGCCTCGCCTTGTAATGTGATCTGGCAGTGTTTGGTTGGTCTGTTCGTCTTCGGAGCTCCTCTCGCTTGCTGTGCCATATTCCCTCCTCGCTATGAACTCACCAGACGTCGATAGCGTCAAATTGTTTGTGCCGATCATACTGCTGTATTTCCTGAATTTCAATGTTTTGTAAATATTATGTTAACGGGGAGTCGATGTTCGGCTGCCTGAAGCGAGTGGTTTGGTTCCTACGTCTGTACGGTTAGGCTCCAACTCCCTCTTAACGCAGGCACTACCTCACACCCCGGCTCTTGAAGACCCCTCTGGCGGCTAATTTCTTCCACTCGACCATCTTCGGCACGTCTTTACTCCAATCGACAACCCGTCAACGCAAAGTACGCCGAACGCCGCCGACGTCCAATCAAGCTCGCTAAACCCTACAAACCACTCCGATCACAGTTAATCAACGTTATGCCTCGTGTCGCTCACAAATTGTATTTCGCTCGCGACCTCTTGTGATAAACAATACAAAGAATCTTCGTTGTTTGTCTCTGTTAATACTCTACCGGAGGCTAAGAAGGCCCAAGTGCACACACGAAGCAAATTTGTATGAGGATTATATTGGACGAATCACTTTACATTAAAACTACCGGAAACTGGCTAGGAAATATAAGGAATTGCTAGCAAGCCCCCTCCCCCTTTCTCTCTCTCCCTCCATCCTGCCACCCCTTTAATTTTTCATGGCTCTTACATTTATATACACTCTTAACCCTGAGACCTGAGTTTTTGTTTGTGATATCAAGGTTTGTATTAAAGAAGTGGCCTTAATTAATTTAGAGATCCATAAAGGTGAATTATATATGCCATGTAAAAGAAAAATGAAAGTTATAAATATAAGCGTAAAATTTAGTTCCATCTATATATGTATTTTATAAGCTATATAAATTTATCTCTGATATAGATAATAACTTTTGTACTGCTTTTTTATAACAGTCGTGCATTAAAGTTTCCCTTATTTTAAAGGATTAAATACGGATAAATATTACTGATATTTTTTACTGATAATAATATATAACACAGCTCGTCCTGGATTCCAAATAGCTATAAATTTGTGTACATATATTACCAAGTAAACTATATATATATATATATATATATATATATATATATTTAATACAATAAATCATATTTCGTATGATGTTTAGTTCTTTCGACAACGTTCATTTTGTCTGTCTATAATTTTATACTGAATGTTGTACTGTGCGAATTCGGAGGAAATAAAAGATCAATCATCTACCAATCACGCTTTGCACCAAGTTAAAAAAATTGCTCGTTTGATTTTTTTTTATCTGTTTATCCCCTACATTTTAAGAAAACTGTAGAAACATTCATTGTATCAAACTGCGCCTTGATTTTGCGCGGAGAGCCAGTCTACTGAGTAACGGGTTCCCACGTGGTCTGTTGTGTTCGTGCCGGGTCACACACACTCGGCTCTCACGGTGTCAGGCAGTTATTGACGCCAGATTGTTTTAATTAGATGCAACCCCCTGCCACATTAACTCGGTAACTTGCTAATTACACCCAATCAATCAAGAAAACAAGCCTGCCACTTCAATGCGATCGTTGTTTGCACACTTGCTCACAAATTAACCCCTGTTCATCTTGGTATTAATATATATTTTAAAGAGTATTAATATACATTTTAAAGATATATATATATATATATATATATATAAAAATATATATATATATATAATGGTGAGAAAACCAATATATACGTTAAAACTGACCAAATATTAAACAAACATGTACATATTAATACATATATAGACAAGTATTTGATTAAAAATTAGTAGATTCCCGAATTTAATATTTCCTTTTTTTTAACGAACGGTTTGATATATAAATCCTATATATGCTGCTACCTAGACGCAGCAAATGTAAAAAAAAATCATTGATTTTTATTTCCCAGTTATCACAAAATTTATATATTTTCTTTTTAATTTAAGAGCGAACAAATACGTGTTATTTCGATTACAACATGCAGCTTAATGAAATGACACCAGCTAGGAAGAAGTTAATGTATTGTCAAGTGAATTTGGATTTGTAAATTCAAAAAGTAGATCCACGTTAAATGTGGTTCTGGTTCTGATTTGAGAAATGATGTAGTGACGGTGATGGTTTTATTATGAATTATCTTCGAAAAACGATATATACATATACGACATATATTCATATTCAGATTATATATATATATATATATATATATATATATGTATGTATGTATGTATGTAAATATATATATTCAGGGAACACTCGCATGCATGCACTCCCTCTGAGATATTAATTCGAACAAGTCTTCAAATTTATAAATCGCGTCTCAGATTTAAAGAGATATTAACCTGACCCCCCCCTTTAGACAGACCTTTCCGCTGGTATATATATTTGAACGCCTACAGAATAGTCTTCACTCTCACCTCAAAATACCCTCCCTCGCTGGTCCAGTATATAAGATTATAACAACTTGTACTTACCGCTCAGGATATGTTTACGATTTACGACAAAAGAAAAATTAAATAATAGTAAAAAATATATACTAAACAAAATAAAAAAGTAATAACTTTAACTTAAGTAATGATTCATTACATTTATATATAAGATATACTGGTATATATATATATCAATAAATAAGAATGATATTATATATATATATATATATATATATATATATATATATATATAAAACACAGTCCAAATGATACATAAATGATTTTTTTGCGGATAATCTGAAATTTTACGGGTATAGGATGGTATTGATATCAAGTTACACCCAGTGTAACGGGCCTCAGTATAACATATATAGCCTATATAGTCTATATAAGTTGTATACCCGCAGAGGTAAAATACATGCATAGGTCATGTCTGAGAATATATACCCAAGGCATTGTCCCGGTACATTTATATCCTTAAGCTAGATAATACCCCTTGTTGCTTTAAATAGCCGTGCTTTATCAATTAAAAAGAATATGATTTTTACTGAAAACCTCAATTATCTGTCAAATATTTTTATTAATTTAATGTTATTAAATAAAATAATTGTTATGTTGGATACTTATATATATATTCGGCGATATAATTCTATATGGTATAAGCATGTATGTCATCACGTGACTACATATCGGAAAATGTTTTTGAAATCACATTATTACACTAACATGGGAATAATAATTATAATTCCGACCTTCAAAAATATCAAGATTTAAAAGAAAGGGCTGTCTGCATGTCAAGAGTAACACGATTTATAAACAAATAATATTTTTTTAACTTTTATGCTAATATGATTATAATTGAATAAGTATTGTTAGATTATGAAAAATTACTATATTCATTATTTCTTGTATTTTTTAATTGAAACCTAAAATATCGGGAACAAGGCGGTGTTC
Source organism: Sipunculus nudus (assembly GCA_026874595.1). NCBI lineage: Eukaryota > Metazoa > Annelida > Sipuncula > Golfingiida > Sipunculidae > Sipunculus > Sipunculus nudus. Next base: position 110,261,762 of record CM049306.1, on the reverse strand, counting down.
GCGAGAATCACGAAAGGTAAATGAAAAATATAATTAAATTAAACATAAATGACAAGTAAATGCACACATTTCTAAGATATCATATAAATATACAAATAATCCATTGTTTGGAGCAGCTTTTAATCCTATAATAATAAGAATGCATGGGCTTCCATAAAATAAATAGGTATATACATGTTCATGTACTGTTATTCTAATGGATATGTCGCGCAAACTGGCATACGCGACTCTGCAGAGCGTCTCGGTAAGGTGGAATAAACTGACCTTATCTATTGAGGGTAAAATAGGCCAGGCGAGATATTCTAAGCGAAATAAACCAAATAGTAGCTATATGATATAATATGATATTATAAGATATTACATTATATTATATTATATTATGCATTATATTAAACGTTACCATGTGTATGTTGCCAAATATGTAATGCGCCATCTTCCTATCTGACAATAATAATAATAATAAAAATAATAATAATAATAATAATAATAATAATAATAATAATAATAATAATAAAATAATAACAATATCATATTTATTTTTATTATTATTATTATTATTATTATTATTATTATTATTATTATTATTATTATTATTATTATTATTTTTATTATTTTTATTTATAGGTTGTTTGAATATTAATTGTATATTAATTGTATATTATTTGAATATCATTTTATATTGTTTGATATCATTTGAAATAGTTAATAACAAAAGCCAGTAAACTGCATATTGAAATACTAAGAGATAGAGAGAGAGAAGGGGGTGGCTAAAGTGAATATATAATGGCATAAATGAATATAGTTGAGTACTTTTAATAACATCAATAATAATACTAATAATGCTAATTATTCTTATACTAATACATATACTCTATAAGAATACTAATACTAATACTAATAATATATATTATTTATATATGTAATGAGAGGAACAAGTATTCCCATTGAAAACTAATCCGTGAACTTCTCTTAAAGGACCCCCCCCCCCCCCCATTCTCTAAACAATTAACCAAACCCTGGACGAGGAAATTCTTATTATTTTTTTTCTGAGTTTAACAACGTGGATATAATAACAAATCTTGGGTACTATGAATCTAAACGAGTGTTCATCCAGCAATACAGCACTTTTTCATTTAAGATAATTGTGTCTAGTTTTCTGATAAATGTGTGGCAGGGATTCATCGAAAAACGGTCAGTTTTAGTGGAAGGCAATGAAGCTCTTTAAGTAGCGGCGTGACGTTGTCCCTCCTTTCGCTTATGAAGACGAGTAATCTTGAATAATTTGTGCTATGAGACTTGTCCGCTAGAACGGAATTTTAATAATCCTAATATGGAAGGGGACAGTGTTTTTTTTGTTTAATAAACGCTATTTTTTTTATAAAAAGGAGAACGTTTTACGACATGTATCGTTTACCATATGTATATGTAAATGATAAATATATGACTGAGTGTATCCTGGTAAATGGACAAGCACTCTTGGATGTACGTTTGTTACAGCGGAGGACAAGTTCTGCTGTACGAGGCTGTCAATTCGAGTCAAGTTCGTCTGTTACCAAGTCTTGTTTGAGACACGACAGACAGGAAACTTGAAGGAAGGGTACGAGATCCTCCGGGGGTTAGGAAGTCGGGATCCCGTCCCTTCCCAGGCGGCTTTACCCCTGCCGGGCGTGACACTTCCAGGCGACGCTGAGCATCTATCATTGGCTTGTCTCGTAAAAGTCACGCTAACATGTGACGTCACTGCAGGACGTCCGAAGAACGGAAATCAACACTCCTTTAACAGCTTTACGTTTTTTTTTATTTTAACCTGCGAAAAGGTTTACTTATGCAGATGTATTTCTTCCGCCCATGCCTTCACATACAAGTTTTTCGGGACAGTGCTACTTTTTTAATATTATATTTTAAATGAATATTTTCACTAGATTTCCTGTTTTTTTTATTTGATGTAAAGGAAAACCATGCATGGTTAGAGAACAATGCAATATTGGCATGTATGTTTTTCAGAGCTGAAATTTCCTTTTACTTTCACATATATACATTAGCAAAATCTCAGGCATTAAATTATTTTTATATAGAGAGAAACATCAAGAGCTTTTTTTTTATTAATATGTGGTACCAATAAATATCTATTTGTAATTTATCCGAAAAATAAATCATTCTTTCATTTCATAAATCTTATATATTTCAAATAAAGAAAACCCCACCTAATTCAGGCACATTATGCATACATATTGAATGAATACGTAATCATATGATCATGTATATAAGTTGATAACATGATCAAAGATTGCCTCTTAAGGCTAAATGTATCACAAAAAGTACGTTTTTAATATTCCTTAAACATGCAGTTAAAAAGCGGAAACGGTTAATTTTTATAAGCCTTTTGACAAATAAGTTTAAATGGGTGTCACAGAAAACGGTTAACTGTGGATGATTGATCTGTAGGATGTCCACATAACAATGTGATGGCTCTTGAGGGGCTCCGTTAACTGTACAGAAACGGGAGAAAAAACCCGCTGTGATCTATGGAACAATGGGCCATGGATGTCCCCCTGGCACTCTTGTTTGGCGCTCTCGTAAACTTGGTATCCACTGACTCTTTGACTCATATCGGTATCTTATCGCAAAAAGTGCCAAGCGTGATGAACAACCGTGACGACAGGCCGGTAATATAAAGAAACATAACAAATTGTTAAGAGTGGCTAAGACTGAAAGATGTTTACCAGATATTATTAATCTTCCTGCCTGGGAGGAGATATTACACAATAGGTCCGGCGTTATCCCGCGGCGTGGGTAGACGACGCCGACGCAAGCATTGAAACATCATCCCCCACATAGTCATACCTTTCATTAAGATTTCCGTGAGTTTTACAACCGTCACAAGTAAAACACACCAGGAGCCATCCCACCTGGAATGTAAATACTGAAAAAAACTCCCGAGTGACTAGTTTTATTTTAATGTGGTTAACGTGGTATATATATCTTTGTTATCAGATGGTTAAAACCTGATAATGGCAGATGTTTCATAAAAAATGCTATAAATTACTTAGTCATTTATTGCAGGTCTTTGCATGGTGTAAATATGGCGTAGGGAATATATGAAAATGATTATTCATGTATATAAATGAATAATTATTCTCTTATTTAATATGTTAATATATTACAAAAACCTATAGTATATATACGACATGTCAGCTTTAAAAATGAACTATATCTCCTTTTTTTAAATAGATTTAAGTTTATAACAGCTTTGTAGCTCTGTCAGCCTTATACAGCCATTCAATTATTTATGGTGTATATATATATATAAAAGGTGTGAATAATCAAATATAAACTTTAAACTATGCATTAATTTCTAAATTTCCTTATAATATATGTCTTCCTAAACGTTTTCTTTGTTAAATGTGATCTTCTTGGATTTTTTAACAGTAAAATGATGAAAACTCTGGCACGTGGCGAGTCAAACCATGACAGTGTTTTACTGATTTACATGTTTCACTGGAATTCCATAAATATAAATTTGGGTGTTTTTAAAACCTGACAGGAATTAATAAAGTACCGAACACATTATAAATCACGGTAATTATTTCCTCATCAAGCAAGACTAACTTCATGTACTTTTGCCATCAATCTTAGTCACAGATATAGGTTCCTTATGAATTTTATTACATGTGTATTCCATGTATACAAGTCCCGACTCGTGTGGCCAGAAGACCGCTATAAACGGCACTCAAACTCATGGAACCCGACTTTCAAAGGCACGCGCTGACCTCGAGCTAAAGCCTGGTTAAATCAGCACACCAGACGCATAGAAATAGTTGAACTGCATTCAATTAAGCAACAGATCCCTTGTGAAAATCAGCAGGACAGACAAGACACATAAGAAGAGATTTATACGTCCTAAAAACACTCAAATGAGCGCGATGCAGAGCTAAACCCATCCTCGGTTCGCATCCGCACATTTGCTGAATCATGCCTGCATGCATTTTTATATAGTGTATATACTATACAATTAAATAAAAAAAAGTACTCTACCTGGACGTATTAAATTTACACGCACACAGACGCATGCAGTGGGAAACCAGCAATTTTGTATGTATTTGTCACAAAGAAAGGACTGAAATGGCTGACATCACGGAATATATATATGTTGCGCGCATCTCCCGATCTTACCCAACATCCGCTGTTAATTTACCGATTCATGCTTATAGCTTTGATAAAAAAATTAAAATAAAACTATTAAATGAATGCTCTTCTATGGTCACCAAGTCATACCAAATTTATATTTTTATTGACCATGTTTTCTATCGATTTATATATATATATATATATATATATATATATATATATATATATATATACATGTATAAACATCTATAGTATTTTAAGACTGACTACCCTATGTGTAACTGCCCCCCCACCCCACCCACCCCTTCCAAAATAGGTTAAACAAGAAGCAAATGGTGAGTCGTTGTTTAATTCTGTCTCAAATCATTGATTCTATCTTTTTTTAAATCCACTTGTATTATAAAGTTACCTGTCCCAGTTTACACCTATATAGACTAGCGTGTTGATACAATTCTTTCGTGAGTGAAGTCTATATATATATATATATATATATATATATATATATATATGTATGTTCAAATTGTGGGATGTTATATATTATGTATAGAAGTAATTGATGGATGGAAAGCTGAGAACCGTCGATGGTTTCAGACCTTGTACATTGATTTTATTTTTTTTAAAGATAAATTAAAAATTTTTAAAATTGGTCTGTTTTACAATTTTGATATAATAAAAAATACATACGATATAAGTATATAATATAGTCATATTTAATATAATAATATATAAATATAAATAGTCAAGTACCGTATACAATACAAAAATGCTGTTTTTGTTTACCGCCTTTTTTATGACTCACTTCCATCATATTTGACTGAAAAAATAATAACCTATCGGCCTTTGCTTACGCTGCGCTCGGCTGGCGGAAATCTTCTTAAAGTACCTAAGTGTAATATGAAAATCGGTGAACGTTCCTTCCGTTTCATAGCCCCAAAAGTTTGGAATTCACTTCCCATTACCCTTAGAAAATCTCCAACTCTTGTATAATTTAAAACTAATTTAAAAACGTATCTCTTTCGCCAAGCTTTTGGTAATTAATATGCATTATTTTTTTCCTGGGTCAGGCACAGGGAGTAGATTTCCATGAAATTGTATGTGGGTATGCGTGTGTGTGTGTGTGTGTGTGTGAATTTCGGTGTGAGTCCCACCATCGGGGAATTTGGCGCTATATAAATACTATATATTATTATTAAATATATTACTATTATTAATATCATATATGAACATCGGAAGGTGAGCCTGTATACCATTTTGAAACTCATTATCCCTGGACACTGCATGGGGATCGATAAATGCCCCTGACATATGTTAAGGTTGTTTGGAACCAGTAACCGGGTCTGACCCACATCGCCATTCCCTGACACTGGGGATCGGTAAATGGGACAATGGTTATAGAGTCTGATAGGTCAGATCGGAAGATGGCTCAGCATTTTTCCTAACTCTTTTACAAACACAAACTTCATGAACGTGTCATTCATTCATATGTATTGTATATATATATGACAATGCATGGGGTTGGTTATTTCAATGATTTAAAAGGATATAATTTTCATTAAGAAATTAAGATTGGACTATAATGATGTAAACATTTTACACAACTTGCGCATATGTTGGAGCCTGTTTGCGGATCTGGCCCATCTGCCGATGGGCTTGGCCCATATGAGGATCCGTTATTGGGCAGATGGGCAGCCCAATAATGGATTTGATACCATGCACTTTCTGGCCCATCTGCAGATGGGCTTGACCCAATAACCGATTTAAGTTTTCGTTAGTAATACGCAATTTTTTTTATTATCTTTATTATTTTTGTACTCACACACACACATTTCTTATAACTTAAACGTTTTCATTGAAACACAATTCACTATCACAGCCTTACATCAATAATTTTGTCATCAAAATTACATAGATTGTTACTATAATCTTTTTAATAATTTTATGCAAACAATTCATAACTAGACTACATTGCATGCATGTGATGTTAAGAGTTTAATGAGGTTCATTAATTATTTGAATGGTTTGTTAGGTAATAATTAACTGACGGGTTTCTTTATAGCTGAATGGTTTGGTAGGTTAGCTATCGGGGTCTTTATAGTTCGATCTAAGGGTTTCAAAGAAGTAGCGGTAACCGTTTGATTAGCACTCCAATGTTTTGACTAGGCGGCTTTAGTCTAACTCACTTGTAATATGTGAGCATGTGATCATCCAACTGTGTAGTTCAGTTTTTCGTTATGTACCAGTAAACATCAGAGAAGTGTGCCTGATCCTACAAAGTTACCATCATGGTTGGAGGGGCTTCAGGTTCCCGTACTTCAACAGAACCTGTCCTGGGACATTCCAGCTGGCGCCTTTGTCAAAAATTTTGCATGTAAACAAGAATCACTGGATTACAATATCCAACATTGGATAAAATTAATAAAATTATAACGTATTACTAACAAAAACTAAAATCGGTTATTGGGCCAAGCCCATCTGCAGATGGGCCAGAAAGTGCATGGTATCAAATCCGTTATTGGGCTTACAGAGGGGCAGCCCCAATAACGGATTCTCATATGGGCCAAGCCCATCGGCAGATGGGCCAGATCCCCAAACGGGCTCAAACACATACATTTATATCAAAACATGAGCACAAAACGGACCGTGCGTATATGCAAGGTAATGCACTGAATATGATTTAAAAACTTCTACGATTTATTGCATCCCTCTCTAAAAGATGAAACGATGAAAAATGGCCAGATTTGCTACCTCCTAAGTGACTTATACCTTCATTTGATAATCTCGCTTGATTTATGATGTTTATGCCGTCTGATCTAACGTTGAGAATATTAACTTGATGATATTAACAAAGAAAAAAAGTCATTTTGTCCCTGATATTAACGTAATGTTTTTAAATAATTGAATAATTTCTTGAACTGCAACCTATATGATGATGAATAAGTATTAAAATAAAAAAGGATTGATTCCAAGGAAACGGTATACAGGGCATATAGGGCACGCATGTGATTACATGGGGGTAAATACTAAAAATGGATGCTGACATTTTGATTGCATGCAGATCTTGGGCCTGCTTTTCCTGCATGCAGAAATCCCGTCACAGGCGGCAGGTCATATATATGTTAATTGAAAGTTGTCGATTCTGTGTACATAGTACAATTAAATGTTCCAGTTTGTGTATATTTACTACCATAAGGATAAACGGCCAGAGAAGGAAGGAGCGCGGGCCGTAATTTTCTCCCGCGTAAACATTTAGGGCTCAGGACGCCCGCAGGACGACATTTCATTAACAGAGTGGTCAATACATCGCCGTGACGTCTGTCATCACGTGTGTCTGTCCGGATCATCTCTGAAGACATCCACGGCCCCGAGATGTCCCTACAGTGACAAGTCGCCCCGTCCGCCAGGCGTGGACCAAGCCTATACAAATACCACGGTGTGCTGGAGGCCGCGATCCCCCCGCTCACTGACCATATATCACGGGGGAATATGCCCTAAAGACGTGTGTACGTCGGAACTGACAAACCCCAGAACTCCCTGCTACCTGTACAGGACATTAATGTCAGTAAATCTAACGTCACCAGCTCATCAATTCGTATTTACAATGTCCAACAGGAGAGAGAGAACTATCATCATACGTTTACAGACAGAAATGTTTAACTTAAGAAATCTGCGTTTATAGACATTTAGTCGACTGGGTTTCAGAGGGTCGTTAAACCGCCTTGCAACATGTTTGCTTCAATATTAAAATACCCCTCGCTGAGCTATGTGATTAAATGTCGCAATAACTATACGACTGTTTATAAAGACAGATTAAAAATGTTTGTGTTATGTCTACGCATGTATTTTGACATATTAATTGAAATGCATCAAGCCTCTGTATGTTGAAATAAATTCTGTTAAGGTCTAATATTACTCTGTGTATTTATATTTAGTAAAATATTTCTATGATCATATCTAGTGCACAAAATAAATATTATTTCCAATAAGTGATTTTTTGGCAATTTGTATAATCAATAATATCATCATTAACCCATCATGTCAAAAGAAAGATTTCAAAAGAAATTCACGGGAGTTAACGATTCCTCTCTGTTTGGCTTTGGAGCACATGCATAAAATAAACAACAAAAACTGCCGGAAAAATTTGACAGACAAATAACACTACATCACCTTCGCTCCTTGTCTTATGGCCAGGTAACAGTCCCGGGAAAAATTAACAGCATGCAAGACAAGGCCTCGCACTCTTTTTGGCAGGGTAGGTGACAGCACGTAGAAGCCATTACATCTGCCATGAGGTGCAATTAGTCTAGGTGCACATCAACACTTGCGAAAACTTGCATAACAAGAACAGGCCTAAATCTGATAAAATAGACACGTTTGCGGCTTCTTGTGCGAAGTGAGAGGAAGAAAAACGCCTCAACAGACCAAGCTGAAAGCCGTAGCCACGCAACGTGTAAAAGAAGGGACAATATATATATATACGTCTTGGGCTTTCGCCGATGACCTCTGTGCAGTCTTCTTTTTCCAGAGTAGGGGGACCTGTTTGTTTATGCTTCCAGTTGTACAAAGCCTGCCAAAAACTAGGGCTGTACAAGACATGTGGCCTCGAGGCTGTGGGAATGTTGCCACCCACGTTTTGAGGCCGGCCACCAGACACCATAACCGGAAAACTTTCTGTCATCAGGCTGTGCCTACAGGATCAGGGAGATAGCAGGGCTTAGGGAGTCGATACAGGCAGCACGGGAGACTGGGGGTTAGACTGGGGCTGAGAGACGCTCCACAGGGGGCTCTATAGAACCAGCGGGACGTCGACTTCTACCCAGTATGGACACGAAACTTTCTCCTCCAAAAGACTCCGGTCACTGTCAACCCTGTCTGCAAGAAGAACAGATAAGGCGACATGTCAGGGTCTGCTAAATACACGCCCTGTGTAAAACAAAACTGCATGACAAAACAACACCTACCAGTGTTAAGGACAGATCATGACAGACATAATTTCTGTGGGACTGTGTAGTTCTATATTTTCATTATCATTCATACATTTATCTTTTACAAACATTTATTAAAAAAAATCCCGAATAAGATGATGGTGGTAAAAAAAAAACAAGAAATAGAGGAAGAAGAGTATTTCACTAGCTATTATTTAGGATTTAAATGAATCGAAAATGACCACTTTTTCTAATATTTGTCCAGGGATCAACGATTTCTTCAACAATCAACATACACTGAATATAAATAAGTTTGGTGACTTCCCATAAAACTAAACAAATCTCTTGTATAGCATTATCATGAGCTATCACCTGTTGTATATATATATAGATATGATAATATATATAGATATGTTAAGATGATTATAGTTAACGTATAACACGTAGAATAGACTTCAGCTCAACGTTTTTGGTGCTATATATATATAGATTCAAGTGGACTGAGGGAGGAAGACGATTTAAAAAAATAATGTATTTGTCGGGACAAATGTAGTACATCTTGGGCCATTACACCCAAGGCAGTAATAAAATTGTCTCTATTGGTCATCAATTAATGATAAACCAATACAGCTTCAGATAAATAGCCTTTGTATGTTACCTTTTTCAATGCAAGACATGAACTGTTTTTAAGATTTACGTCAAGAGTGTGCTTCAATTCGGTTAGGGTTGCTGTATATATAGAAATCACGAACAAAGACTGAACATACCGGAAACGTGCAGCACCTTTGACCGACACAATCCGTGATCCGTCAAACTTACCGTGTCATCACGTTCTAAATGCCCGGAAAATGTTCAAACAAGAATGCAGCCGGACATGATGAATGAATCAAAACATCTTCCACAACTAGTGATGCCAATCTTTGTCAGATACACCTTTGGACCAAGCTTTTCATAATTCAAGCCAAAATTTCATCGCCATTCCTGAACGGCTGCATGAATGCTAAAAACAATATATTACAATACAATCTTCTAAATGTTAAAATCATATGTGTATATATTCTAACTGTGTTGAGGTATTTCTCAGTTACGCATGTTAAAGAGCTAATAATGAAATTTTAATATAGTGGCCGGTATTAATAAATCAGCATTAGAAGTCCTTTGCCATGTGTCCGTTTTGAGGGCGCGCGGTTCTCTGATTATACTGCATGGAGGGGGAGTGTTTTGCTCTCTCGTTTGTTACAGTTCTATCGCCGCTTGATGTACAGATTACAGACAAACACTCTTTGTTTGGTTTGCACAGGTGTTCTTTCCCAGCTCCATGCCTGCTGGCACTGTTTCCCGGCCGTCCGATGGCTGTCCCTTACCTGCATGACGCTTTAACGAGAACAACTGGCCGAATATCGCAACATATACTATGTATGAATATATATTATACCCAAAAGGTCAGTTTGTGAAAATCAACCACATTGGATAACTAGGGCAAACAAGGACAGAAAAAAAAATGAAACAAGAAAAGAAGTTTTGATATAGAAGGTCCCCCCCCCCGGAAAAATTACAGAACTATTAATTGAGAAATGAACTCACCAACTGCTATACAAGCCTTACGGAGGCCATTTAATAATTTTACTTAACTGCTCGATCTGCATGTAATCTTGTTGCATGGTCTATATCAGATTCTACATTCTTATTCTTATTGTTATACATCCGGGTGCTGCATCGATCCTTTTATCTATATAGCACAATAGTGTATATCATCAGATTCACTAATACCATATATATGTGTGTATATATATATATATATATATATATATATATATATATATATATATATACCTTTGGCAATATATATTCACGAAATAAAATTGTTAGATAAATAACCCGAACCACTATATGTCAGACCTTTATGAGTCGGTTGTAGTTCTTTGCTGATGTTATAAAATCTTCCTATAACGATATCCCGCGTTCTGACCGCCGGGTTCCGTCGTCCCTCATATCAATCATTCTGTCGTTACATGTGCCTAAAGCTCTTGAAAGGTTTCCGATCATCTGGCCCATGTCCAGCCGACTTCAAAGCCCTGATTTGCTGTGCAAACTTTGCTTCAAGAGGGAGTTTAAATTTTCACTATGTGGTGGCACAGGGCGTGGGTTCTTGACAAGGGGAATGTCCAGCGTCCGACCACTCGGCAGCGGGGGACTGGACAGCGGCTCTCAAACCTGCGCCCCTTTGCCGCCATCATGCCCGCCCTTATACCTGTTCAGGTAGACCCTGATGGATCCACAGGTGTTCGTCACAGCTACCGGATCAACACTGACGCTTCAACCACAAAGAGGATATTGAAACCACAGCCTTCCTAAATGACAGGCCAAATTAAGTCTTGGCGTCCCGGTTTTATCACTAAATCCGCCCATGAGTATATAATTCTTAAAAAATGTAAATGGCATACTCTTTCCTTTGTCCAAAAAAAAGGTTTTCATGTTACAAGGTACTGTACTCATGCATGCATGCATTGTAATGCGTTAATTGAAATGTTCAAACTTGAATTGGAAATATATATACACACAAAAAAAGGAATTTTGGTATGCAGTTTGTACAAAAAGTAAAAATGTTATTGAATGAAGCTTATCACTTTATAAGAGTGATTTTGAGATACCAGGCCTGATTATTGGATATAGGATGTATATAAACAGAGAATAAGGGGTCGGTGTGAAGAATTCTAGATGGTAAAGGTAAAAACACGCCCAGGACTGCCATTTTACAGATATGCAGGTACATCCATGTAGGTAAATATGACCAATACAGGTGGAACCTGAATTGAAATGGAATTTTCCACCCCTGTATTGCAGAATATATTTTTAACACGCTGCAGTCCTGAACGACTCAACTATAAATTTAAATATTTATGTTAAACAAAAAATCTGGGATTGTAATTTGCTGGCCATTCTGGCTGCCTATATAAGTAAGTTATAAGACTGCTGAAGGTGTGAAATAAGCAGTGTTGCTGTCATCAAGGGACTACAAAGTCAAGAGCCACTTGGTAGAGTAGAGAGACTGCCCGTGAAGGTGAAAGTGGTCGAAACCTCGCTCCAACTCGAGGAGCGCCGATACCCACTCTTGCTGGGATTAGTACTCAGCCCTCTCCCACTTGACGCGCACCAAGATAGTTGTACTGTTGGATAGGCACGCGTGGCTGGAGAAGTTAGCTCTGAAACCTAAGCCTTCTTCCATTGGACCAAACCAACACTGACTCTGTTTGGTCCCACTTACTGTATTGTGGTGTCCTTTAACCACTTTCTCTCAACAAAGCGAGCACTAAGTGAAAATCCCTTCTCTCAAGAACTCTGAGCTCCCGATGGAAACCATGTGTCTGCCTATAGCTGGTGGTTTTATCTTGCGGTTTAAGGAGACCATCAAACTGCTTCCGTGAAACTGTGATCGTTTAATACTAAAATACTGTATTTATAGTGTTCCGATACCAAACTGTGGAGAGGTAATTAATTTTTAAATAAACCATTTTTACTTTGATTATTTATAAGGTAAAATCCCTTTTTATTTCTAATACAAGAGAGGAAAAAAGGTTAATTCGCAAACATCAGTGGAATACAGTTGTACATACAGTAATATAATCTGTACAATGGTAACTTGAATAATCAAAGCACTATATAAAATGACGGAACAAAATGCACAGTTGGTTAAATGAAGTTCATGAACTACCACAAAACATAGGAACTGAAGGCTGGTATAGACCCCACGCCGACAAAATCGCTCTGTATAAATAACTTTCGCTTAATACTTGTGTGGATTTGTTTCTGCAAACTTACACCCCCTCAATGGTGAACTTCCATTTCATGTTGTCGTGAAACTATATGGATGGGATGTATACAAGCTAGACCACTCAGTGAATTCTCCGGGGCGGGCGGGGTCGCGATAGTGTACATTTGACATAGCGGAAGGCATTAAAAGCAAACGTCTGAATTCCCTCACCCAAACTATGTCCCAAAAAACTGTTGAAGGCCTTCTCCCTGGCGCGGTAAGCAATTATGCTGATTGACAGGCGAGTAGAGGAGAGGGCCGAGACAGATGGGGGTTTAGGGAAACCGTTTAGAGAATACGTAAATGTTTGGCAATAAAGGTTTATGTTGCAGAGTCAGGTTGCAGGAAGAGATGGAACTTAAGATGCTGGCCCGCCAGCTTCCAGGAAGGTTAAACTTGGTTGGTGGGCCGTGGGGTTGGTTACTATGGGTGAGCCGGGAGGGGTGACATGGTAACAGTGATAACGGGTATATATAAGATAAGCTCATCGTCCGGTTTGTGTTCGAGGACCTCCAGATTTACCCCACTCTGATGATATATAATATTATAAAGTTCCAAATACTGCCCTGGATGCAGTCATTTCTATATAGCTGCATGATAATATGGCATTTTTGAGTCTGCCTTTGTTTATTAAGTCTGACTCAAATAGCGACAATTTTAAACGTTTATATATAGACGTTTGGTGCGATGGCACAATTTTATATTGTTTATGTATATTTACCATAAATTTACTTTTTTTATTAATTACATGAGATTTAGAGAATTTTTATATATTCATATGTGTCTAACAGTATTACAGTTGTTTTTTTTAATTTTTTTTACACTGTATACAGATATATATATTCTAAATAGCATTATGCATGTCATGTCTAACCTGTATGATGTATATTTTATTCATTTTAAATGTAACTTAATCTTCCCGGGACCCTTGTTAAACATATGTGCATGTAAGTGTTTATTCTAAAGACCTTACGCATGTTAACAGTGCAGTCTATTTTATATGTTATTTAATTTCATGGGAAAACAGAAAAACAAACAATATATATATTTTTCTATATACATTCTCCCATCGTACATGTGATGGCTTCCATGGTATCTTTTATAACGTTCCCGTTATATGGTGTTTTATTATCAACAGCCGAGCTCCGTGGCCTGTTAAATTCTCTCACTGTGTATTTCTAGGGCTTTGAACTAAGAGCTTTGCTGTATCGTGTCACTGACACGGGGGGAGTCAGGCCCAAAGGTCGGTTATATGAAGATCACCAGATATAAAACGGTATGCAATGCGTGTTGTTCGTCTCTCAGTATACCAGGCTTTTCTTTCGCCTTTTGATGACCAGGTTTTCTCGGATTCAATTTTCCAGGCCGCCAAAAACAACAGTTTATTCATTTTTAGACCCATATCAGAATGTGCAGATTTATTTTTATTGTTCATTAACAACCTTTTCTTATACATTTATGTGAGAAAACTACAGGTTTACAAATTCATATATATATATATAATATATATATATATATATATATATATATAGAGAGAGAGAGAGAGAGAGAGAGAGAGAGAAAGAGAGAGAGAGAGACATATCCCGATCTAACCCATCTCGAGATAAGATCTTGCCCATCTCGAGATCAGATCTGACCCATCTCGAGATCAGATCTGACCCATCTCGAGATCAGATCTGACCCATCTCGAGATCAGATCTGACCCATCTCGAGATAAGAAAGACCAAGTGGATAAACGGGCCCACCTTAATTCTTTCATGAATATATCTCATGTAAGATTGGTCAAACCCATTCTACGATTCAAAACTCCTTGAAATCATATAAAGAGATGGCATAGTCAGATTTATACCGATGTCAGGATATGCTACAATTTATTATTTAAAAAAATTGCAAGAAATAAACACATAAGATGCATTTAATATACGATTGTAAACTAAATATTGTATAAATTTAATTACCTCGCAAAAAATATGCATGGCCATATATTCTTTTTGCAAAGTAAAGAGTAAATTAGAATTGTTGTCTGTGTATGATATAGTGGTTTTTTACGCAAATATAGTTCGGTTAAGTTTTAACTTTTATTCAAAGTCATTTTATATATATATATATGTATATATATATATATATATATATATATATATATATATTTGCAAGCTATTTTACATTTTAATAAGTAATTAAGTATGTAGGTGAAGATGTCGTCCCACTTCGTCGCCAGTTATTATGTATCTTGATAGCTCTTTATACATATACAACAAAAGACATGTGTTGTTCTAGGAACGATCTACTTTATTCAGTTACAGTCCGCTGTGTATTCATGCATGGACAGGGGTAATCTGATATATGTATGTATGCATATACTATAAAGTTCATCACATATATATTAGCAGGAGTATTATTTATATGATAAGTTAAACATTCTTGTATTAATTATAATGTATAAATTACAAATTTTCTTTACAGGTAATGTATATTTACGTTGGAGCAAGCACAAGCGTATATATAGACTGTGGATTGATGTGCATGGAGTGCCTCCCTACAGATACACGTGTATACAATGCCTCTAGTGACAGATAAAAAAAAGTATCCATCGCAAGTACACCACCGGAGAAAGATTGCGAGGCTGGATTCGTTTCGACACACTTAATTGTGAAAAGAATCTCAAATTAATTTGTGTTTTGACTCTGATGAGAACCAGGCAGACAACAATAAGCGACCAGGGTCGTATCGTTTATACAGCAGCAGGCTGGCTGATGGTCAGCTCTTTGACTGTGTGATGGTCTGTCCGAGGCAGCGCACGGTAAACATTTACCTGCCAACTCTCTCCTGGCTTTTCTCTCACTCTCTGTGTCCATTTAGAAGGAGACAATGGAATATCAGAGGTATACTGCGATGGAAGCAGCCAGCTAGATTGTGAATTTCTAGATATAGATATATATCTTTATATATGTTTATATTAGTGTGTAACATTTCATGCACTAATAAAACCACTACTTTGTAGCCATGATACGGACATTTAAAATTATACACATATTTTCAAAATGTTTGTTTGCTGTACTTATTCATCAGTTGTAGATGCAGACAGATTTTAGATTTTAAGAAAAGAGATCTATTCATTTAAATCATTATGTCACATCACAAAATGGAAAAAAATAAAATAGTAATGGCTGAGGCAATCAAAGATCTATCAAAACCTTCCAGAATCAATGTATATAAATTTATGTATATGATAAATGTAATCTCAAGAGAGAGCTCCAAAATAGATGAGAATCTCGGAATGAATGGGTATATTAGCCCTTGTTAAACACTGCATTATTAAATAAATACACTATTGTATGTTTAAACAAAATATTGCCCATACTGAATATTTAATATATATATAAATATATATATATATACATATAATAATAATAATTCATTTATTATATTTTGTATATTATGTCTTTTTTGTTACTTCAGGTTCAAATATGTGATATATATAAAAAACGATAAATGTTAAATGTATTCACTTGGAATTAATGGAATGAGTGTTTTCTTGGGTTCATTTGATAGGGTTACATGTGCACATAAATACATATTTATGTACCACAGGCATATTTTAGAACAACAGAACTGTCAAATTGGAATTGTCAAATAAATTTCTATTTAAAGTTATAATAATATAATATATTCAAACTATAATTAACAATATTAATTTTTTTTCGTCTATAACATTACAACTCTGTCTTCGTAAGCAGTAAATGGCCGTGACCACGCACGCTCGCATCCTCAGCGACGTGACGGCAGTGAAGGCGACGTCCGACACCGAGGGAGACAGGCCCTTAACACGATGTCATACAGGATTACAGTAAGTAAATTTAAACGGCATAATTTTCACTTTAGCTTTGCCAATGGTTTGATATCAGACTGCCTTTGACATTTATGCAAATCAGAAGCTTTGATTATACACACCGTGTATTGTGTAAACAGTTATTGCGGGCCTGTTTATGGAATATTGGTTTACCGGCCGACCCTGGGCGCGGATTCCTCCAAAGTCACGTGACCTGTCACTCTCAGATTCGTCGTATTGATTGGCGCAGCGCGTTTTTGACTGACAGGCTGTTGAGCACGCTACACGAGGCTTTTCTGCATACAGGCAATACAACATGCATTTACCAGCAAATGTCATCATTTCATCTCAAAAGTTGATTAAATAACTGACATCTTAACAAACCCGACGGATGCTATCATTCCTTTTCTTAATGCAAAAGTAAGTTTTATTTTCATGCAAATAATATATGGACAAAAACAAAGCAGAGATACACCTACATCAATATCATAAATAAACCCATGGTCCAATATTTTTGTTTCTAAATTAGCGTGAAGTTTAACGCATGATAGGAACTGAGGATCACAATGTGAAAGTAAGTAATTATATCTCTCAGAGGAAATTTATGTAATATGAACGTGTCGTTGTGTGCACGAGGATATCTCAATTTTTTTATCATTTTCAGTTTCAGATTTCATTAATGCATATACAAATAATTACCCGTTTGACGCTACACTGCTTTTTCACCTCTCTCTTTCTCTCTCTCTGTGTCTCTCTGTCTCTGTCTCTCTCTGTCTCTCTCTATCTCTCTTGATTTTATACTGTCATATCTAGATTAATGACATAATAGGGCATTGTGTTTTTAATTTTTCTTTTTCTTTGTATTACAGGGCCCTTCTATAAATATGTAAAAATATAATAATAATAATAATAATAATAATAATAATAATAATAATAATAATAATAATAATAATGCATCTGATGACAGACTTGGCTAATTAAACAAAATTGACAATGTATACTCTTCAAAATCTCACAATCGTGATTTTATTTATAAAGTTGTAATAATCTATCACAGGGCAAAATAAGCTGTCAACGAAAATACGATATGTACAGGTTTTAACTGTTTATTATTAAATCAAATTATAATATTTGATAAACTCTTTCATCTTGTAGCTCAATGAACATGTTACAAGTGACAGCTTACCGCAAACAGGAAAATATAATTCTACATTTTCGGTTACAACATGATGCCCGCCAATTCTGAGTGTACGATTTCGCCAGGAAACAGACCCTAATAAAGTTATATTCAAACACAGAGATTCAGATACTGGGCCTACTATAATTATATAACATGTATAAGGTTAGTCCCTAAAATCTTATACAAATATTACATAGTGACTTTATGATTCTATAATTCAAAACAGGTAATCAAACATGTTATATATTTTATAAATTTCATGAAATCGGGTCATATACAGATGTATTACCCGTTATATTTACACGCGACACTTTCAAACGGCCTCTGTGACGTCACACATGCACGTCTGTCCCGTGTATCACGAGGAAACACATGTATTGTCGTGAGCTTCTATAATCTCCAGGAAAGTAACAAGAATAGCAGACAAATTCCTAATCTCCAGGAAAGTGACAAAAATAGCTGCGAATTCCTAATCTCCAGGAATGTATATATAACCATGCAGAATAGCAGACTAATTCCTATATAATCTTCAGGAGAGTGACAAAAATAGCAGACAAATTCCTAATCTCCAGGAGAGTGACAAAAATAGCTAACAAATTCCTAATCTCCAGAAAAGTGACAAGAATAGCAGACAAATTCTTAATCTCCAGGAAAGTGACAAGAATATCAGACAAATTCCTAATCTCCAGGAAAGTGACAAGAATAGCAGACATATTCTTAATCTCCAGGAAA
Organism: Sipunculus nudus; assembly: GCA_026874595.1. Lineage (NCBI taxonomy): Eukaryota > Metazoa > Annelida > Sipuncula > Golfingiida > Sipunculidae > Sipunculus > Sipunculus nudus. Next base: position 110,243,160 of record CM049306.1, on the reverse strand, counting down.
GTGACAAGAATATCAGACAAATTCTTAATCTCCAGGAATGTGACAAAAATAGCTGACAAATTCCAAAAATCCAGGAAAGTGACAAGAATATCAGACAGATTCCTAATCTCTAGGAAAGTGACAAGAATAGCAGACTATTCTGCTATAATAGAATAATAGACAAATTCCTAATCGCCAGGAAAGTGAAAAGAATATCAGACAAATTTCTAATCTCCAGGAAAGTGACAAAAATAGGCACAAATTCCTAATCTCCAGGAATGAAACAATAACAGTAAAAAATATTCTGCTATTCTTAGCTTCATTTTTTCCTCCTCCAACACACATGCATGCACGAGAACACAAGCGTATACATGTAAGTCTTCGGTTTCGTGATAATGCCAGCTATATATAGTTTAGCAGTGTTTAAACAAATTTGGGACAAGAATTGTTATCACTTTTATCGGCCACCCAAACTCTCTGCCTCGTTGTTATACCTAATTTTTTTTAAAGTTTGATTAATGATATATATATATCATTATTTCATTATTTTCCCTAGCTCCCTTCGACGAGAAGAAGATTGTACTTATATTAACCCACCGTTTCGATGCAGTGAGGAATTGTGCATTGGACTGCCTGGACTAAATACTTGTCTGAACTTTCACACTTCTCAATTCTAAAAAAATTGTCTCAATTCAAGAAAAAGCTTCCTGTTGACATTAAGCAATGACATATGCATACTTACCAAATGTTAGTAATTTCATTAAGTAGATATCCCCCTAAAACAGTAAACCTTGAAAATCAAGCTTGAAGCAAATCTTATCCAATATACCTTGATGACTATATCTATATTTTTACAACATTAATACCTATGCCATTAGTGTACTACCCACAGTCCATACTCAGCAGAGTCGTCCTCTTGTGATTACATATGTATAGCGTGATATTTTCCACAATACTCGCCCTGCCGACAATGTTATTACAGACGGCCCGTTAATTCATTAATGATAAGTAATGTGTAGGTTGCTCTTAAACAAAACATGATGAGAGATGAACAAAGTAATAAAAAGCAGACCACTCAAAAGAAATCGTAGGATATTTCAAATATTATCCACGTGTAAACCCCACCAGTCGTTTTGCATTGTTCATTTTCTCTAAACAGTTTATTTTTCGATTAATACATGGATACACAATACATGTATTTTCTATACGTGTAGTTCAATCTTTGAAAATTCAGTTCTTCCGGCTTCGACAGCTTACAACTTTCATTTTTAATGTTTTATTTTCGTAACAGATGGCGCTACCCTGCTTTGTCGCTTCAATCTTCTATCTTTGATAGAGTTCCCCCCCCCCCCCCCCCCCCAACCCCCACCCGACTGTATCAATGACGCCTCAAACAGCTGCAATAGATAAGAAGGATTATAATTTAATGGAAGGTTAGCTGTATTTTTCAGGGCTATTTTAGTTCTCGATTCAACCGAAGGTTCGTGCTGGTTTTAATCGCTGACTTGATTTCAGATATCGCGGACGTAAAGCTGGCAGCACGTTAAAACAAAGTCCAAGAGAGGTTTAGCCACCCATCTGATACTTCAGTGTGCTACCTATGAGGATCCTGAAAAACATTCACTAATCGAATTTACTTCAGTGTTGTATGCTTTTATATTTGTACCATGAAATTACAGTATCATTTTAACACACCTGGAAATGGTTTCGGGAGGACGACAGCGCTGCCATCTGGAGACAGACCTGTGAACCGGCCACGGATCCGATCATGCTCTTCAAGGGATAACTCTGAGACAGGTTTTAACTTTCAACATCCCAGAATCCTCTATTCCAACAATCGCGTTTAAAAAACTAGACATAGTTAAAACTCAGACAGACTGAACCAGACCAACAAATAATATGGACTACTCATGATTACTCACTTTTTTATTTGTCACCAAGGAGACATATGTCACATGGATGGGCCTCACTGCTTTTTTTAAAGGGGCCCAATCACCTAACTGACCTTTATAAACTAAAGGTAATCCCTTGGAGCTTTTATAAAAACAGGCCAGAAAACGTGGATATCACCGCACACAGGCTGTTTTTTTGTTTATATCAAAGTGTTTATGATATGTGGGGGTCCGCCAAAATAATCAAAACATTTACAACAAGGGCATCCGGCGGCAAGTTAAATATAAACCAGAGCTTTGCAAATCGCATTGTGCAACAAATGACCTTTCTACCCCTGGAAATAGGCATATTACATATTTTTTCCCGTTTGTCAACATTGCTATGTTTACAAACATTTTGTTGATAAAAAATTTCATACATCCTTCACGGAGGCATTATAAGAACTTTTCACAACCAAAATTACCCTAAGACAATTAATATATACAGAAAGGAAGCCAAAGTTACATAAATTATTTTTCAAAAGGTAGGTGAATTGGCACCTTCAAACAAAAATTGACGATTAAATTTCAAGCGAACAAAGGGAAAAGTTATGTTAAATATATATATATATATATATATATATATATATATATATATATATATATATATATATAAGTTTTAATTTTTAATAGATGACATAAATACGCTTCCTAATAATATAATTTGCACTTTTTCTGTATCAATTTACAACGATTTTTTTTATACAAGCCCCCCAGCTGAAAAAATTCTGGATCCGCCCCTCGATGAAAACTTAATTGGACTCTGGAATGCATTTGTATTTGAACTCTAATTCGTAGCATGGTACCCTGGTGTGTGCGTACATTGTCATAAATAATTCAGTGCATTGAATTTAATCCAGGAGTTGTTGAAGCCCAGTCACAGAGGTATATCCTATAATAATAATCATTAAACGGTTCATTATTGATTTTTTTCGTATTATCACAGAACAGCACGTAAGAACTGAATTTACATTTGAAAATCATTTTTTCCTTTAAAAGTCAAATACAGATGTGAACGCACAACCTGCGCTACATTTAAATACAAACGTGATGTTTACAAAGGTACATATGAATAAAACTGTATTTTAACAAAAGCCTAATTATATCATGTCCAAAATATCACTACATGTTGTCAGACTGTACTAATATAGATGAAGTTAGACTATTCTAATATAGACGAGGTCAGACTGTACTAATATACACGAAGTCAGGCTGTACTAATATACACGAAGTCTATTATACATAAAGTCAGACTGTACTAATATACATGACGTTAGACTGTACTAATATACACGAATATACATGAAGTCAGACTGTACTAATATACATGAAGTCAGACTGTACTAATATACATTAAGTCAGACTGTACTAATATACATGAAGTCAGACTGTACTAATATATATGAAATCAGACTGTACTAAAATACATGAAGTCAGACTGTATACACGAAGTCAGATTGTACTAATATACACGAAGTCAGACTGCACAAATATACATGAAGTCAGACTGTACTAAAATACATGAAGTCAGACTGTACTAATATACACGAAGTCAGACTGTACTAATATACACGAAGTCAGACTGTACTAATATACATGAAGTCAGACTGTACTGATATACATGAAGTCAGACTGTACTAATATACATGAAGTCAGACTGTACTAATATACATGAAGTCAGACTGCACTAATATACACGAAGTCAGACTGCACTAATATACACGAAGTCAGACTGTACTAATATACATGAAGTCAGACTGTACTAATATACACGAAGTCAGACTGTACTAATATACACGAAGTCAGACTGTACTAATATACATGAAGTCAGACTGTACTAATATACATGAAGTCAGACTGTACTAAAACACATGATTCAGACTTTACTAATATACACGAAGTCAGACTGTACTTATATACACGAAGTCAGACTGTACTAATATACACTGAGTCAGACTGTACTAATATACACGAAGTCACACTGTACAAATATACATGAAATCAGACTGTACTAAAATACATTTTTACATAATTCAGACTGTGTATATACATGAAGTCGGACTGTATATTATTATACACGAAGTCAGACTTTACAAATGTAGACAAAGTCAGACTGTTCTAATATAGACGAAGTCAGACCGTACTAATATACACGAAGTCAGACTGTAGTTACTCATATACATGAAATGAGACTGTTCTATATACCTTACAGGTACTATATACTAAGGATTCAGGATATTTCTCTCAGCGAACTTACCAACTACTGATAAATCAATTGTGCATATGCAATGAAGGAAAGGTTGACACAAGTATGTATATAATTAAACGTCAGGCAATATGCAGTGCGTTATGACCAAATAACGTGGACTTAAATATTTTACATGCCAGCCATGACATGATACTCATGTTTAAATCAACAGGTACCCAGCAGCCCTTGAATATTCATAAAACAACTTTATAAACAAAATGTAGTTTTGGAGCATTTATACAGAGGTTGTGAAGCTCGTTTTTGTATTCTTGCATCATCAGCTTAATATATATACACATATGTATATATGTTGTTGTTAGGTTCCGTAACAATATATATATATATATATATATATATATATATATATATATATATATATTGTTACGGAACCTAACAACAACATATCAATCAATCTGTTGTAATCCAAAAGTGAAGTTCTTGGAATAATCCCGAAAGCAAACTGGAGACAGGCCACACTAAATCTGCATAGAGTTCGTAGAATCCCTGACACTACTGCAATTATCAGTTAGGTCCAAAACTGACTCACACTCTTCCGTGTCCGCTGGAATATTTCTCTCTTCTCCCCCGGCTCTAAAACACAGCCCCATTTATAGCTTTTCACCCGAAAATTCTAGAATCTTCTATTTCATGAACAATCGAAAGAACCCAACAATACATAATACACAGGCCCATTACAAGACACGCGCTCATAGAGCGTGACCAGCCCAGAAAGTTTCATATCAGTATGAGCGCTGTGTTTCTACACGTCAGATCCCACACGAGGGCCGACCCGGCTCGCACGTCTCCCATGGCAACGGACAATGCTATCGCTACACAGACAAATGCATGACTGTTGCATACAATAAAAAGGACACCTGTAACACTCCCCCTCCCGTAAGAAAAAAGAAAGTTTTCTCAAAAACTTTCTTCTTGCGATCACAATCACTAAATTGTTACAATATTTAAAAAATCATCTTATTTACATCATTACATAAACATTTCGTTTACAACATTTCATAAACATCTCGATAGTCAATCAGCAAGTACATTGTCTTTCCCTTTTATGTGTCTGATTTAAGATTGTAATCCTGTAAAAACAAAATCCATCTCAACAATCTTTGATTTGTACACTTCAACTTGTTCATGAACGTGAGGAGATTTTGATCACTGAAGACAATGATAGGCTTGACTGATGAAGTAACATAAACTTCAAAATGTTGCAATGCCAAAATCAAAGCCAAACATTCTTTTTCAATAGTGGAGTAGTTCCTCTGGTTTGCATTAAACTTTCTTGAAAAATAACAAATTGGATGATCTATGCCATCACTGTCTTCTTGTAACAACACAGCACCAGCAGCAGTATCACTAGCATCTACAGCTACCTTAAAAAGTACAGAAAAGTCTGGAGCTACCAAAACTGGTGAACTTTGCAGAATTGCTTTCAAACGCATTTCACACTGAACATTCCACAAAAAAACTTCTGTTTCTTCTTTAACAAATTAGTCAAAGATTCAGCTACAGCAGAAATATTTGGACAAAACTTCCTGTAGTATCCAACCATACCAAGAAAACGCATTATTTGCTTTTTGTTTTCTGGTTTAGGAAATGCAGAAATAGCACTTATTTTAGCATCAACAGGTTTTACTTGACCCTGCCCTACAATATGACCCAAAAATGTTACTTGTGCATAACAAAACTCAGATTTTACTAAGTTGATGGTAAGACGTGCTTCACTGAGTCATTCGAAGAGGTCGCGAAGAATTTGCAGATGTTTCTCCCAAGTGTCGTTGTACACGATAAGGTCATCAATATATGCGTCGCAGCCCTGAATGTCCTTGACCACCATATGGATGAGGCGCTGGAACGTGGCTGGCGAGTTCTTCATGCTAAATGGCATAACTTTATAATGGTACAGTCCTTGCAGCGTTACAAACGCGGACACTTCTTTCGGTCTTTCTGTCAGCGGAACTTGCCAGAATCCTTTTAGCAAGTCAAACTTGCAGGCATATCTGGAGCTACCGATTCTATCAATATAATCATCGATCCTCGGAATCAGGAACGTGTCAGTCTTGGTGAGAGAGTTCAGTTTTCGATAATCTGTGCAAATACGGTAACTTTCATCAGGTTTTAGCACAAGAATACATGAACAGCGACGTCATGGCACAATATGTAAGTTCGCGTTGGAATGTCACTAAACAAATGTTCAGCAGGTTCTTGTTGTTGTTGTGCGGTAGGTTGTGACAGTTTGGCATCCAGGTTGTTAAGCACGTCTGAGTATTTTAGTGGTACTGTTCCACAATGCATGTCTATATCACACTTACAATCAGTATCTACTTTAACTGTGTCAGGGTCAGTTTTTACACAATTAACAGCAAAAACATTATGTACAACATTTGATGTGCTATTTCTGTCATAATATGGTTTCAAAATGTTAACATGGCACAGTTGTTTTTTCTTACGCCTATCTGGCGTCAACAGTATGTAATTTAAATCACTGACTTTCTTGTCAACAATGTAAGGAACAAAATACCTAGCTTGCAGAGGTCTGCCAGGGATAGGTAGTAAGGCAAGGACCTTTTCACCAGGCTTAAACGACCTACTTACAGTGTGCTTGTCATACTTTGTTTTCATTTTACTTTGTGCAGATTTTAGGTTTGACTTTGCAATCTCACAAGCATCGTGTAGTTTAATGCGAAAGTCTGAGACATACTGCAATAAACTAAGAGAATCAGGATCCCTACAAGAGTTTCTCCTAAAGCAGTTTTTATGGACCTCGAACGGAGTGTCCAAAAACTAGTTCAAAGGGACTGAAACCAAGGACTCTTGAAAGGATTCTCTGACAGCAAACAGCAATAGGTGGATTCTTTCATCCCAGTCTTTCTGTGTGTCATAGCAAAAAGTCCTAATCATGTTTTTATGTTTGGTTAAAACGCTCGAGGGCGCCCTGACTTTCAGGATGGTATGGCGAAGAGCTGTACTGTTTTATACCTAGCTCAAGCATAACTTGCTGGAATAAGCCAGACATAAAATTACACCCTTGGTCAGACTGGACGGGTTTTGGTAATCCAGAAGTTGTAAAAAAAAAAAAAAATAGTCAGAGCCTTGACAACACTTTTGGCATTAATTTTGCGTAAAGGTATTGCCTCAGGGAACCTGGTAGATGCGCACATGATTGTCAGCAAGAATTCATGTCCAGATTTTGTTTTGGGCAGTGGTCCAACACAGTCAACAATAATCCTACTAAATGGTTCCTCGAAAGCAGGAATAGGCCTAAGTGGTGCTTTAGGAGGATTCTGATTGGGCTTGCCTATCATCTGGCGTGTGTGGCATAATTTACATCTGTCCTGCGGTTTGGCCAACAGAAATGTGTACTAACATTCTGATAAGTTTTATTTATACCTTAATGGCCAGACAAAGGAGCCTCATGTGCCATTCTTAAAATGTCATTGCGATAGCTTTTGGGCATAACTATTGGATGTTTGATGGCCTACTCATCATCAGTGCAAACATCTGGTGGTCGCCATTAACGCATAAACACTCCATTTTAAACATAGAAACAAAATGGGTTCTGTGACAGTTCATATTTAGAGACTGCCCTGGGAAACAAACATAAAATATCAGGGTCCTTATGCTGTTCTGCGATAATTTCTGACCTTGAGAAAGCTGTATTCTGTATGGGCGAGTCATTAGACGAGTTACTAGTGACTCCCATAGTGTTGTTATCTGGACCATTATCCTCATGTGTGTTTCTCTTGGCCATAGATCTAGTTACAGCACATGAAGGAATTTTCTGATTTTCAGGATTAGTGTCCTGATCAAGTGACGGCTTTCTGTCACTATTGGTACAGGCTGTACTTTGTCACCTGCAACATCATTGCCTAGTAGCAACTGAATTCCCTTAAAGTAGGTAATGTAGTTCTTATGCCCCCAGTAATATTCCCAGAAATCAAATCAGACTAAATGTTTACTGTGAAGCGAAACTGAAGAATGCTTGTCTGAAAACACACCATTCACAAGTGCATGTGCACCATTTAAAGACCTATTAGAAAATGCAAAAAGTGTTTGCTAACATGAGAGTCTGGCCTGAACCAGTGTTCCTCAAAATACTAATAGGGTTAGAGTCTGAAAAATCACTTGAAAGTGATACAAAACCATCATGTATGAATGGGTCAAATAACTTCATTTCATAGTCAGGAGAGGAATCTACTACCTCAATTTCATCAAACAAAGAACTGACATTGACAGTGTCAGTCATAAACTCTTTTTCAGAGTCACTAATGGAATCTACATCCTTTTTACAATCGAAATTCCTCATGGGAGTCAACAGAGGAATTTTCCTCAGCAGAAACAAACTTCTTTTTGTCATATGAGGACCTGGCCTCATTTGAAATACTCTCGCGAGAGTCATAAGAACTTAGCCTTATAATAATAATAATAATAATAATAATAATAATTTATTTTATAAAGCGTAAAATCCATGATGATACATGCTCTAAAACGCTATTACATAACTAGAATACAATCAGCAATCATTAAACATACTATTGTAAGAATATGAAATTAAAGTCCAGTTGACTAAAAATTACAATTTAGAAGCTTAAATAAGACATATAAAAGTCAATGGTTCAATTATCTGTTAAAACTTCCATAATTCCATTAAAATGTTCAAACATTTCACTATCAATAGTATAAAATATCGTACAAAATGACTAGGCATAAAATATTCTATGAACAAATATGTTTTTAATTTACTTTTAAATTCTGAGAGACTGGTGGCTTCTCATAGAGTATCAGGTAGGCCATTCCACAGTTTCGGGCCAACAACACTGAATGCCCGATTTTATACACAGGCACGACCAGTAAGTTTTTAGCTGCTGACCGAAGGCTTCTTAACGGAGTATAACTGTGAATAAGCTCTTGCAGGTAAAGAGGAGCTAAATTACTTATTGCCTTATACACAAGAATTAACATTTTGAATTTTACCCTTTGCACAACGGGAAGCCAATGCAGAGAATACAAAATTGGTGTAATATGATCTGATTTTGAAGCACCCGTAATAATCTCGCTACAGCATTCTGTATACTTTGCAGTCGATTTGTTTATGATGAGGGAGTTCCACACAAGATTGCATTGCAATAATCTAATTTAGAAGTAATAAAAGAATGAACTATTCGCTCCAAAGACTCTCTGTTCACAAACTTACTTATTTTACTGATATTACGAATGTGTATATATGAAGCCTTGTAGACTGCCATTACATGGGCTTTCATTAGATGCATGTGAATCAAAAATAACACCAATAATTCTTACTTTCGATGATGGTGTAATTTGATGAGAGCCAATGTGAAGTGTGGATAAAACCAATTTCTCTTAACAAGTGTTTATGTGCAATTAATATGGCTTCTGTTTTTTCATCATTTATTTTCAATTGATGCTGGCTCATCCACTTTTGTACAGTTGAAACACACAATTCCATCTGGTGAATGGTACTGTCAAGTTCACTAGATTTGAATGCTACATATAACTGTGTATCATCTGCATGATAGTTGATCGAATTTTGACGAAGAAGGGAACCAAGGGATGATGTATATATTGTAAATAAAATAGGTCCAAGGACTGAGCCTTTTGGTATCCCACAATTTAATTGTTTTGCTCTTGAGTTATTGCCCTTTATCTTCACAATTTGGGAACGATATCTCAGATATGACGAAAACCATTTCAAAACAGTGTCTGTAAATCAAGTTGCTGCAGTGTTCTTATCATACAATCATGATCCAATGTATCGAAAGCTGCAGAGAGATCTAACAGGATTAAAAAACTGCCTTATTTTGACCAAGGGCGCAGAGTAAATCATTCTTGATACGTACTAAGGCTGACTCTGTACTGTGCCCTTTCCTGTATGCAGATTGATATGGTTCTAACAAGTCATTATTTTCCAAATAACTGCAAATCTGTAAAGCCACCACTTTTTCCAGAACCTTTGATGCAAATGGCAAATTTGACACAGGTCGATAGTTCTTCAAAATTTCTGGATCTAAATTACATTTCTTGATCAGAGGATTTACTAATGCTATCTTGTAATCCTCTGGAAATTCTCCACTAGCTAACGACTTGTTGATGATTGCACTTACCAATGGACAAAGCAAGAGAGTTACCTTCTTAAAAAGATCAGTAGGCAATGGGTCTAAGTGGCAGCTTTTACAAGCAATGGTTGATATAATTTTGGCAGCATGAGCTTCTGGCACGCACTGAAACTCACTTAGTATGGAATTCTTAAATGGTAGCTCAACCTCAACCGTAGTACTATTAGAGTCAAAACTAATTGAGGTCCTTATAACGGTAATTTTTTCAACAAAATATTCACTAAATCTCTCAGTGAATTCTACTAACGGTATTTCAGAAGGAAGGTTGTCATTGGGTAAACCAAGCAATGAGTTCACAATCTTAAATAATTTCTTAGAGTGGATACCCCTCGCAGGAGTCTTGAAAGGACCTAGCTTATTACATTCCTCACAGGAATCAAATGAGGCTTTTACCCTGCAAGCTACGGATTCTTCTTTGGAGTCAAACGGCACATTGACCTCCGTAATATCAAACTCTTTATTAGAGTCAATAAAGGAGTTGTAGCCCTTATTTACATGAAAAGAGCCTGGCTCTTGTACTATGCTCTGCATAGATTTTGAAACAAAACCAGAAGGACATTTTGTGTGTTAATGAATAATCATCAGCTAATTGAGCAGCAATGTCAAGTGTTTCAGGACTTTTCTCATCGAGAAAAGTTTTAACATCTGCGTTAATGCAGTGCTTAAATTCTTCAAGCAAAATCAACTTGCGCAAATTGTCATAATCTTTAATTACATTTTTACATAACTACACCAGCGATCAAACAACTGCTCTTTTGTCCTAGCAAATTCGACGTAGGTCTGTTCATTGGGCTTTCCCAATTTCTGAATTTCTGGTGGTAAGCCTCTGGAACTAACTCATAACCTTTTAGGATTAACCGTTTTACCAGGTCATAGTCAGCAGCCGCTTCTACTGAAAGCTCTGTATAAAATTCTCTGGCCTTGCCAGTCAATACACTTTGTAACAGCATAGTCCAATTTTCCTTAGGTCATTTTAAATTTTCAGCTACCTTCTCAAAGAGTAAGAAATATTTATCAACCTCTTTTTCTTGAAAAGGTGGGACAAGTCTAATGTGTTTAGTAACATCAAAACTGTGAGTTGGGGCAGCACTTAGACTACGTTCTGCTTTAAGTCCTTCTAACTCCGGTCGTTTTAACTCAATTTCTTTTTCTTTTTCTAGTCTTTCTCTTTCTAACCTCTCATCTTCTTCCCTCTCTTCTCTTTGTTTCTCTAATTCTATAACTGTTTTAATGCTAGCTCATGTTGCATTTCTAACTTTTTCAATTCTAATTGCATAGCAAGGCTGTCATTTTTTTTATGTTTCAACTTCAGTCTCTTCAATTAAACCTTTGCTAACTAGATCTTGCATGATTTTAGCAATGATATCAGGCTTTCTCAAAGCTTTTTTCAGACTTAGCCCTAAGTGTTGTCCCAAACGCAACAACTGTTCTTTTGACAACTGTTCAAGTTGATCAGGGTCAGGATCGTCAACAAATGTCTCAGGTTTGAAATCTGCCATGTTAAGATGTCAAAACAAAAAACCACTGAGATAAATCCTGTAAACAATGTACGGTAAACAATATGTAATCTTGTAAACAATGTTTGATAAAACAATGTCCAGTTCAAGGCCTAATAAATTGTCAAAGCTATTAAGCATCCAGACGTACCCCCAATTTTATGTTACGGAACCTAATATAAACAGATCACGTATGCGTAATGAACACAAATTCTGTAACGGAGATAAAAAAAAATCAGATTCTGTAACACTAGGCAGCGTGAAATGTCTAGGGGAATGAATAAAGAAGTCAGTGGTTTTTTGTTAAGAAATAACTAAAATTTATTCTTAAAACAACCCTAACATTACAATACACTAAATCAATACAATTATACAGTAAAACAGCGGCATAACAACAAATCAATATAATCACACAGAAAAATAATGTGCACAGTACCTGGATACCAACACCGTCACAACGAGAAGTTCTTTAAATGTGTACCCTCGGAGAATGACAGTCCAGTGTAAAACTCTTGTAACAATCCAGAAAGTAAACTGAAGTCCAAAAGAGTCTGAAGAAAATCTATAATTGCCGCACACGTCGGATAAGGTCCCACAAACCGACACACACGCTTCTGCGTGACTGGAATCTTCTCTGCTCTCTGCCCTCGGCTCCAAAAGACAGCCCCTTTATATACTCTTCACGCCCCAAGCCGAGAATTTTCCACTTATCGAACAGTCTAAAGGATCTTACACAACACAGTAAACACACATTTCAGGAACCATCCAGAAGAACATCGCCGTGTGTATCCCTACATACCAGGGTCATCACGTGACCCACGACCAGGCGTGAAAGCCCAAGGCTAACATGACAACGTGAGTTCAACCAGTATGGATTAAACATAGAATGCAACAACAACACGAGTTACGCCCGTGTCACACAATAAAAGGAGCATCTATAACACAACCCTAACATTACGATACACTAAATCAATTCAATTACACAGTGTAATAAATAAAGTGTACAATACCTGGATACCAATTTCTTTAAAACAATTCTTTTAAAACGTATAATCCAGATGAAAAGTTCAAATAAATCTTCTCAGAGAATAAAAATCCAATTCAATCACAAAATCAGTCTGTTGTAATCCAAAAGTTAAGTTCTTGTAATAATCCCGAAAGCAGACTTGAGACATGCCGCAGTAAATCTGCGTAGAGTACGTAGAATCCCTGACACTACTGCAATTATCGGATAGGTTCAAAACTGACTCACACTTTTCCGTGTCCGCTAGAATATTTCGCTCTCCTCCTCGGCTCCAAAACACAGCTGCTACTTATAATTTTTCATCCGAAAATTATAGAAACTTCTATTTCACGAACAATCGAAAGAACCCAATAAAACATAGTACACACGCCCAAAGAACATAACAAGACGCGCTAATAGAGCGCGACCAGCCCAGAAAGTATCAGATCAGCATAAGCGTTGTGTTTCTACACGTCAGACCCCAAACGTGGGCCGGCCCGGCTCGCGTGTCTCCGATGGCAACGGACAATGCTAGCGCTACACAGACACATGCAAGACTGCTGCACACAATAAAATTAACCAGCATTGTCCTTATTACCAACATAGTCCGCATAAACAAACATTGTCTGCATAAACCAACATTGACTGCATAAACCAGCATTGACTATGTAACCAGCATTGTCTGTATTAACAAACATTCTCTGTATAAACCAGCATTGTCTGTATAATCCAGCACTTTCTGTTTAAACCAACATTGTCTGTATAAACCAGCATTGTCTGTTTTAACCAACATTGTCTGTTTTAACCAACATTGTCTGTATAAACAAGCGTTGTCTTTATAAACCAACACTGTCTGTATGAAACAGCAATGTCTGTATTAAACAGCACTGTCTTTAGTCACTGCATGGGGTGCATCTGGCTCTGTCACCAGCTGGATATAGCTTTACAAGACTCATAAGGACTGAGGTGTGCTATAACCATGGATGAGCCAAAGGCTAGTTTAGAGGACTGCATCGGCATAGCAGAATGAGCTAAAGAGCATTGCGCTCATTTGATAACTATTCTTGTGTACACAACCATGACCTATAGAGCTGACTCCTGCAGTTCCACAGCCTTCCCCCTTCAGCTAATTAGCTGATCATCACTGAAAAGGATTAACCTCTTTGTAAAATAAAAGGTGTGAACTGTGGTGAGCAAGTACTGTCCTCTAGCCCTGTGAACTGTGGTGAGCAAGTACTGTCCTCTAGCTCTGTGAACTGTGGAGGGTTAACCACAATAATAATGATATCATCAGGAATGGAAACTCTCTCTCATTCTATAGCTCTCTCTCACATATAGTTTATAACATCAACATTTATGGTCTCTTTCTCTCTCTCTCATATATAGTTTATAACATCCACATTTATGGTCTCTTTCTCTCTCTCTCATATATAGTTTATAACATCCACATTTATGGTCTCTTTTTCTCTCTCTCATATATAGTTTATAACATCCACATTTATGGTCTCTTTCTCTCTCTCTCATATATAGTTTATAACATCCACATTTATGGTCTCTTTCTCTCTCTCTCATAGATAGTTTATAACATCCACATTTATGGTCTCATTCTCTCTCTCTCATATATAGTTTATAACATCCACATTTATGGTCTCTTTCTCTCTCTCTCTCATGTATAGTTTATAACATCCACATTTATGGTCTCTTTCTCTTTCTCTCATATATAGTTTATAACATCCACATTTAAGGTCTCTTTCTCTCTCTCTCATATATAGTTTATAATATCCACATTTATGGTCTCATTCTCTCTCTCACATATATAGTTTATAACATCCACATTTATGGTCTCTTTCTCTCTCTCTCTCTCATGTATAGTTTATAACATCCACATTTATGGTCTCTTTCTCTCTCTCTCATATATAGTTTATAACATCCACATTTATGGTCTCTTTCTCTCTCTCTCATATATAGTTTATAACATCCTCATGTATGGTCTCTTTTCTCTCTCTCTCATATATAGTTTATAACATCCACATTTATGGTCTCTTTCTCTCTCCCTCATATATAGTTTAAAACATTCACATTTATGGTCTCTTTCTCTCTCCACCACATATAGTTTATAACATCCACATTTATGGTCTCTTTCTCTCTCTCTCTCTCATGTATAGTTTATAACATCCACATTTATGGTCTCTTTCTCTCTCTCTCATATATAGTTTATAACATCCACATTTATGGTCTCTTTCTCTCTCTCTCATATATAGTTTATAACATCCACATTTATGGTCTCTTTCTCTCTCTCTCATATATAGTTTATAACATCCACATTTATGGTCTCTTTCTCTCTCTCTCATATATAGTTTATAACATCCACATTTATGGTCTCATTCTCTCTCTCTCATATATAGTTTATAACATCCACATTTATGGTCTCTTTCTCTCTCTCTCTCATGTATAGTTTATAACATCCACATTTATGGTCTCTTTCTCTCTCTCTCTCATATATAGTTTATAACATTCACATTTATGGTCTCTTTCTCTCTCCCCCACATATAGTTTATGACATCCACATTTATGGTCTCTTTCTCTCTCTCTCATATATAGTTTATAACATCCACATTTATGGTCTCTTTCTCTCTCTCTCACATATAGTTTATAACATCCACATTTATGGTCTCTTTCTCTCTCTCTCATATATAGTTTATAACATCCACATTTATGGTCTCTTTCTCTCTCTCTCATATATAGTTTATAACATCCACATTTATGGTCTCTTTCTCTCTCTCTCACATATAGTTTATAACATCCACATTTATGGTCTCTTTCTCTCTTTCTCATATATAGTTTATAACACCCACATTTATGGTCTCTTTCTCTCTCTCTCATATATAGTTTATAACATCCACATTTATGGTCTCTTTCACTCTCCTTCATATATAGTTTATAACATCCACATTTATGGTCTCTTTCTCTCTCTCTCATATATAGTTTATAACATCCACATTTATGGTCTCTTTCTCTCTCTCTCATATACAGTTTATAACATCCACATTTATGGTTTCTTTCTCTCTCTCATATATAGTTTATAACACCCACATTTATGGTCTCTTTCTCTCTCTCTCATATATAGTTTATAACATCCACATTTATGGTCTCTTTCTCTCTCTCATATATAGTTTATAACATCCACATTTATGGTCTCTTTCTCTCTTTCTCATATATAGTTTATAAAATCCACATTTATGGTCTCTTTCTCTCTCTCTCATATATATAGTTTATAACATCCACATTTATGGTCTCTTTCTTTCTCTCTCTCATATATAGTTTATAACATCCACATTCATGGTCTCTTTCTCTCTCTCTCTCACATATAGTTTATAACATCCACATTTATGGTCTCTTTCTCTCTCTCACACATATAGTTTATAACATCCACATTTATGGTCTCTTTCTCTCTCTCTCTCATATATAGTTTATAACATCCACATTTATGGTCTCTTTCTCTCTCTCATATCTATAGTTCATTGCATCAACAATTTTATCTCTCTCTTTCTCATATCTATAGTTCATTGCATCAACATTTTTATCTCTCTCTTTCTCATATCTATAGTTCATTGCATCAACATTTTTATCTCTCTCTTTCTCATATATATATAGTTCATTGCATCAACATTTTTAGTCTCACTCTCACATATATATATATAGCATTTTATATACACACGGTTAAATATGTACAAACTAACTTATACAAAGAAATGTTAATAATGTTTAACGATCTACTATCAGATGGAACACATACAGAAATGCATTGCATATAACAACTTTTTGGCCCGCAAGAACCCGCAAAATTATTTATGCAACCGCCCCGGCCCGCACTTCTCACTCTGTAACCCGCACCCGCCCCGCCCCGCAGTAAAAAAAATGGGACCGCCCCGGCCCGCAAAACCATTAAAAAACAGGCCCGCGGGGTGGGTTGACGGCCGCGCAGGGCTCTAGTACATATCAGCATTGTCTGTATAATCCCGCTATCAGTAAACCTCTGATAGTGTATACGGTTGTGTCATTCTGCGGAATTTTCATACAGATTTTTGAAAATATACTTTATTTATAACTTTAGATCATGAAATAACTTAAGATCGAATTTTACTTTTTTTTTCTTCTTCCGCCATCTTGGATGAATGGCGGCTATATTAATCAGGGTTATCTATCACTAAAATAAAAATCGTCATTGCTGATGTAATTTTTCTTGTAGAATCAATTTCTGCTACAAAAAATGTTGTACTGAACATATTTAATTAGATATTTGCATAAATTTGGATATTTGAATGAATTAGGGTAATTAATTTTATAATAAATAAATCTATTGATTATTTGGCTTGCATGTTGTAGAAAAATTAAGTATTTCTGGTACAAAACATTCGAACTTGATAAGATATTACGTACATCTATATACATTCTTATGTATTTTAAATAATGAAATGCAGCTAAATTATGCAAAGTAGAGATATTTGAATTATTGAGATATTTGAATTATTGAGATATAAGGTAGTTGTCTTTCCATAAGAACATTATAACCTAAATAGTTGGTCAATAGTTCACTTATTAGCAGTAATATGTCAACTTTTTAATTGTTATAATGTTATAATTGTTTTTAATTTTAAAGGTATTTTAAATATTTGTGTTATTATTAACAAAATTTCATATATTTGAATATTTTAATGCCTATTTCCAATAGGAATAGCTATACTGATTGTTTTTTTATAGAATATTATTAAGAAACATATTTATGAATGGATTATACATCTGCTTACTTAATTAGGTAACTGGTCTTTCTCTCTAGTTATCAAGTGAATAAGCAGTTAGCTAATTTGCAAATATGTAATGGGGAAATGATATTAAAGGTAGTGCTCTTTTCATAAGAACATCATAACTAAAACAGCTGCTAATTATTTCACTTTACGGCTATTTCAATAGTTGCTTATATGTTGTTTTTCATTTATAAAGCTTATTTAATATTTCTGTTATTTATTAACTAATTTGCATATATATATATATATATATATATATATATATATATATATATATATATATATATATATATATATATATATATATATATACACATATACCAAACTTAAATAGCGATATTGATAGGAAAATGAAAAAGAAATTATTTGAGAGCCCTTACTCAGTGTGTGATTAAATGCTTTGTCTGCTTTCAGTTAATCTGTGTCCTTAATAAATAATTTACAGCAGTTTGTCGAATCATGATCAGTTCTGGGGTGTATGTTAGTGCAAAATAATACATTCTTTCGTTATGATGATGCCAAGGGACATGTGATAGGCCAAGATTCAACATGTACTTAATAAATATATTAACTTGATGGACTAATTTGGATTTTTTTATTTATGCACAACAGCATCAATTAATATAAAAATGGAACACAAAATGCCAACTCATGTTCGTGTGATGTTTGGCTGAAAGTGAATAAATATGATATTCATTCCAGTTGTATTAATGTTTGCGTGATTGCCATTGAGCATATTTACAGGAATTAATTTGCAATAAAATAAGCAAATTTAACTGATGCTTGTTTCGTATCCAAGTAATACACCAATGATGTCAAAGAATGATCACACTGTAAACCATCAAGCAAGAACAGTAATATATATATATTTTAGGATAAAAGAATATTATACATGCTTCTATTAGAGTTTTTTTATTGTTGACAGGCCAGAAGATATGCCCTGAAATTATGCTTATTCCGAAACTTTCACTTTACAGTTTGCTGTACACATTTTGACAAATGCATTCAATGTATATACCCTACATATCATACTTGGATTTCAACATATATATATATATATATATATATATATATATATATATACTGTATACGCAAGTGCATATTTTTATGTCATATAAATGTCCATTGGTTACATGTATATCAGAACATGAAAAAGTCTAAAAGAGGCAGTTATATAATGGCCCCCTCTCTCTCTATAACCCAAGGTTACAGTACAATAATAGGTGTCCAGCCCCTTGCGATGAGATATGATATATCATATCATTTAATATGATCAATATAATAACAAATTTATTATAATGTGATTAAACGTACATTTTCATACAAATAATGTCTAAGTGATTGCCAATGAAATCATACTATGTTTTAATCGGTATCAAATAAACTATTTATATGATGAAGGGTGAAGTAGATATATGATACCTTTATGTAGACTAGCTGGTGTTGTCACTCTTGACACAAGCTTTCGGGGGTGCAGCCCCCTTCTTCAGACACCTTCAAACCTTATATATATGATGAAGGTTATTGCTGTTGTTACTAATGGGGAGAGAAGTATACTTCATGATTAATAGAACGCTACAAACTTAGACAAAATAGACATGCACTTGACCATTAATCCAGAACAGTTCAGTTTCCACAGATAAACTAAGGAAGTTAAAAATTCAGACTCTATAGCACATCCAATATCAGGCATTAAGATAAAGATTTGAAATAGAGTGAAAAAGTCAGGGTAAGGAAACAAAAAAAAAAATAACTAAAAAAATATTTATCCGCATATTATATTTAATAGTATGTACCTTTTAAGACTTTCAAAATTCACATTTACAAATGGATGAATATAAGTTCCGGGGTGTTATAAAGCCCATATATCAATCGATGCAGGAGGACATATATGATAATCCATAGCTTTGACAATCAATAATCAATGTTATTGATATCTGGTATGATTATCGGTTGCCCTGATAAGAATCGAAACAAAAAAAAACATGACCAAAGGCATATTCTTCATATAAACCGGAAAAGGATAAAATATTCATTCTCTTTCAGCAAGACATCACCAGACATAGTTTGACACCCTATATACACCTCATAACCGCTAACGTATTGTAAAATACTGGAGTATAAATTAAATATTTCCTTAAACTGGCGCTAAGATTATTCGAGTAGTACAATGTTGCCGTTACTTCTGTCATGCAAATGAAGTTTCTTAACATCATTTGACCCGTCGCTCCTTACATATATGCTAATTAGCTAATATATATTCAGTGGTCTAGTTGAGGGTAAGACCCATTAAAACGCGGCACCTTGACACATTGACTTAGATAACCAATGGATGCAGTATATTATATAATACGCGTCAAAACCTCCTCGATAATCATGTTTCGACTCTTGGCTCATTGCAAATTAGTTATATAATTATTGTATAATAATTGTTCATTCAATGGCCAACTTAAGTACGATTGCCCAAGTAAGAAGACAAAACCATTTTATCACACTTAATACTAGAATATGTTTAAAAAGTACATTTAATTAAAAAACATTAAATCAGCATTGCTATTCCCATATGAAATATATTACCGTTAATAAGTGAATAATTAAGCAACTGTTTCCGTCATGATGTTCTTATGAAATGACGCTACTTTAATCCCGAAAATTGGTCTTATCTTCATAAATCATCTGCATTTAATTATTTAAAATATAAGATCTTATATAGACATACGTTGTATCTTATAACTTAATAATTTTTTACCAGAAAAATTTATTCTTTCTATAAAAGCCAAATAATCAATAGCTTTATTTTTTTTATAATTATTTACATTAATTCATTGAAATATGCAAATTTATGCAAATATTCTAATAAAATATGTACAGTACAACATTTCTGGTAGCAGAAGTTGATTCTACAGGAAAATTTACCTCAGAATCAAACAAGAAAAGTTTTCTGTTGAAGATTATCAAATTGTTCTTGCCTTAACCTTGTCTTAAATGACGGTTTTTGAGTGGTTTTAATATGACCGCCATTTATTCAAGATGGCGGAAGAAAAAATTGCAAACAACGATTTTGAGTTATATTATTATCCAAAATTATGAAAAAAAGTATGTTTGCAAAAATCTATATGAAAATTCCACAGAAGCCAAAATGTAGACATAACCGTAAACACTATGAGGTGCATATACAGACATACATTCGCATCAGTTATTACTTTATAGTTTACAGTAGGCTGCTTGGTGTATAACATTGGGTAGATGATACATTCGCAACTGACTTAATGAAGGTGATTCGAAATGATTATATATAAATGTCCACGTTAACCTGGCATATAAATATACCTTGGATTCTTGCAATAGTTTCATGACGTCATTAAGCTTATCATGGTCTGAATAAACATAAATGTCGTCATATAGAACGTATAACACCAAAGCTTTGTCTTCGTAACTTAGTACAGAATGTTTTTTTTTTTTTGTTTCAGCATAACGTTTAAGATCAGCACTGGCTATATCAGTCATACTTTATTTGTGCTACGGTTTAATCTATACATCAATATTGAGTCTAATGGTGCGACACCTTCTCTCTTCCCCGCTTCACCAATTTTCGTAAGAAAAGGGATCGTCAGCTTAAACTGCCGTATTTTCGGTAACAGAGACAAGTAAAAAAAATTAGGAAAATAACAATTTGCGTGCGGTCAGAAATGGCGCGTATACCTGCTGATCTTGTAATTGATTACAACCGTATTGATTGATCTAGCTACCAACAACACGTGACCAGAACTTAAATATCTCCCCCTTTTGTGCAGACTGATGTATAAGAGTGATAAAGCTATAGAGCTATCGGGTATTACATATCAGGTTTATGTGGCTCCGTTTACGAGAACAAACATACACCACCTTGTAAAATTTCGGTCACCGTGACCTCATTTGCGAAAGTTATTCCGACTTAACCTCGTGGTACCCAATTGTCTGCCAGGGAAATTAGACACATGGCTAGGATGAGGCTTGGAGCGTCTTCGAATGAGAGGTGTCGAATTATTTATTTACATGAGTATGTTGCTGCGTAGGTAATCTGGTGACTCGTGTACATCTGCTTGGTACGTTACATATGCCAAGTGAAAAGCAAACCAGCTGCAGGCCAGAGTGGATGTACCTAGATATACAAGCTGCCCTTTCCTATGAGCCTGCGTGTTACACACCGGGGCTGAAGCATCTCTCATGTGTCAAAATCCTGGTTTCAAAGTTCACTATCATTTGAGGTTGGGGAACATCGCGTGGGGAGCCTGCCGTGGTACTGATTCACGTGTTGGAGAGCGAGGTGTAAGTGAAAATGAACGAGGTGAAAACGAGGCAAACCAAACGTGACCATTGGTCTGGTCGGCTGGACTTCTTCTTGAGCTGCGTCGGTTTATCAGTGGGACTCGGTAACGTTTGGCGGTTTCCATATCTCTGTTACAAGAACGGAGGAGGTATGTATAGTGCTTTAATCAACTGTGCCACAAGTCTCACTAACTCTCTCACAAGGACAGGGGCGGATCCAGATTTTAGGAATCCTGAGCGGGAAGGGAGCTCTTATGTCTATACGACTCAAAACCATAAAAGGTATGCTAAGGCACATGTAAAACATGAATTAAGGTACAACATGCCAATTCCCCTCTAAACTCCCTACCCCTCACTCGGCCAACATTTTCCCAGATTTAGGCCTACGTTGCATTATTTGAAAAGGTACATTTGCTTGATATGGTAGCAGATTTAAGAAGAAATTATTGCATTATAATATGGTATGTTCATATGTTTTCGACAAGTAGTTCTGCCTTCGACAAACACTCTGGCTTCCTCCTATTTTCAAACCCTGCGCAAACGCTATATCAATGCTCTAAATCTGTAAACACAAAGGGTTTATAAAAAAAATTGATGGTCCAAATATATAAGTTTCAGGACCTGCAATTATGTGTGAAAATCATATTTATATGGCTTTACAGACGTAAGAAGAAGGTAATTTTCTCTAAAAGGAGAGCTTTAAAGCGTATAACCTTAACTTTTGTTGCACTTATATCCTGTATTCCTGAATAATTACATGTTACCGGAAAACATTGTCTACCCGTATATATAAGGTTGATCGGAGCCCTCGTCATATAGTATACGTCTTACTCCACAATCAGTTCGCGGAATAAATTGTGTACTTGGGTAGAGTCTTATCTTAAGTGATTCCTACTACAAAAGATAACAGATACCATAAACAGATAACATTACATGCACAAAGAATAAAAGTATGTATACATCTGGGGAAGTAGACTGATCTGCGAATCCAACCACATGAGTCAAGACACCTACTTCAACAAAACCCTGCATGTACGAGAATAAAAAAAATGACGTTATCAAAAAGAGTGTTTCATTTTACATTGTCATACACTAAAACATTCAATCCAACTATAAGGATATAAAGTATCTGTTAACATTCGATATACACACAAAAAAAATCCATTTGAAATGGGGAATGTTTTTATTTCTTTATGTCATGTCATAGAAAACTACATATGGCAGGGAAAATGTAAAATGGCATTAATGGGACATAATCAGGGGCGATATTATGCCTATTCTCTCACACTATCAGTTCAGTTTTGCTTTATACAAACTTTCCCAGCAAAACTATCACAGCACACAGTCTCAGTACCTCGCATGTGGCTGTTTAACACCTTGTTATAGCTCTCCGTGTTGGCTAACACTGTCCACGTGTGTCTGTTTACCATAACAAGGCCGTATGACCGGAGGTCCGATTGTGAGCCGCAACACGCGATGTTTTAGCCAGCGGGAGCATGTATAACATTTTTGGCCAAGTCAGTCAGGGCATTTCACGATTGACATGTGTTGTTGCTCCGCAATGCACACAGCCCCAAGCGCTGTGTTTATGTTGACACCTGTGACCGCGCCCGGTCCAATTTTTTTTTAATTTTAATTCGTTTACAGGATTAAGCAAACGGCTTCAAAGCAATATTTTGGCAGGCAAAGATTTATTTTTAAAGGGAGAAGCTATATTTGTTAGTGTTTACATGTCATTATCAAAACAGTATATTTAAAACATATGTGTGTCTGTTTGTGCATGTGAGAAGGGACCTTTTCTGCCTGGAAAGTGATAGACAGCTTTGTATTTAGGTTCCAACCTCGATTGGCAAGTTTCCCTGGCAACTAGCCGTTGTACATTGACTTCTAACGTTCAAAATTATAAAATAAGAGAGAACGAGAGGGAAAATTGATTAAAATATAGTTTTAAATATTGAAATTATACATGGATTACATTACACACTTGAAGATAACGAATGGCTCACATCAGAGCTGTTTTATTTCTGCTATGCCTCACTGCAGGATACAATGCACAAAGAATATACCATTTTCATTCCTACCCAGGATACACCTTACTTTGGCCGATTACTTTGACCAAGTCTCAGTGACCTTGACTTTTTTCCATATGTGTTGACCCAGTTTCAAGGTAACAAGGCTAAAAAAAGGCATTTTTTTTAAGATCTTCGGTACTTTTCTCCTTATGTATAAGAGGTACGGATTAACTGATAAAAACGGCTTTATCAAATCTGGTCCCCAATACATCAATCCCATGATTTTGGAATATACCTATTCGAAAATTTCTAGTTAACTCTTTTGACCTAGAAAGTAGAAACTATTACAAATATGTGCATTTTAAAATGTAAGAGCGAAGTATGTAGTTTAGTAGCGATATCTTTATACGGTTTGAATAATATGCAAATTACGAAACGTGACGTCACCATTTTCACATCATCCGTAAAAACTCAAGAAGGAACAATCACATTTCTAAACTGAAAGCCAGTTAGACTCAAGACAGGTTAGTTAGTGTGAAAACCACAACACAGCCCCAACGCTTTAGTTCAGATAATAAGCTGATTTATGTTGTAGGAGCGTTCCTGATACCGTACGTCATCCTGCTGATATGTTGTCTGTAAGCTGATTTATGTTGTAAGAGTGTTTCTGATACCATACGTGATCGTTGCCGATAGGGTCCCAGTAAGGTGATTGATGTTATAGAAGCGTTCCTGATACCGTACATGATCGTGCCGATAGGGTCCCAGTGAGGTGATTTTGTTGTAGGAGCGTTCCTGGTACCGTACATGATCGTGCCGATAGGATTTCAGAAAGCAGATTTTGTTGTAGGAGCGTTACTGGTACGGTACATTATCGTGCCGATAGGGTCCCAGTAAGGTGATTGATGTTGTAGGAGCGTTCCTGATCCTGTACATGATCGTTCCGTTAGGGTCCCAGTAAGTTGATTTTGTTGTAGGAGCGTTCCTGATACCGTACATGATCGTGCCGATAGGGTCCCAGTGAGGTGATTTTGTTGTAGGAGCGTTCCTGGTACCGTACATGATCGTGCCGATAGGATTTCAGAAAGCAGATTTTGTTGTAGGAGCGTTACTGGTACGGTTATTATCGTGCCGATAGGGTCCCAGTAAGGTGACTGATGTTGTAGGAGCGTTCCTGATCCCGTACATGATCGTGCCGATAGGGTCCCAGAAAGCAGTTTTTGTTGTAGGAGCGTTCCTGGTACCGTACATGATCGTACCGATAGGGTCCCAGTAAGGTGATTGATGTTGTAGAAGCGTTCTTGATACCGTACATAATCGTGCCGATAGGGTCCCAGAAAGCAGTTTTTATTGTAGGAGCGTCCTTGGTACCGTACATGATCGTGCCGATAGGGTCCCAGTAAGCTGATTGTTGTAGGAGCGATCTTGATACCGTACATGATCGTGCCATTAGGGTCCCAGTAAGTTGATTTTGTTGTAGGAGCGTTCCTGGTACCGTACATGATCGTGCCGATAGGGTCCCAGTGATGTGATTGTTGTAGGAGCGTTCTTGATACCGTACATGATCGTACTGATAGGGTCCAAGAAAGCAGTTTTTGTTGTAGGAGCGTTCCTGGTACCGTACATGATCGTGCCGATAGGGTCCCAGTAAGGTAATTTTGTTGTAGGAGCCTTCCTGTTTCCGTGTGTGATCGTGCCGATAGGGTCCCAGTAAGCTGATTTATATTGTAAGAGCGTTCCTGATACCGTACATGATCGTCCCGATAGAGTCCCAGTAAGCTGATTTTGTTGTAGGAGCCTTCCTGTTTCCGTGTGTGATCGTGCCTATAGGTTCCATGAAGGCCGATTTATATTGTAAGAGCACGCCTCATACCGTACGTGATCGTGCTGATTTGTGCTCAATGAGCTTTTTTATGTTGTAGGAGCTTTCCTGATACCGTACATGATCGTGCCGATAGAGTCCCAGTAAGCTGATTTTGTTGTAGGAGCCTTCCTGTTTCCGTGTGTGATCGTGCCCATAGGTTCCATGAGGGCCGATTTATATTGTAAGAGCACGCCTCATACCGTACGTGATCGTGCTGATTTGTGCTCAATGAGCTTTTTTATGTTGTAGGAGCTTTCCTGATACCGTACATGATCGTCCCGATAGAGTCCCAGTAAGCTGATTTTGTTGTAGGAGCCTTCCTGTTTCCGTGTGTGATCGTGCCCATAGGTTCCATGAAGGCCGCTTTATATTGTAAGAGCACGCCTCATACCGTACGTGATCGTGCTGATTTGTGCTCAATGAGCTTTTTTATGTTGTAGGAGCTTTCCTGATACCGTACATGATCGTGCCGATAGAGTCCCAGTAAGCTGATTTTGTTGTAGGAGCCTTCCTGTTTCCGTGTGTGATCGTGCCCATAGGTTCCATGAAGGCCGCTTTATATTGTAAGAGCACGCCTCATACCGTACGTGATCGTGCTGATTTGTGCTCAATGAGCTTTTTTATGTTGTAGGAGCTTTCCTGATACCGTACATGATCGTGCCGATAGAGTCCCAGTAAGCTGATTTTGTTGTAGGAGCCTTCCTGTTTCCGTGTGTGATCGTGCCCATAGGTTCCATGAAGGCCGATTTATATTGTAAGAGCACGCCTCATACCGTACGTGATCGTGCTGATTTGTGCTCAATGAGCTTTTTTATGTTGTAGGAGCTTTCCTGATACCGTACATGATCGTGCCGATAGAGTCCCAGTAAACTGATTTTGTTGTAGGAGCCTTCCTGTTTCCGTGTGTGATCGTGCCCATAGGTTCCATGAAGGCCGCTTTATATTGTAAGAGCACGCCTCATACCGTACATGATCGTGCTGATTTGTGCTCAATGAGCTTTTTTATGTGGTAGGAGCTTTCCTGATACCGTACATGATCGTCCCGATAGAGTCCCAGTAAGCTGATTTTGTTGTAGGAGCCTTCCTGTTTCCGTGTGTTATCGTGCCCATAGGTTCCATGAAGGCCGATTTATATTGTAAGAGCACGCCTCATACCGTACGTGATCGTACTGATTTGTGCTCAATGAGCTTTTTTATGTTGTAGGAGCTTTCCTGATACCGTACATGATCGTGCCGATAGAATCCCAGTAAGCTGATTTTGTTGTAGGAGCCTTCCTGTTTCCGTGTGTGATCGTGCCCATAGGTTCCATGAAGGCCGATTTATATTGTAAGAGCACGCCTCATACCGTACGTGATCGTGCTGATTTGTGCTCAATGAGCTTTTTTATGTTGTAGGAGCGTTCCTGATACCGTACATGATCGTCCCGATAGAGTCCCAGTAAGCTGATTTTGTTGTAGGAGCCTTCCTGTTTCCGTGTGTGATCGTGCCCATAGGTTCCATGAAGGCCGATTTATATTGTAAGAGCACGCCTCATACCGTACGTGATCGTGCTGATTTGTGCTCAATGAGCTTTTTTATGTTGTAGGAGCTTTCCTGATACCGTACATGATCGTGCCGATAGAGTCCCAGTAAGCTGATTTTGTTGTAGGAGCCTTCCTGTTTCCGTGTGTGATCGTGCCCATAGGTTCCATGAAGGCCGCTTTATATTGTAAGAGCACGCCTCATACCGTACGTGATCGTGCTGATTTGTGCTCAATGAGCTTTTTTATGTTGTAGGAGCTTTCCTGATACCGTACATGATCGTGCCGATAGAGTCCCAGTAAGCTGTTTTTGTTGTTGGAGCCTTCCTGTTTCCGTGTGTGATCGTGCCCATAGGTTCCATGAAGGCCGATTTATATTGTAAGAGCACGCCTCATACCGTACGTGATCGTGCTGATTTGTGCTCAATGAGCTTTTTTATGTTGTAGGAGCTTTCCTGATACCGTACATGATCGTCCCGATAGAGTCCCAGTAAGCTGATTTAGTTGGAGGAGCCTTCCTGTTTCCGTGTGTGATCGTGCCCATAGGTTCCATGAAGGCCGCTTTATATTGTAAGAGCACGCCTCATACCGTACGTGATCGTGCTGATTTGTGCTCAATGAGCTTTTTTATGTTGTAGGAGCTTTCCTGATACCGTACATGATCGTGCCGATAGAGTCCCAGTAAGCTGATTTTGTTGTAGGAGCCTTCCTGTTTCCGTGTGTGATCGTGCCCATAGGTTCCATGAAGGCCGATTTATATTGTAAGAGCACGCCTCATACCGTACGTGATCGTGCTGATTTGTGCTCAATGAGCTTTTTTATGTTGTAGGAGCTTTCCTGATACCGTACATGATCGTGCCGATAGAGTCCCAGTAAGCTGATTTTGTTGTAGGAGCCTTCCTGTTTCCGTGTGTGATCGTGCCCATAGGTTCCATGAAGGCCGCTTTATATTGTAAGAGCACGCCTCATACCGTACGTGATCGTGCTGATTTGTGCTCAATGAGCTTTTTTATGTTGTAGGAGCTTTCCTGATACCGTACATGATCGTGCCGATAGAGTCCCAGTAAGCTGATTTTGTTGTAGGAGCCTTCCTGTTTCCGTGTGTGATCGTGTCCATAGGTTCCATGAAGGCCGATTTATATTGTAAGAGCACGCCTCATACCGTACGTGATCGTGCTGATTTGTGCTCAATGAGCTTTTTTATGTTGTAGGAGCTTTCCTGATACCGTACATGATCGTGCCGATAGAGTCCCAGTAAGCTGATTTTGATGTAGGAGCCTTCCTGTTTCCGTGTGTGATCGTGCCCATAGGTTCCATGAAGGCCGCTTTATATTGTAAGAGCACGCCTCATACCGTACGTGATCGTGCTGATTTGTGCCCAATGAGCTTTTTTATGTTGTAGGAGCTTTCCTGATACCGTACATGATCGTGCCGATAGAGTCCCAGTAAGCTGATTTTGTTGTAGGAGCCTTCCTGTTTCCGTGTGTGATCGTGCCCATAGGTTCCATGAAGGCCGATTTATATTGTAAGAGCACGCCTCATACCGTACGTGATCGTGCTGATTTGTGCTCAATGAGCTTTTTTATGTTGTAGGAGCTTTCCTGATACCGTACATGATCGTCCCGATAGAGTCCCAGTAAGCTGATTTTGTTGGAGGAGCCTTCCTGTTTCCGTGTGTGATCGTGCCCATAGGTTCCATGAAGGCCGCTTTATATTGTAAGAGCACGCCTCATACCGTACGTGATCGTGCTGATTTGTGCTCAATGAGCTTTTTTATGTTGTAGGAGCTTTCCTGATACCGTACATGATCGTCCCGATAGAGTCCCAGTAAGCTGATTTTGTTGTAGTAGCCTTCCTGTTTCCGTGTGTGATCGTGCCCATAGGTTCCATGAAGGCCGATTTATATTGTAAGAGCACGCCTCATACCGTACGTGATCGTGCTGATTTGTGCTCAACGAGCTTTTTTTATGTTGTAGGAGCTTTCCTGATACCGTACATGATCGTCCCGATAGAGTCCCAGTAAGCTGATTTTGTTGTAGGAGCCTTCCTGTTTCCGTGTGTGATCGTGCCCATAGGTTCCATGAAGGCCGCTTTATATTGTAAGAGCACGCCTTATACCGTACGTGATCGTGCTGATTTGTGCTCAATGAGCTTTTTTATGTTGTAGGAGCTTTCCTGATACCGTACATGATCGTGCCGATAGAGTCCCAGTAAGCTGATTTTGTTGTAGGAGCCTTCCTGTTTCCGTGTGTGATCGTGCCCATAGGTTCCATGAAGGCCGATTTATATTGTAAGAGCACGCCTCATACCGTACGTGATCGTGCTGATTTGTGCTCAATGAGCTTTTTTATGTTGTAAGAGCTTTCCTGATACCGTACATGATCGTGCCGATAGAGTCCCAGTAAGCTGATTTTGTTGGAGGAGCCTTCCTGTTTCCGTGTGTGATCGTGCCCATAGGTTCCATGAAGGCCGATTTATATTGTAAGAGCACGCCTCATACCGTACGTGATCGTGCTGATTTGTGCTCAATGAGCTTTTTTATGTTGTAGGAGCTTTCCTGATACCGTACATGATCGTCCCGATAGAGTCCCAGTAAGCTGATTTTGTTGTAGGAGCCTTCCTGTTTCCGTGTGTGATCGTGCCCATAGGTTCCATGAAGGCCGCTTTATATTGTAAGAGCACGCCTCATACCGTACGTGATCGTTCTGATTTGTGCTCAATGAGCTTTTTTATGTTGTAGGAGCTTTCCTGATACCGTACGTGATCGTTCTGATTTGTGCTCAATGAGCTTTTTTATGTTGTAGGAGCTTTCCTGATACCGTACGTGATCGTTCTGATTTGTGCTCAATGAGCTTTTTTATGTTGTAGGAGCTTTCCTGATACCGTACGTGATCGTTCTGATTTGTGCTCAATGAGCTTTTTTATGTTGTAGGAGCTTTCCTGATACCGTACGTGATCGTTCTGATTTGTGCTCAATGAGCTTTTTTATGTTGTAGGAGCTTTCCTGATACCGTACGTGATCGTTCTGATATGTGCCGGGGCGCCAATCTATATCCTGGAGGTCGCTCTGGGTCAATATATGCAGCTCGGAGGGGTCGGCTGCTGGAAAATATGTCCAATGTTCGAAGGTGAGACCGCTAGATCTTTGTAAAAATGTCTAAACAGGATAAATCACATCAACATAGGTATATGTGCAGAGGGATATTAATAATGTAGGCGATCACGACATGTCCATTCGTCAGTTGTGAAAACCATGTTGGTTAATGAAGAAAACTCTGTTTCAAATGAATTATTTTGCAAGACATTGTTCAACAGTCACTTGTACTAGCGAGATTGTTAAACAACTTGTTCTAGAGAGATGTTAAAACAGTTACTTGTTCAGAGCAGACTCTTCAACGTTACACAGATGTTGTTACTGCCAATGCGTAACTGGTGGAAGAGTTAACTGTCACGTTTGAAGCCAACCATTACACCAACTTCAAATCCTTTGAGATGAAAGGTGAAGTGAGAGCTTTAAAGGCAGAGTGTGTTGATGCAACTGAAAAGGTATAATTGTAAGATAACAAACTTGTATTCTATGTTATAAGGCACAGATGCTTTAAGCTTTACCTGCGAGTTATTAACAGTATTGTTTATCTAGGTTTATGCAGGTGGTAATAAGATACGGATGACATCATATAGTGAAACATGATCATATGCCAATACTTTAGTCAAGTACAAATAAGACTACATAAAATGAAAATGCAACCCAACGTTATAATTTACAGTCAGTTGTTAAGCTGAGAGAGCAGTAGCAGATGATGTGAGGAGAGGTTACATCAGTGACACAAAACCAGCTGTATCTGTTTTAACTGCCTTACTAGAAGAAGCAGCGTGTACGCAAGAGCATAGTGATCCAAGAATAGACTAGATCAGTCAACGTCTCGTGCACCGACTACAAAACATCAGATTTTTTTACAGATGCAAGAGAGAAGAAATGTACAGTCAAAAGAAATACTGCTGCCAACATTAATACTCACTGGGACTAGGAAACCTCTTAGCCAAGACTACTTGTCTGGTTCACAACAAAGTGATGTGCTTTGATTTCAGACATATAATGGTACCCTTGTAAGAGTAGTTATCCGACAGATAAAGATATGGTTAGCTAAACTATGGTACACGTTGAAGTGAGGTTATCCGACAGATAAAGATATGATTAGCTAAACTATGGTACCCGTGACAGTGAAGCGTTCCGACAGATAAAGATATTGTTAGTTAAACAGTGGTACCCGTGACAGTGAAGCGTTCCGACAGATAAAGATATTGTTAGCTAAACAATGGTACCCGTGACAGTGAAGCGTTCCGAAAGATAGAGATATTGTTAGCTAAACTATGGTACCCGTGACAGTGAAGCGTTCCGAAAGATAAAGATATTGTTAGCTAAACAGTGGTACCCGTGACAGTGAAGCGTTCCGACAGATAAAGATATTGTTAGCTAAACAATGGTACCCGTGACAGTGAAGCGTTCCGACAGATAAAGATATTGTTAACTAAACAGTGGTACCCCTGACAGTGAAGCGTTCGACAGATAAAGATATTGTTAGTTAAACAATTGTACCCGTGACAGTGAAGCGTTCGACAGATAAAGATATTGTTAGCTAAACAATGGTACCCGTGAAAATAAAGTCGCCCGACAGATAAAGATATTGTTAGCTTAACAATGGTTCCCGTGACAGTGATGTGGCCCGACAGATAAATATATAGTTAGCTAAACAATGGTACCCATGAAAGTGAAGTCGTCCGACAAATAAAAATATTGTAAGCGAAACAAAGGTACATGTGGCGTGAAGTCGTCCGACAGATAAAGATATTGTTAATTAAACAATGGTACCCGTGACAATGAAGTCGTCCGACAAATAAAGATATTGTTAACTAAATAATGGTACCCGCGAAAGTAAAGTCGTCCGGCAGATAAAGATATTGTTAGCTCAACAATTGTACCCATGACAGTGAAGTCGTCCGACAATAAAAAGGTTAGCTTAATTATGGTACCTGTGGAGGTGAAGTCGTCCGACAGATATAGATATTGTTAGCTGAACAATGGTAACCATGGAAGTGAAGTCGTCCGACAGATAAAGATATGATTAGCTAAACAATTGTACCCATTGAAGTGAAGTCGTCCGACAGATAAAGATATGATTAGCTAAACAATTGTACCCATAGAAGTGAAGTCGTCCGACAGATATAGATATAGTTAGCTAAACAATAGGACCTGTAGAAATGAAGTCCAACAGATAAATATATGGTTACCTAAACAATGGTACCCGTGGAAGTAAGGTCGTCCGACAGATAAAGATATGATTAACTAAATTATGGTACCCGTAGAAGTAAATAAGCCATCGCTATGCTCTGGTATTGAAGGAAAATGTAAGGTTAATCGAGGGATGAAAGTTTCTTAATGGTCACATGTGGACCCTTTTTCGGGCCGCTTCTGTTCTGGTGGTTCAAGCCGGTGTCTGATGCAACCATCAAGTTGTTGAACCGTGACAAACATTCCTGACCACATCGTTGTAATATCCCAGGTCTGATGTTCCATTATCTTAATGGAGGTATGTATGCGGCCTCTAACTGCTCTCTAGTTCATTTGTTGCAAATATCAAAAGAATTTTCAAAGTTGTAATTCCAATTTAAGGAACATTGGTGGATTTACAGGTAATGCTGGATTCCATGAAATAGGAAAATTATTAAAATGTTAATTCTCAGATTAAAAATAATGATTCAGTTAATCATAATATATATTTTATTCTTCATTCAGACTTTTTCTCAACTTGATGTTATTCCAATTCTAAACTTATGAAAGGTTCACGTTATCTGTAATATTTCAAGGTAGTGGTTATATAGGATCTAAGATAGGACTCTGGAATAGGTAAACAGTTAAGTATGCCGGGAGTGTTATATTATTATTTTCTCGAATGCAGACTTATACGGAAGTTAATCATGCGAAACGGACATTCTGGTCTGCTTTTCTGTATGAAGTG
The DNA here is from genome assembly GCA_026874595.1 of Sipunculus nudus. Classification (NCBI taxonomy): domain Eukaryota; kingdom Metazoa; phylum Annelida; class Sipuncula; order Golfingiida; family Sipunculidae; genus Sipunculus; species Sipunculus nudus. Next base: position 110,209,833 of record CM049306.1, on the reverse strand, counting down.
TTCTTTATTCAGTTTATAAGATTACTTAAGTCGAGGTTATGCGATAAGGACACCAACATCTAGAGCCATTATAGGCAAGTTGATTGGATGTTGGTTTTAGTTGGTACAAAACATACGTTATCTAACGCGATTATAGACAGATGTTGATTGGATGTTGGTTATACTTGGTAAAAAACATGCGTTATCTTACGCAATTATAGACAGAAGTTGATTGGATGTTGGTTATACTTGGTAAAAAACATGCGTTATCTTACGCAATTATAGACAGAAGTTGATTGGATGTTGGTTATACTTGGTACAAAATATACGTTATCTAATGCGATTATAGACAGAATTTGATTGGATGTTGGTTATTCTTGGTAAAAATATGTGTCATCTACAGCAATTATAGACAGAAATTGATTGGATGTTGGTTATACTTGGTACAAAATATGTGTCATCTAGAGCCATTATAGACAGAAGTTGATTGGATGTTGGTTTTAGTTGATACAAAACATGCGTTATCTTACGCAATTATAGACAGAAGTTGATTGGATGTTGGTTATACTTGGTACAAAATATGGGTCATCTATAGGCATTATAGACAGAAGTTGATTGGATGTTGGTTTTAGTTGGTACAAAACATACGTTATCTAATGCGATTATAGACAGAATTTGATTGGATGTTGGTTATTCTTGGTAAAAATATGTGTCATCTACAGCAATTATAGACAGAAATTGATTGGATGTTGGTTATACTTGGTACAAAATATGTGTCATCTAGAGCCATTATAGACAGAAGTTGATTGGATGTTGGTTTTAGTTGGTACAAAATATGTGTCATCTAGAGCCATTATAGACTGAAGTTGATTGGATGTTGGTTTTAGTTGGTACAAAACATGCGTTATCTTACGCAATTATAGACAGAAGTTGATTAGATGTTGGTTATACTTGGTACAAAATATGTGTCATCTACAGCCATTATAGAAAGAAGCTGATTTGATGTTTATAGCTGGTACAAAACATAATCATCTAGAGAAATTATAGACAGAAGTTGATTGGATGTTGGTTATACTTGCTACAAAATATGTGTCATCTACAGCCATTATAGAAAGAAGCTGATTTGATGTTTATAGCTGGTACAAAACATAATCATCTAGAGAAATTATAGACAGAAGTTGATTGGATGTTGGTTATACTTAGTGCAAAATATGTGTCATCTAGAGCCATTATGGACAGAAGTTGATTGGATGGTTGTTAAAGGTGGTAGAAAACTTGACCATTTTCAGACAGAAGTTGATTGGATGATGGTTGTAGTTGGTACAATACATGTGTCATCCAGGGCCGTCGGCTCATGAAGGTTCAGGCAGAAAGTCGTAAAATAAACGAACGCTAAAAAACGTAAAAGTATTAAAGGATTTTGAATCATATATCCCGTTCTATATTAATCGAGTTTTCATTCTAGAATGTTTTCATCGCGATTACAAATACAGGAACAATTAAGTTTTATAACAACCAAGCGATGGCCACATTGGCTCGACAGACGAAAGGCTATCTTGTACGCACGTGGTACTATCGTGTTAACTGTAACATACGCACTCGATATAATCTTGTGGCCGCACGATAATTACTTGTATGTTATGCTTACTAAAACTCTAATTTGAGAAATTACTTATATTATTTGTATATATCCCGGTACCCTCTGTGAATGCTTTGTATTAATCTTACTGTAACTTTGCTTCAGTCTGGGATTTGCTCGGACATACTGAACATGCATGTAAAGCTCCTTGTCTTTCAGAGAGAAGTTAAAATGTGTTCATTTTTAGGCTTAGGAATAAACGTTTGGGTTGGAGTTTTAGGGTTAGGGAAAGGGTTAATCCTCAGCTGTCATCATAACTACTTATATTATCTGATTTTAGGGGTAAATAATGGATCAAATATAGAACAAGATAGAAAGTCATTGGGACGAAGTTGAACGTGAAATTAGTTATATAATATTGTGCATCGGCATATCTCGATACTGTGATTTGCATATAGCGTATCGATATTTTTCGATATTTATTTTCAAATAATAAAGAATCTGATCTGTTGCAGTAAAGAATAAGGAGTTTGTTACAAATTTTGACATATCAGTTGGTAGGATTTAGTGAAAGGCTTGAAGTAAATGCCCGTGCCGTGGTTATAGACTCTCCTCAGGCCGATTATTAGGCTTGATAAAGGGTCCGTCCCCAGCAGTTAGATTTCTGTTGGATGATTTACTGGTGCGAGAAAATGTACATGTCACAGAAACAGTAAGAATTGCCCAAGATAGTCAACATATTTATCAAATTTTAAATATTCCTTCTATTATAAATAATTTTTTAAGTATTATTGAGTAAGAACTGAAAGTTTGCGATGTGTTGCTCAGGGTTAGAGCGCATGACTCAAAGCCGGGAGATCGTGAGTTCAAATCTCAGCCGAGGCGGTAAGATTATTATTCACGGTCGGCCCCAACCCAGGGTAAGCGCTCTGCAGTCTGAATGGGAATGTCGTGCCCAACGGCCGTGTTTCACTCACAAACGAGTGCACCTTTGGGGGTCTCCTCGGTGGTATGACCCAGCAGTTGGATCGATTATGCACCCAGGGCCCACAATTGCAGTAGTCACCGGGCCTGGTTGACGCCAAGATATTAAATGAGAGGAAACGTGTGATACTGCCCTGCCATGGAGTCCGAAACCGGAATGGAATTCTGCAGATGTACATATATGTAGTTAAGTTAGCATTAAAAAATGGAGGCGGTTTCCTCCACAAAAAAATCGTAAAAAAAATTATAAAAAAAGTTAGCCATGTGATACATCGCTGAAATTTGTGCATCCCATCTATCTCTCTCCTTGAGATAACAGAATCCAGAATGTTCTTGTTGCATATGTGTTCCTTAAAAATAACTTGTTGTTAGTTGAGTTTTGTCAACAACAAGTAAGTCCTTTACTGAGTGAATGCTGCAATGCATGTGGATGTACTTTCAAGATGTCATCATATTAAGCAAATTATTTGAAAAAATTATGGCTTGTTGTACATTAATTCTAGTTGTCATTTTATTGCTAAACTACATTGAGCGTGTACAGAACAACATTATCAACAAGACGTCCACCATAATATTATAATAACATACTATTACGTATGAGGTTTTATATGTTGAAGGTATCGGGATAGCGACTATGTTCATCGTGAACTACGTGAGCATTTATTATATAGTCATCATGGCGTGGACCGGGTATTACTTTGTCATGGGCTGGTCGAGTGTGTTACCATGGTCACACTGTAACAATCCCTGGAATACAAACAGGTGCGTGAAGAAAATACCGTATGAATATAATTAAAAATAAATTGAAAAGTTTGATAATAATTAGAAATAACAAAACATACCAAGCTCAAGCTATGATTTTATAAATACATACTCGCTTTATCGCAAGTGTTGGTCTTGGACCACTTTTGCTTTGTAAGATATAAATATGAATGACCCTGTCTACAACACAGTTTGATGGACCATTTTCTACCGAGCTATTTCATTTTTCTAACAGGAGATGCGCCTAGAGCTTGTACTGGTTTCCTTATGAATTATAAGGTCCAGAAGTGTCCAAGATGACAATACCCATCACTTGATGTTTACAGCTATGGTAAATGGAAGACGTGTATATGACTTCACTCTGGCCGGTCACTCTCACACCTTGACCCATGTACAGTGTCACGCACACATCCCCCCCCCCAGCTCAGATAACGTCACTAGGTTACATGTTTTTCTATCCTAATTTAAAAAGTATTCTCTCCGTTCAGTTGCAGGTTGTCAGTCCAAGACATCAACCATACCCTGACGCTGGGAGCAAACGTGACCGTCCAGTACACAGACCCAGTGGTAGAATTCTGGACGTAAGACCTGAATTTACATTACAGTTTATTTGCCTCAGTTTAGTCATCTCGCTTTCATGCCTCTCGTTTTATACACCGTGAGGAATACAAGAAGGTATACGAGACGTGTTTTAGAGGCTTCCTTCTCCTGTTTTTAAAACATCTTTTTATAGATTAAGAATTTCTATTCTATCAATGGTATTGTTTTATATGTCCTCATGAATAACTTCTCATTAAATTTCATAAATAAGTAATTATTATGCTAGTGTCCAATGACTGGCCTCAGGTCGTGTTGGCTCTCCGTCATTTACGACACCTGGATTAATTGCACGCGGTGCCAAAACCTGTCTTTCTTTCAAATGTACTGTCTGTATTCTTAATGACTTTCTGGCCAGTGTACCTTATTGAAGGTAACAGATGCATTTACTTCAATTCATAAATATTCCTGATGTTTACTTTGAAATCACTGACGAAAACAAACAAATTAATTACACGTATATATACATACACTGACAGAGAGAGGATAAACCTGATAAAGGTGGTACGTAGATCCTCTGATATCACCGGACATGTCTGTCTCTTCCAGATTTACTTGGCTATCCTGGTAGCTCTCACCACTTCTTTCGTGTAGGTTTTCTTCGCTGCCTGGGAAGCACACAGCGAGGCCCTGGAACTTGTCTAGCGCTCATCATCGGTGCATATTCAGAAATGGGTGGAGAGGGCGTACTCATGTGGCTAGGACCTTGTCCAGGGGTCCTAGTGCGCAGAGGGGCCAGAACAGGATGAGAACCACGAAACCATTATTCCGGAGTACTATTTACATATCTTTCAGTGCTTCATGTGATCATGAGAGGTTCATCATACGAACAAAATGTTTGTGATTGACAGGAGGAAGATCCTAGCGATATCCCCCGGTATCGAGCAGCCCGAGGGCTTCGTGTGGCAGCTCGTCCTGTCTCTTTTCGCCATGTGGTGTGTTTGTTATGCCAGCCTGTTTCTGGGGGTGAAACTTTCTGGTAAGGTAAGGAATATCCGATGATATATCGTTCCATATGTGCAAGTATGATTTTAAATGACAGTATCTTAAATCTTAGACGTTACATTTTTCTATTTTTAACTTCAGAAAATGCTTGTTGTGCTCCACGGTTTAAACGATGATATTTTATTTGACTATATTTGAGTACTTAATGTGGTTTTATTGTCCATGCAGGTGATGTATTTCGCGGCCACATTCCCCTATGTGGTACTGACATGTTTGTTGATACGAGGGGCCACCCTCCCAGGAGCAATAGACGGCGTCATATACTACCTCAAACCGGACTTTTCTAGACTAGCTGACAGTCAGGTAAGCTCCTGCATGTTAGAAGGTGTAATAATTTTTTTCACAATAAATTAAGATAAGATAAGATATACACTATTAACCCTAAGCTGAGAAATGTAATTTAACTTTGAAGGCAATCCGGATCACCATCCGGATTTAGGACGTTTCAAAAGGATTGTTTACCTTTGTGAGATAAAGCAGTTTTTTTTCCATCATCATTTACTACTATTAAAGTAAACCATCAGTGCCTAAGTTTGATCCTGTTTGTATTCCGTATATGGTTATCCAGAATGTCGTCAGAGAAATTCAGTCACACAGGGAATTCTCCGTGCCTCAAGCCCTGTACGTACGTTCCTGTCTCATTATGTTTACAGGTATGGATAGGCGCCGGTACTCAGTAACAGGTTTAGGTTTTTTTTTAGTTTTACCTTATTTACAAGTGTGGATAGCGTTACAGGTGTCTCTTTCATTGTCCGCTGTTGACATTCTGTTTCGTGTTAGGCTTAAGCCTTGGGCGTCAATTGCTATGGCGTGTAGAGACCCAGCGCTCGGTGTAATCCGTACTGGGTGAGCCCTGGCGTGTAAAGACACAACGCTCGTGCTAATCTGGAATTTTCATGGCTGTCCGCGCTCTATGAGCGCGTGTATTGTTCTTTGAGATGTTCGTGAAATAGAAGTTTCTAGGCTTTGGGGTGAGAAGCTATACATTAGGGACTGTGTTTAGAGCTCGGAGAGGAGAGAGAAATATTTCAGCGGACACGGAAGAGTATGAGTCAGTTTGTAGACCTTTCCGTTAATTGTAGCACCTATAGATATTCTTCGAACATTTTAACAGATTTGATTCAGTCTTCAGTTTGCATCAAGGACTATTACCAGAGCTCCACTTTTGGATTACAACAGATTGATTTTGGGACATTATTGGACTATTATTTTCTGAGAAGATTTACGTGAACTGTTCATCTGGATTATATGTTTTAAATGATTACTGGGCTGTGACAGTGGTGGTATCCAGGAAAGCATAGGATCCGGACACTCTGGCACTATACACTTTATTTATTATACTGTTTAATTGTATTGATTTACTGTTATACTGTTGTTATACTGTATAATTGTATAGATTTAGTGTATAGTAATGTTAGGATTGTTTTAAGAATAAATTATAATTATTTGTTACCAAATAAACATTGACTTCTTTATTTAATCTCCTAGACATTTCACGCTGCCTAGTGTTACAGAATCTGATTTTTATTAATCTTCGTAACAAAATTTATGCTCGTCACGACTACGTGATCTGTTGTTATTAGGTTCCATAACAACAGACGCCGGTACTCAGTAACAGGTTTAGGGTTTATTTTAGATTTACCTTATTTACTAGTGTGGATAGACGCTGGTACTCAGTAACAGGTTAAGGGTTTCTAGTTTTACCATATTTACAGGCGTGGATATAGACGCCGGTAGTCAGTGACAGGTTAAGGGTTTCTAGTTCAACCATATTAACAGGTGTGGATATAGAAGCCGGTACTCAGTAACAGGTTAAGGGTTTCTAGTTTTACCATATTTACAGGTGTGGATATAGACGCCGGTACTCAGTAACAGGTTTAGAGTTTCTAATTTTACCATATTTACAGGTATGGATATAGACGCCGGTACTCAGTGACAGGTTTAGGGTTTCTAGTTTTACCATATTTACAGGTGTGGATATAGACGCCGGTACTCAGTGACAGGTTAAGGGTTTCTAGTTTTACCATATTTAAAGGTATGGATATAGACGGCGGTACTCGGTGACAGGTTTAGGGTTTCTAGTTTTACCATATTTACAGGTGTGGATATAGACGCCGGTACTCAGTGACAGGTTAAGGGTTTCTAGTTTTACAAGATTTACAGGTGTGGATATAGACGGCGGTACTCAGTGACAGGTTTAGGGTTTCCAGTTTTACACTATCTGCAAGTGTGGATATAGACGCCGGTACTCAGTAACAGCTTTTGGTTTTCCAGTTTTACCATATTAACAGGTGTGGATATAGACGCCGGTATTCAGAAACAGGTATGGATTTTCTAGTTTTACTTTATTTACAGGTTTGGATAGACGCGGGTACTCAGATTTTCTACTCCTATGCTCTTGCTAACGGTGCCCTAACTGCTCTGGGCAGCTATAACAAATTCAATCAGAATTTCTACAGGTAGGTTGCGCATACCTTACACACAAAGCTAAACAAAACGGTAGTTAACGTTAAAGGGGCCCAATCACCTATCTGACCCTTTATAAACTAAAGGTAATCCCTTGGAGCTTTTATAAAAAATAGGCCAGAAAACGTGGATATCACCGCACACAGGCTGTTTGTTATGTTTATTTCAACGTGTTTATAATATGTGGGGGTCCGCCAAAATAATCAAAACGTTTACAACAAGGGCATCCGGCGGCAAGTTAAATAAGCCAGAGCTTTGCGAATGGCATTGTGCGACAACTAACCTTTCTACCTCAGCAAATAGGCAACTTACAACCTTAGGTTACATATTTTTCCCGTTTGTCAACATTGCTGTGTTTACAAACATTTTCTTGATAAACAAGTTCATCACCCTTCACGGAGTCATTATAAGAACTTTTAACAGCCAAAATTACCCTTAGACCATTGATATATACAGAAAGGAAACCAGAAATTACATAAATTCTTTTTCAAAAGGTTAGTGAATGGGCACATTTAACGGGATAATACGTCACATTCGCCTAGTGTGTGGTAATGCTTAAGGTTATACTGATATTTGTTCCTTTTAAAGTTTTATTTTCATTTTGAGTATTTCAATTGGTACTCGCTGTGTATTGGTAATCCATCATATAAATACAGCAATTTTCCAAATACATTTTACAGTCATTCAAATTTCATGAAATACACACTAGCTGGTCATTAATTAGTGTTAAACCCGTCAACACTGGGCTGTTTTATAGCGTTTAATTTGACGTAAATGCAACACCAAAGAACAGACTTGTCTTGTTTGGCACAGGAGTTGCGTCACTGTAATATTTTATTATGATAATGTAATAAATCGTTCAGATTTCAGATGAAAATACCCCGTTTTATTTCTGGCATACATTTCAGGATTTCTAAATGAAATACTGTTTTTATCTTTTTCGCACTTCCCACAACAAAAAGTGGAAGTAAAGCGTTTTGAGCAAAATGTCAGCTAGATTTTACCTTTTTTGCGTTCAAAAGACCTAAAGTCTAATATGAACAGTGGTAAACTCATAAGGCTACTGGACGTACCGTGCTTGAGAATATGCCTTACAGCGTTCACAGGAGATCATGTTTTAAACTTTCCTTGCATTTCTGCATTCCTTTTTATACATTGTATACGTTCATTACAGGTACTCTTTCATTAAACAAGTTTTCATTTCGATGTTTATAGGGACTGTAAACTCATCTGCCTGATAAACAGTGGAACCAGCTTGTATTCCGGCTTCGCCATTTTCACTACTCTTGGCTTTATGGCACATCAGCAAGATCAGACTATCGACCAGGTCGCAGAGAAAGGTCAGATTTCACATTCTATCAAATAATGTACACATATAGTGAAATATAGAGTGCAGGGGCGTTATTCTCATACTGTCACAACAGAGTTGGATCCAAAAGTAATTGAATTAGAAGTATTTGTAATTACAATTATCATTTTAATCGATTACATTTTCTAATCCTGTAAATTAACTGTAATTGTAATTGATTGCTTTTGAAAAGAAATTGTTTGAACAGTTACTTTTCAATTACTTTTTGGTATATTTGTCTCATATGAATAATTCCATCAAACTGTCAAATATAATAAGCTTACCTGGTTATTAACCTATTTCCCATGGTTGTTTTTCATGTACTTCAAAGGCACACATGCATTTAAAATAATATGTTTATTATCTCAGGCTATTACTTCATTTTGTCTGAATAAACAAGTTTCCCATCAAAGCCATCCAAATGTGGAGACTTCAGGTTACCCCCGGTTATCTGAAATTACTTTCAAGTTATCCCTGGGGGTAGCCTGAACCTAATTTCAGGTTAACCCCACACTGTTAAGATTACCGTCTTGCTGATTTAATTCAATGATAATTTTTAATGCTTTTCACCAATGATATATTATTTCAATAAACCCTATGAAAGACACAAGATCTAACAGGTTTATTCATTCTAACAAAAGTTGTCAAATATTGTTAACAATATTATAAAGTATATTTTTATTGACTCGTACACTTCGCCAAAGCGCATGATAAATAAACATAGGATATGCAAATATTCAAACTAATTTGGGAAATAAAGAAGACTTTTATGAATTTTATGTAAATAAATGTCACGGTTTATATCCGTTTAGTTGTAACCAAAAGCCTCATATCCAAGCTTTTCTTTATAAATATGTTTAACTATTTTTCCTTTTTTTTTTAACCACACCTTCATTGAAAAGGCCAGGTTTATATCCATTTAGTGGTAACCAAAAGCCACATACACACGTTTGTGTCTTTATAATAATGTTTAGTTGATTTTTTTTTTCAACAAGCTTCATTGATAAACCACAATCCTTGAAATCCTTGGAGGGGCGTAATTCTCATGCAATCACATAATGTACACGTATATTGACACAACATATTGGAGGGGCGTTATTCTCATACAGTCACATAATGTACACGTATTGTGACACATCATATTGGAGGGGCGTAATTCTCATACAGTCACATAATGTACACGTATATTGCACAACATATTGGAGGGGCGTTATTCTCATACAGTCACATAATGTACACGTAAAGTGACACACTATAGAGTGGAGGGGCGTTTTTCTCATAGTGTCACATAATGTACACGAAAAATAACATCTAGATTTGAGGGGGCGTTATTCTTATACTGTCACATAATGTAAACGTTAAGTAACACAGAGTGAAGGGCTTATTCTCATACTGTTACATAATCTACACGTTTAGTGACACAATTGAGTTGAGAGGCGGTTTTTTTCATACTGTCACAAAATATTCACGTAAAGTGAAAAATTAGGGTTAGTGTGAAGCATTATAAAAAGAAGAGTAGTGAACTGACTGAACTTTTGTACAACTCAGGGTGGTGCTCTGACTGGACATTTATACACCTCAGGGAGGTGCTCTGACTGGACTTTTGTAAACCTCAGGGAGGAATTCTGACTGGACTTTTGTACAACTCAGGGTGGTGCTCTGACTGGACATTTATACACCTCAGGGAGGTGCTCTGACTGGACTTTTGTAAACCTCAGGGAGGTATTCTGACTAGACTTTTGTACAACTCAGGATGGTGCTCTGACTGGACATTTGAACACCTCAGGGAGGTGCTCTGACTGGAATTTTTGTACACCTCAGGGAGGTATTCTGACTGGAATTTTGTACACCTAAGGTAGGTGTTCTGACTGGATTTTTGTACACCTCAGGGAGGTGTTCTGACTGGACTTTTGTACACCTCAGGGAGGTGTTCTGACTGGACTTTTGTACACCTCAGGGAGGTGCTCTGACTGGACTTTTGTACACCTCAGGGAGGTGCTCTGACTGGACTTTTGTACACCTCAGGGAGGTATTCTGACTGGACTTTTGTACACCTCAGGGTGGTGCTCTGACTGGACATTTGTACACCTCAGGGAGGTGCTCTGACTGGAACTTTTGTACACCTCAGGGAGGTATTCTGACTGGAATTTTGTACACCTAAGGGAGGTGTTCTGACTAGATTTTTGTACACCTCAGGGAGGTGCTCTGACTGGACTTTTGTGCACCTCAGGAAGGTGTTCTGACTGGACTTTTGTACACCTCAGGGAGGTGCTCTGACTGGACTTTTGTACACCTCAGGCAGGTGTTCTGACTGGACTTTTATACACCTCAGGGAGTTGCTCTGACTTAACTTTTATACACCTCATGGAGGTGTTCTGACTGGACTTTTGTACACCTCAGGGAGTTGGTCTGACTAGACATTTGTTCACCTCAGGGAGGTGTTCTGACTGGACTTTTATTCACCTGAGAAGGGTGTTCTGACTGGACTTTTATACATCTCAGGGAGTTGGTCTGACTAGACTTTTGTTCACCTCAAGGAAGTGCTCTGACTGGACTTTTGTACATCTCAGGGAAGTGGTCTGACTAGACTTTTGTACACCTCAAGGAGGTGCTCTGACTGGACTTTTGTACATCTCAGGGAAGTGGTCTGACTGGACTTTTATACATCTCAGGGAGGTGTTCTGACTGGACTTTTGTTCACGTCAGGGAGGTGCTCTGACTGAACTTTTATTCATATCAGGGAGGTGGTCTCACTGGAGTTTTGTTCACCTCAGGGAGATGTTCTGACTGGACTTTTGTACACCTCAGGGAGTTGGTCTGACTAGACTTTTGTTCACCTCAGGGAGGTGTTCTGACTGGACTTTGATACATCTCAGGGAGTTGGTCTGACTAGACTTTTGTTCACCTCAGGGAGGTGTTCTGACTGGACCTTTGTACACCTCAAGGAGGTGCTCTGACTGGACTTTTGTACATCTCAGAGAAGTGGTCTGACTGGACTTTTATACATCTCAGGGAGGTGTTCTGACTGGACTTTTATTCATATCAGGGAGGTGGTCTGACTGGAGTTTTGTTCACCTCAGGGAGATGTTCTGACTGGACTTAAGGCAGGAACGTTCCAGAATCTAGCCCTTATCGGTATTTAACAAATTATTCATTATTGCCCTTTTTGACTTGTGTTGTCATTTAGAGTTTCACTTTTACCTAAACTGGTTCGGAGTGCCTCATGAAGCATTAACAATTATATACAAAAGCCTCATCAAGGTCCCTCAACATATAAATTTATGTCGTGTTTCTGAAGTGTGTGAACGTGACATTTCACCTGACGTTTCAGGTCTCGGTCGGGTAAGCCATTAAATGAAGTATAAATCTAAAAATTAACAATGCCAAATAAAACTTGCCATTAATGGATTGTTTTTATGTTTTAGGCCCTGGTTTGACCTTCATAGCCTACCCCAAGGCCGTCACCCAGATGCCGCTGGCGCCATTGTGGTCGGCCATGTTTTTCTTCATGCTCTTGTTACTCGGTCTTGACAGTCAGGTAGGGGTTGACTGAAACTTAGTAACACATTACTAGAATCCTTTATATCTTAGTTTTCCATTCTTGTCATACATTTTTGTTTTGAACTATGTCATACTATGCCCCATCTAGACGTGTGAATATCATATCAATAACACACATTGAAGTACATATTTTACCAGCATCAAAATCATGCATTGTCCGATTCTTTGACTGTTCCGAAGGTCATGTGTTAGATGTCCATTCGAATTGAATCGACTTTTCTGTGTATTGTTTTTCCATATGTGTATATACAATGAATCAACATGGCTATTCATATAGTATATCATATACTAATATGATATTATATATCTGAAATAGAATTACTGTGGAAAAAGAAAGAGATATTGTTAGTAACTCGGGTTGTATCTGACAACAGTTTGTTTGCATTGAGTCTGCCGTTACCATCATCCTAGACTGGTTCCCGCGTCTAAGAACCAGGAAAGGTCGTGCACTGGTGGTCCTTGGGTTCTGCTGCACTGGTTTCATCGTTGGATTAATATTCGTAACAAAAGTGAGTTGTCTCCACGTAGTGATGAATGTGTCTTTTAATCTCTCACATTCATAGTGCAAGACATACACGCAACTTTGAATACCACGTATGTATGGCGTAAATCGTGTTTAAAATGCTTGTCATATTTCCACTTCATCAAATTAACAATTATACCCGTCAGTATATATTGCTTGCTGATCAAAAGTATTTCACAGTTGCTCTTCTTTCATAAAAAACTAAATATTGGTAACATGTCTTATACTGATTTAATTATGCAGTTCTTTGACCCATCCACTGATTCTTCTGTCCCGCCCATTTTTCTATGTCCCGCCCATTCTTCTTTGTTTCGCCCATACTTCTACAACCCGTTCATTATTATATTTTCCATTTTTTCTTCTTAGTTTTGCCCGTTCTTCTTAGTTTTGCCCGTTCTTCTTAGTTTTGCCCGTTCTTCTTAGTTTTGCCCGTTCTTCTTAGTTTTGCCCGTTCTTCTTAGTTTTACCCGTTCTTCTTAGTTTTGCCCGTTCTTCTTAGTTTTGCCCATTCTTCTTAGTTTTGCCCGTTCTTCTTACTTTTACCCGTTCTTCTTAGTTTACCCATTCTTCTTAGTTTTGCCCGTTCATTTTAGTTTTGCCCGTTCTTCTTAGTTTTGCCCGTTCTTTTAGTTTTGCCCATTCTTCTTAGTTTTGCCCATTCTTCTATGTTTCGCCCATTCTGCTGAGTCCGGCTCATTCTTCTTAGGCGCGCCCATTCTTCTATGTTTTGCCCATTCTTCTTAGTTTTGCCCATTTTTCTTAGTTTTGCCCATTCTTCTCAATTTTCCCATTCGTCTTAGTTTTGCCCATTCTTCTATGTTCCGCCCATTCTTCTTAGTTTTGCCCGTACCTAAATCCCGCGCTTCTGTTTTCTTTGATCAGGGCGGAATGTACGTCTTCCAGATCTTCGACTACTATGCCGCCAGCGGAATTACTTTACTCTGGGTGTGTTTCTTCCAGTGTGTGGCTGTGGCCTGGTTCTTTGGTACGGTTTTTAATAAAATATATTTAAAACAAGTAATGGTATAGCTGATGTCATGGAATGAGAGTTACAGGGACTGGAGAAAAAGTATGAGCTGCGCCATGCATGCATAAATATTCGTTTTTTTATTTAGTGTCAACAATTAAATGTTTTTTTTCTCGAAAATACAAATTCAAGTGTGTAGTGACAGGCCCTTGAAATGTTCTTGATAGGTTTGACATGCAGATTATATTGACATAACCATAAACATGTTTGTTGTTTAAAATATACGAACCATCAGTGTCTGTGCCCTTAGCCTACAACTACAATGTGGTGCACACTCATCAACAAGATTAAAGCTTTGGTCATTATCACAAATGTGCTTTGGATCTTTTCTTTTCAACCTCACGTTAATTCATTTCTCCGTGTACCCCACAGGAGGGTGGAGGTTTTATGACGCTATAGAACTGATGATAGGATGCAGGATCAGCGCGTGGTTATGGGTATGCTGGGGGGTTCTTGCTCCTCTCTGCTGTGCTGTAAGTCCTATACTTTAATCATTACTACCAGAGGCCATATAGTTGGTAATGCATGATACTTTGTGACATCAATATATATGTATTTTATTTTCATTGACGAAAAAAAAGTTGCACGTTATAAACATACAAGCTGATTTAACCCAGGCGTCCAAAAACCAATGGCCCTACAATCATTTCATGAACAAAGCGTCAAACCAAAGGCCCCATAAGTTCAATAACCATTTCATGAACCAAGAGTCCTACCAATGGTCCCGTGACCATTGCATAAACTAAGCGTCGATCCAATGGTTCTGAAATCATTTCATGAAAAAAGTGTCAAACAAATGGTACCATGACTATTTAATGAACCAAGCGTCGAACCATTGTCCCGTGACCATTCCATGAACCAAGCGTCGAACCAAGTGTCCCATGACTATTTTATGAACCAAGCGTAGAACCAAAGGTCCCGTAACCATTTCATGAACCAAGCGTCCTACCAATGGTCCCATGACTATTTTATGAATAAAGCGTCGATCCAATTGATCCGTAACAATTTCATGACGAAAAAAAAAAAATTGCACGTTATAAACGTACAAGCTGATTTAACCCAGGCGTCCAACCAATGGCCCTACAATCATTTCATGAACAAAGCGTCGAACCAAAGGCCCCATAAGTTCCATAACCATTTCATGAACCAACAGTCCTACCAATGGTCCCGTGACCATTGCATAAACTAAGAGTCGATCCAACGGTCCCGTGACCATTTTATGAACCAAGCGTCGATCCTGTGGCCCCGTAACCATTTCATGAACCAAGCGTCGAACCAATTGTCCGATATCCATTTCATCAACCAAGCGTCCTACCAATGGTCCCGTGACCATTTCATGAACCAAGCGTCGAACGAACCAATTGTCCGATATCCATTTCATCAACCAAGCGTCCTACCAATGGTCCCGTGACCATTTCATGAACCAAGCGTCGAACCAATTGTCCGATATCCATTTCATCAACCAAGTGTCCTACCAATGGTCCCGTGACCATTTCATGAACCAAGCGTCGAACCAATTGTCCGATATCCATTTCATCAACCAAGCGTCCTACTAATGGTCCCGTGACCATTTTATGAAACAAGCGTCGATCCAATCGATCCGTGAACATTTCATGAACCAAGCGTGGAACCAATGGTCCTGTGGCTTTGTCATAAAACAAGCGTCAATCCAATGGTCCCGTAACCATTTCATGTACCAAGCGCCCAACCAATGGTCCCGTAACCATTTCATATACCAAGCGCCCAACCAATGGTCCCGTAACCATTTCATATACAAGGCGTCCTACCAATAGTCCCGTGACCATTGCATAAACTAAGCGTCGATCCAATGGTTCTGAAATCATTTCATGAAAAAAGTGTCAAACAAATGGTAACATGACTATTTAATGAACCAAGCGTCGAACCAAGTGTCCCATGACTATTTTATGAACCAAGCGTAGAACCAAAGGTCCCGTAACTATTTCATGAACCAAGCGTCCTACCAATGGTCCCGTGACTATTTTATGAATAAAGCGTCGATCCAATTGATCCGTAACCATTTCATGACGAAAAAAAAAAATTGCACGTTATAAACGTACAAGCTGATTTAACCCCGGCGTCCAACCAATGGCCCTACAATCATTTCATGAACAAAGCGTCGAACCAAGTGTCCCATGACTATTTTATGAACCAAGCGTAGAACCAAAGGTCTCGTAACCATTTCATGAACCAAGCGTCCTACCAATGGTCCCGTGACTATTTTATGAATAAAGCGTCGATCCAATTGATCCGTAACCATTTCATGACGAAAAAAAAAAAAAAATTGCACGTTATAAACGTACAAGCTGATTTAACCCAGGCGTCCAACCAATGGCCCTACAATCATTTCATGAACAAAGCGTCGAACCAAAGGCCCCATAAGTTCCATAACCATTTCATGAACCAACAGTCCTACCAATGGTCCCGTGACCATTGCATAAACTAAGCGTCGATCCAACGGTCCCGTGACCATTTTATGAACCAAGCGTCGATCCTGTGGCCCCGTAACCATTTCATGAACCAAGCGTCGAACCAATTGTCCGATATCCATTTCATCAACCAAGCGTCCTACCAATGGTCCCGTGACCATTTCATGAACCAAGCGTCGAACCAATTGTCCGATATCCATTTCATCAACCAAGCGTCCTACCGATGGTCCCGTGATCATTTCATGAACCAAGCGTCGAACCAATTGTCCGATATCCATTTCATCAACCAAGTGTCCTACCAATGGTCCCGTGACCATTTCATGAACCAAGCGTCGAACCAATTGTCCGATATCCATGTCATCAACCAAGCGTCCTACCAATGGTCCCGTGACCATTTTATGAAACAAGCGTCGATCCAATCGATCCGTGACCATTTCATGAACCAAGCGTGGAACCAATGGTCCTGTGGCTTTGTCATAAAACAAGCGTCAAGCCAAGGGTCTCGTAACCATTTCATGTACCAAGCGCCCAACTAATGGTCCCGTAACCATTTCATATACCAAGCGCCCAACCAATGGTCCCGTAACCATTTCATATACCAGGCGTCCTACCAATGATCCCGTGACCATTGCATAAACTAAGCGTCGATCCAATGGTTCTGAAATCATTTCATGAAAAAAGTGTCAAACCAATGGTACCATGACTATTTAATGAACCAAGCGTCGAACCATTGTCCCGTGACCATTCCATGAACAAAGCGTCGAACCAAGTGTCCCATGACTATTTTATGAACCAAGCGTAGAACCAAAGGTCCCGTAACCATTTCATAAACCAAGCGTCCTACCAATGGTCCCGTGACTATTTTATGAATAAAGCGTCGATCCAATTGATCCGTAACCATTTCATGACGAAAAAAAAAATTGCACGTTATAAACGTACAAGCTGATTTAACCCCGGCGTCCAACCAATGGCCCTACAATCATTTCATGAACAAAGCGTCGAACCAAAGGCCCCATAAGTTCCATAACCATTTCATGAACCAACAGTCCTACCAATGGTCCCGTGACCATTGCATAAACTAAGCGTCGATCCAACGGTCCTGTGACCATTTTATGAACCAAGCGTCGATCCTGTGGCCCCGTAACCATTTCATGAACAAAGCGTCGAACCAATTGTCCGATATCCATTTCATCAACCAAGCGTCCTACCAATGGTCCCGTGACCATTTCATGAACCAAGCGTCGAACCAATTGTCCGATATCCATTTCATCAACCAAGCGTCCTACCGATGGTCCCGTGACCATTTCATGAACCAAGCGTCGAACCAATTGTCCGATATCCATTTCATCAACCAAGTGTCCTACCAATGGTCCCGTGACCATTTCATGAACCATGCGTCGAACCAATTGTCCGATATCCATTTTATCAACCAAGCGTCCTACCAATGGTCCCGTGACCATTTTATGAAACAAGCGTCGAACCAATTGTCCGATATCCATTTCATCAACCAAGCGTGGAACCAATGGTCCTGTGGCTTTGTCATAAAACAAGCGTCAATCCAATGGTCCCGTAACCATTTCATGTACCAAGCGCCCAACCAATGGTCCCGTAACCATTTCATGTACCAAGCGCCCAACCAATGGTCCCGTAACCATTTCATGTACCAAGCGTCCAACCAATGGTCCCGTAACCATTTCATATACCAGGCGTCCAACCGATGGTCCGGTGACTATTTCTTGAACAAAGCTCTTAACCAATGATCCCGTGATCAGTTCATGAACAAAGCTTCTAACCAATGGTCCCGTGACCATTTCATGAACAATGCGTCGAACCAAGTGTCCCATGACTATTTTATGAACCATGCGTAGAACCAAAGGTCCCGTAACCATTTCATGAACCAAGCGTCCTACCAATGGTCCCGTGACTATTTTATGAATAAACCGTCGATGCAATTGATCCGTAACCATTTCATGACGAAAAAAAAAATTGCACGTTATAAACGTACAAGCTGATTTAACCCAGGCGTCCAACCAATGGCCCTACAATCATTTCATGAACAAAGCGTCGAACCAAAGGCCCCATAAGTTCCATAACCATTTCATGAACCAACAGTCCTACCAATGGTCCCGTGACCATTGCATAAACAAAGCGTCGATCCAACGGTCCCGTGACCATTTTATGAACCAAGCGTCGATCCTGTGGCCCCGTAACCATTTCATGAACCAAGCGTCGAACCAATTGTCCGATATCCATTTCATCAACCAAGCGTCCTACCAATGGTCCCGTGACCATTTCATGAACCAAGCGTCGAACCAATTGTCCGATATCCATTTCATCAACCAAGCGTCCTACCGATGGTCCCGTGACCATTTCATGAACCAAGCGTCGAACCAATTGTCCGATATCCATTTCATCAACCAAGTGTCCTACCAATGGTCCCGTGACCATTTCATGAACCAAGCGTCGAACCAATTGTCCGATATCCATTTCATCAACCAAGCGTCCTACCAATGGTCCCGTGACCATTTTATGAAACAAGCGTCGATCCAATCGATCCGTGAACATTTCATGAACCAAGCGTGGAACCAATGGTCCTGTGGCTTTGTCATAAAACAAGCGTCAATCCAATGGTCCCGTAACCATTTCATGTACCAAGCGCCCAACCAATGGTCCCGTAACCATTTCATGTACCAAGCGCCCAAGCAATGGTCCCGTAACCATTTCATGTACCAAGCGTCCAACCAATGGTCCCGTAACCATTTCATGTACCAGGCGTCCAACCGATGGTCCGGTAACTATTTCTTGAACAAAGCTCTTAACCAATGATCCCGTGATCAGTTCATGAACAAAGCTTCTAACCAATGGTCCCGTGACCATTTCATGAACAAAGCTTCGAACCAATGGTCCCGTAGCCATTTCATGAACCAAGCGTACAATCAATGGTCCCGTAACCATTTCATAAACCAAGCATCGAACCAATGGTCCTGTGACCATTTCATGCGGTCTTAAAATGTATTACTCATCTTGTTTCTACTAATCAATACATCAAGGACTGCTATATGACATGGTCATCCTAACAGGGCAAGGTATACAAGGTTTTGCGTGTGATTAGCCCTTCCCCAAACCTACAGTGTTCTGTTCGGTGTCGCAATATATTGTTGAAACCTTGTTTTGCATTTGGTGTAAAATCTGTGACTGAATTCTGGTTTTTGAAAAAATAACATTTTTGCATTCTTGGAAGTTAAAATTCAAATTACCTAAATACAATTTTGATGCAATATTTAATATTTTTATTTTCATCTGCACTTTAAAGAATCAAAAGGAATACATCCAATAATGCACAATATGGCCTCATTGGGATTTTGCCTGACGCTTCCACATTTTTCATATCATTGTTTATACCGGAAATTCCCTTTGAAATGATTGGGACTTTATTGTATATTGTAACATAATTCTATCATGAGAGTTTATCATTATTGCCGTTTCCTTAGTATTTCTCATACTTATTACAATGTCAATATTTTCGTTAAGTGTTTATTTTGTATATTACAGGGCATTTTCCTGTTTAGCGTGTGTACGTTTAAAGGTTTGGTTTACAATAACATATACGTGTACCCGAGGTGGGCCAACGTTATGGGGGTGCTGATTTCTGTTAGTTCCATGGCGTGGGTACCAGGTGTCGCTCTTTACAAGTTTGCCAGAGTTCAGGGCCCTCCAAGACAGGTAAGGCATTCTTGAGTTTATATGGGTACATATTATTGATTACTGTCGAAATTCCTCTTAAAGGGTAGGCGCTGAATGTCAGAAGTATTGTGTCGTTTTTATTTGTTGACGATCTGAATAGTGATTATTCTTAATGCACTATAATACTTCAATTTGGTTAAAATATGATACTAGATACTGAATATTATCTGCATACATACCTGTATCTAGGTTTGTGTGATAAACGCGTCATACACTGTCATGTATCTCGTCATAAAACAATACCACCATCAATAATGTACCTCGTCACAAAATAATATCACCATCTGTCATGTATCTCGTCTCAAAATAATACAACCATCAGTCATCAGTCATGTATCTCGTCACACAATAATACCACCATCTGTCATGTATCTCGTCTCAAAATAATACCACCATCTGTCATGTATCTCGTCTCAAAATAATACCACCATCTGTCATGTAAGTCGTCACAAAATAATACCACAATCTGTCATGTATCTCGTCACAAAATAATACAACCATCTGTCATGTATCTCGTCACAAAATAATACAACCATCTGTCATGTATCTCGTCACACAATAATACCACCATCTGTCATGTATCTCGTCACAAAATAATACCACCATCTGTCATGTATCTCGTCTCAAAATAATACCACCATCTGTCATGTAAGTCGTCACAAAATGATAACACCATCTGTCATGTATCTCATCACAAAATAATATCACCATTTGTCATGTATCTCGTGACAAAACAATATCACCATCTGTCATTCATCTCGTCTCAAAATAATACCACCATCTGTCATGTAACTCGTCACAAAATACTGCAACCATCTGCCATGTATCTCGTCCCAAAATAATGCCACCATCTGTCATGAACCTCGTCACAAATAATGTTATCATCAGTTATGTATGTCATCACAATGGTTGTTTGTTTTTTTTATAAGATTTATGTATTTATTTCAGAGACTCACACAAATAATGACCCCGGAACTCAGGCCGGAGCAGATTCCGACAAAATGGCTGAGAGGACCCGAGATTCACGAATTTACCGTCGTATAAACGACGTCAGGAATGTGTTCAAGGTGTTTGTGTTACGCTTTATGTAGTGTATGTGTGGAGTAAAGTAGGACTTGATTAGTGTATGGCATGTTCGTGATATCAGGGGTTAATCACATTGGATGTAGAGTGATGACGGCAAATGTTTCACAGTCAAAAAGCACAGTGAACACAGGGGATTGGAGCTGGACACAAAAAGTCTGGTGAAAAATCGCAAGCACACTCAATCAGTCTTCTGGTGAAATGTATGGTTTGTCTTGAAGTCCACCAGATGGAGCTATATACACTGCAGACCACTGAATGAAATTTACCTTTCCCTTAATATTTTAAAAATGAATTTTTATAAACCAATGTTTACATGGCTGGCATTGTGAGACATGAAATAAAAGTATATCGATTGTTCGATAGGTCGTAATATATCTTACATCTCCAAGGATGGAATAAAACGTTAAAGTACAAAAATAATCGTATTATTCGGTCTCCTGCTTAGATTTAAATCCTAACTTTCTTGCAATTCAACTATATTACTTCCGATCATCAAGACCCCAAAAATGACTAAAACCTAATATTTTAAATAAACTTATAGGTCCAATCATCGATTCGTATCAGGTTCCTACGCTCCCGAGGCAGCGGAAATCTTGCGCTTCTAAAGAACGATATAGGTAGTAGGCCTATAGGTAAAGCGCTGTGTAAAGAATGTGATCTGGTTCCCTGTTATTTAGAATTCCAGCATTAAAATAGAAAAATAGTTTATAATTAAAAGTGTTGATGCTTACATAAAACCAGCAAAATTGACTCACAACAGTGTCATAATACATCACAGACCGTGACTAACAACAGTGTAATGATACATCACAGACCGTGACACACAACAGTGTAATAATAAATCACAGACCGTGACTCACAACAGTGTAATGATATATCACAGACCGTGACTCACAACAGTGTAATAATATATCACAGACCGTGACTCACAACAGTGTAATGATACATCACAGACCGTGACTCACAACAGTGTAATGATACATCACAGACCGTGACTCACAACAGTGTAATAATATATCACAGACCGTAACTCACAACAGTGAAATGATACATCAAAGACCGTGACTCACAACAATGTAATAATACATCACAGACCGTGACTCACAACAGTGTAATAATATATCACAGACCGTGACTCACAACAGTGTAATAATATATCACAGACCGTGACTCACAGCAGTGTAATGATACATCACAGACCGTGGCTCACAACAGTGTAATGACACATCACAGACCGTGGCTCACAACAGTGTAATGAGACATCACAGACCGTGGCTCACAACAGTGTAATAATACATCACAGACCGTGACTCACAACAGTGTAATAATACATCAAAGACCGTGACTCACAACAATGTAATAATACATCACAGACCGTGACTCACAACAGTGTAATAATATATCACAGACCGTGACTCACAACAGTGTAATAATATATCACAGACCGTGACTCACAGCAGTGTAATGACACATCACAGACCGTGGCTCACAACAGTGTAATGAGACATCACAGACCGTGGCTCACAACAGTGTAATGAGACATCACAGACCGTGGCTCACAACAGTGTAATAATACATCACAGACCGTGACTCACAACAGTGTAATAATACATCACAGACCGTGACTCACAACAGTGTAATAATACATCACAGACCGTGACCCACAACAGTGTAATAATACATCACAGACCGTGACCCACAACAGTGTAATAATACATCACAGACCGTGACTCACAACAGTGTAATAATACATCACAGACCGTGACTCACAACAGTGTAATAATACATCGCAGACCGTGACTCACAACAGTGTAATAATACATCGCAGACCGTGACTCACAACAGTGTAATAATATATCGCAGACCGTGACTCACAACAGTGTAATGATACATCACAGACCGTGACTCACAACATCTCACATGCACGCTCAATACAGGCCTAATAATGGACTAGTTGTAAATTTGTAGGTCTTCTTTCGTTGCTTCAAATAATATTACGTGAGTCAGACTCAGAGCTGTTTTAATATTCGTGCTCTACGACATTTAGCTCTTGATCCATAAGCCAAGTAGCTTGGACATGCTAACGTTTCAAGAATGCATGTTTCCGTCAAGATGAGCGTCGTGATGGTCAACTAGGCTCTTCGGGGCAGCGTTCCTTTCGTCTTACTAACTTCCATGAAATTTTGGCGGGACCAGAGCTCGATTGATGATGCAGCTTCCTGTAACTGGCCTTTATCCGCTGTGTCGTTGACTTTGGGTATTGTATTGTAATCTATTAACTAACACTGTCACTGATCTGGAGAGTAAGTCACAGGAGTCCAAACCACGATACTTGGGAAAGTCACTTAGATACCTGGATATTCCTACTATAAGGATATCAGAGGCATGGTATCTCGAACACCAAAGGCAAGCATTTTTCAACTAGTGTTGTGAGCTACATAATCAAATGCCTTATTGTAATCCAACAAAGGGACTCTCACTGATGAAGTGTATAAAAAATTACCAAGGGCTAGCATTCATTCGACTAGTGTTGTGAGTTACTAAGTCAAATGCCTTATAGTTATCGTACAAAAGGACTCTCACT